>JARDYH010000002.1:79672500-80389166 GCA_029215795.1 Anniella stebbinsi | reverse complement strand
ATGAGAAATCCACCACCCCTGTGTCTAAATCCAGTACCCCCACTCCACGGACTGATGCTCCGACTCCAGGCAGTAATTCTACACCCGGATTAAGGCCTGTTCCTGGCAAACCACCAGGGGTCGACCCATTAGGTTAGTCAAGAGACTTCTTGAGGGAAGTGGTGGTGGGAGCCTTGCATCTTAAGGTGACACTTCTACTTTGTGCTCTCACAGCTGTAGGGGGTTAGGGAGACCCCACACCTGCCCTGGGTTTGCTAGATAATCTCAGACACGTCACAGCCTGAAGAGAGCGGGATGTCCAGTCTCACTGTGAAGTGATGAAGATGAAGACAGTGAAGCACTTTGCACATTGAAATGCATACTTTACTATGATCAGTCGTAATTCATCTTTGAGATTATTTAAATGTGCAGAAACAGCATGAGGTATCACCTTTCTTGGTCTGTCTGCTCGAGATCTTGTCTTAATGCTCTGTGTAGAGAAAGATTTCCTGTATGCGGTCACATGGGGAGTTGTGTTTATTCTATTTGTTTTTTTAAAATATGGGGCAGCGTTTAAACATTTAAATTTAGAACTTAGCTGCAGTCTAAAGTGCTTTGGTCCATCTCCCATTTCTGCAATTTCAAAAATATCCTTAGTAGTCTTCCAAGAATCAGGGAGAACCTCTTTGCAAAGGAATTGTGGAAACCTAAAGCAGCTCTGTTATTTATTGTAATCTTCCCCAACCCCACCCACCCACACATCCACATTCCCTTTTTCTCTCCTCCCCTTGCCCATCCTCAGAGCTTACCAGCTGACATCTTTCCTGGATAGACTTTTTAAGACCTTTTTGTTTTGCTCTTTGTCTGCCCTTTGTAGCTTCTGGCCTAAGAACACCCATGGCGGTACCTTGTCCTTACCCTGCCCCATTTGGAATAGTACCCCATGCTGGAATGAACGGCGAGCTGACCAGTCCTGGAGCTGCCTACGCGGGTCTGCATAACATCTCTCCTCAAATGAGTGCAGCAGCTGCAGCTGCAGCAGCAGCCGCAGCTTATGGGAGGTCCCCAGTGGTAAGTTTTCTGTGTCTGTGGTTTGTATCACTGTGAAAGCTGATTGTCCTCTGAGTGGGAGGAGCTTGCTTTCATTCAGTGCAGTGACTCACAAAGCAGATGACTGCCCTAGAGAAGTATAGCCGATTGCCAGAGGAAGTCTGATCTTCTCCTTGAACCTTTTGAATAAGTGGTTCCCATGGGCCGTGTCTGCTGGGGTGAAAACTTTCTTCTTGCTCTTCTGGATCATGAATTAATATCATTTTTTTAAAAAATAGAAGAGCCACTCTGAGGACTGGATGAAGATTGGTAGGGCAGTTGCTCCAGCCTTCTCCACAGTCCCATTGCTACAGCCACGGTCTCATATCTAACATAGCAATTGGCAGACACGTTTGTAGCATTCTGGGGAATAAGATGTGTCCCTTGGGCCCCCAGTTGCTGTCCCCCTATTCTGTGCATTAGAGGTAACCCATAAAATGAGTGGCTTTTGGATATTATGGTTTCTGCATACAAATATCACAGTTCAAAAATATTTTCTCAACATGTGGAAATCAAACTTGGTTGATCCAGGAACAAGCCTCTGCAATACAGGGGACTATGAGGCTGTTCACACAACACACATACCCATTCTCAGAGATTGAGGGTGCATTGTTTTGAACAATGGGTTGTTTGTTAAACTGTGAGTTAGTATGTTCATTTATTTATTTATTGCATTTTTATACCGCCCCATAGCCGAAGCTCTCTGAACGCAGGATGTTTTCTGCAGGGTGGGTTAGCATGTTGTCTGAACACAGCCAGGGTAGCTTGTTAACCATGCAGTGTTGCTTGTTAACCACCCTGAACAACCCAACAACAAAACATGGGTTCTCAAGATGGCTTGTTCGAAAAAAACAAGCCAGAATGCATGGTTAACTATGCACCCTGGCTGTGTTCCAGCAACATGCTAACTCACAGTTCAAAACAACCCACACTCAACCAGTGTGTTGTGTGAACAGCCTTGTGTGATCTCCCTGTTTTTTGTAACTATAAAACAATAATTTATTCTGACTTTTTTATTATTCAACAAAGTCTTTCTGCTATTAGGTCCTTTAAAATATGCTCTGACCTTCACAATATCCAATTGTTCAATTTCAATTTCATTTTGTGGTCGCTCATGGACCAAGTAAAAAAGTGGGCATTGCCAGCCATGTTTTTGTCTTAGTTACACTGTGAGAGACTTGAACAGCTGTGTATGCAGAGCAGGAAGAGAGTTGTGTGTGGCGCTGCCTTGGAAGACTGCCCGGAAACTGCTCTTAGTTAAAAACACAGCTGCTAGGCTACTAACTGGGATTGGGCATTGGGAATATATCTCACCAGAGCTCCACTAGCTTCCGGTCAATTTCTGGGCACAGTTCAAAGTGCTGGTGCTTACCCTTAAAAGACCTTCACAGCTTAGGATACTTCTCAGACATCAAAATTAAATAATGCTGATATTTGACAGCCTTAACATATTTTTCCAGAGGTCCTCATCCAGGTGCCCGTGTCCTCTGAGGTGAGGGTGACCAAGGTCCCTCATATTTTGTTCAGAGGCAGTATAACTCTAAATATCAGTTGCTGGGAATAAGCAACAGAGGAGAGCTTCCTGGAGGCAAATGGCTAGCCATTGTTGGGAAAAGGATGTTGGATTGCAGACCTTTGGCCTGATAGTGACCAGGAGAGCTGTTCTTATGACCTTAAACCTTGGGAACAGCTCTCTATAGTAACATCCGAGTACAGGCTGGCTTAAGACAAAATGGTAGAATTCTAGCATTTTCCATTAATGCTCTGAACTTCCTTTGTTCTGTTTGTGGGAAAACTTCAGGTTGGTTTTGATCCACATCATCATATGCGAGTCCCTGGCATCCCTCCCAATCTGACAGGCATTCCAGGAGGAAAACCGTAAGTGTTACACGTACAAACTCAATCATATTATTTAGCTTTTGTTCCTCTTGCTTCCTCTGTGATACTGAATTCCATGCGTGGCAGAGGGTGGTTAATCCTTCTTTTAATCTTAAAAGCCTATTTGGCAGTTTTTCCCATAGGTGAATATGCGCCAAGGGTATCAAATGCTGTGGATAAAAGAGGGCATGGGGAAGGGGTTATACTTCTGCAATGGGACATGCTGGACTAAGGTAACTCAACTTGGCACAGAAATGCAAATTGCAAAGGGCTCTGTGGTGTGCATGTCTTCAGGGTTCTGCCTCTCCATTTTAAAAACAATTCCTTTGTGCACAAAAGAAGCCCTGCAATCAATTGCAGACTTACTGGATTCTATAAACAGTGTTGCACAAAGAAAGCAACACCAAAATGTTTTGTTTGATTGAAAATACTGAAAAGAATTATGGTGTCATAATGTACAAATGTATCCTTGATGGAACTGACCGGAAAAGGTGATCTACATTAATAAGCTTGACTCGCTGGGAGCTAGGCAGAAAGAATTGTATAACTAATATGGAGTTTTCACTTGCATTCATCTTCAGCAAAGAGAAAATTACACCGTGATCCAGGGCATTTATTAGTGTGCAAATTTGTCATACTATATTCCCTCTGTGAAAGCAAAGAGAGAGAGAGAGACTAATAAGTAAGCAGAGCTGTTGAAGATAGTTGGTCACTCTCCAGATTTTTGTGTGTGTTTTCTTTAAAACCAAACCTATAGAAAGAGTACCCATTCCTCAAAATCATGCACATTTATTCCGTCCCTGGAGCTGCCACATTCAACAGGGCCTGAACTTTTGCATCCTTTATAGGTAGAACTTTGAGAGTGGGAAACGGGAGAGAAGCAAAGTCTCCTATGTAACAAGAATCGCTTCACTTCTTTTCTATTATGCAATGACTTTTACAGCCATCAGGGGAGACAGGTCAAATGGAACTAGGCTGTCTGAAGGGGTCCAATACAAGATAGACCCCATGACCCACAAGCTAGAATCTCAGCTTGCTGTTGCCTTCCCTAATTGCATACAATTCAGTGGAGGTCTGCCAATTTACCTTTTACAGTATGACCTTCCCTCTTTAAAGCCATAAATATGTATGTAAGCATTTCCAGAAAACAAACAAAAAAAAAACATTGAATTTTATACTGCCCAAAATGCCGATATATATCTGAATAAAGCTGGCTGACTGCTCATCAACTTCAGTACAGCAAACTCTTGAAGAAAGAAATTTGTGAGCTGTTTTCAGTAGCCTGGGTGAGTTTTTCACATGGGTAGTACTGCCACGAATCCGCCAGCTGCCCACTCCTTCCGTGATCCATATATTTCCATATAATGTGTTTCACCTGCATCCTTGATAATGTTGTGTTAAATGACAGAACTGCTCCAATACGCCTCATCTTAGAACAAAACAATTTTGAGCACTGGAGTGCTCTCCCTAGCAGAGCGGTTGAGATGAAGTTGTTGATAGGTTATTCACAGGTGGCATAACTGGCAGTCATATAACATGTTCCTGTTGAGACATACTGAAGCCATGTCTGTTCAGCATTTATTGGCCTGTTATTTTGCCAATCGCTGGGAAAAAAACTGCAACTCCTTGGTGTCTGTGTCTAAAAGTAGGCCAAGAGCAAGAAAAATCTGGCATGTTTCTAGAGTTTGTTAAGCCCACTATTATGTTTCACAAATTGTGCATCAGCATGGATCATATTGCTAAATTAAAGTGGGCCATGGCAGACATTCTAACTCTACATATGGGATATATGAGAATTTTGTTTCAGTTTGCAAATAATCAGATATTTCTTCATTTGCAACCCCGAGTGTAAGCACGTTTTTCAGAAAAACCTCACACATTCCCAAGCGATCAGTTGTGTTTTTTTTTTAAAAAAATGCATATTTGTTAAAATATACACACTTAAAAACGTGCTTTTTTCAAAAACATAATGCATTTTCATGCTTTAGTCAACAAGGGGAAAGTGTGCGCTTTAAGGGAAAGTGCAATTAAATGTGCACTTTTCCCATTCAAAATGTGCACTTTTCCCATTCAAACGGGGGAAAAATTAACAGGTTGCAAATGAAAATGGGAACAAAGCAAACTGAACTTTGGAGTGGAGTTCCGAGGATCTTGCCGAGCTTGAGCATCTCTGATTCTCCCCATTCCTAGATCTATATTGCCCTTTTCTCTTATTTAATACCTGTTTCTCTCTCCTTTTTCTAGAGCATACTCATTTCATGTAAGCGCCGATGGTCAAATGCAGCCTGTACCTTTCCCTCCTGATGCCCTCATTGGGCCAGGAATCCCACGTCATGCTCGACAGATTAACACCCTGAACCACGGGGAAGTTGTATGTGCAGTTACTATTAGCAACCCTACAAGGCATGTGTATACAGGTGGAAAAGGATGTGTCAAGGTCTGGGATATCAGTCATCCAGGAAACAAAAGCCCTGTGTCTCAGCTGGATTGCCTGGTGAGTAAGGGTAGCAAGACACCTTCTGAGGGTGCCAACCAGAGTGATGATGATGAGATAGCCATAGAGGGGCATCGTCATCATTTGGTGTAAATCAGTCAACCACTTTGACGTCTCTGTGTGAAGTTTATATAATTACAAATGTTCAGTTTTACCAATTGCTTAAGTCATTAATCACATGGCAAACTGCTGAATTATTTATTTATTTATTTTAGTTAAACAATTTATATACCGCTTACCATTTCTAAAAAAATATATTCTCGAAGTGGTTTACAGAATCATGCATTAAAATACAACAAAACAAATACATGCATATATAGATAGGTCTACATGTATTTTGAAGGAGCTGCCCAGTTTTAATAAGAGGTTTCAGTGCTGACAACCTAGTTTGCGGTGCTTAATTTTTAGCATTATGTTGAAGATGATTTTTCCCAAGGAAAAATATTATTTGGTTTTGGGTGCTAGTTGGGATTTAAGTAAATGATGAATCTATTGATTTGAATTTGCATAAACTTGCATAGAGATAAAAAATTCTGAATCATGTTATTAGAAATAACACTTTTTTAAAAATTGACTGACGGATTAATCAGGGATGCCTTTTTAGTTGTTTAAAGGGTTTTTTTAACTTGATTAATCAAGCACAGCAGCATAAATATTTATCTTACTCTGTTGGCTTAAAGGCAGGCAAGTATTCTACCAAAGTTATCATTAAGTAGGAGTATTTGGATGTATGCCATTCCAGAATAATTTGGTTCTATTGACTTTGATGAAACTAACTTTTATGTTTACTGGATTAACTGGTTTGAGTTGTTGTTTCTTTGATTTGGGGATTGGGTTTTTTTTTTTTTTTTACAACTTTGACTAATACTCTGCCTGAACTTTATGTTGCATGCTTATGTGATCTAGAAGGACATGTCATGATTTCTTTCTGCAATAATCCAATATCTGATTAATCATATGGCTTTTTAGGATGAGAGGGGGGAGGGAAATCTTCAGCCATGATCCATATACTTTATGTAATTATGAGCCCATATTGGTGTGTAGATGTATCTATGATGATTATACTGAGCACAGGTAAAGCACATTGACGTGATCAGAGCAGTTCATGTGCATTACCCCAGTAATCCTTTCAACAACCCAGTATGATAGTAGGTCTGGTAGAGGCTTCCTAGGGCAAAATCAAATGGTGCATGAGTGAAGTTCCACTCATGCAACGGGACCTTTCCTTCCTCTTGTCCCCCAAAAGTCTGCTCTGAAGCGTCCTCCAACCATCTGAGGCAGATTTCACGGGTGTGCGAGGGGCTGCAGGAGGGAGGGGAATTTGCCCTCCTCTGTTCCTCTAACAAAAGCCATTCTACCTGTGGAAGTGGGTAATTGGATACCACATCTAAGCCTAACCAGACAGAGGTAAAATTTGAACCTCATATTCTTTGGTCCAAACCTACTAAGATTTGATCACTATGCACCATTAGGTCAAAGTATGCATCTTGTCCTATTAAAAATTGCTTGTTCCTTCAGCTTCTAACAAAACCCGTATGTGTCTAGTATGTGGTGTTGTACTCTTTTCCAAGCATGTGGCAAGGTGAAAATCTACGTGCCAGTATTCTATAGAGACATACTAATTATTTCTCTGTGATAACCAGAATCACCATTCCGTTGTCATTTCCCATTCATGATGTGATGTTTTTATCTGCTTTGGCTATGGGGCGGTATATAAATGTAAATAATAATAATAATAATAATGCTAAATAAAAATGTACAGTACTCCATCAAGTAGGTAGTGAGGTACTGTGAAATTGAAGATACTTCCCAGATCTCTCTCACTCTTAGTGTTCAGATTTTTCCAACTTTTGGCAGTGGTGGTACATCTCGTAAAAGCATTGCCTTCTGAAAAAGATGGTTGTCCCTTTCAAAGGATAAAAAGCAGAAAGAAAGAACCATTTCTTTTTTTTCCTTTTTTTTTAAAATGTAGCCATCCACATAAGCACTCAAATGGCTCATGAGCTTTGAACTGTTTGGGGTTGGGTGCAGGTCTGTGCATTTTGATGCTAATTAAGATTAAATATCTCTCACTGCTGAATTTTGTAGATCAAGTTTAAGTACTTCCCTAATGTCGTGTAATTTTCTGGCATTAATCCACTTTATCATTGTCATAAGTATAAATGGCTCATTAAAACCAAGAGGGAATACAATACTTTTATGGATTTCTGCTTTCGTGTTAATGCTGTTTTCCTTTCCTCATGAGTAATTTCTTGATGGCTTCTGTCTCCACAGAACAGAGATAACTACATCCGCTCCTGCAGATTGCTCCCAGACGGCCGCACCCTGATTGTCGGTGGGGAAGCCAGCACGTTATCCATTTGGGACCTGGCAGCTCCAACTCCGCGTATCAAAGCGGAGCTGACTTCCTCTGCTCCTGCCTGCTATGCTCTAGCAATCAGCCCTGATTCCAAGGTCTGCTTCTCCTGCTGTAGTGATGGGAACATAGCAGTGTGGGATCTGCACAATCAGACTCTAGTCAGGTAGGCAACTAAGCTGGATTCTCAAGCAATGATAAATTTGTTGACAGTAGCTGGTATTTGTCCTGGTGATGCCATGGCATTGAAAGTGCATCAACTGAAGTTACCATAAGATTTAAAAGCTTGGTAAAAATCACTATTTGCTTGCACGTTAAGTTTTCAGAATCTTTCCCCCAAAGATTATCCCTTTGGACAGGGAAGAGCCCTAGGGCTTATTGCATGCCTAGAACCTTTGTCTTCCCAGATAGGATAAAAGAATAAAAGCAAGGTATTATATACACTATTTTTTGAAAGAAACCAAGTTCTGATAAGCAACCTGATTTCTGGCTCCAAATCCCCTAATGACTGCTCCCAGCAACTTCATATAGATGCTAAACGGCATTAGGGACATGATGGTACCCTGCGGAACCCCATAGTTCAGTTGCCAAGGGACCAAGGAATAATCACCCAATGTTACTCATATCAGCCCTGTAGGTAGGACCAAAACCACTGTAACACAGTGCCTCAGATGGCACTGGGTTGATCCAGGAGGATACCGTGGTTAATGGTATCAAAAACTGATGAGAGATTGAGCAGAATTAAGAGGTTTGCACTTTTCTTGTCCCTCTTTCGATAAAGGTCATGCATCAGGGTAACCTAGTCTGGTTCAGTTCCATAACCAGATTGAAACCCAGACTGGAATTGGTCTAAATAATCAGTATCCTTCAAGAGTGCCTGCAGCTGCTCCACCACAAACCTCTCAAATATCTTCCATAGAAAAGGGGGTATTTGTGATTGGATGGCAGTTGTCTAGTACCTTTGGATCCAGAGTGGGCTTCTTCAGGAGTGGTCACACTATTGCCTCCTTAAGGATAGCATGGACCACCCCCTCTCGAAGGGAAGCATTTATCACTCCTTGGACCTATCCAATCATGCTAGCTTTTATTAGCCAGAGATTGAGAGGGAATGTGGTTGGTCGCATTGCTGGAAGCACCTTGTCCACATCATCAGGCTGCATCAACTGGAAATGTTCCAACAAAATTGGCAGATGCGCTAACAATAGCATCAAACTCGCTGCAGATTCTAAAAGGTCACAGCCCTCAAAGTGCGATGCAAAAAAGTTACAGCACACAGACCACCCGGAAAACTGGACAGCTACTTGAGGATACAATGGAGACAGCAAAATAAGCCGCCTTTGCTGCCCTCACTGCCACGTTACAGGCACGATTGTGTGCTCTAGAGCATGCACGATCATATTTTCTTCAAATCTTGCACCATTTGTGCTCTAGCTTATGTCCAGCCTGTTTCATTGACCACAGCTGCCCAGTATACAAAGGAGTGGAGCGGGCTCTACAGGGCTGGAGAGGGCACTCAGGTCGAATCAAGACAACGGCCCTCTGCATCTCACTGTTCCACAGTGAGGCTAGGGCCTCGGTTGGATCTCCACTGGAAAATCCCCAAGATCATTGGATTCCATCAATCTCCTGGGGCAGACCATCCGAATGGGGGGGCCCATCCCTGTAAGAGGGAAGTAACGTCGTGAGTTCAAATCTCACCAGGAAATGCTCTGACCTTGACAATGGGGTTACTTGTAGCCCCCCTCCAATCTTCAGACTACCCATCTCACAATTTGGAGAGAAAAAAAAACAAATCAAGGTTATGCCCTGCTTAATGATGGGTGGTGCACTAGCAACATTCCCAGTCTGTCTCTATGACCCAATACCAGGTGCAACGCCTCAAGGCCTGCTCCAAGGTGGAGTGGTTTCTTGGTGATAGAGATGGAGGTTCTATAAATCACAGTACTCCCCATGCCTCTAATCTGTGTTGGTGCTGCACTGAGTTACCCAGGTAAGCAGAGCTGAGTCAGATCAACCTCATCCATATCACCCACCCAAGTCTCAGTAATACACAATTATTCTCATCCACAATTAAATCATGAATGAGTGTGGTCTTATTGCGGACCAATCTGGCATTAAATAGCAGCACTGCAAGACAGGACGGGTCAGTGGATGAGCTACCAGGTACATGAGAGCTAGAGGATGGGGTAGAAGGGAAACCGCGTATAAACACCTGTGGCCCATTCAACTTTGGTGTCCTGACCCCCTCCTCCTGCCATATCTCGTTCTGCCCCAAGTCACTGTAATAATGCCCCCCCCCCTCCCTGGGTCCCTGGATCAGAGTTCCCCCAAGCACATCCTTACCACACTAGAACCACCCACACAATTTGAACATCCACCCACTATTCAAATATACCATCAACAATTCAACATTCACACTCTACTCATCCACCAGTCACTCCCAGCCAATCTTACACAGTCACAATGTGTAGCTTGTGGATATAACCAGTCGCTAGCCACATCGACCACATCAGGCTTGCCAACCAACCAAGTGACACAGAGAATAATAATAATAATAATAATAATAATAATAATATATTTATTTATTTATTACCCGCCTCTCCCTCCAGATCGAGGCGGGGAACAACATCATCATAAAACAACAAAACTGATTAAAAATACATAAAACCAGTATATCCTTAAAATACCAATAAAACACCAATAAAACACTTAAAATTCATCTGAGTGGGCCTGCCGGAAGAGCTCAGTCTTTATAGATCTTTTAAATTCCTGAAGACTGGTGAGTTGACGGATCTCTCCCGGCAAGTCATTCCATAATCTGGGAGCGGCAGAAGAGAAGGTCCTCTGGGTAACAGTTGTCAGTCTAGTTTTTGTTGACTGTAATAAATTCTTCCCAGAGGACCTAAGTGTGCGGGGCGGATTGTATGGGAGAGGGCGATCCCGCAGGTAACCTGGACCCAAACCATGTAGGGCTTTAAAGGTAATGACCAACACTTTGTACTTCGCCCGGAAACTAACTGGCAGCCAGTGGAGAGATTTCAAAGCTGGTGTGATATGGTCACCCTTAGGTGTACCAGTGACCAACCTGGCTGCCATATTTTGAACTAGTTGAAGTTTCCGGACTAGGCACAGAGGTAGCCCTATGTACAGCGCATTGCAGAAGTCGAGTCTCGAAGTTAGCAGCGCGTGCACTACCGTCTTTAGGTCTTCCAACTCTAGGAAGAGGCGCAGTTGGCGTATCAGCTGAAGCTGATAGTAGCCACTCCTGGTCGTCGCATCTGTCTGGGCTGTCATTTGGAGTGACGGATCCAGGAGCACCCCCAAGCTGCGAACACAGTCTTTCAGGGGAAGTGTAACCCCATCCAGAACTGGTTGACACACCTCCAAACCCAGGTTGTGGCCCTTGACAGCGAGCACCTCCGTCTTGTCTGGATTCAGCTTCAGTTTGTTTTTCCTCATCCAGCCCATTACCGCCTCCAAGCATTCATTCAGAGGAGACACACTATCCTTAGCTGATGCTGTTGTCAGAGGCATAGAGAAATATATTTGGGTGTCATCAGCATACTGATAGCACCCCGCCCCATGCCTCCGGATGATCTCTCCTAGCGGTTTCATGTAGATGTTAAACAGCATTGGGGATAGGATGTCGCCTTGTGGTACACCACATAGCAGCTCCTTCTTTGAGGAGCAACTATGCCCAAGCATCACCATCTGGAACCTACCCGAGAGGTAGGACCGGAACCACTGAAGCACAGTGCTTATTTCCTAGCCATTCAACCTGCTTCCATTAGTTCATCCTCATTCCATCTCCCACCTGGAATGTGGCAACACTTCTCCCCCACCGCCCCCCACCGGCTCTCAGGTCAGGAATTCTGGGCACTGTAGTCCAAAATATCTGGAGGGCACCAGGTTGGGGAGGGGCTGCTTTAGGAACATAAAGCAGCCTTTCTGTTCTTAAAGTCACTTTATGTATAACTTAGTTTTCTCATAAAATGATCTTTATATTTAAATTTTTTATAAGTAAACTCAGTAAATTTGTACATATTGTTGGAATAGATTAGAACTACATTAAGTGAGTACATTAAATTGCTGCTACAGCATCAGAAACACAGCACTCTATGGAACAAAACCTAAACTGTCAAGAATGCACATTTGCTATCAAGAATGCACAATGCTGACTCTACTCACATGTTGGGAAAATGAGCATAAATATCTATCAGTAAAATATACTTTAGAGCAATAATTTTAATAAGGAATGAAAGACATAATTATGTTGGGCATCTTATAGAGAGAATTTTAAAAAAAATTCCCTTTGGCTTCGTTATTTCCAGACATTTTACAGCTGTAGTCTTTCTATAAACATGTTGTTATTACATAGTTTTGATGTAACGGGTGGGTGCCAATATATAGATACTTTGTTTTAAATTCCATTTTTTGTTTTGTGTTGTGGTTTTTGGGGAAAACACAGTTCCCCCCCCCCCCATTTTTCCACGCCTTCGCATCTCTATTTACAATTGAACAACAAACCATGGGTTCTCTTCGTAGGTTGATTATCACTATGAAATGGTTTGTTGGTGCAACTGATTTCACACAACACAACAGCCCATGTGCCAACAACAACCCGCTGTTCAGTGACAACCCATTGATGGGTTGATCGTTGTGTTGTGTGAACCAGGTCGTTATTTGCAAACAGATTGTGTAGCCCTGTAGACGTGATTTTGAGTGGCTGCCAAAGGGTGCGGGCATAATTCTACTTCGTGTATTTCTACCTTTTTTGCACATCTTTTCCTGTGTTGTTTCTTCTTTGTCTGATTATGAGTCCTTTGTGGTTGGGGTGGGGGGCAGAGAAATGGGTTTTTTAATGTCTAAATTTAATTTGCTCCTGAGATCTGAGGGTAGGTTAGGCAGTAAACCTAATTAAATACAGATAAGAGTTTGAGCAGCTCCAAGCTGGGAATTCTTAGACAGATATTGGTTTGCAGTTATCTCTAGTGGAAAAAGAAACCAATAGCCTATGCAGAATCTGAAGTGTAATTGTACATGAAAACATGGGATGCCATCAAATAACCCCATTCAGGATGTTCTGCATTAAAGCCACTTTAAAAAGCTTGGTATTTAAAAAGGTGCTTAATTTAGGATGATCTCCCAAAAGCCTTGAAGGAAGAAGATCTATCACAGAGTGAGGGCATGCGATGCTGAGTATATGTAGCAGGCAAAATCTTCTAAGTGTGTTGGCTATATTGGGGGAAAAACAAACACATCAAGATACCCAATGGTTCAGACAACACATTTCTCAACAGTGGTTTTAGAACTCCACAGTGGAGTTTTTACACCACTGTTGAGAAATGTGTTGTCTGGTGGGAAAACTCTACAAAATGGTGGGGGTTTTTTGGGAAACACTCCACATAGAATATCCACGCTGTATTGCGTTGTGTGGCGGGCTCCGTGGAGTTTTCTGTTGTGTTGAGTTGACTTTTCCCACTGGCTACAGAGTTCCCTGGCAAGAGCAGCAAAAGGAGCAAGTGCCACTCTAGGAGAGCTGCCAGGATTGGTTTTTTGCAGCAATGGCTAATGGGATACCATCGGGAAGACTGGGGCGGAGAGAGGACAGAGGAATTGTCAATCAAACGTCACAATGGACATTATTCAACTCCACGGTAGCGCACAGTCACACAACAATGGTGTTAGAACATGTGTGGGGTGTACCTCTTAAAAACTCAACTGTTGAGTGGAGTTTTCACACTGGGTTGACTAACGTGTTGTCTGAACTGAACCAATCTCTCATTGAATCAAGTAACATTCGAAATGCTGCAAAATGCTAACTTTTAAACTATTCAGAACTCTTCTTCAAACATAGGTGTTTAGAACATTTTGTTTCTAAATGAATTAATGCAACATGTCTGCCTATTAATTTGGTAAAAAAAGGACTCTTTTAAAGTGTTTTTTAGGATACTTAACTTTATCATATTACTATCAACCTCTTGTAAATACATATTTTGTTAAAGCCATAAGTGCATGAATTTTAGGGGGGGGCTATCATATGTGCGAGACAAAATGCTCACTGTAATTCAAATGCTTCCAGGATTTTGAAAACTAGATGATGCTATTTTAAAAAGCATTGCCTTGCTTCTTCTACACATTTTGATTTCAGGACACATTCAGCTCTTAAAAATTAGCATGGACACATTTAAAATTCCTCTTTTAAACCAGTTTTCTGTCCAAAGTGATGGCATTTGTGCCTTATTTGTATCCAACTTGACATTTTCAGGCAATTCCAGGGCCACACAGATGGAGCCAGCTGCATTGACATTTCTAACGATGGTACCAAGCTCTGGACGGGAGGCCTGGACAATACAGTGAGATCCTGGGACCTGAGGGAAGGCAGACAGCTACAGCAGCATGACTTCACATCACAGGTGCTGTCCTACAAAAACCTTGTCAAATTGAAGCAGTCTCCATTGGCTTTTATTTTTTTAAAAAGTCAAGGTTTTAAAAAAGTGTGCTTGAAGAGCAGCCACAGAAGAATATTTTCTTTTGA
This sequence comes from Anniella stebbinsi, assembly GCA_029215795.1. Taxonomy (NCBI): domain Eukaryota; kingdom Metazoa; phylum Chordata; class Lepidosauria; order Squamata; family Anniellidae; genus Anniella; species Anniella stebbinsi. Next base: position 80,374,832 of record JARDYH010000002.1, on the reverse strand, counting down.
CTTCTGCATGGTTTAATAGGGTTGGGGGAGGTGTTTCCTAGCATCATAAACTTGGGCTAACAAGTCTTCCTCTCCCCCAACTCCAGAGGAGTACCAGAGTCTCATTAGCATAATATAGTTAGCAGACTGAAGTGCTCCTGTAGGTCATCAGTTGTCCTATCTGTAGGTTTTATTCCAAGATTAATATCAGCCCATCCCAGAAATAATGTTTAGTTCTTGATGACTGCTGTATATTTGCATGGCACTAATTTAGTTTTTGTGTATATGAGCAGTTCCCTTTTGATCTATTGAAGTAATTTGATTAGCACCTTTCCTTTTCCTTTATGTGTAATAAACCAAAGTGTGTTTCATGTCTTCTGAACAGCAGTAGCTGTGTCACCAAGATAGGTGCTGGAAAAACATGCAATGCTTTCCGTTAACCATAGTCCTTCCTATGTGTTCTTTTAATTCCAGATCTTCTCACTGGGCTACTGCCCAACTGGAGAATGGTTGGCAGTAGGAATGGAGAACAGCAACGTTGAAGTGCTGCATGTCACAAAACCAGACAAGTATCAGCTGCATCTTCATGAGAGTTGTGTGCTATCCCTGAAATTCGCTCACTGTGGTAAGCCAGTCAGTACAGGCTAGCATTTTCTTCTGCTTGCCAAAAGCATTTCCAATGGATACTAGAAAGGGAGAACCAGACATTGGGATATTGTTTAATTTTACCTGTGCGATTGGATTTTTGTAACTCATATTTGGGGAGGGGGAAGCATCCTGGTGCAGATGATTGGTTGGTCCAGGGAGGGGCTGTGCGAAGAGGAGACAGGATAAGTTTTGCTGGTATCCAGATTAATCACTATCGAGCTGCTTCTAATATTAAAAAAAAATCTATTTCAGGCAAATGGTTTGTAAGCACTGGAAAAGATAATCTTCTGAATGCATGGAGAACACCTTATGGAGCCAGTATATTCCAGGTAAAAAATCATGGAGGTGGGGAACCCTTTTTCCTTCAGCTCACATCGCAGGTTCATCCATCCATCCATCAGTTTAACAAGAATAGAGCAGTTACAGTGGAGAAAGGTGGCATGAATGTTGTCACAACAGCTTTCCCATTTTGAGGAGTAATTTCTGTTGAATAGACCCAGTCTGCCACCGGCTTTAAATTCCAAGTAATATCATCAATTACTGTATTTATGTTTTAAAATTATGAACTACCTTGAATTTTTGTTCTGTTCTACCACTTACTGTGCAGCTCATATGCAACTGAGTTTTAAAATGCTGAACACGCTTTCTTGTAACTTGTGTCAGAGGGATGTTTTCACTTGTGATGCAGTGGAAAGCTTGTGCTTGCCATCACATGTACAAGTGGAAAGGACTGCAGCTAATCCCTGCTTTTTGGCATATGTGCCCGCATAGTATATTCATCAGAAATCTGATCCCTCCTCCCGCCACTCCCCTGCCTCCTCACAGACGCCATGGTGCATGCTTTCCAAGGCTGCAAAAGCAGCTTTGGAAGCCATCATAGTGGTCAAAAAGGGAGCATTCTGGTGGGAGGGGAGAGGTGAGGCTGGGATACACAAAATTCTATGGTCTCTCCAGCTCTGCCCCCACTAGCACACCCTCTGTAGTCAGACACAAAGGCTCATCTAGAGGGACAAAACAAAAAGGAGGATGGAGAGGGAAAAATCACCTTCGTCATTCCTCCTGTTCTGGTAGGGCATAGGATTCTCAGAAGCTTCCAAGATCAGCAGCTTCTGTCTAGCAGGTGGAGTCAACCCAATATGGTTGTGCCCTAAGTTGCCTTGCTACCACATGCATATGGACACTATTAGACACATTATGTAGGGTTAGCTAAAATATTTTTTCTCTACAAATTACTTCCAGAAGAAGTTTTGAGAAGCAGTTTTGTTGCTGGAGACCCCATTTGATTCTCTTAAGTTCTGCCACTAGTAAGCCACTTCATTGCACAGTATATTGTGAAATATGTTTACGTCATGGCTTTGGTTTTTATTCAGTGTGGGATTAAATTGAATGAATGTCAGAGTTGTGGCAAGAGAAGGAGGTGGATCAATAATTTGATATGATGGGAGGTCTGTGAGGAGTTACAGATGACCTGCACATTGCTTTGGAAAATGTCCATTTAGCCTGACAGTTGTAACAGTTGACTAAATCTGCTCCTAGCAGTGTTGCAGTGTGTATCCTTTGAGGACCCTTATGAAATATTTTTAAAACTTCACTGGCTTCTGAAACCTCCTGCTTATTAAATTGAATCTATTCCCCACCCGAACATTAAAATCACTAGTCAAGACTAATCATCTTGCCAAGACTTTCTCCTGTGTCCTATCCATAACATCTACTAAAGCTAGCCAAATAGAACCTGTAAATTGATGAACTCTCTCTTGGGGGAGACAGCGATATGCACATACTTTTTCATAATAATATCTTGAGGAGTTTGATCTCTGATGATGATGATGTGGGAGAAATCCATCAAATTCTGAACAAGAGAGAGAAAGCAATAAGAATCAGTGGGGCCCACCTGTAAGCCAAATGCACTTCAGCTGCAACTCCTTCAAAGTAGTCTCCTTCAGTTCTGCATTGTGGCCTCTTCAAAAGCTTGTCTCAGGATCATTCAGCTACCTCCGCTTGGGAAGAGATGTGTTTATAACCCTTTCCCTGACACTGAAAGGGAAGCACCTCCCACCTAGTTCTTACTTTGCTGCTGCTCGGTTTAGCAGTTCTCTTCAATGTTAGCATGCCCTTATAAGCATGCCTTATATTTCCATATGCTGCAATGCGTATTTTCAAAACGAGGCAGCAAAATAGGGATTGGGTGACATGGTTATCAAGCCTTGATTGCTGTCACCAAGGTTGTTGAATAACATGTCACACAAATTCAGTTCTAAGCCATGTAAGCATATGGCTGATTTTTGAGCAGAGAGAATATCCAGTGAGCAGTTCCATTCATTTTCCATCCCAAATTCCATCCCAACAAGCTGTCCCATTCATTTTCCATCCCAATTGTTTACTTTAGGGTTAATTTTAGACAATTTGTTATCATGGGGGGGGGGGGTAAACACATTAGGTCACTTTTGTTTTGTTTGAATCACTCAAAGAATTAATCAGAGGTTGTAAAGAAGAAAAGGGTGTCTGTGGAACAAGGAGTTTTTTGTTCGTTTTTAATAATCTGAAGTTTTAATCCCTAGAAAAGGATCCATGTAAATGATAACATGATTAGTGTCTGAAAGCTGCAGAGAAAGCTGCAGAAAACTATGAGGCCACACAATCAAGAGAACAATGATCAGTAGGAAGCAAAAATATATGCTAAACCAGGGATGGGCAGCCCATTTGCACGCCTGGCCTTTTTTGCCAGCAGTGGTGGGGGGGATGCTCTTTACAAAGGAAAATTGGTGGTTTGCCACCAAATTTCAGCGGCATAGTGGTGGCAGCAGCAAAAATAGGCATATTTTAAAGCAAAACTGGTGGTTTTCCTTAAAAGGTGTTTTCCCTCTCTGCGGTTGCACTACTGAAGTGTGGTAGTGGGTTGTAGTGGGTTCAGCTCCTCACTGTGGTCCGGGAGGCAATGCAGTACCCCAACCCCTGGAGGAGCCTAAACCTTCCTGTAATTCAGCATTGTTAAAAGGAAGGGTTTAATATTGCATCTGATTAGTTCAAGAAATGGATAACTCTCTCTCTCTCTCTCTCTCTCTCTCTCTCTCTCTCTCTCTCTCTCAGTCCAAAGAGTCGTCTTCTGTGCTTAGCTGTGATATCTCTGTGGATGACAAATACATTGTCACCGGCTCTGGGGACAAGAAGGCCACAGTCTATGAAGTTATTTATTAGAGACAAATCTGAATGAAAACCGTACTCCTCCTTGTAGCACTTTGCTGTATATTACTTTTATTTTTCTCCTTCCCAAACCAAGGACTGAAAAAGTTCATCACAATTGTGGAATTTCCCCACTAGACTTGCTATTTAATAGCAAGCACACGTTAAGAACTTGTAATACCAAATCTCCAGCTATCTACTTGGAAGAAGATGGAATAAGCATACTTAACAGGGAACTGACTCTTTTAATTATGTATCATAGCTGTAATGTATTTATTTTGTTTAAAGAAATCTTTCTAACAAGGAACTGATTAAATAAAGTGGTCTGCTTCTGCCTTGGATTTGAAGGTGCGTTGCATTCTTTATGCTTTTATTGCTAGGATGGGTAAAAAGGGGGGGAATTGCAGTGCATTACCAAGTGTTTACATCTGCACAAATTCTGATCTCAAATCGGTGCTTTGTTAATTCATACTGTGTAACATTATAAGAGGCGATGACTTGGTTCAAATGAACTCATAGGGATGTAGAAGCCAAAGGTGGTGGAGGAGCAGGATCTCTCCTGACTCATTCATCAGGCTCACTTGTCCCAAATCTGTCCTTGCCAGACACCCATGGGTGCCATAATATTTGAATGCTCTACACATGTATAGCCCAACGATAATAGGCACAGTTCCTATTAACACCCCCCCCCCCGCCAGTTCCCATATCCCCAAGCAGCATAGTTAATGATCAGGGATGATAGGAGTTGTAGGCCAAAACATCCCCTCAAGTTGGGGAAGGCTTTCCTAAACCATAGTTAACACTAGCCACAGCTCTTGGTTTAGATGACATGACTCACTGTGGTTAGTTAAGAGCAGACGTGGAAATGTCCAATCTCTTCATGGCCATACTTGAAGAAAAGGGAAGGGGGGAGCATGCAATCCCAGTTGAACCCATCGTTCCCATAGTTAGTGCTATGTTCAAATGTGGCCTGTCAAAGATAATGGCTGTGCAAGTTGGTCCAGCTCATGTTGGATTGTATCTCCTTGTACAAAAACTTAGGTCTGCATGTGGATATAGCCGTCTCAGTGGCAAGTTAGGCATACATAGACATGGTGCATTGCGTCCAGAAGCTTCTCTGAATTGGGCTATTTTAATCGAGATCGACCATCACTTAGGCTTTCCTGTCTCTCTTGACTTCCTAATTGAATGTACTTGCTGGTTGGAAATTTGAAGGAAAAAATGAAAATAATAATTTATGCACAGTTCTGATCTCAAACAGGTGTTGCGTTTAGTGCTGCTGTTTTACAAATAATGAATAATTATTGTTAAGAAGCAACGACCCGTTTCTGATTGAGACTATACATAGCAGGAGAGCAGGATTTTGCCTGCTCTGTCTGTCAGGCATTGTGTTTGAGGGCACATTCAGTAACTTTATTTGTCAGTGGCAAGTTTCGTTGGCCTTTGAAGAGATTGTCAAAATATATGCCCAAAACTATGATTGCTCTTTACACCTGTACTAATCTGCCATTTTGCAGTGTTTTGTAAACAGTGCTGTGAACTTGCTTTTTGAGATCTTTAAGTATAGTGCATTGCTCAGGATTTTTAATAACACTTCTGTGTTGTGTGTTTCAGAGAGAACTACAATAACGTGTCTCAAAGAATCACCTTCATCCCTTCTGGACGTTTTTGCCACATTTCTTTGAAAAGGGAGATGTGCGTCTTTGGGCAATTTTGCTGTTACAAAGATTACAGAAAAATATTTGATACATTCATTGGAAATGGCACTGAGAAGGGAATGGATTCCTACAAGTGTACAAACTATAAAAGCGAGGACCTCAGAGGTAGGATTTAGAAGAGCACTCATTCTGAAGTGCGGAACAGAATGGATTTTCACTCGCGAGAAGGACTTGCTTTATTTACCGCCAGTTCTATCCAAGTCTTAGTTGAACGTCCCTGCAATGGACGCAGGCTGAGCCATTGTGCCAGAAACATTGTGTTATCTTTTTATGTTGTTGTTGTTGCTGTTAAACTATGACCCGTGACATATTTTTTTTTGAATGCTTTAAAAAAAATCTTTAAGTCTGTGGATCTGCTGATGTACAGTGCCTTTGCTGCTATGGATCAAAATCAAAAGAACTGTGTAGATAAACCTTTATTGTGTAAGTAGAAAATTACTTAATTTCATACTAGAAATTGGTTAATGCTGCAAGTTGAAATGGACTGTTCATTGAAGTTCCAAATGTGGTAGCAAAAAAAAAATTGTGTTAAGTGCTCAGTGTTTGATGTCATTAACAGTTTCGTAATACTCTACAGTGTAGAAAGATTTTGATACTAAACTGTGTCATTGTACATAGTTCTAATGCATTGTATTGACCACAAGTACTTCTATAATGGTAGATTATTGTTTGTGCATTCAAACTTTTAAGCATTAAACATAAGTAACTTGTAAGATGTGGTTTTCCTAGCTTTTCCCTTTTTCTTGTGCATTGGAAAATGAGACCAGCTGATGGAAGTAATAGAAGTAAAAGCTTTTTTCAAATTATACCATGGATAATGTGTGTGTTAAAAACGCCCTTCCCAGCCATATGCGTGTGTATTTTCCCAACTAGTTTATTAACAAAAACATTGTATGGCAACATTAACTGCAGTGTTTGTCTAGGTAAGATTTCCATTGTTTATGTGGCCTTTTTTCCAGACTACAGATTTGGCATTTAATTGTCATTTCCTCGTCCCCAGGGAACTCAAGGAATTGTAGTTTTGTAAAGGGGAGCTGGGAGTTTGTAATACAGAATTCTCTATTCTTGCCAAATTATGGTTCCAGGAACATATCGTGGCTTTGTAGGAAGGCATGACCGTTGAACCAGAATAACATTGATAGTTTTGAGGGGTAGATACATGCTTGCTCTCTTACCTGTTTCTAATAATAATAATAATAATAATAATAATAATAATAATAATAATAATTATTTCTTACCCGCCTCTCCGTTTGGATTGAGGCGGGGAACAACAACAACTCATGTCACGACAGCCCTCCATGGCTTAATTTACCCATGGGAACTGTTGCTTTGTGCCAGGGGTCCACAGGTACCTTACTTACTGTGACTTGCTGTGTTGTGCAAACCCAGGCAGCAGGGGTTGTTTGAGGGTTAGACAGCCATCAAATAACCATGGCTTGTTTTAGGGTTATGTGAGGGTTTTCTTACCCTCAAACAACCCCTGCTGCCTGGGTTAGCATAATACAGAATGCCTGCAGGCACCATGCAAAAATGTCACCAGTAGGCACAACATGATTGCCTCCATGCATAAATTAATGCACAGTGGCCTTTTGTGATGTGCAATCAGGCCCTCCCCCTCCATTTGTCTTGTAATGCTTCATAGTTTTATTCATAAACAAATCATATTCCAGTAAGTGTTAACCTTGGATATCTGAGAGAGAGAAAATGGTTGCCTCTTTCAAGGCACAGGTACAGAGATTTTTCTTCCATTCCTTGTTTGGTTCCTTTGTACCAGTTTTGAAATCAGCTCATATGAGTCGTTGTCCTCATATAAATATTGAATTGAGGCCTCTTAATTATAAGTGCATAGAAAATGTGTGTCCTCTAGAACACTGTACAAACCAACACTTGGTAATTATTGGTTTATGCATATTTGCCTCCCCCATACCCAAAGAAAAGTTTTCTTCATCCCTCCCTTTTCCCCAGTGATGGGCTAATACAATTTGGTATTGAGTGGGATGTAATCCTGATTTTATAGCATTAGGTTTGATTCGCATGTGATGTGCCACCCTTTTTTAAAATCTGGGCGGATCGTCTAGTTCAAAACATGCCTGCTGCAAAGTGATTTATGAGTGCTCAAATTCACCTTGCCACTGTTCAGTGCATTTGGGGGCTGTTAACGTGGCACATTCAACTGCAGCATGATCATGATAGCATATTCTCTTGCAGTGTCTGTGCACTCACTCGCACACTTGAATCCAGGCTGGTAATCAGAATGGAGCAGTAGCTGCTCACCACCACGCACTTCACAGCTGTGCTAATCAGAGTTCTGATAGATGTCCCATCTTGCCCTGCTGATGCTGTTAGCCAATGATAGCTGAATTTAAAGCCTTGTCTAGCCTTCGAATTGCTTTTTTCGAAACTGCTGCTTGCTTGGGAACACCCTCTGACAGCGTTTATTGGCATGTCAGATCTGGCGATTGCTTATTTGCTCATGTATGTCCTTGTTTGAAGTGCACTTCATTCCTAGATATTTAGGATACTTTGAAAAACAGGATGCAGTTGAAACTAGAATTCTAGTAATGCAAGAAACTGGCAGCAACTGATTATCTTTCGTATGGATTGCACACTGTATAGTCTTAATTAACCAGTGTATTCATTGTGTCAGAGGTACATATGATAAGGGTCATCACTTTGGAGTTTGCAGATTCTTAGTTGTACAAGGTTGTGTGCAGTAAGAGTCTAGGGGTTGAAGCTTTATTGCTGGTTATGTAATATGGAATAGGGCTGCCGCCAGGCCATATTGAAATGAAGCAATGGGGACAGAGTAGTGACTAAGTCACAAGTCCCACATTTTCCTCAGTGTGCCTCCCTTCACATTCACTGGGAGAGATGAAGCTTGAAGAAATGTGCTGTAGAAGATCATCTTTGACAAGCTCTTAAATAATGCACCTGCCGCATCTGCTTTTGAACCAAGAGTTACTGAACATAACCCTCGAGACTTCATGTTTCTTCCGGTATTTGGAGTACAGCATTTCTACCTCACAGTGCTTTCCCCCCACCCACCTTTAACGTCAAAACCAATAAATGTTTTTACTTTTACCAAATGATTTTCTGTCCTGGTTACAAGGAAACAGTATTATAGTGTCTTTTTTATTATTAAAAAAAGCTGTAGTCTGACATTTACAACATGTCCATAAAACTGCTGTTGACTGCAGTGAAGCATGTCTGTCGGTCACTTGGCTCCATGGGAATCCAGTCAAAAATGTTGCTTATATTTTTCATTTCTTATGAAACCGTGATCCTTTGTGTAGAGGCCAATAGAACTTTCTCACTATTCAAGCCAAGAGCGTTTATGCCTCAGTGTAAGAGTGTGCAGCGGAAGGACTGGGTGAAAGACCTTGTTGTTTGAATATTCTTTTTGTTATGCTAGAAAATTAAATAGTAAGTATTCAGACGCTGAAGCAAAACGTAGGGTGTAATTAATTTTGTTAGTTGCAGGGCAAATGTTAAGAAGTTCTTTCCATACAAACATCTCACAACTTAAAGTATTTTATTCTATCAAACTTACAGAGATTATAAGCAACTCTCACCTTCGCAAACTCTTCTCCTTTACAGCTGTGTTTGTACATGCATATATATGTGTCTGTGTTCAAAGCTCTTCTGTGGTGATGTATTCAGCTGATAAAATGAAGCTAAGAATTTGGTTTTAAAGAATGACCTTGTTCAGACAACACACTAAGCCATGGTGGTTAAGCATTTTGAGCTAATGGCTTAGTGTGTTGTGTGAACCATTCCTAACCATGGTGGCTACATAACCATGGTGGCTACATAACCATGGTCTAACCACACTCACTAACCACTTGCTGCAAAAGGGTTAGCGACCTAACCATGGCTTAGTGTGTTGTGTGAACCATTCCTAACCATGGTGGCTACATAACCACGGCAGCTACATAACCACGGTTTAACCACACTCACTAACCACTTGCTGCAAAAGGGTTAGCGGCCTAACCATGGCTTAGTGTGTTGTCTGAACAGGCCCAATGTGTCAAGGAAATGAATCTTCCATATTGAGGGCTGCAACAAAATTAAGGGCTTCTTCAACTAGAAATAAAAATTTGAAAGGGAACTAAGCATAATACTCTTAAAATATATCAGATAAAAACCAGTAGTTGCTTAAAGCATATTGAGAGCAACATGTAGCTTTTCAAGAAAGCTATGTAACTATGTAATTTTGAAGAGACTAAATCTTCTGATGTATGCCCAATTGCCGTGCATTGGCCTCTTTGGGGGGTGGGAGAGGGTAGTGTCTAAACCCAGCTACTAAAAGAAAACCCTGAGGAGGGGGTCCCCCTGAAGATGGATCCTTCTGCTTTTGGGAAACTGCCTTTTAATGCCTCTCTCCTGTTGAGCACCCAAAATCATGGGTTTCCTTTGAAAAATTAGATATGTAGTGCACTTTTGACTTCTAAAATACATTGAACAATAGTACAGGAGTATGTAGAGTCATTCTACTAATGGGTAATATGCTGAGAGGAACTTCAGAATCAAGCTTCTCTTCCTGTGGAGAGCAGAATTTTGTATAATTAAAATCAAGTCACGCTATATGATTCTCCATCCTAAATAGACTTCCTGGGTCGGCTACCACCGCATTTAGGTGATTGGAACTGAAGTAGAAAAGCTCTTTGCCAAGCTGATGGACAAGTGGAAGAGAGCTAGAGGCAGGTAAAAGGCCTTTTTAAAAAATAAATCGGTAGAGTATAATTCTTAGTACAGATTGCCTATGATCTGTGCAACAAATGCATTAAAAGAAGAGATCATAGAGGATGCAAGCTTGTGTTAGACAGGTACTATATTTTCCAAAAGCAGCTACCTGTCAATGGTTTTCCACTGCTTTAGCATTTGATGGGGTCGGACAGACTTGAAAAATTTGGTCAAGATGAGCAATGCAATCTCCTGCCCTCTTTCACTTTGCTGTCCTAGCTTGTGCGAGGAGGCCACTAACCATATCACTATGACAGTGGTGATAAGGCAGAGAGTGAAATGCTCTCCAGTTAGGCATTGACGCTTTTCCCTCAGGGGACTGCCAACAATAAGTAGTGACACTTATCCAGTGCCTTTTTGCCCAGAGACAAGATGCAGCCAGCAACAGAGGGGACATTTTCTTTTCTCTCTCTTTGAGCTCCAGCCATTTCGTGGGTTGCAAGATGATGTGAGAAATAAAGGACAGAGGTGGGTTTGGGGTTTCGTTGAATCTAGCAGCTAAGAAGATGCGGCGCTATGTCATTTCAGCATGGCTGACCCAGTAAATAGGTAATAGTATAATTCTAAGGTGGGAGCGTTGGAGTGGCAGAAGGACCACAACTTCCCAAACCCTGCTCGCTCTGGCCAGGGTGAGAAGTGAGCGTGAGGGGGGTGGGGACAGACTTATTCTTTCACACACTCACACATGGGTCTTTGCACCCTCCCGGTTGGAGTGTGTAGGTGGATGGGGGATTGATCCTGGTGACTGAAAGGAACCTTGGGTGCAGTGAATCCAAAGCCACCTGTCCCCAGAATGCCCCATTTTGGCACCTATTACCTTTGACAGATTTACACCCATGGCACTTTCCACAGGCTTAACAGGACCTCCAGGGTGGATACAACACAGAGACAGGAGAAACTCCTCACTGGCAGAGGTACGGCCACCATATCCACCTCCTTGGAAGGCTGTCGGGGTGGGGTAGGATTGCTCCATAAGGGACTTCCTTGGAAACAGACATTTGGTTGGTGTTCAGTTGATTGCTCCTTAATCTCCGTTGAAAAATAGGAAGCTGCCTTGTATGGAGTCAGACCATGGGTCCCTCTAGCCCAGTATTGTTTGTTTGTTTATTATTTATTTATTTGTAACATTTCTATACCACTGATTATCATGGCATCTCTCAGCGGTTCACAACACTAGAGTACAATGTTAAAACACAGTATTAAAACATACCATAAAAACCACAATAATAAAACAACAACAACAACAAACAATAACAACAACAAAAGAGAAGTAAAATGGGACAGCAGAATGGAGTGGCGTAGTTAATTTATTTAAGACCCAGGGAAGGCCTTGGTGAACATGTATGTGTCCAGGAGGTGTTTGAATGATGCTACATTTTCTGTTTCCTGAACTACATGAGGGAGGGTTTTCCAAATGGTGCCGCTACAGAGAAAGCTCGCCGTCTGAGTACTTCATGACGACATGCCGTCCATTTCGGAATTGTTGACACTGACTGTTGGGATTGAACTTTGGACCTTCTGTGTGAAAAGCATGTGTGGTACCACTGAGCTGCAGCCCATCCCTGAGATACTGCTGTAAGTCCTGTAGGCCTGATCCTACCTGTCTTTGCTGAATTCCAAACTTGTTCCTCTTTTCACTCAACCTGATCCCTGTATCCGTATACACAAATCAAGCTACATATTCAACATAAAACATGCGGTAAAAATCGCTTGGGAACTATAGCACACCTTGGAAGTTGGAATTCAGAAATGGAACCAGGTATGCCAGAAGTGCAGTCGAAATTCTTTTTATGTAGTATTTCACAGTGCTTGAAAGCACATGTGTGGATCAGTAAAGATGCATAAAAGAGATTTTGCTACTATTTCACTGTTATGCTTTAAAGCCATGATGCATTCCCAGGCAGTTTAAAATCACACACTTTAAACCAATTCACAATTAAAATAATAAAATAAGTTGCATGATATAATAAAATGGAGGAACAGCAACAGAAGCCAGCCCTGGTGTTTGTGATGCTAAATCCTTCCCACCCAACACCCAATCCAGCTTTCTGGGAGTTCTGGCTACTGCCTTCTTTTATTATCCCTTAAGTATGGATCACGTCAAGATTTGTTTTTGTGCATGTCTAAAATATAGAAGACCAAACACAATCAGCTGAAGGACAGGAAGGTGCAGTTTCAATTCTGGAATTCATTTTAGTGATTCTCCTAGTTAAACTAACATTGAGGAGGAACATAAAGCAATAAAAGTACACAACACAGGGAATCCACTCACACCTAGTACCTAGAAAACATAACCTCTCCTTCTGCCTGTTGTGTTACAGTAGAACTTCCCTTCCTTATATGAAAGTTTGCTATCTGCAGATTGTGGGGGTACAGTAAGAGAGAGAGAGAGAGAATGCCTCCAGTCTGAAGTACAATTCAGGATTTTGCTGTATATTATGTTGACAATGAGGTTTCTAGGTTTGCTAAAGACTGTTCATTTAATAATGCTGTTAGGAATGAGCGTACCATTCTAATTGGGGAATAAATTTAGGTGGCCTTAGGCAAGCTACTGTCTCTCCGCCTCTGAAACCCATGTCCGATATGGGGATAATACAGATCTGCCTTACAGGATTGTGGTAGATTGCCAACAGAATGTACGTGCAGCACTCTGAAGACTCAAGGTGCTACAAAAAAAATGCTAAGTATTATTAAGTCAGTCCCAGCGAGTTCAACAAAATTTACTGCCAAGTAATTGTGCGTAGGGTTGCAGCCTTAGTCACAGTTGGGCTATCAGGTGAATAATTTCATTAGAACTGTGAATTACAAGGATTTCCTCTTTAGGTATTTCTGCTCTGGTTCATGAAGTTCACACTTGCTATGAATACAAGGACAGTGAGTGTAAAGCAAATTTATAATCACATCTTTTCTCCAATCTAGTCTGTGTACATCACTTAAAGTAATAGGTTTTGTTAGCTCTGGATTTCTGCTGGTCATGTGACTTTTGCAGTACATTAAAATTCCAGCTCAGTGAATTAATGTAGGAATAGTACTTAAATGCTCCAACATAAGAGATGTAGGAGTCAGACGATGGTTTCCTTATTATAATCTATGGATACCCTTGGCTGCCTCCTTCCTCCAGAAACAGTTTTTTATGTGGCTAGTTAAAGTATGTTAGGATTTATTGCAGGCTTTGTTTACATAAGGACTTGAGTCTCAGATGGTGTCAATTAGGCAAATGTGAGAAAGTTGAGGCTTCAGAGTTGAAACCAATGTATAATGGAGCAGGTTTACTAGTAGGAAGCCAGCTGTGAGATTAACTAGAAAAGGGATCCACAGTGATTCCCTGCCACTTACATAGGGTGTCAAAAAGCCTTTTAGCATCTCTGGGAAGAAAAGCTACGATTTGTTTACATGAAAGTAGTTCAAACTCTTCATCTGTGACAAATTGTGTAGGGCACGTCAGTACATTAAAGTTTACCATAAATCACTTACTCTTGTCAAGACAAAATAATAGTTCATCACTTTTTAGTTGCACATACACAAGTTTAGCTTTATGTAGCAATTTCCACCCAAAAGGGCTTGATAGCTTGTAGTGATTGCAAGTACCTTAAAAGACCTCTGCAACCCAAGTATGTGTGTGTGTTTCTGGGTCTTCCAAATCACCCCAACTCGCTTCAGATCGGGATTCGGATCCAAAGCGCTGCACAGCCCTAATGCTTTCATTCTATTGCCATTCCCAATAGAGTTTTTTAAAAAATCTACTAATATAATTTTTACTCCTCTTTAGATGAGGTTAGAAAGGAGTTCTCTGCAAACCTAGGCTGACCATCTGAAAAGGAGGACAGGGCTCATGTAACTTTAACAGTTGTAGAGAAAAGGGAATTTCAGCCAATGTCATTTGTATGCAATTAGTTCCTGGTGAAATTCCCTCTTCATCACAACAGTTAAAGTTGCAGGCACTATACTAGAGTGACCATATACAAAAGAAGGCAGGGCCCCTGCAACTTTAACTGTTGTGATGAAGAGGGAATTTCACCAGGAACTAATTGCATACAAATGACTCTGGCTGAAATTCTCTTTTCTCTACAACTGTTAAAGTTACATGAACCTTGTCCTCCTTTTCAGATGGTCAGCCTATGCAAACCCCTTTTTTAGGAAAGCAGATGATCCCTCATCCACCCCAGCCCAAGGTGGTCTGTTCCCACTTTCTTAGACTGGAAACAAAGCTATTTAGAACTTTTCCTGCAAGACCATCTTCCAAATCCGCTTCTCTCTAAACAGATGATAATTAGGTGAGAATTTATGCTGTAGGATGTTGGTACTTCCTAAAGTGGCCATGTATCCTAAACTCCATGAAGGTGTTCTCTATTTGAAGGGCTGTCCATTGCAAGCCTGGTTTAAATATAAAGACCCATTCAGAAGACCTTAAAGTTGCCCATTAAGAGCAGACTAATCAGGTACATGGATCTCCAGGTCACAATCATCTCTACTATGATGAGATGTTTGCTATTTAAATTATGGTAATTATTTCTGTATTTGCATCTCTATATAAATTAACATATGCAAAAAAATATGCAAATCTGCATCTTTTGCCCTCTGTTCGGGTGATGCTTTTTGCATTTATTCCTCCCCTCTACCTGTTGCCCCCTTCTCAGCAAAGAAACAAGTAAGTTAAATTCCAGAAGTAAAAAAAAAAGTCTGTGTAGGTACTTCTAGTGTAATGAATGCATTTATAAGATAATTCAATCACATTTAATACTTCATACAAAATATTCTTGTTTGAGCTAGAAAAATTGTAGCTTTAATTACTTACTCTGCTTATTCTACAGTCTGGACAGGATGTGATTCATAATCTTCTTGTTCTAATGGAATATGTTCAAACGTGACAGAAAATTGAAATAAATTGCAGCCAATCCCATATAACTACAACTGCCGTATTTCAAGAAGAATCTGTGGTAGATAGCAGCCCCCTTCTCATGCATGTACATCCTCTTGAAGCCACTGTGTGTTGAACCAATGGAATATACAAGGAAGTTAGGAATAGTACAACCATTTTGTTTTGGTGATGCAATGATTGAGGGAGACTGAAAAATCTCACAATCATGCTTCTATATAGCAAAATAATAATAATCATAATATGATGATGATGATGATGATTATATCTTCCTCTGGATTGAGGCGGGGAACAACATTAAATGCAAATATAAAATACATAACTGATTAAAAACTGATTAAAAACTGATTAATATATATATAAAACTAATACATTATTAAAATAACAATAAAAGTCTTAAAATTCAACTAGATAGGCCTGCTGAAAAACATGGAAAATAATGGAAAATAATAAATGGAATGTATTTGATCCTGTTCTGAGAAATACAATGAAGGATCTTAGAGCAGGATTAGAGTTTTCCTAGTGTTTAGAAACCAGCTTACCGATTAGGACATGTTTAAGTACACATTCCAATAGGAACATAATCTTTTAAACCAACGGGTGACATGATGTTGCAACACTCTGGGAATTGACTTGCAGCCACCCACTGCACATTGCAGAACCATCGCCTCTGCTCACTGGGAGCACCCATGTGATGGAGGGGCTCACTCACATCAGGGGAAACCACTTCAACAGTGTGTTCTCTTGGTTTGATTAGACCAGGACATGATATGGGTTTCTTTATCAGAAAGGTATTGTGGAGAATATAATAGTCATTAGAAGACGAAGGTCCAGTTCACACCCACACACCTTGCGTCTTCCTCTCCCACTTCATTTAAGTTGTGCATGTAAATAGACAACCATGCAGTAAAAGGTGAGTGTGAACTGGGTAGTATTGAATACAACACAGCAGTTCCTATAATCACAGCTGCTAGGAAAAACACATCCATCATTATGAAAATAATGGTCACCACTCAGTTCACATTAAACATTCTGGGTGTGTTCTTCACTATTAATAACTGGGTGAATAGGGCTATACGTCCATGCTTAAAATATGTGTACTGCCAGCAGAAGATCCTCAGTCCAGTCTCTGGCAGTTCCAGTTAAAAGGAACTCCATAGGGCTAGGAAAGGGCTGCCTGAGACCACCCAGCAGCCTTCCCTAACCTAAGCTCCCTCCAGATGTTTCCTACAATGCCCATTACCCTGACCATTGGCCATGCTGGCTGGAGATGATTGAAGCAGCACCTGGAGGGATACAGATCATGGGAAGGTTGGCATAGAGAGCTGCCACTAGCCAGAATAGATAATACTGGGTTAGCTGGACCAATGGCTTGACAATATTTTCTACTGGCAGCTTCAGAGGTTTATATGTCCTAAGGCATTGCAAAGGTTCCTGGAAAATGCAAGAAAAACAGTGATAGCAACTTGGTTGCCCCGTCCAAAGATGACCACATTTCTCCAATCATCAATGATCAATATAGAATCCAGTTAACCTTTTGATGAGCACACAATTAACCCAGCAGCTCTTTGTGCTATACAGGCAACCATGTGGTGTGGTGTGAAGCAAAACAGCATAGGAAGCTGCCTTATACAGAGCCAGACCATGGGTTTTGGTATTGTTTACACTGATCGAAAATACCACGTTGCAAATGTCTGAATTTTCCTGTTCCTACTCCACATTGCTTATATCCTTTTATTGTTTTCCCTAAGTTGTACTCCTTCAGGAAAGCGTGAAAATTTGATATTTTTGTTTGAGACAAAAAAGTGCCAAATTCTTTTTTATTATTATCATTTTAGTGATCCTTTTGTGTGCCACCTATAGACACCAGAAATGGGCTTATGAGGGACCAGATAGGGCTCTAGACCCTTCCTTGGCTCATCCTGTCCCTAATCAAGACATGCTATGCAAACGCGCAATAACGAAGTACACTAATATTTGCCACAACTGTGCTGGGAGAACACCTTTCAATTTTCTCCTCCGCCTAAGCAAGCAACCACATTAGAGAGCAACCTCTTACAAAGGGCCTAATATCTCTGCTGGCTGCTTGCCAGGGGACAAACATTTCTTGGCAGCTCTGAAAAAGAGATCCACAAAAGAAAGTCTGTTACCACAAGACACGTAACACTAGCCTTGGGAAATATAAATCCTGCTGTGTGGAAACCCAATTAAACACAATCACAGATCCCGTCTGCTTTTCCTTTCTTTCTTTCTTTCTTTCTTTCTTTCTTTCTTTCTTTCTTCCCCCCACCTTTGCATTAGCAACATTTCTAAGAGTAAAACAAAACAAAAAAAAATTTTTTTCTTTTGCTGGGGTAAACTGATTCTCTTCTACCACACATTGTGTGCTAAATGTTGAGGGACTATTGGGGGGAAAATGAATATCTGGTATTATTGTAGAGTGTCTGGAGTGCTGCGTTATTCTTTTTTCCACTTACAAGATAGGTACAGATAGGTACTTGCGTCCCTGTTTAAAGAACCTCGGGGTATAGATCTGAAATGTCTGTAATCTGTTTTTGAAATCTACAACTTATACTTTCAAAAGCAGAACTTTTAGCTCCTGACATGTTTACTTGTTCAATGGGAGGAGATTTTTATGTAGGGGCACATCATCAAGAAATTCCCAGTATGCATTCTGAGGTGACACAGAATTCTTATGCCATATGCCAGCCTGTACGTTGAGTCAACTATGAAGCTGGTGTTCATAGAGTCTATAATAATGTTCAAAATTCAAATTAAGGAAAGACAGTTCTTTTAATCCATTGGTGCCTCTAGACGGACACTTTCCATTGATATGGCTTCACACTGGCGGCAGTTGCGTTACATGACACAGCTGCCAGTGCAAAGCCATCTAGGGGCAAATGCCCTTTGCTGCGCACTAAAAAAGTCGGCATTTAGCGTGACATTTTTAGTTTGCAGCAAAGCGATGATGGCTTCTGCCATCTTGTCGCTTTTTCTCTGGTTCTTCTAGGGAGGCCTGCCCAGTCTATGTCAACCACTGATTGGTCGCCATGGGCTGGGCAGGGAAGGGGGTGGTCCAGCGAGCCATAAGCTCGCTGGACCACCTCCGCCCCTCCACAGACCTTCCTCCCTTATCCCCATAAAATCAATTAAAAATAAAATAACCCCCCTTCTTCCCCACCCCATGTTTAAAGGAAAATAAATAAATAAACGTTAAAAATAACAGTTCCCACTGCCAACCAACCACCCTACTTCCCCACCCAACGTTTAAAGTAAAATAAAATAAAATAAACGTTAAAAAAACCCCGCTACCGACCGCCTGCCCTACTTCCCCACCCCAGAAAAAAGTAAATAAAAACTTATCTTAAATGCCATTTGGCGGCGGCAGCGGCAGTGGCTGGAAAGCCTGCCATCGTGCTCCTTGTATGTAGAGGGACGCAAGGAGCGCAATTTCGCATCGCGCTGCCTGCCGGCACAATGCAGAACAGAAGCTGTCAAGATGCGGCCCATAACTTAGCTCTCCTTCATATTCACATTCATTCTGCTGGTTTGCATGCAATGGTGGCAAATTCTGGATGGTTTAACCCAGGAATTGCCATTGGTCAGTAAAGTTTCCATTTTCAGTTTATAACCCATGAGCACCCTATTCCTGGGGTTGTTTCACGACGTCCAAACTGAGCAAATAACCCACAGTTTCTCCATTTGGATGTCATGAAACAACCTAGAATTAATCATGGGCAGTTCCTGGGTTAACAGGTTTGGAAGCTGCAGCTACTGCAGAATTCAGCAGCTGGGGTGCTCACGGGGACACCTAGCTCTGCTCATATAAAACCTGTATTAAAAGAACTGCACTGGCTGCCTGTTAGCTACTGAGCCACATACAAGGTTATGCTGTTATCCTACAAAGCCCTAAACAACTTGGGACCAGCATACCTAGCAGACCACCTTCCCTTATATAAACCTGGACAACAACTATGATCCTCAGAGGAGGCCCTACTGGCCATTCCAAGATGAACGGAATGCCGCCATGAAGAACCTCGGCGGCTGGCCTTCTCTGTAGTGGCACCCACCCTCTGGAAAACCCTCCCTCGTGCAGTTTGGGAGGCAGAAAACGTTACAATTTTTAAACACCTCCTGAAGACATACCTTTTTACACAGGCTTTCCCTGGTTTTTAATGTAGCTTGTTTTATACTGTCTTTTTAACTTTTTGGTGTTTAAATTTATATTGTTGTTCTTATGGTTTTTAACTGTGCACTGCCCAGAGAGCTTCGGCTGATGGGCAGTATAAAGATGTAATAAATAAATAAATATCCAGGTTTGGATAAATGAAACAACCCAGAAATGAGGCATCTCCGGATTGTTAACTAAAAATGGAAGTGAAGAGTGCATGCTTTACTTGCAGGAGACAATTCCTGGGTTAAAGAACTCAGGAATCGCCGCCATTCTACGCAAACTGAATTTTACGATGTTTTTAATAATGTATTTGTTTTTATTTGTTTTAATGTTTTATCTATTTTATGATTCTTGTATTTATATTTATTGTTGTTCCCCGCCTTGATCTGGATGGAGAGGCGGGTTCGAAATGAAATGAAATAAATAAATAAATAGTGATGTAGAGGTGACTTTCCTGTGGTGCAATCCCATGCCATTAGGGAGTGGGGTTAAATGCTGAGAGATTTTATTATATTTAGCAGTCTATAAACACCCAAAATAAAATAAATAAAATTAAGCAACCATGTGGGTGGAGCTATTTGGGTGAGAGAGACTCACACAGCTGGCTCCATGCATGAGGTTGCTTAAATCCCATCGACTCCAGTATCACAATAGAGAAGCAGATCTCACATTGATCTGTGTGAAAGGAGGCTTGGCTTAGTACAGTAGCCTAAAGTGAATGATGCAAGATGGCTGATCAGGTCTAAATGCAGTTAGAAAGAGAGATTTTAAAGTATTCTGGATGTTGAGAGGCTATAAAGCAGCCTTCTCCAACCTGGCCCCATACTTACTGTAACTAAGCCTAAATACCTGCTCCTGAAATAAAGGCATTTCATTCCCCATTTACTACTACCATTTTCGTCCTCTTCCTCTGTTTTCCCCCCTCCTCACATCTTTTTTTTAGTTTGCAACTCCCTCTCCATTGGGGTATAATACTGAAAAACTGGAAGAATTAGAGGTAGGGATGCCACCAATAGTCTGGGGCATTCATTTATTTGATTTTCATATACTGACCTCCAATTCACCAGAATTCCCAAAGTGGCTTGCAAATTAAATGTACATAAATGCAATAAAATAAAATAAAAACAACCATTAAAAATGAACACAGAGCACCTAGTAGTAAAATTCCAATAAAAGTGACTTTGAAAGGCCTTGGAGAATAAGGTTTAAAAGTCCTGGGAGGATCACCGCCACCAACTACCTCTAAACTTGGTTTTTCTAGCCAAAGTATCAGCGGTTCTTTGAACATTTGAGTCAGGGTGGATAGCTCTTATCCTGTTTTTCATATTTCTGTTATTATGATGACAACTGCTATGTGAAGGCTCCATTTTCATGGCCAAGGTGTAAAGCATTGCTGTGCCATACTCGTTTTAGGAATTTAAAATAAGGGGGGGTGCAGAGGAGGTTATCTCTAATTCCCTAGATCCAATCCCCAACATGGGAAATGGTGGTACATCTACAGTTAGGTTGCAATCAGCATTCATACACAGAGTGTCTCGGCATTGTTTCTTATGTATGTGGAGGAACTGAAGGTAGAACTGAAGGTAATGTGTGTTGACATTCTCAGTAGCCAACACACTTTTAAATATATCTTCCCACTCACATTAGAAGAGTTCAACAAGGCTTCCAAACTATTCCTAACTCTGCGCCACACAACGGCATTATGTGATGGAAAAGCTGGGTTTGCCACCATTCAACGGAGCTACAGCCAATCTCAGCTCTTTGAAGAATGCAAATGTGTTTGTTCATTGTGTCATATTTTGAGGTGTTTATACATAAAATTTTGATCTGTGTGCAAGGAAAAATGTGAAGCAGCCCTGATCTTTTCCTCATGGTACCTTTCTGGGTTGGATTAGATATGCTCTGATTTGTTTTCTGTTTCAAGGGATGAATCTGAGGCTGAAGTATGTATGAAAGCAAGTCAACAATTCCAGGCAAAATCAAGAGTTCTTGACCCTCCTCTTTCTTATCCTCAAATAAGCAATTATGTTAACACCAGCATAGTGGTTATTTCTGAGTGATGGAGTTCCCTGTGAACAACGCAAAAAAGTTGTATCTGAAATTTGTTAGTCACAATAACATTCAGAATAAACTTTGACTCTTGCTTGTGTAAAGAGCCACTGAAACAGCGATGAGCGGCCTGCAGTCATGAATGAGCAGGTATAATCTGGTCACCCATATCCATCTCTTACCTTCTTCACTGCTATCAGACTGGCTCCTGTTTCGTTCTTTGATAATTCACAGACTCTTCTTTCCAAATAAGGTATAATTTCACAAGTAAGTAGTAGGGAAACACTGCTTCGGTTCCCAGGTTTGGCAAGTTCTCGCATTAATTCCAAGCATTAGTAGAATATTGGCTTCAGTACACACAAGTGCAAACAGTTACACTCCCAGCAAATTCAATTTTATCATAGTTTAATTTCATATAAAGCATCTTGAGCATCATGCAATAAGAGCATGAATCATCATCATCATCATCATCATCATATATACATACATACATACATACATACCTTATTGACATAGCAATACTGAATGACAAAAATGTTGTAGAAAAGGAAGAGAAAAAGAGAGAAAAATATACATCACTGGCCATGGAAGTTAAAGAACTATGGCCACAGGAAAAGGTCACAATTATTCCATTAGTCACAGCAGTCATAACATCAAAAAAACTATTCAGAAACCTTCAGAAATTGGGCCTACCAAAATACATCCACACCAACATCCAGAAAGCAGTCATACTTAGAACATGCTCAATGGTCAGGAAATCCCTAAATCGGTAAAAGACAGAATGACGTGGCAAAGCCCACCATGTCTGTCTAGAAAAAACTGCCACGAGCATGAAAAGAGATGGTGATGATGATGATGATGATGATGATAATAGGCTGTTTCATGTAGTAAAAATTAGAGGTGTGCATCAGATCGGATCCGATCCACGATCTGAATCTGATCCACCCCAAAATCGGGAAAATCCGATCCGATCCGATCCGCTGAGGTCCGATCCGGATCGGACGCCATTTTGAATGCTTTTTCCCATAGCCAAGTATTGTTTTACAAAAACGCCTATAACTTTTTCAATTTTAAAGATAGAAGGATGAAACTTGGTCACATTGTAGACTGGTTAGGGATAGTTATCTGTGAGAAATTTCAGAAACATAGGTGCTTGCCTTGTGTGGCAATTAATTTTAGAAAAATGGGTAGTAGTGGGGTAAATACAGTTACTCCTCCCATTTTTTTATTTTTGAAGATACAAACAGGAAACTTGGGCACATTACAGGTACCACATGGCTTGATATGTGTGTGAAATTTCAGAAACATTGGTGCTTGCCTTGTGTGGCAATTAGTTTTCGAAACAACGAGGAAAGAAACACCTATAACTTTGTCATTTTTAAAGTTACACACATGAAACTTTGCCACATTGTAGGTGGTACTTTGGGACCTATGTGTGTGAAATTTCAGAAACATAGGTGCTTGCCTTGTGTGGCAATTAATTTTAGAAAAATGGGTAGTAGTGGGGTAAATACAGTTATGCCTCCCACTTTTTTATTTTTGAAGATACAAACAGGAAACTTAGGCACATTACAGGTAACACCTGGCTTGGTATGTGTGTGAAATTTCAGAAACATTGGTGCTTGCCTTGTGTGGCAATTAATTTTTGAAACAATGAGGAAAGAAATGCCTATAACTTTTTTATTTAAAAAGTTAGAAGTTTGAATGTTGCTCACTTTGTAGATGGATTAGGGGTAGTTGTCTGTCAGAAATTTCAGAATGATAGGTCCAGGCATTTGGTGGCTACGAATTTTTTAGATTAAAAGTTATAAACGTTTTTCCACAGAGGCTGGGGCTGTCAATTGCACCCTCCCGCCTCCCGGGAAGAAGAAGGAAACACTTTCTCTCCATCTCTTTGATCCTTGCACGTTTGGCTGCAAATGAGCTAGGCTCAGCTGTTCTGATTGAGTAAAAAGTGAAAGTGAGCCAGGTTTGTAAAACAATACTTGGCTATGGGAAAAAGCATTCAAAATGGCATCCGATCCGGATCGGACATCCGGTCCGATCCGATCCGACCATCCTCCAATCCGACCCGATCCGATCCGACCCCCCAGGTCCGATTCCGATCCGCTATCCGATCCGATCCGGGGGGTCAGTGCACATCCCTAGTAAAAATGCTGAGTTTGTTCTCATCAAAGAGATGAAAATTCAAGAAAGCGGAAATGTTGAGGTAAATTATTTCTGGGGTTGGTGCGCTAGACCCAAATATATGCAAAATAGGGACTAAGCAACTAGGGGAATGCACATTTCTGTCATTTTTTTACATTCTGGTCAATGTTGCAGTGCATGTTCTGAACCAGAGGAATGATGAGATACAGACACAGTAATCTAAAAAAGGAAAACAGATACTTAACAAAGTCCTGAAACTGATGCTGAGAGGAAGTGATCAGGAGGCAGCATGTCTGCTGTGATCTGCTCTCCTTCAATTGCATCGATACACAATACCTTCAGGCTCGAGGGCATGAACTTCATGCAATCTATTCCAACTGCTTTCCTTTTACTTTCTGGAGTTACCTGAGTGTTTGTCAGATGTTACTAGTACCCAACTGTGACAGATCGTAAAGATACACCAAAGCCATTTATTCAATTAACTGATGCTATGCAGTTTGTAGTCTCATTTAGCAAATCAATATGGGTCCGCTGGTGTTTCCATATTGGTCTCGTCTCTGGTTGTGGAGTGTTTATCAAGGAATCTTCTTCCAGGTTTGTACAGAAAAGGTTTTATGGTTACCAACATGATTTCAGGAACATACTTCCTAAATAGAGCTACAATCCAGCAGCCATTGGAAGCCATGAACAACATAGGATTAAACAACTCCTTCTTGGATTGTGGTGATAGTGTCAAGAATAGGGCTGATACTAGAAGAGTAGGAATGTTAGTGTGCAACACCACAAAAATAAAGGTGTGCTCTGGAAGTTTAGAGGGAGGATGGTTTATGTATATTCACTACTCAATGATGGCAGAATCAAAGTCCTGTCCAGATATAAGCATGTGGGCGGGCCTGTAAGTACTCAACCTTCACATGTTCATTATTCATTTATTTGTATTTATATTTGTTCTTTCCTCTCATGGAGTCTCCCTGGGCTCCCTATAAGGAAGGGTAGAATAGACATAGCTAAATAAAATTATAATACCTCCCCCAAAGCCCCTGCATGTACAAGTGTACACATGGAGGGACTTCTCCAAGAAATCAAGACCCTTATAAAAACTGTGGTGAGAGTGTGGGGAAGGGTGTTAGAAATGCAACCAAATTTAATTTCCGTGCTGAAGTAAGTTATCTTGACGATCAAGGTCTAGTTTAATTTCTTGCAGCAATGGGGGTAGAATCTGGTGGCATGTCTGTCTTAGCATTTCCCTTTGGAAGCATTGCTGGTTATCGTGACATTCTAAGCTGGGCATAAGCAAGATGCCCTGTGTGGTTTAAAAATAACATAGGTTCACTAATGCCCTGGAATGATACTCTTAAACTTCCATTAGCCATCAACTCCACAGCACTCTGAAGTGTAAAGTTACAACAAGATGTCAGACTGTACTAACTGGGAAATTGGTATACAATTCTAGGCGAAAGTGATTCTAATACAACCCTTTTGAACTCTTTGCTTAAACCACAATATACATAAAGAGCAGGGAAAAGTGGTTGTAATGACCAAAGACAGATGCAGAATGTGTTTCCAATAAGGATCACGTCAATAATCCTGTGAACTTTTAATTTAGTAGAAAATTATTCAGAGAGGCTAGAAATCAGTCTTCTCCAACCTGGTGCTCCGTCCCCTGGGTGTTTTGGACTTCAATTCCCATCAGCCCTAGTCAGTATGGTCAATAGCCAGGAATGTTTGGAGATGTAGTCCAAAACTTCTGGAGGGTATCAAGTCGAGGAAGGCCCACTATAAATGCTATGTTAGAGCTCTTAAGGCAGCCCTCTGAAAGGCACGGTGAACAGGCTTACTCAGATCATGTTTACAAACTGAGGCACTGAATGAAAGAATGAAGTTATTCTTTGAAAGGGTGAAGCTGTTGTTGAGGAAGAAAAAACCACAGCAGCAGCAGTATATTCAAAAGAGTCATTTATATGTGGGGGAGGGGAATGTTCACAGAGGAAACATTTACATGCGTATACTTCCTTTGCCATTCATGGGGCTTGTGGCACTGTTGTCTGAACTGGGAGGTGGAAATTGGTAGGTGGTGGTTCTATTTCACAGCAGGGGTTTATTTTATGGCTGAAATATATTTTTAATGCGGGATGAGGGCTAGATCTGGACTACTGCTTTATAGGGGTATTGAAGTGTACTGATAACTTTTGGGGCATAATCCACATTCCATATACTACATTCATAGTGTTATTTCCTGCTTTTTATTCTACATTTGTAATGACTTGAAGCAAGATGGTAATGACAGACAACTTATCTGATTTACAAAGACAATTAGATCGGATCAACAAAGTGAGTAACGATTATGGACTCAAAATGAATATCAAAAAATGAAATATATGATAATAAGCAAAATGTTTTCTACTGTACCTAATGTTACGATAAGCAATGTGCCAATCAAGCAAATCTTAGAATAGAAATACCTAGGAACTTGCACAATGGAGTTAATAAACAAACACAAGAGATAAACACAAGAATCAAGATGGCAAGAACAGCGTTTGTCAAAATGAAACACCTGCTATATAATTGGGACCTTAATCTTATACTAAGGACATTAAGGACTTCAATATTATTTCATGGAGTGGAGGCTTGGACACTTAAGCAAAACAATTTGAACAAAATCAAACCTTTGGAAATGTGGATATATTACTGACGTATGTTGAAGATACCATGGACTGACCGAACAGCAAATGAGGATGTACTTCGTAGGGTAAACAAACAAACAGAATTAATAAATACCATCAAAAGAAGAACATTGCAATATTATTTGAGGAGAAAAGTACAGGTCTCCAACTTATTATACAAGGAAAAATTGAAAGAAAAAGATCAGTGGGAAAAAGACTAACATCATGGCTAAAGAACTTGAGGGAATAGTATAGCTGTACTTCTATACAATTATTTAGAGCAGCGGCGTCAAAAACAAAAATAGCTGCAATGATAGCTAACCTCTGATAGAAGAAGGTACCCTAAGAAAAATAAGTAGTTTTGGCTGAGGATGGGTTATGCTGTTGCATGTTCTGTCTGCGACTGGTGAATACAGGATCTTTACAGGCTCCACTGCTATTTCACAAGGCCAGCACCAAATCTACAGCCCTGACAGGTCACAAGGAGCCTATCTACACACGCAGGATAAAACACTTTGAAAATGTTTTGAAAACTGTATATGGAGTGTGTCCTGGGCCCCAACAGTTCTCAAAACTGTCAGCCTATCTACACTACTGCTTTAAAATGGTTTAAAACAGTTTAAAATGGTTTATAACAGTTTTGAGAACTGTTAGGGCCCAGGCCTGAAGCCACTTCTTCCTCCCCGCTCCCACAGCAACCTCTCCCCCCTCACCATTTTCACCACAGCAGATGTGTGAGGGGATTTGCAGTCACAAGTCTGTGACTTAGGCAAGTATAGTAGAAGTGTGGATCAGATAAAACTTCAGGAAAAACTTGAGAACCCTATACACAGAAATTCTAGGAAATGATGCTCCAGGGCAGAAGGCAGCTGTCCCATTTTATGCTTTCACTGCAGGATTCATTTCATGCAATACCTCAGTATGATCCTTGTGCCCTGAATCATGTCAAGGAGTTTGTCTTGTGACTAGAAAAACACACTGGCTGGTTTCGGATGACACATTAAGCAATGGAGGGGGGGAAACAATCGTCAGTTGTGTTGCTTATTGTGTCGTGTGGAGGGTTGCACACCACGCACACACAACTGACAGTACACTATTCCAGCCAACTAAGCAATGGAGAGAAACAATGGGCTTGCATGTTGTTTAGCTTGAAGCCCCATTGTTTAAAGTGTTGTCCAAAACCAACCCCCCCTCTCTCAGTGGACTATTCCGTTTGGGAATAGAGTTCTGCCGGCCGGAGCAGCTGAAAACCCTCGACTGCTCTATACAGTCAGCAGAACTTGTGGTGCATGCTGGGATACAGCCGGGGGGCTGAGGGAGTGGGAGGGAGCAGACGTAGCAACCAAGATGGCCACTGGAACGTTCAGCTGCACAAGCACCGGAGTTACAGCATGTCGCATGTGGAGCACCGCCTACGTAATGCATGGTTTGTACACTATTTCCCCCTCCGTTGCCTAATGTGTCGTCCGAAACCAGCCATTGTGTGGAATTTTCTCCTTCAGTGTGGGTGAGAAGTGAGTGCAAGGACAGCAGTTGGGTCTCCTGGGATTAGCGCTAAGATGTTGATGGGAGCTGTGGAGTTGGACCACAGTGATACAGTTACTTTAGCTCAGTTTGACTAAGGATCCGAGGCTGATCTCCATCCAGCCCACTTTATATTGTCCTATAGCATTAACTTTCAGGGTACTCCTAGTCTTGCTTTAAGGGGCTGATTACAACCAATAAAGCCCTGAACAGCCTGAACCCAATGTACCTGAGGAAAAGCTTGTTACCACACGAACCTCCTTAATGACTAAGATCTATTTGGAATTTCCAGGAAGTTGTTTCAAACCAATTTCAAAAGTGAAGGAAGTGCAAGTAGAATTACCAGAGAACTGACGAAAAAATAGCCCGTTGACTTACTTTTTCTCTCTCTTCTGGTCCAGTTGCCAGAAAAGAAAAGGGCAAGACTGCCCCATGCACATATTTTAGTTGTCCATAATAGGTAAATAGACAACTGTCATACTGGTCTTTGCCCCTAGATCCATCCCAAACCGCCAGACTCTGCCTTCAGATTCTATCCCTGGATTCACTTTGAGCTCTCTCCCTGGCCTAATTCAGATTCCCCCCCCCCCCCCACACACACAAAAATGCTGGCAATCCTAAATACAAAACACACACACACACACTAAGAAGGCAACAGTATATCCTGTTGTCTATGTGAGCCTTAGGTATCATGTATGAAACACTATGGGGTATAATGCAAGAAAAGCTGACAAACAATGGAATTGCACTTAGACGTGACATTTTAGAACAGGGGAGGGAAATGTGTACCCTCCACCATCCCCAGATGCAGTCCCTGCTGACTCCTGTACCTAGGCTGACCATATGAAAAGGAGGACAGGGCTCATGTAACTTTAACAGTTGTAGAGAAAAGGGAATTTCAGCCAGTGTCATTTGTATGCAATTAGTCCCTGGTGAAATTCCCTCCTCATCACAACAGTTAAAGTTGCAGGCACTATACTAGAGTGACCATATACAAAAGAAGGCAGGGCCCCTGCAACTTTAACTGGTGTGATGAAGAGGGAATTTCACCAGGAACTAATTGCATACAAATGACACTGGCTGAAATCTCCTTTTCTCTAACCCTGTTAAAGTTACATGAGCCCTGTCCTCCTTTCCATATGGTCAGCCTACCTGTACCCCCCAATGCCCCCCAATGGCATCTGCAGCACCCAAACAGCAAAATACAGTTTGTTTAGTTATGGAGCAAATTTAGCTATGGACCACCAAAATGGTTAAGTTTAGCTTGCAAACAATCTAAATTTAACCATTGTGGTGCTCTGTAGGCCTACAGAGTGTTCTGCCACCACGTTTTGGACTATGCAGCACTCCACAGACTGTGGTCCATGGCAGGGGTCCAGGGGTGAAAATGACCCCTAGACCTCTGGAGGTTGCCCAGCTCTGTTTTAGAACAATGTAGCTCAAGTCAGATATGCACATACCCATTATTAGGGATAATATGATTCACTGATTGATTCAATGTTGGTTTTTAATTGATTATTGATTTTTAATTATATTTCAGTGATTCTGATAATGAGTCTGTCTGAATATGTTCTGCTGGTTTGGTTTATAACAGGAGATCATTTGTTATTATGTCTTTTATTTTTATGTTTATGTGGATATTTCTTATTATATACATCAATGAAATAAAATTGATTGTATACTAACTTTTCTGGATTGTGCTGTTCATAACATTTTTAATCTTGCCTAAATCTGAATAACGTAGGTTTTCTCTGAATAAGAATCTTGCCTATGGTCTAACTTGCCTTCACTGTTGTTTGGTCTGTCTTTTGAGTTACCAATACTTATCAAATATTTAACTGCATACTGATTATCTGACCTTTTTGTATTTAGTTGGTTTTGCTGTTGCTTACATCCTTATTGTTGAGTTCTGTGCCTTCATTTATTTTGACTCGGTGTCTTCCCGTGGCTTTGCCTTAAGACAGCCTTACGAACATGACCCCTTCCCAGTATGTATGTAGATGACAGCGATTATTAGAGGAGAGAGAGAGCGCCTGGAACTAACTTTCTCACCAGACTTCCCAGGGCTAGAACAGCAAAAGCACAGCAAATTAGCAAATCCATCAACACCTTTGCTGGCTCTCCAACAGGGGGGAAAAACAACAACCCACATTCAACATGAAATGTACTTTGTTTTGATAGGGAATATGTCTCCAAATGCACTTTGCAAGAAATCGTACCTTGTCTGAATTGCAGCCCTGTTCTTTTTCAGCTTTAGAAAGTGTTTATGACTGTTAAAATAAGAATGAAAAATAGAGATGTGAAACAGATGTTATTTTCTCCTGCCAGACTGAACATTTGTTGTTTCGATCCAGCAGACTTTGCCTATCTCCTATAGACAGAAGAGTGATTCGAAATGAAAATAGTATGGAATGCATCTCAAAACAGCAAAGATGGTGGATTTGACATGGGAGCAGCTGTGGTGTCACAGCTCGTGGCATCTCAGTGGCATTTATTTGTTAGAAATGTGCAGCCTCCTCCATCCCAAGGGCTTGCAATCAATTATAGCAATTTACAGCGAATATAGAGTCAGTTCTAACAAACAAAATGACACACAAATAACTTGGACTGCTTTGTCAATGCGGTTATATCAGTTGAGTTACAGGAAAAATTGCTGGACACAACATGGCGATGTTATGTTTAGAGCTGACCTCTCTGGAGTGAATGGAGAATCCTACCAGTGGTAGAGCTCTGTGTGTGCGTGGATGTGTACAAAGGGCTTTTGCCTGGACTGATGTGGCCACAATCTAACGGCTGAATCCAGCCAGCACAGCTGGGTCTTTACTATTGTTGGTCATGGAATTATTATTATTATTATTATTATTATTATTATTATTATAATCATTTATTACATTTCTATATTGCCCGATAGCCAAAGCTCTTTGGGCACTTCACAAAAGATTGTGGATTTTTGCTTTCCAAAGCTGTGACTGGCCCCTCCTGCATCCTTGGTTTGCTTCTTCAGGGGTGCTAAATCAATAGCGTTTCTAATATAAGGAAATGTAAGCAATTGAACCACATATATTTGGAGCCATTGTGGTAACAGTGGACAAAGTATGGGGCTTGGACAAGAAACAACTGGGTTGAAACTGGTCCCATTGACCTATGGAGCTGCCTCATAGTAGATCAGGTTTTTTATCCATCTGACTCAGGATTGTCTATTCTTTCACTGGCAGTAGCTCTCCAAGATCTCAAGCAGAGATCTTCCCCATCACCTGCTACCTGATCCTTTTAATTGGGGATGACAGTCATGGACCATGGAAACTTTTACCTGCAGGTGTTCTACATCTGAGCCATGGCTCCTCCCTCTCAATAACATTCAGCCTAGCCTACTTCATAGAATTATTATGATAAAATAGAATAATCTATAAATACAGCATCTTGAAAGATATTATTACTGTTGTCAAGTTTATTTTTATTATTGTTGCATTCCATCCTAATATTTAACTTAAATATTTACCCCTTCACTCTGAATTTCATCCTGTGGTTCTGGAGGCTTATGACCGTACAATTTTAATTATCCTTCTTTACTCCAATTACCCCCGTTCACTTAAATGATCAAATGTTGGCCTTTTCTTTTGCCTGCATGTTTTCCTTTCTTTGTTTTCTATAGATTTAGATGTGACATGAAACTGTGCCGCACATTTGTTATTCTTGAATGCTCGCTGAGAGCATTTTATAACCCAGGAGAATACACATAATTTTCTGCTTTAAAGTCATAAGAAGTTATTTGTCACTCAATCAAAATAAAAATGTCACTTCAGTATGGATTTGCAGAAATGACAGAATTTTATTTTCCTGAGCAAAACAGACAAATCCCTATTCCTAGCTCAGTAATATTTGCAGCTTTGCTAACTCTTTCCTTCTATAGCATGCCAGGAAATATCATTTAATGGAAGTTTTAAAACAGATGTGGATGCGGTAGTATGAAGTTCACACAAAGGAAGTGGCAAAATTAACACTACATATGAAAGGCCTGAATCTTTCCATAGCTTTTGGAAACCACCTTTGACTTTTCCACTCAAAATCTCTTTTAGCAACTTGTCTCTAGAACTAGAACTCTTTTGTAACCATCCTTCATGCATCCCAACAGCACATGCCTGTTCCACCCATTTAGGGTGAGCCTTTTGAAGTTTGATCTGTCAGTTACCTCTGAAATAGAATGGCGTGCGCCAGGGATTCTTTCACATGATCAAAACAGCACTTTGTAGTTCATTGTTTGCTTTGTCTAATTGCTAATTGTTTTAATTAGAGTGTATATCCCTTTACAAAGTGTTTCAGTGGCCAATCATAATTAACACCATCATTTTCTTGATTTCCATTCAACAATTCTCCAGCTTGGGCAAATGTAACTGAAATTGCACCAGCCATGCACAAGAGGCAATTATTAGCAAAGTCAGGGTAACCCTGAGCTTCGCAGGGGTACAAAATATCTTAAGAAAAAAGAAGGGAAAAAAACATAAAGGGGTCCAACCCCTTCCCCACCTCCATCCACTACACAGCCAAATGAAGACTCAATGTTCATTGCTCTAGCCTGTATGCTTCTGAGCTTGGTTCAAGATGCTGGTCTTAACCTATAAAGCCTTACATGGTTCGGGATGACCATACCTGGTGGAATGCCACTCCTGACCTGAATGTACTTGGATATTATGATCAATATTTGGGCCTCCCTCCGAGTGCCTCTTCTAGACCCTCTCAGTGGTGTCCCCCAACTATGGATTGAGCTCCCCACTGAGGCCCACCTGGTGCCAACTCTCATCTTTTCAGTGCAAGGTTAAGACCATCCTCTACTCCCAAGACCATCCTCTACTCCCAGGAATTTAATGGCATATGATGGGGGACATATGTCAGCTGCCTTGAACAGGTCAGTTATTGAAGTTAAATTGAAATTGTTTTTAGCTATTTAATTGTTTAAATTTTTTTATCTTAAACAATTTTTAGACCATGTTTTATTATAATCTTGTTTTATAATGTTTATCATGTTGTCTTTTTCCTGTATTTTTTATGAATTCTTGCAAACTGCCCAGAGAGCCTTGGCTATTGGCGGTATAGAAATGAAATTAAATAAATAAACAATATTGATGACTTTACATGACTTTTTCCTTTATCATATAATGCATATCATGCAGAGCATGGCTCACTTTCTTGCGATGTCTACTCTCTGTGTAAGAGAGTATTTCTTGCTTTCTGCAGGACAAATAATATAATGTGCCCTTGAATGCAGGATCCTTTTTTTTTTTTTTAGAAATGTTCAGTGTAGGGATGGTACTTGATGGGGGGGGGGCTTTAGCCCTCCCCCCTCCAGCTAAATTCTCAGATCATGCTCCTTACATCTACAATTTGCATGGGGGGGGGGGAAACTCCCATTCACTTCAATTGAATCTTTCTCGCCCATGCAAAGTGCAGTACGGATGGCCTGGCCTGAATCAAAAGGTTAAGCCCCCTACCACCACCCCATTAGGGTGCCATTCCAGATAATCTCCCCTGCACTAGCTATTTCTAAAAGAAAAACCCTGCACTCAAGTACAAACCCCATTATGCATAGTTTGGCCTTGATTGTAATGATGCCCAGAATGGATGGCATTGCTTATTGCCAGTGGACCTATTAGGTCATGGAACTGTATTTTCTATGAGCCCTGCCTCTTGACCTACCAGATCTGCCCCTGACTTGCAGTGCTCATAGGGGTGGCTTGGTAGGGCAGGTGGACTTGTAGTATCTCCACATTTTGCAGCTACCATCTACCATTCCATGGGGCTGAAGGCTCTCAAACTTTGAATCGAGGTCTGAGGGTCATCCACAAACCAAACACAGAGGAAACGGGGATCCCTAACATCAGTGCCTTTGATAGTCTGGTAGTAAGGGGCTTCTGGATTCCAGATATAAATTCAAGGAGCTTGGCCTTCTTTCCTTGATCAGTCAAAAATGCTGAATCTCTGTCTAGTGTTCCATCTGCACACCTGGTTCAGGGAAGGCTGTCCACTGCCCTAGCATGGATTTGACACCATGACATTCCTGCATTTTGCACAATTTCTAACACATTGTGGGCATTAATTGCACTGAGCTTGAACAATGTCTTACTCCCCTTCCTCCAATCAAGCATTTCAGCTCAGTTTAATTTGGATTAAGGGACTGCTGAGGCTGTTTATGACTTTTATGGGTGTAATCAGGTACATTTCTTCTTGCATAGTAGAGATGAACTTGAGAAAATCAGGCATTGTGTTTTTAATAACTTGCCATAGAGACTTCCTAAAATCAGCTATGCATCCCCTCCAACACCCCCCCCCCCATGCAGTTGGAAGTTCCTTCCAACTATAGGAATTTTGTATGATACTTTCTTAGACATGGATGAATAACAGTAGGATCCTTTTGATACTGCCACCTGAAAATCTTCTCTTTGCATAACATCAAAAATGTCTAGGTATCTTGTAGATTATGCCACACAGTCTATGGAAGCCTTACTGAGGCACTTCTGTCAAGAACGGTTTAAGCAATTCTCACATACTTCCATTTTGCTTTTGAGTTGAAAATGCTGCAGCACCTGGTTCTCCACACCTAGTGAAATGCATATTTTAATTCAGTCTGTGCCCCCCCCCCACCAGCTTTTGTTTTGTTGTGTTGAGGACTTCCTCCATTTTTTAAAAACAACAACAACATTTGGGCTAGGTAGAAAACTGAGCTTTTTTATTTTGTTTTTTATCAACCTACATTTTCTTTAGCCTTGAGTTGTCTGCGCTTCTCTTTTGAGCCCTTTGCACTCGCACTGTATTTTATTTCTTTTGTGCAATCTGTCATTTTTTATAACCTCTACAGCTCTTCAGCAGATGTGGCATATGCAGGCTTCAAATCCATTAACTGTTGTACTTCATTCCAGCTGATTCTGAAGCACTTTGCAAGTTCTCCACTTCACAGCACTTAATCAATGGGGACACCAAACAATAGATGTGGATGGTAGACATGAACACAAATGGAGCACGAGCTGCTTTTCTTCCATCCCTTCCGATGCCTTTCTCTTGTAAGAGACTTATAGTGACTTATATAGCAGGCCGGTTTGAATTCATGAGAACAAACATAGATAGTCACTACTTATGATCCATTCATCCCACTTACCCATTTTTTCCATTTGTATTAATTCCGTGTATTTATTTATTTCATGTTTTGTCATGGAAGTGACTTCACTTCTATAAATGTGGTTGCAAGGCAAGACTGTCAGCTGAGGTGTAGCCACACTGCTAAGAACCACTTGTCATAATTTGGTGTCCTGGCTGATGACTGAAAGCTCTCAGAGACTGAGGTTCCTAATGGCAGGGACTCCGAGGAGGACTCAGAACCAGTTCCCAGATCATCACAAGTAGGATACCACACCCTGTCTTTTTAATACACAGGATGTGCCATTGCCCTTTAACTTCAAGAAGCTGAGCTCAGAGTTCTCCAGTGACCAGGAGGGAGCTTTGGGGGGCTTTCCCCAAACAACTCTTCACTCTCCAGACCCTTACCACCCAGAAGAAACTGCAAGAAAGGTCTCTGGCCGCTTGTGAAAATGTAATGAGGAAGTGGAACTCCCAGAAGGACTCTTCTGGCCTGGAGATAAATCCATGCTGGTTGCTCTAAGCCAGTGCTGCGGTAAGTTGACAGTGCTCCAGGTGCAGGACTGCTTTCTATGGTCCTGAACTCATTCCAAGCCCAAGGACTGGTACCTGTAGTGCTGGCTGTACCTGTTCCAGTTTCCTGTCCCATGCCATGCCTTCTCACCTGAGCCATCACCCAGAGCAGATGATGGAATCCCAGATGGCGCAGGGCATTAGTGAGTTCATGGGAGAAGTCTACTGTTGGTCTTGAACAACTTCTTAAACTGCTCCCAAAACTCAATCCAAGTTTGAATATGAATCAAGAATACATTTATTGAGGAAAATACACAGTAGCCAAAAGAATATTTCACATCCTAGCACCATAGTCGAACACTAAATAGCCCACTTTGCCTGCTTTTCAGGATGGAGTCAGAAATTCAAAGTGTAGAAAATGGTTCAGTTGATGCTACCCAAAGGATTTTGAACCATCTTGTTTTCCTCGCATAAAACCATCAAATCCACAGCAGAATCAATATCTGTTTGGGTTTTTTTGGTTATAGGTAGATGTTAATGCAGCTCCATGATTAGGGGCCCTTTTGGCTAAGAGCTCCTAGAAGTGGATTGTTTTACTGAGAAGAAACTATGCATTTTGATTATGCATTTCCCTATCAACTGCAATTAGAATAGGCTTTGCTTTGTATAAGTAACAACAGTGAGATGTCAGTTTAAGGACGACTAAACAATCCTCCCATGAAACTGCAAACATTTTTCAGAAAAACAATGTGACAAACATCAAAAGGGAATCTGACACAGGTAAACAATAATCAATTATTTAAAATAATTCAAAGAAAAACTGCAGCAATTTATCTTTTTCAAACAAGGATAGCAAGAAAATTAGTTTGAAACTGTCATCTTATCAAATTGGCTATACTTGCAGCTTAAATCTAACCAGCATTGAAGTTATTCTTTGTTCCATTCCCCATTTTCTTTCCTAAGCTCAACCTTTGCTCACCAATGACTTGATGAAGCAATGCTTCTGCTGCTCAGTTGTTTCAGGACCTTTCCTATTGACTCTGAAGTACCTTGAGCTAGTTCATGTAGCTGCCTTATTCTGAGTCAGAACAGACAACCCCAAAGTGTTAAAGAGCACATGATTGATAGAGCTAAACCACTAGTCTCTGAAGTTCATGCACAAATCGTAGACATGTTTTATTGCAATCATATATTACTCTGAACAAAAGCCAAAAATACAATGCCTAAATGTTAATAGTGAGTCAAGCCCACTAATAGTGAGTCAAGCCCACTATATCAAGAGATATAACAACTGGGTCACACAATATGATGATGAAATAAAGTAGGGGGTTGGTTACATGTGTCACCTGCCCCAGTGCTGAATTTGGAAGCAAAAATGGAATGACCCTTTAGTCTGGCTCTTTGGGGGCATTGAGAGAGTACAATCCTGTCTCTGCAGAGATTCAGGTGTTGTATGATTTTTAAAAAAAACTTTGGAGCCTGGAATGCAAGGTTTGGGTTTTATATTAAAGCTTGGAGCCAGCTGCTGGGAGAGATCACTTTTCCCTGCCAGGACCTGATGCAATCCATTCAAGCCCCCAGTTCCTTTAAAACTACACAGAGGCTTACGGCGCGTTAAATGGTCTTAGGGAAAATAATCCTGACTTCTAACATTCTAAGAAAGGCTGGGGAAGAGGCGGAGTGTCAGCAGTATAGGCACAGCATCATGTGAGTACCGTGCTGCAAATCCGCTCACCAGGCATGGTAAGAGTGCACTAAATTGCTGGTGTGATGGAGCTCTTAGCTTGTTTGCAAGCTGAATTTGACACTTTTAACACTCTGTAGCTAAACAACCTAAATGTAACTCTTGCAGTGCTATGGAGCACTATGGAGTAGCTAGTCATCAAATTGTGGTGTAAAACTGCTGATTTTTTTTAAAAAAAAATTGGGGTGGTTTGGGGATCCTACAGGATCCCAAAGGCAGGCATGGATGTGTGTGTTCTTGCCTCTGTATTTTCCCCCTTCACCTCAGTCACAGAAAGGTCTTGGACTGGCCCTTTCTTGATCAGCCCTGGCTGTATGATTGAAGATGCTGAGGATTGGAGTTCTTTTTCATACAAATCATGGGTTCTACCACTAAGTATCAGTTGGGCAGGGGCGGCCCTTGACTAGTGGCCAGCAGCTGGTGCCTAGGTGAACCACGCAATCAGTGCCCCCACACCCAAACTTCAAGGGCAGTTCTGGGCTGACTTCTTTTGGTAAATTGGGAAACATTTTGCCTCTATTTTCCATTTAATGAAGAGGCAAACTCCGTCCCCACATTGTCAGAAACAGAAATATGATCATTTAAAATAAATCATGCCCCAAATGTGGTCGTTGTTGTTTTACTAAGCGCTGTATCAGCACAGAAGGTCTGAAAAAACAACAACAAAGGAGATGAGCAGATCCATTGGGAGAAGGGTCCCTGGAAGAAGGGTCCCAGCGCCACCAGCCTCTAGGCTCAGCCCTTTGAGGGCAAAGGAAGTGGCTGCGCTCAGGTGAACCTCTCAGTCCCTGCCTTCAACTGGGAGCAGCAGCAGAGCAGGAGAATACCCTGCATTGCCTGAGGGAGTACCGGGGTCATTATCACACAGGCGGTTTTAAGCACACCCATCTCGGCTTTGCTCCACTTCTTCAGCGCTGGGTTCGCATGACATCGTTTCCCTCCTGCTGCTCTCTCGCCCTTAAGTCACAGGTTTTAGTTTCTGTTTCAATTTATCCCTTTCAGGCATGTTCAGGCAAGTTCAACAGGCTGAGCTGAGGTATCGGAGCAAAACCGACCACGTGTGATTCATAATGCTAGATTCGCATAGGAAACGGAGGGGGAATCTGCAGAAGCAGTCCGGGGGGTGGGGGAATGGTATGTGTGATAAAGGCCTGGGTCCCAAAGGCAAGCAGCCAGGCGGCCTCACCATTCCCAGCCAGTTCCTCATTCACTTTCACAGCCTCGGTCCTATTCCCTCTGTATATACATGGGAATTGAAATAATGACATCTTCATTCTTTTATTTGTATTTTTGCTTGAATTTGGCACCCCACTTCACTTGGCATCCTGGGCAACTACCTATACGGACGCGCTACTCCTGCGGTTGGAAAGGAGGTAGTTTAGGATTGCTTGTGATTAGAGGGAGCATGGATATTCAAGGCATGCCTTCTCAGAAACTGAAGTATTCCAAAAAGTAGATTGAATAGGTGAAGGGTTGAATTTAATCCACACACAAGAGAGTGTATTATCCTCCATTTATCCAAATATCACCTTGCCATTGAAACTTTCCCATACAAACTGGTCTGGGATGCTTGGCTAGCCCAAACATGACTTTGATCAGGCAGAAACTGGAGTGTGCTTGTCAAAGGATGTGCTTTATTCGATTGTAAAGCTTCTCTGTGAAATATGTGTGATGAGCCATCTTGGTTTAAACAGTCCTTTACCTTGTGAATGAATCAGTAGCAAAAAGTTAAAGCACTTCCAAAATGCATCTCCCTGGACATAGTCCAATGCTGATTTAAATGCACTTAAGGCTACTGAGATCAATAGGCATTAACTTGTGCTTGTCATGTGATGGGCAGTACATTATTGGTCCATAATTTGAAGACATTAGCCATATGTGGGATAGGATGAGGATCTTGCTTCTTGCAGTTCAAGTGGGGATGGCTCATCCTAATTTAAAATAAACAAAAAGTCTGAATGAACATTCGTATGCTTTGGGGAGCAGATTTCTCCTAATACATGCACTTTTATACATCAGTTTGCCTAATGTTTATGACTTGGGACCAGGCTTTTATAAAGTCCACCTTCTCCCATATGAGCCTATCCAGTTCTTAAGGTTTTCCGGAGAGGCCATTTTCCAAAGCCACCACTTTCAGGGTGGCAATGCAAAAGAGGGCATTTTAATGCTATTTTTACTAATATATATATTTTCCCCTAATATACACTTTCCCCTAATATGCACTTTTTTCTACTTCTTTTTTTAAAAAAATAATTAGAGAACTCCATTTCAAAATTCGGAGAAGTACAAATTGCAAAGGATAACTGAGTTTCAATTCACAAATTGGTTGAAAAGTATAAAATTAGTTACGTTTCCATAAAACTGTGAACTGAATGAATTTCTTACCCC
Source organism: Anniella stebbinsi (assembly GCA_029215795.1). Taxonomy (NCBI): domain Eukaryota; kingdom Metazoa; phylum Chordata; class Lepidosauria; order Squamata; family Anniellidae; genus Anniella; species Anniella stebbinsi. Next base: position 80,335,360 of record JARDYH010000002.1, on the reverse strand, counting down.
TCCATCACATTGAGCAATTGTCCATGCTGAAAACCATATGTACTCCTGTGAAATACCTCTTTGCCTCCCAAATGATGATTTACACACTATATGTTGTCTTCCTTTATTTCATAAACATAATTGACCCCATTGATTCCTCACTTAAGTGCGGTGCTGCATGGATTTGATGAGTATTGCTCAGACAAGTAATAATTGTGCTATCAGAGAAACTATGTTATCCAGGTGGTAGAGTATTCAGCATGAATGCGACTGAATTAGCTTTTAATCCTTTTCTAATACTCGTTTTGTAGATGGCTGTGACCACTCCTCAGCCACATCAGCCAGTTTGCTCTCTTCATTTATAAAATAAGGACTGTCACGATCTGCCTTGTAGGTCATTGCAAGGAAGATAAAGATAAAGTGAAGAGCACTGTGCACATTATGGCTATGATCCACAGTCAATTTACTGTGGTGCAATCTCCTAGTTAAGGCTAAGATGATTCTGGAGTAAGTGGATTGCGGATTGCAATCTAGGAACCCTGAGTCAACATAATCACCAAATTATTTAATATTTTAAAAATGATTTTGCAGATTTCTAAAAGTCTCTGGTCTGAAAATCAGCAGGTTCAGATGTACATGGCTGATATAGTTGCCAGGGCTGTGTACATTAGGAAGTTCAGGTAGTACTAATAAGCAGTTCAGAAGGGGAGCTCAACACAGGCCTCCCTTTTGCCATCAAACTGAATGTTTGACTAAACTATGCACAAGCACATTTGGATCAAGGGCATCATATTGATACAGAGCAGATCTTTAAATGGAAAATTAGTCATGTATGTAATCTAACAGTTCTCCCATAATGTACTTTGGCTTTAGTGTAAAACCAAAGCCTAAAATATTTGATTCCATGACCCTTCTATGTCTTAAGAAATCATTGTCATACCTGTCAAATCTTTGAGACACACAACACAGCAAGAGATTTAGCTTCTTTAGATGAGCGTTTTATAACATGCTCATGATTGCCCACTCACGGATGTTTGTGGGTCATTTTGCTGACATAGTGATCCTCCTGCATGTCTCCCACTCCTTCTGCTGTTTTTTCATTACAAAACTATACTCTGAAAACCTGACTCTTCTGAACTATAATGATATTTGCCGCTATTTCCTGCCGTATGCAGAAGAAGTTGCACTATAAAAGGCCTACTAGATGGCACTGTCCCACTAAACTGAATGGGCTGCGTGGTCGCTGCTTGCTTCCTTTTTCTTCCCTGTGTGATTCTGTTTGTTCTTATTGCAGAAGAGAAGCAGAAAGCAGAGCGATGGCAAGGAAATGCAATTTCCCCCCCACCCTGCCTGAAAAATCCTCATTGACTACTTTCCCCAGATTTATCCTATGCCACCTCCAAAAGGAGGCAAGTGGTTGCTGAAATAATGAATTAAGCTTTTCTTTTTAAAGCAAAATGTATCTTAGTATATGCCTATTCCCCTCTAGATGTTTGAAATATCTGTCTGATTTCATTGCCTCTTTTAATATACCCTGCTCCCCAGAAAAAGGAAGGGGGGAAACCTGCAAACCAAATGTTCCTTATTCATGGATGCAAAAAACATGGAGAAATGGTTTAAAGTATAGCACCTATGGCTGTTTCTACACCGGCCGTTTTTTGTGGGATTGCCTCTGGGTGGTCCCTGTGCATCCAAGTGATGGACAGGGACTCCCGGGGGCATGGGGGATGAGCACGGGTTTTCCCAGGGATAAAAAATCCCTGTGAAAACCTGATTTTTCTGATGGTCCAGGGAACATCCTGAGACCGCAGGAGATGTGGGCACCTGTCCTGGCTGGTGCCTGCTTACTCGTGAGTCAATGGGCACCAGAAATGGGCACAGAACCACGCCATGTGGCTCCATGCCCATCAGGGCTCAATTTTGGGTGGTATTTCCCCCCACTTACCTTTTGTGTTGGAGCGCAAGTACTCTCTTCGGATCTTCTTTTTAAAAAATGGCAGGCGTAATGGCACAGCATCACAGGAGGAAGCCGGGACGTTGCCTCTCCTGGTTTGGAAAGAGAAGGACGATCCCGGAAGTAGGTAGATTGCCGCCCTCCCTCCCTCTACACCTGTTGGTGTAGAAAGGGCCCATGCTATTTCTAGAGCTGTGGGCTCCTCTTGTAATGTGTATTTACATTTACCTTATGATGTTTTCATATCATGCATATCCCCGCCCTCGTTTCACATAATTGGCTGTTGCTGAAAAAAGTAGAAAAATGTATAGTGTCACATCACATGTCATGGGAAGAAAAGGGAAAACATGACATGGACATGCCTGTTTTTTTTTTTTTTTGCAGCATCCTTCTGTCTGCTGTCACATGGTCACCCTTAATATAAGCAAACCTGCCATTCTGTATTCTATTCCTTGTGAAAGCAGGCAGGAGAAAGAGCTGTGGAAAGATAACCATTTTAGCCAGCTGCTTAAAATGTTTCAGAACAGATAAACTACGGTCCCTAGCTCCCTGGAATGTCCTTCAGTGCTACTGGCTTGTAAATATACTACAGCACTGCATTAGCAGCAGTGCTTAAAATTGTCAATGACTAAGACTTTTTAATATTTACCACTTTGCTTATAAGGCAATCATTTCTGACAAGCTAAGAACTTGCATGAAAGCCCAGTAGAAAACAGTTAATAATCCTCTTACATTTGTCACCCATATTGCTGGGGTCAAAGATGATGTCACTTTTCAATGGTTGCTAGCAGCAATAGGCTCTGAAATCACAAATATTATTAGCATAAGCCTTTCTTTTTAAAAACCGTCCATAGTTTATGTGTAAGCACTTTCATGGTGTGAACTGTCAGAATTCCAGTACGCCAAGAAAAATAAGTACTAACGCTAATAATCCTTTTAGTGTTATTAGCCATCTTAGATCCCACGAGTACCAATGTTACAATCCTCACTCAATAGTTTCATGAATTCATAGATTTTTTAAAAAATCTTTTTTAAATTCAGTATCAATTGTTTTAACAAATGTGAACAATTATACATGCAGTAGCAAAATCCATTGCCCTCTATCTATCTTCTCACGAGGAAAATGGCTGATCTATTTGTCAGCCATTTTAAAGGAGAGTGACCGTCTACATCAGGGGCCTCCAACGAGGCACCCACGGCTGCCGTGGCATTCACAGAGTCCTCCAACAGCATCCATGAAGCACTCCCTCCCTGTCCCCTTAAAAAAAAAATAGTTTTATGAAAAACCTTAGAAAATATTAGGGGGGACTTCTCTCTCTCTCTCTCTCTTTCTAGCCTCTAGCCTTTTCTTCCTTTCACCTGCTATTTTCCCCTCCCTCCCAGGCTCTAGCTTTGCTGTATTGCCGCACTTCTTTAGCTCACCTTTTCCCTTCCTCCTAGCCACTAACCGTGCTCTTTTTCTACTCTCTTGCTTTGCTGTTTCCCTCTCCCTCCTAGCTTCTCACTTCACTATTTCTCTCCCCACCTTTTGACTTGGCTGTTTTCCCCCATTCCTAGCCTTGCTCTTACTCTTCCTTTCCCCCTTTTGCTTAGCTAGTTCCCCCTCCTTTCCAGCCTCTAGCCTTACTATTTCTCTTCCCACCATTGCTTTAGCTCACTTTTTGACTAACCAGTCCCCCAATGGCAGCCATCATGTGACTAGCCACATCCTCCATGGGAGCCATTCTGTGGTGATACTCACAGCAGTTTCCCAAATTCCCAAATATGCCCATGGCTCCAAAAATGTTAGGGATCCCTGGTCTATATTCAGTAGTGCTGGAAGGACTCAACAATGTGAGAGAAGGGGAAGAAAATAACCTTTTGGTCTGTGTTGTTTGGAAACAGTTCTTAAAGCTAGTGAACATGGCCATCTGGATCCTCAGGAGCAACGTAGGAGATGATACATCTACAAGTAGAATCATTTGGACAACTTAGCATTCTTCCCATGCCTTGGTAGGTACTAGACATGCCCACAATAGGTCCTCATTAAAAGGTTAAGGTGTACTCATTCCATTGACAATGCTTCAAAAGGTGTGTAGGTGTATACACAATCTTTGGAGTTAATACCAGCAGTATTGGGAAGGGTATCCCAAGTAAGCAAGATGATGTTCAGCTTACGTTTCCTCTTGCAACTCTAACTGGTGAATTGTCTTGGCTGTCAGGAAATCCCAAATGCTGTTGTACCATTCAAGGAAGCTCAGGCTATTTTCTTCTAGCTACATCTTAGCTGCTGTTCGTATAATGGAACTTCATGGTGTGTTTTTTTGCCCCTATATATATATATATATATATATATATATGAATGAAAAGGCTATTAGAGTGTAATCCTATGAATATTTAGACAGAAAAAAGTCCTACAACTTGCAGCATTCCCCAGCAAGCATGGATGGAATATACTGTGAATTGTAGGATCCCTTTTCCCTATCTAAATATGCTTAGGATTGCACTCTTAATATAATAATTCAGGAGCATATAAACCAGATCCATCACAGTGCTAATGCTTATAACCATGGCTATTATAATAAGGATTTGTTTCCAATAGCACTGATCCACTGAACAGTCCCACCACATTTGGAAGAATGTTCCTATAGTTTGCAAATATCAACATCAGCAGCATAAACCTAGACTGAAAGGAATCTCTTTGTCCCTTAGTGAAACATCTTTTTTCCTTGATCCTAGGTCCTAGGTTTGTAGGATGCGTAGCCATGGGTGATATATTTATTGGTTATTGGGTTGTTGTTTTTTTGTCTCAGGACAATTTAAACTTCCCAGTTGCTATGTGCTGTTGGTGGTTTGACATTCCACTGCATGAAAGATGTTCCACATGATGTTCTATTCTGAAACTAGCTATACATTTTGATAGCCTGCTTAATATCAATATACCCCATTCCTTATCAAATCAGCAGAGCTGCTATGCTTTACGACATCCCACTTACACACACACACACACTAGAAACCCGATTATTAGCATGCACACGTAGCAAAAAATTAAACCGACACCTGAAAGCAATTAAATATTTCTATTTCCCTGCAGCATAACACAAACCAAAAATAGCCAAACCATGTTTCTTCAGTTGCAAGTTTCTTCAGCTTCTTCCTTAAAGGTTTTATTAGTATTATGGCTGGAACTACAAACTTCTGTAAACAGGTTTTACTTGAAAAATGCTTACAAAATCAAATCCTTAGTTAGCATGACTCCTGAGGCTAGCTCCCTAATAAATTTCTTATGCCCTGCAGTATTTTTAACAGTTAACACATTACCAGGCTTATACAAGATCAATACGAGAGTTAATTTACATCCAGCAAAGGTGGGAAAAGAGTCCAAGTATTAATCTTTCTGGTCAAGTGTTAATTGCCACAGTCTTTAAGCATGTACTGTAGCAATGCATGTTAACACCAATACAGTTAAGGGTTTGGTGCTGTTCCCTTTATATTTACTACTGTTCTCCACAATATGGAAATTCACAATAAAAATCAATTTAATCCAGGCTGACCCTTTACACAATTCTTCTCTATATGTAATATATTTCCATGCGATTTTTAAGCAACCATATAGAAGAATTTTGTTTCCAAAGCAAAAAATTGTGCTTATGAACATTTGTGATGCAGCAAAAGTTGAATGCTTAAGGACATTTCAGTGTTACTGATAGAAGGGTTGAATAATGGCATGAACTATTAATACTGTCCAGTTGTATAGTGTATCCCCAAAAAATCATCTTCATTTATTGAGAGATGTATCACCTTCTCAATCCTGAAGGCAAGGGTTGAGCAACAACAACAGAGACACCCCCCCCCCCACAGCAAATAAAATAAAATTTCATTCGAATAAAATTTCATTGAAATCCATTCATTGGCCCCATTCAGGAGATACCTTAAACCACGGTTTTAACCATGGTGGTGAAGCCAGAAAGCAGGGCCATGTTCAGAAGACACATGGCTTTAATCATGGCACACATATAGTAGCATTAAGAGGATGCATGTGATGGATCTCTGAGCTTATGATGAAGAACATAGTGCTCTCTAGGGTACATTTAAAGCTTAATAGGTTAAAATAACCAGAACTTTGAAGGGGACAGCGAACCAATGTAGATATCAGACACTGATGTACTCTGCTCCCAATTGCATATTTTGTTCCCATTACAAAGTACACTCCCACATTCTGCACCTGCTGGAGACAACAACAAAAAGGGCTAGATCCTCACTACTGCTTTATAGCAGTATTGAAGTGCACTGATAACTGTTGGGGTACATTACACGTTCCATATTCCACTTCCATAGTGTTATATTCCGCTTTTTATTCCACATTATCCAAAACACCACAACAAATGTCTGTCCTACGAGGTATAAATGCACAAGAGGGATATAGTGTCACCATGCTGGGATCATAATGATTATACACAAGATGTAGATATGGTGAAGGTTTCAGGGCCCATATAGTTCCTCTTCAAGTAGTTCTGCTCTTGAGGTGATAGTGCCCTGGATGTTTGTTGGTTTATAATCACATATAAAGCTTTGAATCAAGTGAAATGGGTAACTCACGACTACTGACACCAGCTGGGCTTCTAGACATAACAATAAAACCAGAACTGTCACAACACTGAGAACTCAAAAGACAAAGGGCATGGACCACATTTATCATGGGAGTCACCATAACTGCCTTGTCAGGGTTCAGCTTCTATTAGCGGGTGTCAATTAGGGGTGTGCATGGACCCAAAAATTTGGATCAGAATCAGAATCGGAACTAGAACCGATGCCTCGGATCGGATCGGATTGAATCGGAGGCTTTCTGGTTCAGTTCAGATCCAATTCCGATCCGAAAACTGGACGTCTGATTTTCGGATCAGATGCCATTTTAGGTGTTTTTTCCATAGGCTTGCACTGGGGGAAAGAAAGCTTTCCCCCAATGCAAGCCTATGCGGAAAACATGGGGGTGGGTCCCTCCCTCCACTCACGCTCCTTACCTGCCGGGGCCGTCCGCTGTCGTCCACTGCCATCTGCTGGTCCCATCTACTGAGAAACAGTGTTTGTGGCCTGCCTCTCAGTAGCACGCCGGGTGACGTCATCACCCGGCGTGCTACTGAGAGGCAGGCCGCTAAGCCTATTTCTCAGTAGAAGGGACCAGCAGATGGTAGTGGACAGCCCCAGCAGGTAAGTGGGGACCTCCCCCTCCCTCCCCTTCCCCCCACTTGTGCTCCTTACCTGCCAGCGTCCCATGCTGCTGTCCGCTGCTTCCATACTATTGATAAGCAAGCCTTGAGGCCTGTTTATCAGTAGTATGGAAGCAGAGGATGGCAGCACAGGATGCCGGCAGGTAACGGGGGACCAGCAGGTAACAGGGAACCTACACCTCCTCCCCCCTCCCCCCACTCATGCTCCTTACCTGCTACCTTGTCGCTGCCATCCGCTGCTTCAGTACTACTGCGAAACAGGCCTTGCGGCCTGTTCCGCAGTGGAGCGAGGGTGCGCCGAGTGATGACATCACCCGACGCGCCGGTGGTCTATTGTGGAACAGGCCGCAAGGCCTGTTTCTCAGTAGTACTGAAGCAGCAGATGGCAGTGAGGAGGCAGCAGGTAAAGAGCTTGAGTGGGGGGAGGGGGCCTGAAGTCCGATCCTCCGATCTTTTCTGATCTGGATCGGGTCCTTTTGGATCGGATTGGATTAGATCGGATGATCCAGCTGCGGGGGATCAGAATCAGATAATTGTATCTAATTTCGCCCAGATTGGGTCCGGATCGTGGATCGGACCCAATCCGCTGCACACCCCTAGTGTCAATGCCATCTTATTTAAATACACTGGGCACATTGGAATGTGAAAATTAGCAAGGCCTGAGCTCATCAAACTTCTCTGAGTTCTGCCCCAAAGTCTGATCTACCTTATTCCCATTCCCAAATGCGTTTTTTTAAAGTGTGCACCCAAATGCATAGTGTCCACCATTGACTAAAGCATGAATATATATATATATTCTTTTTTGAAAATGCACATTTTAAAATACACATTTTTCTAATGAATGCATTTTGCGAATGTGATCGCAAGTTTGCAAACGTGAGCTTTGCCCAAAAAATGCCCTGATGTTTGGGGGTGTGAATGGGGCAGGTTCTAATAAAAAAGCATCAAAACAAAATTCTCATAATTCTCCACTCAGTCTATATTGATAAAACATCACAGATTCCCAAAGTGAGGTAGGAGCAGCTATAGGGGCAACCATACAAGCTGAGGTAGCATATAAAACAGACCCTACTATACAGTAGGGGTGTGCACAGACCCCCCCAGATCGGATTGGGACCCGGATCGGGACCTCCAATTTTGTCATGGATCGGTTCGGACAAAATCGGAGGCCCCCCGGACCGGATCGAATCCGATCCTGATCGAAAAATTGTACATTTTTGGATCGGCCGCCATTTTCCCCCCCATAGACTTGCATTGCAATGCAAGTCTATGAGGAAAAAATGGCGGCGGGTGGGTGAGGGGGGGCCTAACTCCCTCCCCCCTGGGGCCGTCCGCTGTGGACGGCCCCGGCAGGTAAGCCCCCTCCCCCGCGCTCCCTCCCCCCCCTGGGGCCGTCCGCTTCCATCCGCTGGCGCCCGCGGGTGCCCGCAGATAGAAGCGGACGGCTCCGGGGGGGGGTAAACCCCCTTCCCCGCCACTGCTTACCTTTTAGGGCCGTTCGCTCCCGTCCAGCGCCAGCGACTACCGCCAGCCGGCTTTGCGGCTTGCTCTAGAGTAGGGCACCGGGTGATCACCCGGCGCGTCACCCTGGAGCAGGCCGCGGAGCCCGCTGGTAGTAGCCGCCGGCGCCGGACGGGCATCCCTAAAAGGTAAGCACCCCCCCTCCCCTCCGCGCGCCCCCTCCTCACCTTTCCGGGCCGTTCCCTACCGTCTGGCGCCGGCGGCTACCGCCAGCTGGCTTTGCGGCTTGCTCTCGAGTAGTTCGCCGGGTGATCACTCGGCGCGCCACCCTGGAGCAGGCCGCAGAGCCCGCTGGTAGTAGCCGCCGGCGCCGGATGGGAGCAGACGGGCCGGAAAGGTAAGCGCCCCCCTCCTCCCCCCCCGCTGTCCACTTTTATCGGCTGGCGCCCGCCAATGGAAACGGCGGTGGGCGCCAGTGGGTGCCCGCCGATCCGCTGATCCGCCGAACCGGTTCGGAGCCTTTTCAGATCGGTTCGGACTGGATCGGCGGATCCAGCTGTTGAATCGGAAATCGGATAATTTATCCGATTTCCCACTGGACCGGACTCGGATCGTGGATCGGGTCCGATCCAGTGCACATCCCTACTCTACAGGCAGGCAGAAACTCCTCTCTCTCTTTCTCTCTCTCTCTCTCTCTGCCCTTCCTTCCTTCCTTCCTTCTTTCCTTCCTTCTTCTTTTATCTTCACCAAGCCAATTATGACCTAGAAAAACTCCATTGGACAACACTTTGGAAAGGACTGATTTGCTGCTCTCATTGCCCTTCATACTATTTTACAGCTCTTCCAACTTAATACAAATAGTAAAGTGTTAATTTTTTAGTAGGGGTACTGTTTTAGTAGTCTGTTTTAGTAGTCTTATGTACAGTCATACATAAAGGGCAAATTATTATTCAGTTCCTGTTTCTCGGGGAGCCGACATTTAGTGGCCATGAAGCAGTTCTTGTAAGGATGATTAACAGATGCTCCTTATATCATGTGTGGTAAACTCATCAGGGTCTCAGGCAGACTTTCCCAGCACCAGATACACCAAATCATGTGCTCTACCACTGAGTTAGCTTTCCACTGGGGGACAATTTCTTGCCATGGGCAAGCATTGAAACATACAGTCTGTTTCAAGCACTGAGATCCGCAGTCTGACAGGATTCTCAGAGGGTGTAAATAAACCCCTTAAATCAGGAGTGATAACTTGTGGCCTTCCAGATGTTTTGACAGAAAAAAAGAGATAAAGTCTCATGATGTATATAAATATTCTTTGAAGTAGCCCAATGCCTTTCGACCATGTACCATATATTTTGGGCCTTCTTCAGGGATTAATTTTTTTTAAAACTGCATGTCCAGGCACAGGATTCATTTTGCAGATGTATGTTTTTGGAGATCTCTGCAGGTATTGTAATATATATAACCTGGGCTATTAGATATTATTCTACTGCTCAGGAAATACAGGGGATGAAAAAAATATGCCAGATATATCCTCCTGCTTTTGCTAATTGAATCAATAAAATTTACTTGTCAGCTGAAGTCTCTTCTGCCCATGTGGTCCCATAGAGAGTAGACTCCTCACTGTAAGGTCCTTCACTAGTAAGTGGCAGTACTTTAGGTGACCTGACCTAATCAAGATGGAAACTAGGTTTGATTAACAACTTTACAACAGTGAGGAATTTAGGAATGTTAGGAATTTAGAAACATCATAATTAAAAACATATTTTCTATCTTCCCCCACATTTCAATTCCCTATCAGGTACATAACTCTGAGCAAAGGCTGGCCCTACCATTTGGCCAGGTGAAGCAATTATCTCAGGCAGCAGGTAGTGGGGAATATAGATCTCTGAACCCCCTTAGCTAGCCTGCTGCCCCCAGGAGCAGTGGAGAATAGTGTCTTGTCACAAGTGCTGAAATAAGATTCAGCTGCCAGTCTTGTCAGTATTTGTCCATAGAATGGGATGGATGGAGAGCGCAGTCTTGTCCATTAACTTAGGCAGCAAAATGTCTTGGGCTGACCCTGATCATTGCGGGGGGGGGGGGGGAGCAAAGGATTCACTTCACCCCTCCAAAAAGCCGAGACTTCAAAGAGGAATGCGACAGATATTGTGTGAATGCTAATAACACATGGTAAGTTGCAGGAAAAGGACATTCTGTTCATGCATCATCAAGAAGTCAGACAAGCATAGATGAAACTGACCCTGAAAGAGAACAAGGAAGTTAAGAACAACCCTTTCATGAATGAGGAGCATTGACTCTAGATATTATGAATGAAACGTGTGAATGTTTGACTAATGCTTGTTCTTGGGTTCACAATATTCAAAACATTTTGACATTTCATATATCACAAAGCACCCTTGCATCACCCCAGTTGAATACGGGGAACACTATGGCAAATTGGAGATGAGATCGTTCACTCCAGGAATAGTTTTCACTCTGCCTTCCCAGGTTCCCATTCACATGGGGGTTTCTACACATGTTCAAGAAAATGTGAGTGGAACTCCCTTCAGATCTTGCTGATTCAACATGGCAAGGTCTGAACAGAGGGGATGGGGCACAGAGACATAGGAGGTGGGGCTCGTGTGCCCAGCCCCATTGCTCTATCCACTTTAATACTTGTGCATTCAGATAAATACATGAACAGGGCTTTAGTGTGTACAGAATTGGTATCTCACAAATTCAGCTTCATGTTGGATCTGATTCTTGTTTTCAGTGTTGCAATCTCATCTCAATACAAAGCCTTAGCCAACACAATCAGGAAACTAATATAATTAAAGCAATGTGGTTGTTTCAGCACACCATGCAATGCATGTTTACTGTTGCAATGAGATGTGACCTAGATCTTCAAATGGCATATACTATGTTGTTTATCTAGTGGTACAGGACATTCTTTCAGTGTCGTCCTGCTTCATAAATTAAGGGGACTTGTATGCTCATGGTCCTCCTGATGTGTAGAAGTAAAAAGTGGGCATAAAAAGATCACTGCCACATTGTTTTTAAAATTCAGCTGTTTCCCCTCAAGGTGCACCTGCAAATGTCCAGAACAGATTTATCACTAAACAATTATAGCCCAAATTTAAAAATTGACTGTTGCCATCATAGTTTTGTGAAAGAGCAATGAATTAGCAATATCCCCACACACAACTTCAAGGAACCTCAAAACAACCTCGAGGGGAAGTGCCAGTTGTGATAAAATATCTGAAAATCAATTCGTTGTATCCCCCCCCCCCCAAAGAAAGGTTAATTTGCTTTGGTTTATGATGTTAAAATAATCAAGGCAACATAGTTACATCTTAGTTCAGAAATGGTTATGTTCCCCTTTCCCTGAATGTTTTATCAAAAGGGGATTGTCTGGTAAAAGATAAAAGCTGAGCTCCGTGCAGTTGAAGAAGTCCTTGACGATGAATAGTATAGCACATAAGAGAACCTTCTTTATTACATGCATGCAAATGACCAAGCAGGAAATAAACAGTGTAAAGAGACCAATTAAAGTGAAGTTAAAGTAGTAACACTGAATTGAAAAGGAGCTGCATAGGCTAGATTTCATTCAGAACAATGGCGGCCATTCTCAAAGATCTGTAGTTAAAGCTTGTATGAACTGAGCAAGGACCAGAAAGGACATGGTATGTCATCTGCAGAGGTCAAGAACAGGACTATTGACCATAATCAAATGTGGATTTTGAGCCAGATCTAATATAAACAAACTAAGTACAGACAATACATAGATAGAAATCGTGGGACAGAAGTGCATTCCTTTATAACAGAAAAGCAAATGACTGAGTAAAAAATTGCATCCCATGGGTACAAAAAGACAAAAAAAAAGCCTTTCATTTTATTGCAACTGAAAGAGAACTGTGTTCATTCATGTCTACAGGAAAATGTGTAAGTCTGCCATATCAGATTTGTTTTTAGTTTGGCAGTACAATAGCAAATACTCTGTAATGTAGCTAAATAGTAGGGCAAGAACAAGAATTTTGTTCACGATACTAATGTGTTCTAAACTCCATGGTAAGAAATAATAATACAAATAATAAGCTAGATTTAAAGCCCAACATTTGTAGTTAACGAATTCAAATAATCTATTTTCTGATTAAAAAGGTTTTAGCTTATGTATGAACATTGTGTCATTTGATCGAACTACCAAGACTCTTTCAGATTTGAGACTCTTTTCTCGAATAGCATATTTGGGAAACAATAGATGGGAATTAAAGAAAAGTATATTTAATGTTCTGATTTATAACTTAGGTCCATGGTCCACCGGTTGTCTATGATTCACTTTCAAGTGGACTCTGAGATAACAGAAACAATGAAATTAATAGAAGGAAATACTGAAAGACTTTACCAGGGCAAATGGAGATGAACGCTAAATTGAAACTTATCTTCTCCTGGACACCATTGCTTTACTGAAGGGGAATTTGAAGCCCTGGATAGTACTTTTGTTGCTGTTGGGGATAGGTGGGTTTGAAAAATATGTCAGTGCAAATTGAGCAACACCTGCTGTGACTAAGAAGTGTTCCTCCTTTCTATTTATACTGCCTGTTCAGTGTGACTGCTTTAGAACGTAGAAAAATAAAATAAAATTTGTGCTTAGCTTGGGCTTTGCTGACCACCATCTTTTTTAAAAAATCACCTTCATTAAATAGTTGTAAAGGCACCTACATGATAATAAGCACTGTCCATAATAATAAATAGGTCCTTGCCAAATGACTTAAAGTTTAACCCTTGTGCTACCAGGGGTGGGGGCATTGCTATAGCTGAATTGCATCCCTATAACATTCTCCTCTAACTGCCTCACGTTAGGTAATTCCACCAGAGCTGTATGAGTTGTCCCAGTATTTGTAATAAAATACACTCATATTCTGTGTTGTTACTAAAACACATTCCAGTTTACAATAATAGGTTGTGTCTCCAAACATTAACATCTTTCATCTGTATGTGAACATGTTTTTACATAGAGAGACAGAGATTATTAAATGTGGCATCATTTAAATCTCACTAGATGGGTAATTACCAGCATGAAGTAAATTAAGCCGGGACATGGTGTATCTAATGAGTTATTGTATGCCAGTTCTGCTCACAGACTTCCAGAAATAGGTGTAAGAGATTGCTGGAATTATTTGAATTAATATATTACAATTCCATTTATTTACTTAAAGTTAATGGTCATCACAAAATAATCAAGAGACATATACATCCGTTGTTTGAAGTCTCCACAGCATCTTAAAGTGAATAGTCTCCTGAGCAGGGCACAGCATCAGCCAGGACAAGTCTAGATTTATTTATTTATTGTTCTGGTACTACATACAATGCTAGTTTATATATGTAGCCTGCTCCAGTTGTTGTACTATGACAAATGTCTGTCAATGTCAGGCGAGCTATAGTAGTGCCATAAACTGTGACAGCCATTTTACACATTGTCTGGCATCCATACAAACAAAAATTGTGTGTGTGTGTGTTTGTCTGTGTGTGTGTGTTTAAAAAGAACCTATACAAAAACTCTGTATAGTATTTTCCTCAGGCAGTTCTACGACTGTGTAAAAAAGAAAGAATTGCAATGTTGTTCATATCCTACAATTTCTGAAGTGCTGATCTGTAACAGTTATCCATTCTCAATATCTCCCGGCTTCTATTGTGGTGAGGCTGCTACTCTATTAAGTGTAAACAGCTTGTTGCCCTGCTTGGAGTTGACTGCTTCCTGCTATGAGACCTTGGGAGGTAGTTACTATTGAGCTATGAGAGTATGTGTAAAAAACACAGATTTTCAGTTTGATAACTGATCCAGACCAGACGGCTCTGCAGGTGATCTAAAACAGAATACTGGACAAGGCAAATATGATGCTTCAAAGGTTTTTAAGGCCTTGGGTCAAAGGGCTAGAAAATTTTTGTGGAGGGAAGCAACTAGAGCATGCTCAGAAGATGACTACTGTTCCAAAGTGCAGTACACTCTATTCTTACCAATTCACTCATTGCTTTTGATCGAGGGATAAGTTGGGAATTCATCGGCCTCTGCCATTATACCTGATATCTGTGAAATCAGAAGTTCCAGAAATGTAACTGCCAACTACAAATGTTGCCACAGCTAGAATTCATGGGCTCCCAGCTTGTATGTTATGTTGTTTTCATGAAAGAAGAACTCCTGTGTCTTGCTTCAAGCACAGCCGGATAACAGTAAAGATAATTATTACTTCTTAGGAATGCTGTGAGGTCAAAGCATGCTAAGACAGCAAGTCACTTTGCAAACTAGAAGTTCATTTGCATTAGTCAGGCCTATAGGTCATTATTAGGGTGTCTTTGAAGAAACTAACCCTAGAATTTAACTTGGTTTCCACTTAAAGAATTATCTACTTAATTTTACTCAAACATGCTAAGTACTCAAATAAGGAATTTCTTCTGACTAGCTGTTCTCCTTGGCTTCAGTTTTTTCGCCTTCCAATCTTCATATATTTGTATCTACACTTTGCTTTTGATAATATTGCTTGCTGTTCAGTTTCCTGAATGCTGAAATGTATCTTTTTGTTGTTGTTAATCAGAGCCAAATATTTTAATTTGAAGGTTGCAAATATACATTTTTTTCTCTCTCTCTTTTAACAGAAAGTGTAATAGCAGTAAAGCTATTTTAGAAATAATTTTCTGGCTGGTACAGAAACCCTGAATGCCAACAACAATAACAAAAATACAACTTAAGGAAAGACCCTCTTAAATCAACAAATTGTGTTTCCTATTCCTCATAGGAAAGAGCCATTTCAGGTGCACCATAGTCCCTCAAGTTCTCTAAAAATGTATTAAAGGTGTTGTTACTAGAGAGATTAGTTCCTCTTAATACATTTTATCTTCAAAAGTATGCCAGCAAAATTGTTCCTTGGAAAGCTTGAAGCTTGGTGGTAAATGCTCCTTTTCCTTTCCGGTGATTCATCATCAGCATCTTTCAAATAACAGGCACTGTTAATGTCTATGAAACTAAGCCAAGTAAAAGCTTCCTACTGTTTCTTCATTAATGTGTGCTTTGTAATGAGTTGCACTCTCCCACTGCACATACTTGAATATTTAAGGCGGAACAAGTTCAACAAGCTCTTTAAACATATGCCTAATTCTAAGCACAGCATTATTGCTCTTGTAGTCAACTGGGTGGGGGAGGTGGATGCATACAGTGAGATTACTTAATAAGTGGTTTGCTGAATCAGCAGCTGTAATTCCACCATTTTCATAATCCACTCTAAACTTCCAATTTTTATGAGGATGGAAGGAAAGTGTTTTTTTCCAGACATTCGACTTGGATTAGACTTGATTTACTCTGCTGCTTTGACACCTTGACTTCTAGGGACCCACCCAAATGGAGCGCCTCTAGCATGCCCACAATCTATTATTAGTATTGACTGACTATTGTTCTTGATTGGCCAGATGGAAATTCAGGACTTGGAATGGATCATTTTAAACAGTGTGCGGACAGTTTCTGAGAACTGTGGGGTTCTGTTCAGCAAAGGTCTGAGGGCAGAATCCAACACTTCTGCTGATTCATAGAATCATATAATAGTAGAGTTGGAAGGGGCCTATAAGGCCATCGGGTCCAACCCCCTGCTCAATGCAGGAATCCACCTTTAAGTATTCCTGAAAGGTGTCTGTCCAGCTGCATCTTGAAGGCCTCTAGTGTGGGAGAATCCACGACCTCCCTAGGTAATTGGTTCCATTGTTGTACTGCTCTAACAGTCAGGAAGTTTTCCTGATGTCCAGTCGGAATCTGGCTTCCTGTAACTTGAGCCCATTATTCCGTGTCCTGCACTCTGGGATGATTGAGAAGAGTTCCTGGCCCTCCTCTGTGTGACAACCCTTCAAGCATTTGAAGAGTGCTATCATGTCTCCTTTCAGTCTTCTCTTCTCCAGGCTAAACATGCCCAGTTCTTTCATTCCCTCCCCATAGGTCCCTTTCCCATAGGTCAATTTTTTTCTGCAAGTGTGATACACCACTTGCGAAAGGAAGATTTAGTGCTTCTGGGGCAACTGGAATTGAGTGAAAATGCTCATTTCTAGAATGGGGCAGGTCAGTGGAGATTGCATAAAGGATTTCTGCCGACCTACCTCAATCAAGAAATGAGCATTTCCGCTCATTTCAGGGCTTCCTTTGGGAAGTGCTAAATCACTCTTGCACAAGTGGTGGGTCCCACATGCGCAACAGAATCAGTGAGGCACAAGAGAATTGGCAGAGCCATAAGCATCCCATTGGATTCTGTCCATCATGCAAGATAACAACATCACACATGCTAAATAGAATGTACACAAACTCCCCAAATAATTACATCAGGCTGAGCATAATTAGGCTCTTCCTTTCCTTCATGGATGTTTCTTTTATTTTAGTTATTTTTCTATTAAACAGATGAACAAAACTTTAAAGAAGAGAGTACAGGAGCTCATTATACTGCAGTGTTTTGAAACTTTTCATGATTTTTTCAGTCCCTTACATCATTTTACCTTGCAATCTATTTTCCTCTCTCTTGGAGTCTCTGTGGAAGATTTTCTGGTTGCTTCTCGGCCAATAATCAGGTTCATAAAGGCATTTGCAATGATTTCTATTATTTCTTCCCATAAGAATCACTTAGGTATTGCACTTCATTTCAGTTCTAGTTGCAGAAGCACATTCACAGGATGTCTCGTACCATGATTTTGTGGGTCCCCTTTCAGACATCCATCAACACAACATTCAGCTGCTCAGTCTGGATTCCCAGGTAGACACAGCTCATACGGTTACCTCCAGCAAGTTCCATTGATGACCCATTCCTATGAAAGATTTTCACACATGTACCTGTGGTGATTATGCTAAAAGAAAAAGCAAAGAAAAAGCAAACACACAAAGGCAGCACGATGGTACATATAAGCAGCTACTTAACTGTTTGTCTTGCACACTGCTGTCAGCCATAGTGGAGTGAAGATCTCTAAGTCCTCAGGAAGATCTCTTGTCCAGCCCTGCTATCTCAGATCCTTTCAGATGTGGTGTGCTGGGGGATGAATTTGATGATTCGTGGACAAAAAACATTCACCAGACGGGCAATCTTAATGCAAGCTCTATGGTTTGCAGGAAATTGCCTCTCATTGTATAACCAGACAGATGTTCTGTCTTATGGAACTTGTCTCAGCTTTTGACAGAGGACACAAACTGAAATTTGGAACCAGTAGTATACAACTTGCAACAACTCAATGACCTGAATCAAGCATAAACACTAGACCAGTCTGAAAGGTTTTGGAATATGGGGGAGAAAGTCACATTCTGTGGACGTATGATCCCTCCATTTGATCTGTCACTAAAAATGTCAAAACATGACACTCCTTGAATGTAATATACTTTGATGATAAACTAGATTAACTTTTCCCAGTACAAGTGAAAGGCCACCTGTTGCCAGAATGCCCATATTCCTCGTTGGCTGTCTTGTAGCTGTCATCACTTCAATGCAATCTGCGCCCAACATGTTGGAATATAATGAATATGTCAGGAGTTGGAGGTCAGCCATCCAAGTACATGAAAACTTGGCTTGTGTACAGTGTCAGCATGGAGGCCTCGCCTATCATCTTGTGCAAAGGATTTCTGCACCACTTGATTTGTTTGCACAGGGTTTGTTTTTGTTGGATGGGAGCACATTTACCGAGAGGCTTTTTGACAGTCCATCCAAACATTTGCAATTTAGAACACGGCGCTTCCTCTTTCGAGGCTCTTAACTAATGGGCGGCGTGAAAATGCCACTGCTGCTGATTGCACTTTGGGTTTATTGTTATTACATTATCATGGAAAAGGTTCAAATGAGGCTTGAGTGTTTACACAGGGTAGAATAATCTGTCAACGTAACAAGGCTCTTAGCCATTTAATGCAACTCAACCAACACGTGCATCCTATCTTTGGTTTTATGCATTTACTGGGGATTTTATTATATTTTAACACAGATCCTTGATGATCTTTGGAACTCATGGCTATGGAATGTGGTTAGACAAATACATGGAAGATAAAAATGCCAATAGTGGTTGTAAGTTATCTTGAGTCTTTTCTGAGAAAGGCATCTAGATCATCATCATCAATGTACATTTCTCCCAACCCACACAGCCAGTGCCAGCTCCACCTTTGGAGGCCCCTGCTCAAGGCACCCTCAATGGCCCCCCTCCCTCAGTGAGTCTACTGACTCACCACCATTGTCACCTGCTGCTATTGCTCCTCACCCACTTTCTTATAATTGCTCCACTTGTTTGCTTGACAGGCAGAGAGCCAGTGAGCAAGTAGGCAGTGGCATCTGCTGCTCACCACCAGAGTGAGAAGCAGGTGAACAGGCAGAAAGCAATGCTGAAGAGGAGGAGCAACTCCAGGGGGCTGGGTCAATTGGAAGATGGCCATCTTGTCAACTGGGGTGTGGGCCCTTGGCTAGGGTGACCAGATAAAATCCAGGTCAGGGCTCATGTAACTTTAACAGTTGTAGAGAAAAGGGAATTTCAGCCAGTGTCATTTGTAGGCAATTAGTTCCTGGTGAAATTCCCTCTTCATCACAACAGTTAAAGTTGCAGGCACTATACTGGAGTGACCATATACAAAAGAAGGCAGAGCCCCTGCAACTTTAACAGTTGCAATGAAGAGGGAATTTCACCAGGAACTAATTGCATACAAATGACACTGGCTGAAATTCCCTTTTCTCTACAACTGTTAAAGTTACATGAGCCCTGACCTGGATTTTATCTGGTCACGCTACCCTTGGCAGATGCCCAACCATGCCTATCGTTGACATCAGCCCTGCATATGGCACTACTGAAAATATTCCTTAAAAACGAAGCAGCTGTACTCAAACAGGAACATGTGTCACTCGACTGGGAGGTGCAATATTCAAAGTAGCAATCTCATGCTGTCCCCAACATCCAAACCTTAGAATTCCTTCCCCATGGCCCAACCTCTAACTAGCTTGGGGACATTTTTATTTTCTCTTCTTGGACAAAAGCTCAGCACTCCTCAACAAATCAGTTCAGCACTGTATAGCTCCATCCCTCACTTTTTAAATTAAAAAAGAAAAAGAAAAAGAAAGAAAATTTGGCAAGGAGCAGCAAAGCAACCCTCTCTGCTGGAACTTTACTTGCCATTGCCTATGGCAGAGCACATTCTGTACAGGTGGAAGCTCCCAAGTTTGATCTAGTTAAAAGGATCAACGAACAGGTGATGGGAAAAATGTCTGCTGGAGACCCTGGATACTTATTGTTAGCTAGACTAGACAATACTGGGTTAGATGGAAAAAAGGTAACCTCTTTCTTTTCTTTTCTTTTCTTTTCTTTTCTTTTCTTTTCTTTCTTTCTTTCTTTCTTTCTTTCTTTCTTTCTTTCTTTCTTTCAGCTGTAAGCTGCACGTCCCCACTCTAGCACTGGAGTACACATTGTGTGATTAGAAGGGACATGGACTGGTGCCTCCCTGAGAGTAGCTCTCAGATGTTCTCCATTAATTGTGTTATGTGCATTCCAGTGTTAGGGAGGGAAAGTCCAATTAAATGTTAATGTTGCCTCCTAAACGGCTATAAAATGAGAAGACTGTGTGGGTTGGCTTTGGGCATGGTATGTTGCAAGAAGGAACAAGTGCAAACTACTCGTGCTCCCAGGCCACAATCCCCACACCGCATTAGGCACACTTAAACCCAAATTCATGGAAAAGAGCAATGCCAATGGGTGTGTTTAACCACAATGGTTAGGGAAAACATCTGCTTGCTTAGAGCTTCCAAAATATTAGTCAGTTGGAAGTGATCACCAGATTCTGGAGTGTTGTATAAGAACCGTTTTCAACATCATTTGCCCCTTTTCATTGGGCTATTCCAGCCAAACTGTTTCTTGGTTTTCTGTCATTAAGAATGCATTTGGCTAACTCACAGGCTGAATTCAGACAACACGATAGTCAGTGGTGGGGTAATAATCAACTTTACAGTAGTTTATCTAGGGGGTACCACACAACATGGTAATAAATAATCAACTGTGGTGTGGATTAGGATCAGCACTGAGTTGATTATGGCAGCATTCGGACAACATGATAGTCAATACAATTGACGATTGTTTCCCCACCCCCAGTTGCTTAATGTGTCGTCCGAATTCAGCCATAGTCTTTCTCCAAAGTAGAGCACATACTGTGGTAGGATCTAAGGGTCTTCAACCCAACTAGAACATCGCATCATAAAGCTGTGTAAGGGTTCTTGTGTAGACAAAGTGAAATTATAAATCTCAAACACCTGCATCATTGCAGAAGAACTGTGGAAAATGCAAACATAGCTGTCACCTCGATTTCCAGTGATTTCAGTTTCTCCTCCAAAAAAAGAAGAAAAATAAAAACTTTGGATTGGATCCAGACTTAATCACACTAAAGGTTGACCCATGGAAATCAATGGGAATTAAATTAGTCCTTGCTAATTTCAGTGCCATTTATTTTCATTAATTAATTTATTTTTCCTGTAAGTATGGCTAACTTTGGATTCAACCCTTTGGGTGAAAATTCACTCCTCCCCTCTCTACCAGTCATCATTATTGTTTCTTTTGATCAATGCATATTTTCCCTCCTTTCACTGTTTCATTTGCCTTCCTTGATCAGTCACGTAAGTTCTCTCCCACCTGAGCGGTGATGCTATCATGAACAGGATGACCTCACAGGTTATGCAACCACTATATTTTTGCACATGGACAAAACGTGTTGAAAAGAGGAGACATTCTTAGCACTACTGAAAATGTTCATGAAAAGTAGGAATTTCAGCACAGATGTAGTGAATCAAATGTGTGAGCAGTTGTTGCAACTCCAGGTGCAATATCTGAAGCTGCTCTAGGAATAACAACCACAAAACCATTTTGTTGCAGAGGTTGGGGGGAAATCAACGTCTGGCTATGGCATTATGCCACAGTTTTTTTTTTTATCACATTAATATAGCTCCCTGCAGATTGATATCAGTTCCAGCTGTTAATTGTAACTAATAGTTATAAATGAATTACCTTTCTTTAGAAATGAGTCTTATTGATTTCTGAACACAGCCTCAATAATAATGTATGTTATTTGTTGTATCACAGTTTTTCTTGAAAGAAATGTTACATCACAGACTTATCATTTTATTCTCAAAACAACTGTGAGGTTGACCAGGCTGAGACATAGTGACTTGACAAATGACATCCGGTGAGCTTCGTGGTTGAGCAGAAATTTGAATCCAGTGCACTCTGGCCGAAGTCTAACACTACAGCTATGTTTGGATGTCACGCTAAATTATAGTTTAGTGAGATGTGTTCCTCCAGGCTTGCTTGCATACTTCACCTTCCTTTCTCCTCTGGTGCCTTAACTACAGAGGTACGATTAACTAAAGTTTGCCATGTCATACAAATGTAGAATTGTATTTAATCTCAGTTTAATCTTAGTTTAAACAAGCCAGTTTTGTAAAACATAGTTTGAAGCTGGCTTGTTTGAAACCATGGCCAGATCTACACCAAGCAGGATATAATGGTATGGAAGCAGCATGAAAGCAGTATATAAAGGCAGGAGCCACACCAAGCAGGATATAGTGGTATATGGTATGTATCAATGGTCCCCAACAGTTGTCAGTGAACTTCAATACCGCTGTAAAGCAGTAGTGTGGCTCCTGCCTTTTATATACCACTTTCATACCACTATATCCTTCTAGGTGTAGATCTGGCCCATTGTTAAGATTAACCACAGTTTGCTGGGTTCAGATGAGATGGTATGCTGGGGTTAAAAGCTTCCAAATGCCAGAGGAAAAGTGGGGAGGAAGAAGCATGTGAGCCCAGGAGTGGGGTGGGGGAAGCTATCTCATTCACATCTCACTAAATAATAGTCCAAATCCAGCCTTCAACTCCACAATGGCTCATAGACTTTAACATAATCTGTCATTCTCTTTTTCAGTTTTGTATGTGTTTTGTCTTGCTGATAAGAAAGACAAAGAATCTGTTTTCCCATGGCGATTTTTGAATCCAGCTCCAGCACTTTTGACTATGATTAAGTTATAAAATTGGGGGAAATAGTTCAAAATTATCTTTAATGAATTGGCCAGGATTAAGATTATCTTTGTGACTATCTGAAATAAAATTAAAACATAAGTAGTTTGAAGAAGCGAAGGCCTCTAGGGAATCTTTGCCACAGATGGGATCACAACGACTTGGACATGAGTCTTATCTGAATCTAGCAGTGAAATGGAAAGTATGTGGTCTAGAAATTAATAATGGAATTGAGTTGAGGTTAATTGGCTTGGGAAGGATGCTCAGATGGTAGATTATAGTAATAATTCCTTCCCTAGGGTGAGATAGGCAGAATTGACTCTATTTAGGAAACAAAGTAGAAACTGTCTGGCTCAGAAGCTCCCTCAAAATGCTGTAAAACTTACCTGTACAAGAAATGCATGCATGTTTACTGTGTACATATCTTTCACAGTGAATGTCCCCATATGTTCATGTAAGCAGTATCCATTTTTTTGTGGTTAAGAGTAACTTTTAAATAGGCTGTGCACCTTTTCAGGTCTGGATCTGGATTCCAAACTGAAGCAGGCTGAAGCGGATCAGGGTCGAATTTCCAGAAAATTCGCTTTTTGGACACTGTAGTTTACAATAATAGATCTAGGAAAAGGCAAAGCCCCCATCTTCCTTAAAAATGGCAGCTCTCAAAAAGGATAGGTGGCTACCAAGTGTGAGCAGACAAATCAGGTAAATCTCACAGGCAGGTGGGTGGGGACAGCAGTTCACTTGGTTTGGGGGGCAGACAGTGGGGGGTTTCCAATAGACTCCTGATTGGCCTCATGCCCATCTGTCTTGGGTGCCTGCCAAGCAGCTGTTCAGACAGTGTCCAGGAAACCACAACATCCAATGTGCTTTGTATGCCCAGATCTTGCTCTGGATCCAGATCCAGAGCGAGTCGGACTGGGCCCGAATTATGTTGAGCTGGATCATGGCTGATTCAGAATTTCCGAATCAGCTTCCAAAGTGGGTTAGAAGGTCCCTGCACAGCCCTACTTTTAATGACTCATGGTAGAGGCAATGTTTCAATAACCCAACCATTCAAGGGAGTAATCCACAGAATTGGCATTTTCATCCCGGCAGGGTGCTGATTCCTGTTGTGGCCCAGCTCCAGGGCCGCAGCGGGCCTTATAGATTATAGTTAGAATCTGATCAGAAGTGGTCCACAAGGGCTTGGGCCTATTCAGTCTGTGGCATGTCAGAAACAGGATTCTCAGAGGAAATTAGACTACTCCCACCCAGCTGCTAATTTTGGTCTTGACAGGAAAAAAAGCTGGAAGCTTCTCTGTGAGAACCTAACAGGAGAAGTGTGAGTTTTTTTGGAAGTGTCACACAGGTTGAAGTGTCACCCTTGATGGGCAGAATGGAGATACCCTGTTTGGGCAGGGGCCTCATTGATGGGCTAAAATCCCTTGTCCAGCAGAGACAGCTGTTGTGGCCACTCCTTCATTTTTATTTATTTATTTCATTTCATTTCTATACTGCCGAATAGCTGAAGCTCTCTGGTTGGTTCACAAAAATTAAAACTAAAGGTACAGCATAAAATCTAAAATATGGAAATTTAAAACCACAATATAAAACCACAATATCAAAGTACACTAGAGTAAAACTGAGCAGCAATGCAGAGATTTAAAATATAGATATTACATACAGATTTAAAACAGTAGAACTAAAGAATTAGGATGGTAAAAATGCTAAAATACTGGGGAAATAAAAAAGGACTCCACCTGGCACTAGAAGGAGTACAATGAGGTGCCAGGCAAACCTCTCTGGGGAGTTCATTCCACAGCCAAGGTGCACAATAGAAAAGGCCCTTTTCCTGGTAGCCGCCAGACTTACTTCTTTTGGCAGGGCCTCTCAGAGAAGGACCCCTAAAGATGATCTTAGATTCCAGGCAAGTACATATGGGATGAGGCGATCCTTTTAGCCTTTGACCATCCTGGAATTACATAGAACCTATAGCTAACTATATGATTTCTAAAGAGTGTAACCATTAAGCTTTTACTGTGGGATTTGCTACAATAAACAAAGTCTCATTGATTTGGGGTGTCCTGGGTCAGAATGCTACAATAAGTGCTCGAAGGAAGGATCAGGGCCATGACAATTCCTTGGAAAAGACCTGACATGATAATCCTTCCTCCCCTTAACTGGATAATTTAAATGGTATCTCAGCCTAAAAATTAGGGATGTGCACTGACCCCCCGGATCGGATCGGATAGCGGATCGGAATCGGACCTGGGGGGTCGGATTGGATCGGATCGGATCGGAGGATGGTCGGATCGGATCGGACCGGATGTCCGATCCGGATCGGACGCCATTTTGAATGCTTTTTCCCATAGCCAAGTATTGTTTTACAAAAACGCCTATAACTTTTTCATTTTTAAAGATAGAAGGATGAAACTTGGGCACGTTATACACTGGTTAGGGATAGTTATCTGTGAGAAATTTCAGAAAGATTGGTGCATGCGTTTTGTGGCAATTAATTGTTTAATAAATACCCAGAAATGCCTATAACTTTGTCATTTTTAAAGTTACAAACATGAAACTTTGCCACATTGTAGGTGGTACCTTGGGACCTATCTGTGTAAAATTTCAGAATGATAGGTCCAGGCATGTGGTGGCAAGGTGTCTGCACACACCACTTTGAAGACTGTAGAAAATTTCTCCTGTAACGATCCCAGCGAGAGAGAGTGATCCTAGGCTCAGCCGTTCTGCTTGAGTGAAAGTATCAAAGCAGACACGAGCCAAGTGCTACTTTGTTTCTCCTTTTGTAATGGATACTAGCTCAGTTGCAGCCAAGCGTGCAAGGATCAAAGAGATGAGAGAAAGTGTTTCCTTCTTCTTCCCGGGAGGCGGGAGGGTGCAATTGACAGCCCCAGCCTCTGTGTAAAAAAGGTTAATAACTTTTAATCTAAAAAATTCGTAGCCACCAAATGCCTGGACCTATCATTCTGAAATTTTACACACATATCAAGTGAAGTGTTCCCTGTAATGTGCCCATGTTTCCTGTTTGTATCTTTAAAAATAAAAAAATGGGAGGCGTAAATGTATTTACCCCACTACTACCCATTTTTCTAAAATTAATTGCCATACAAGGCAAGCACCTACGTTTTTGAAATTTTACACACATAGGTCCCAAGGTACCACCTACAATGTGGCAAAGTTTCATGTATGTAACTTTAAAAATGACAAAGTTATAGGCATTCCTGGGTATTTATTAAAAAATTAATTGCCACAAAACGCATGCACCAATCTTTCTGAAATTTCTCACAGATAACTATCCCTAACCAGTCTACAATGTGCCCAAGTTTCCTGTTTGTATCTTCAAAAATAAAAAAGTGGGAGGCATAACTGTATTTCTCAATGGGCAAGTGCTTTCCAATGATTTTCTATGGGCAAGTGCTTTCCAATGATTTCCTATAGGAAAGTACTGTCCAATGAATCCCTATGGGCAAGTACTGTCCAATGAATCCCTATGGGCAAGTGCTGTCCAATGAATCCCTCATTGTTTCAAAAATTAATTGCCACACAATACAAGCACCTACGTTTCTGAAATTTTACACACATAGGTCCCAAGGTACCGCCTACAATGTGGCAAAGTTTCATGTGTGTAACTTTACAAATGACAAAGTTATAGGCATTCCTGGGTATTTATTAAAAAATTAATTGCCACACAAGGCAAGCACCTATGTTTCTGAAATTTCACACACATAGGTCCCAAGGTACCACCTACAATGTGGCAAAGTTTCATGTGTGTAACTTTAAAAATGACAAAGTTATAGGTGTTTCTTTCCTCATTGTTTCAAAAATTAATTGCCACACAAGGCAAGCTCCAATGTTTCTGAAATTTCACACACATATCAAGGCAAGTGGTACCTGTAATGTGCCCAAGTTTCCTGTTTGTATCTTCAAAAATAAAAAAATGGGAGGCGTAAATGTATTTACCCCACTACTACCCATTTTTCTAAAATTAATTGCCACACAAGGCAAGCACCTAAGTTTCTGAAATTTCTCACAGATAGGTCCCAAGGTACCACCTACAATGTGGCAAAGTTTCATGTTTGTAACTTTAAAAATGACAAAGTTATAGGCATTTCTGGGTATTTATTAAACAATTAATTGCCACAAAACGCATGCACCCATCTTTCTGAAATTTCTCACAGATAACTATCCCTAACCAGTGTATAATGTCCCCAAGTTTCATCCTTCTATCTTTAAAAATGAAAAAGTTATAGGCGTTTTTGTAAAACAATACTTGGCTATGGGAAAAAGCATTCAAAATGGCGTCCGATCCGGATCGGACCTCGTCGGATCGGATCGGATCGGAGGTTGATCGGATCGGATCGGATCGGATTTTCCCGATTTTGGGGCGGATCGGATTCGGATCGTGGATCGGATCCGATCCGATGCACACCCCTACTAAAAATGAGTTCCACAGGATTAGGGTAATATTTAAAAGGTCCCAATGGGTATGTTAGAACTACTCAGCTCCTGTGGTGTGCATATATGCATACATATGGGGAGTGACCTTGCCCTAAATGTTGCCTCTTATGTGAACAAACTTTTAGAAGCACTATGCATGTTTAGGGATGGATAAACCAGTCAATTTCAGTTTTTCCCAGTTTCTCATTGTTCCAATCCTGAGTTTGTTTCATCCTGTTTCCATATTAATTTGCATTGAAAACAAAGGGCAGGTCTACACTCAAGGGTGTAGAGGGAGGGGGGAGGATCGTGGACTTACCTGCTTCTACGATCCTTGCCCAGCATCCAAATGCGAGCGCAACATCCTGGGAGGGAAGAGGGACGTTGCAGGCATTGCGGGCACCATTGTTTTTAAATGAAGAAGAGCCGTGCAGCTCCAATCTGTGGGAAAGGTAAGTAAAAATAAAACCCCGCTCCCAATCCCTAACCTGCCATCCTGGGCATGGTGAAATTGCTTTCACACACACATACCCCATGGGCATGGAGCCATCCTGTGTGTCTCAGGGCCCGTTTTAGGACCTGGCTCGGAGGAAAAAAGTGGGATATCCCCGGTTTCTGCTATCCCGGGGTTATCCCAGAGTCGTCCTTAGGTCATCCCCGGTTGCCCCCGGGATCCCCTATGTGTCATGTGGATACACAAGAATGACCTAGAGATGACCCTGGGATAAATCTCTGGCCAAAGTCTGCATAAAACATTTTACACACCTTTTTGTTCACATTTCTCCTAATAAATGAATTTCAGTTTTCAATTTTGTGTAATATATGCATTGTTTGGCAAGAAATTGTTCCTAATACAATGCTTTTTGTAGATTACTTTCACCAATATGCAGGTATTTGTATGTACTTTCCACTAATAAATTTGTACACATTTTTGTACACAGTTTTCATTGGAGAACTGCATCACAACATTTGGAATAGTGTAAATACCCAATTATAACGTGAAGTTTAGTTCATTTGTTGGTTTTGCAAGTGTGAATTCAGTTTGTTTACAGTAAAATGGGAACTGAACAAATTTCTTTGCCATCTGTAGTTAATGCAAAATGTTTATTGCATGCCCTTATTCATGGGATGTTGGAAACATCTCTCTGAATGCAAGCAGAACCTTGGTGAACTGTTATGAATAAGCCCTATCTTTTTCCTCCACCAATGCACTGGAACAAACTTTGAAATTCTCCTTTGGAAACTAGATCACCCCTTTGTTGTACAAACAACAAAGAGTCTAGTGTTACCTTAAGGGCTAACAAATGTATCATTGCATAAACTTTTGTTGACTAGAGGACTTCCTAGCTTTCTAGTCCTCAAAAACTGATTTCATAATTGGTTTGTTAGAATCTTGTGACAACTAAAAGGCTTTGTTTTTTGCTTCAACAGGCTAAAATGGCTACCCCTCTGGAAGTAGCCATTTTAGCTGCATGGTGAAAGCATGGGTGAAAAGAACTTTCTGGATTAATTTTTTGATAAAAATATATAATCTATAAACCCAACTTTCACTTCATAAAGGCAAACTGAGAGAATTACATACACCGTGTGTTTAGTTGCCAGGAATACCCTTCTCATTTACTACCCCAAGCAATATCAAAGCTTCATTTGACTCGGAAAGCACTGATGTGGGGTTTTGGCCAAATGAAAATGAATGTACCCTTTCCATCCTTACCTTGAAGTAGTAAACTGCAAGACTAGACTTTTTAATCTTATAAGAAACCTAAGTTAAAGATGCCTTTTGACTCTCTATTAATATATTGAAGAGATTCTAGCTTCAAAGGAGGAATTGTCACTACCCACCTGACTGTGGGAATCTTTCTAGTACTGTTTGATGCAGAATTAGGATCCTAATTTATCTCACTTTCCTAATTGGGCAAATGTCCGCCCAAAGATCTTCCCTTTTTCCCATGGGTACCTTTGAAAAAGGAAGTCTCCTATGGTTTTCACCCATTTGGGGATGATTGCCCAAAATCCATCTTGTGATTATCTGAATCTAACCTAGCAAGATTTTTACGTATTGGCACCAATTCAGCATAATGGCACCAATGTACAACCAAATAGAAAAGTTTACCTTTTCAAACAAGCAATAGTTTCATTTTCTCTTTATTGCTTTCTTATTCTGCTATGTTATCAGCAAAAATGCCTTCCCATGTTCAAGTCCTTTGAATTGGTGTGATTCTGCAAATTCCCAAAACCCATCCATGGGCTGGCATAGCTGTTTCTGACATATTATTGACCTGGAGAAGAGTAGATATTTGTTGCAATAGAGATTCAGTGGTTACTCTGGCTTCCACTGACAAGACACAGTTACAGGAATTAAACTACATATTTGTGTAAAGAAAGCAATAGAGGCCTAGAGACTCAACTAGTATGGAAGAAAATGACATTTTCTCACAGTTTCTCATTTTTTTCAATATTCCGTTCATCTCAAATGTTGAGAATTACTCTTAGATTCAGTACATTTCAAACTTTGATAATTTTTTTAAAAGTTTGCATAAACATTCAAAAGCACGTTTGCACATTTCTAATATCTGCATTTTTTCTTAATATACACTTAATTCTAAGCAATTTTCCTAATGTAAATGCATTTTTGAATATTATTTCATCTCATATATACATTGCTATGTGGATTTTTGTTTTACTGGAGAATGAAAAGAGAAGTGTGATAACTGAGTTTTGGTATGCATAGTTGCTTGAATCTGCAAAATTAGGTAAATTCATTTTAAAATACAAACTGAATGGATATCTTCCTCATCCCTACCTCTAACTATGATCAGACATCTTAACAGTAACTATCAACAACCACAACATTGAGGAGAGTATTAGAGCTGTGCACAAATGACCTCACAAAAATTTCCACTCTATTTGTGGGTGGACAATTTCACCAAATTTCTACAGGGGAGGGAGAAATTCTCCAACAGTTTCCCACATGTAGGGCTCACCATTGGCAGAAGTTGTGGCACAGTTTATTGCTTCTCTCCTTGTGGTGGTGGTGGCGGAGAAGCAAGTCATAACAGCAGTAAGTGTGTTGGCAGCTTGTTCCTATTTTACATCCTCTACAACATCCATACCTAGCAAGTATTCTCATGTCAGAGCAGAGCAGAGCAGAGGAAGAGAGGGCAGATGGACACCATATAAAATTATCTGAAGGAAGCTACAGGCTGCAGCCATCTCATGAGTAAAGTAAGCACAAGAACCCTGAACCCAATCCATGAGAATGTTTTCCAAAATTCCTTCTTTTTTGAATTTCTTTTTGAAAGTGATTTCTTTTCTATCAAATTGAATGAATTTTTTGACACATCACTAGAGATTCTCCAGTATGCGGTTCCGCAGGGGTCAGTCTTGTCCCCATGCTGTTCAACATCTACATGAAACCGTTGAGTGCAGTCATCTGGAGTTTTGGAGTGCGTTGTCATCAGTACGCTGATGACACGCAGCTCTATTTATCCTTTTCATCTTCATCAAGTGAGGCTGTGGATGTGCTGAACCAGTGCCTGGCTGTGACAATGGACTGAATGAGGGCTAATAAACTGAAACTTAATCCAGACAAGACTGAGACGCTGTTAGTGGGTGGTTCTGCTGACCAGATTGAGGGTGTTCAACCTGTTCTGGATGGGGTTGCACTCTCCTTGAAGGAGCGGGTTTGTAGTTTGGGTATTCTCCTAGAACCATCTCTGTCACTTGAGGCTCAGGTGGATTCAGTGGCACGGAGTGCCTTCTACCAACTTCTGTTGGTGGCCCAGCTACGTCCCTATCTGGACAGGGATAACCTGCCTTCAGTTGTCCATGCTCTGGTAACCTCCAAGTTAGATTACTGCAATGCACTGTACGTGGGGCTGCCTTTGAAGGCAGTTCGGAAGCTGCAGCTTGTGCAAAATGCAGCGGCCAGATTGATAACTGGAACCAGAAGGTTCGAGCATATAAGACCTACTCTGGTCTGCTTGCATTGGCTGCCTGTATGTTTCCGAGCCGATTCAAAGTGCTGGTTTTAACCTATAAAGCCTTATACGGCTTGGGACCACAATATCTGACGGAACACCTTTCCCGACATGAACCTACCCAAACACTATGTTCAACATCTAAGGCCCTCCTCCGAATGCCTACTCCGAGGGAAGCTCGGAGGTCGGCAACAAGGGAGAGGGCCTTCTCTGTGGTGGCCCCCCAATTGTGGAATGATCTCCCTGATGAGGCCCACCTGGCGCCAACATTTCGGCACCAGGTCAAGACTTTCGGCGCCAGGTCAAGACTTCCCTCTTCTCTCAGGCATTTGGCAATATCTGACGAGCCTGGGTTGTTTTTGTTGTTGTTGTTTTGGGGGTTTTTTGTAGCTTTTTTGGGCTGTTGTAGCGGTTTTAAATGTATGTGTGTATTGTGTGTATGTTGTATGTTTTTGCTGTTTTAATTTTTGTATATTGTTTTTAATTGTTTTAATCCTATGTAAATCGCCCAGAGAGCTTCGGCTATGGGGTGGTATACAAGTGTAATAAATAAATAATAAATAAAATAGAGAGTACATTGGGGAGTAGAAAAGACCAGGCATCCTAGAATACCCTAAGAGTAGGGATGTTACAGTTGCCCGACTGGGTCCAAGGGTCCAACGGATTCTGTGTCCACACACCCCAGGTCCGGTAGGCACCTGTGGTGCATTCGTGGACCTGCAGGTCAAGCCACCATTTAGGCCACAATTTACGCAGTGGGGGAATTATGTAATTTCCAGAGCAGCCATTGTCACACACAATAGAGGTTCCGGAATGGGGCGGACTGCTGCCAGGCGCTCATTGGAAGCTCAAGCGGATGATAAAGTTCACGTGGTGCATGAACAGTGGTGGGGCAAGTGTGCCACAAGTCACACCCATCCTTACCCAAGAGTTAAACCTCCCTCAAACATGCTTGCAAGGATCTCTTTTACTTTGGAAACTGGAATCCATTTCTGATCCCCTGAAGGCTGTTCAGGAGAGTAAGTCTTGTGGGTGTATAAGATCCTGTGTAAACAATAGTGCAGACAACCATTCTCAGAGGAACCAGTTCATGACAGTATGCCCCAAGGTAAGCTTCACAGACTTGGGATTAGCAGGTCTCAATTTTGCACACTGCTGTCTATGTTTCTGCTATTTGATACAGGCCTGACACAAATGAATAAAATCCAGCCATAGAATCTGATATTTTTTTAACATACATATTAGGGGGTAGGGACGATAACACTCAGCTCTGCTAAATATTTAATATGGTAAAGAATGGGTTTTCGGAGGGATTCAGTATGTATCGGTGAAAATGTCAACTTCTATAAAAGCATTTGTATTCATTTACAATACAAATGGGAAGTAATAATTCTTTTCACTTCTCTAGCATTTTTATTAAAGGTTCTTGGTGTGCTTTGTAAGCATCCATTAATTAAGCCATGAAAATTCTGGGAAGCAGGCAAAGTTTGCTGTAACCCTTTTATAATACAGCAATATGTAGGATGGGTTTTTCAATATGCTTAATTGGAATTTAGCTCCTATCAAAGGTACATTAGAGATGAACACTGAAATTGTTTCACAGCTTTTCAGAATCCCATTCTTAGGGTGCGTATTGTCACTTGAATTTTACAGTTGCTTTATTGAAGGAACAATAAGTGCAATTTCCTTGTTCACTAGAGGATTCACATTTTACCAGAAGCATTTTGAGGTTAAATCAGATTTTAGGTATTCCTGGAAGTAGCTCAAATTGTCTAGATGGAGCCAATATTAAGTGGGACAGTACAGATGGTTCCGGAAGGACAGAAATAGTTAGCTGGAGCATCTTTATTAAGTGCAGTATCTTCCATATTCCTCCTATTTAACACAGCATAATATGAGGACAACAAGAGAGCTGGTGGGGATGGAAAATATTATAATGACATCTGTAGTAATTACAAGACGTGGATGGAACAGATATAAAGTTTTTTTTACCAAGGATGTTTGGATTTTGTTAAACCCATTCTGTTTTACAGATTGATATAATCAGATTATTTTTTTACCAGAATTTTATTCTGTAGAATCTGTGGAATCCACATGCCTTGGAAATATCCCATCCACTGCAGAAACTCCAGGCTAGATTCAAAGAAATCTGAATTCATTTGTATCTATTGCAGATTTCTCTGACATTCCTACTTGGACAGGTGGGGAAGCTAAAAAGTCTCAGAGAATGCTGCCATCAGTTTCTTGGGACACAGTCACCAAGTATGTACAGGTCTCATCACTATGCAGGAGAAGGGGACATGGCTCCCAAATGTCCCAGCACCCTTGGCTGCTTTAAACATCTTTGAGGATTGAGCACAAGGGTTTGAAGAGGGCTTCGTAATCATGTTTGGTTGAATGAGCTTACAAAGCTCACATGATCGGGAACCCTTCCTTAACAGGGTTTCTGATCACAGGAGCTTTGTAAGGATGCTCAGCTGAATTCACTTACAAGTCCTCTTTAGTCAGACCCTCGCACTCAAAGCATGACAACCTTTAAGCCAGCTGGGGATGCAGAGATGTTTGGGGGCACATCTTCCATGTGCACTGTCCCCCTTTAGGTCTGCACATGTACAAGTGAAGACCAGCACAGACATATACTTACAACACATCCCTATACATGACTGCTCAGAAGTAAGTCCCATTTTGTTTACGAGGACTTACTGCCAAGAATGTGCACAGGATCACAGCTTTAGTATAAAATTGCCATTATAGAGACAGGAACTCAAAGGTCATTATCACATGGGCAGTTTTAAACACACCCACCTCTGCTTTGCTCCACTTCTTCAGCACTGGGTTCACATGACCTTGTCTGCCTCCTGCTGCTCTCTCACCCTGCGGTCGAAGGTTTTAGTTTCTGTTTTGATTTATCCCTCAATGGACAAAGTCCGAAACAGGCAAAGTTCAATAGGCCAAGCTGAGGTATTGCAGCTATACCGACCATGTGTGATTCAAAATGCTAGACTCGAATACGAAACGGAGGGGGAAGCTGCAGAAGCAATCTGGGGGGAAAAATAGTAGGTGTGATGAAGCCCAAAGATTAGGTAATGAAGCATATGTAGGCTGAATTCGGACAACACAATTAGCAACTGGTGGGGGGAGGGAACAATCATCAGTTGTATTGACTATCATGTCATCTGAATGCTGCCATAGTCAACTCAGCGCTGATCCTAATCCACACCACAGCTGATTATTTATTACCACGTTGTGTGGGGAGTACCCCCTAGATGAACAACTGTAAACTTGATTATTACCCCACCATTGACTATCGTGTTGTCCGAATTCAGCCATACTGTAACCAAGGCCAACATGAATGGCACCTAAAACACAATTGAGATGAATCACAATGCTGGCTGAGCTAAGGCACTAAAATGGAGCCCCTTAGCTGAGTCTTTTCTTTTAAGTCTATGACTGCACCTACAATATTAACTTCTTTTATGAGCAGAGACCAGACAAATACTTCAGTGGAAGCTGGTGCAAGGAGGCAAGACTTGTTATATAGGATTGATTTATCTAGCTCCCCGAAGTCTCTTGCAACTCACCAGCCACAGTTTTCAATGCATCAACAAGGAAGGATGAGACATCCCCTCATGGACACTCAGGAAATAACTACTTGACTAGGACAGCCAGCTCCATGACCCATGTCCAAATGCTTTCATTCAACACAAATTGCTTCCACATCTTCAGTAATCAATTTCGCAAAGGACAAAAGTTAAATGTGCCCTGGATATCAGCAACTTTGTTCTTCTGTGGTCTCAAATGCATCTGCACTTGTCGGTCTGCTTGAGAAGAAAGAGGCTGCTTTATCAGTCCACTCGCCATAATTTAAAATTGTCATTAGTTCTAGCTGCTACTCAAAAAAATCAGCTAAATAGATTTACTCGTATTATTATCATCACCAACATCAGGATAGTGGAATATCATGAGCTGAGTTGGAGTCATACTTTAGAACTTCTTTTCCAATATCTAGAATTAGGGATAAAAATAACCTTAATGAATTGTATTTGTGTTACTACTTGGTTCTGGACTTTCCATTTTATAATAGTAAAATTATTTCTACTTTCTAAGTTAAACTTGGTGCCATGCAGCACATGTCAGTTGTTTCTGACATTTTGATTTAAAAAAAACTATTCACATACAACTTGGTAAATACCATTTCATGTTTTTTTTTCTTATCTCTTCTGTTTTGCTGTAAACTTGTATTTAGTATATTTTGAGTGTTATTGTGATATTGTTGTTTAGGATATTGTTAAAGATTGTTGTAGTATTTGGGTGAATTTTTTTTGTGATATTTCTACAAACTTGCATTTTGTAAACCACCCAGACAGCTTCAGCTATGGGGCGGTATATAAATGTAATAAAGGAAAATGAAATGAAATGCATGAAGTGTCAACCTTCCTGGCCTTCTTTTGTTTTGTTTAATGTCTGATTTGATGACCCAATACAATTCCCTGTTTATTTTGTTTAATTGTCCTTAGCAAACAGTGGGTCTGATTCTCCCAGATGCTGAATATCTCATTTTACACACAAACATACACATATACATAAAATCTACCGCATATCAATTTTTGACTATGACATTTACTTTCATGGATAATCAGGTGGTTTAGTATGAAATATTACCATACTTCATTAACTCACTGGGGGGGGGGGGGTTTCTGTACCATGCCATCGTCCAGTCATTCTCGTCTTGTATTTTCCCTGTGGTCCTTCAGTCTTTTCTCAGACTGCAGAAAGTCTGATGTTACTCATAAAAATGGGAGAGTAGCAGAATCTTCACCAGTTTAGATGTATTTAGCACAATGCTGTCTTTTTAAAGGAAAGTGATATTGCACAATATAATTATATTTATTTTTTTAAAATGATTTTTTTAAAAAAAATCCACTCCAGTCATTACTACTTTATTTGTGATTCAGAAAGTTGCCTATTAATTTAGTTTGGAAAGTTAACATTGTGGTATTATCATGGTATACTCCTATACCTCTCTTTAATGGGGGGGGGAGGGGACTAACCAGAAAATTGTTTTAGCAGTCATTCAAAGATTGATTTTTAGATATTCTCATACAATGGTTCCCACCACAAAAGTTATAATGAATGTGTGCTCAGCTTCAAGTGTCCCCATCTACTCATGGCAGCTATGTGATGCCTACTAGTGTGGACAGAATGTAGCAGAATGTACACCTAGATAAAGTACAATGCTCTCAATAGTGTGGAAAATCAATTGTAATTTCACTTGTAGAGCAATGGATCAAACTGTTTAAACATCCTTTCATTAATTTTCTGCATGAAAAATGAGAATAAATAGAAATACAGACCCTGAACAATAGATATTTTCTCCAGTAATCAGAGCTTGATCCAGAAGTTGATATGCACAGTGCACAATAGTTGATTTGAAAGTTGCTCAGCAATACTACAAGCGAGAAGGATCTTGGAATTGTTGTAGATCCCTAGCTGAATATGAGCCAACAGTGTGATGTGGCTGCAAAAAAAGCAAATGCTATTTTGGGATGCATTAATAGAAATTTAGCTTCCAAATCTCGCGAGGTACTGGTTCCCCTCTTTTCAGCACTGGTTAGGCCTCATCTTGAGTATTATGTCCAGTTCTGGGCACCACACTTCAAGAAGGATGCCGACAAGCTGGAGGGGGTTCAGAGGAGGGCAGTGAGGATGATCAGGGGACTGGAAACAAAGCCCTATGAGGAGAGAGAGCCTATCTACACTCCTGTTTTAAAACGGTTTATAACTGTTTTAAACCGGTAAATAACGGTTATTAACTGGTTTAAAACTGTTATAAACAGTTTTAAAACAGTACTGTAGATAGGCTCAAACTGAAAGAACTGGGCATGTTTAGCCTTGAGAAGAGAAGACTAAGGGGAGACATGATAGCATTCTTCAAATACTTGAAAGGCTGTCACACAGAGGAGTCCCAGGATCTCTTCTCGATCATCCCAGAGTGCAGGACACGGAATAATGGGCTCAAGTTACAGGAAGCCAGATTCCGGCTAGACATCAGGAAAAACATCCTGACTGTTACAGCAGTATGTCAATGGAACCAATTACCTAGGGAGGTAGTGGGCTCTCCTATACTAGAGGCATTCAAGATGCAGCTGGACAGGCAGCTGTCGGGTATGCTTTAATGTGGATTCCTGCATTGAGCAAGGGGTTGGACTCTATGGCCTTATAGGCCCCTTCCAACTCTGCTATTCTATGATTCTATGAACATTTTCCATTACCTATATGTCAACCACCCATCTCCTTTTAAAGTCCTTGACTTTGGTCCAGAGTGTCAATGTGTAGAGTTTGGGTGAGGAAATGTCCCATAAGGAAAATGATAACACAACTATCATGCATCCAGATCAATGTTCATTTCAATCATGAAGACTAGAATTGTGATCTTAATCCTGTTGCCAAGGCTCATGATACCCCATTTCATATTAGCAGCCAAATAAATAACCCACAAAACTGGGGACTGGCTTTTCTTTTTGAAAGGATTATTTACAAAGATAATATTTCCAGGGAACTGCTTGGCATTAATTCCATTAGATTCTTCCCCCTCCTTGGGGGAGATGGTAGAATGAGTCCTATCAGGGTGTTTGAGGTCAAAGATGCCATTGCTGTCAGCTCATCATTTGCAGCATTCCACCAAGAGAAACAACCAGGGGTAGGGGTAGGGTGGGTTTAGAGGAAATGTCCTAAATAACTCTGCTTCTTTATAGCCAGACATGCCAATTTATATTATGAAGTACAGAAAATGACCAGATGGAGATCAATTCCAGAGTAGCTGCATTGAAGATAAGAGACTAAATTAACTGTTCTTCTGTGATCTTGGGAGGTCTACTTAAAATTGTCTGTCTTTTAGCACACATGCCAGATGGCTGGAAAGTTCTTAAAAATAAAACTAATCCATATTCATCTAATAAATAAATAACAAATGGAAAACACTATATGTGAAATCATAATTGTTTGGGGGTAGTGACAACTACTACATGTTATATTCAATATCTCTAATTAGGCAGAGAGAATTAAAAACTGCCAAACAGATGTTCCACACACCACAGTTAATCTCTTGTATGATAGAAGTATTTAATGTTCATTTGGTATTTATTAAGTCAACAAATCCCTTTTGAAAATCTAAATTAATTATTTAATTGGGGACCTTAGCCTTAGAGCTTGACACAAAAGACAATTATTGATTCTCTGTTGAAGTACTTGGGTCCTAGCCATTAACAATGTGTAATGCAATAATGTATGGAATTAACTCCAAAGGAAAATGTATGTATTCCATGTGTGAATCATTATGGTAAATGAATGAAATGGGAAAATGTTTGAAGATGAGTCTTACATGGCTTGCTCTATATTTTGGCATTTGAACAGTTGAGATGAGCAAAATCTCCTAGTTCCATATGAAATAAGTTTTTTTAGCTTATATTAAATTTACCCATCTTGATCCCCAAATTGAACTGTGGCCAGATCTACACCAAGCAGGATATAGCAGTATGAAAGTGATATGAAAGCGGTCTATAATAGGCAGGAGCCACACTACTGCTTTATAGCAGTATTGAAGTGCACGGACAGCTGTTGAGGCCCATTGACACATACCATATACTGCTATATCCTGCTTGATATGGCTCCTGCCTTTTATCGCTTTCATACCGCTATATCCTGCTTGAAAATCACTTCACTGGCTGCCAATTACTTTCCGGGTGAAGTTCAAAGTTCTGGGAAGAACTTACTGCAGTCGGCCAAGACTAAGCTGACAACTGTTACCCAGAGGACCTTCTCTTCTGCCGCTCCCAGACTGTGGAATGACCTGCCGGAGGAGACTCGTCAACTTAACAGTCTTTTAGAATTTAAGAAAGCCATAAAGACTGTTCTCTTCCGGCAGGCATATCCAGTGGAATTTTAGAATGTTTTAAGGATGTTTTTAGGATGTTTTAGGATTTTTATGCAGTTTTAATAATATGTGTCATGTTTTAATCAGTTTTATGTATTTTATCATGTTGTTGTTCCCCGCCTCGATCCAGACGGAGAGGCGGGTAAGAAATAAATTGTTATTATATTATTATTATTATTATTATTATTATTGGTCATCACCTTTAAAGCCCTACATGGTTTGGGTCCAGGTTTCTTCTCCCATACAATCCACCGCACACACTCAGGTCCTCTGGGAAGAATTTGCTACAGTCAGCCAAAACTAGGCTGACAACTGTTACCCAGAGGACCTTCTCTTCTGCCGCTCCCAGACTGTGGAATGGCCTGCTGGAGGAGACTCATCGATTTAACATTCTCTTTGACTTTAATAAAGACCGATCTCTTCCGGCAGGCCTACCCAGTTGAATTTTAAGAGTTTTATTGGTGTTTTATTGGTATTTTAATAATGTATTAGTTTTATGTGCTTTTAATCAGTTTTATGTATTTTATATTTGATGTTGTTCCCTGCCTCAATCCAGAGGGATAGGTGGGTAAGAAATAAATAAATAAATAAATAAATTATTATTATTATTATTAACCACTTTCATACTGCTTTCATAGTGCTATATCCTGCTTGGTGTGGATTAGGTCAATCTGGCTCAGCCCTTGTCAAAAGAACAATCTTGATGTGTTTGTGGCAGTAAAGCCTTACCCCAAACAGCTTTCAACTTCCTTTTAACTAATCCTTTCATTTAAAAATAATAAATTAGATCTGGCTGTCCAATATTCTGGATAATTTTCTGCCCATTGAATTCAATGGTAGAGTAATTCCTTTTTCCCATTGGGAGTCTTTGGGGGTCACCACTTCAAGGCACCAGCCAGGAATACCTGGAAGCAGTTGCTCCCGGCGGAACCAGCAGTGCTCACACCTCACTTTTTTCTACTGGGAAAGGTGAGGGACAAGCAAAACTAACTGAACCACTTCCTCAAGGAGCACTCCATGGGTCAGAAGTTCAGTTGGAAGCTCCTTTTCTGAGGGGAAGAGT
The DNA here is from genome assembly GCA_029215795.1 of Anniella stebbinsi. Lineage (NCBI taxonomy): Eukaryota > Metazoa > Chordata > Lepidosauria > Squamata > Anniellidae > Anniella > Anniella stebbinsi. The sequence goes on along the minus strand of JARDYH010000002.1, from coordinate 80,295,333 downwards.
TTCAGGAAGGAAGAGGTGGCTTTTGCAGGCCAGGTGAGCTATCCTGGCTGGCCAAATTCAGCCTACAGGTTGAAGATTCCTCATCCATGAGAGAGGGAGGCCTTTGGTCCAATCCATTCAGCAGGGCTTTTCTTATGTTTTCTACCATATTTTCTGATTTTGAATGTCACCAGTTGGATTCCATTATACTGGCTCCCCTTGTCTCCAAATATTTCCAAACACAACCTGACACTGCCATCTTAGTCATTCATTCATTCGTTTGTTTGTTTGTTCATTCGTTCATACCCTGCAGCTTAGCCTGTTGAGACAGCCCTCTGGATGGAACAGGCGCTTTATGCATACAGATCCCAATGAAGATATATAATCTTTATTGAAATAGTTATCCCCATGAGACTATTAAAATGTCCAGACCATTTATCCTCCAGAATTTATTATTAAGGAGCAGGCAAATTTTGCTAGGATTTGAAACAGAATTTTAAGCTCCATCTCAAACACTTTGTCTTTAGCAATATATGAACAGGACTCGATTAATAAAATTTATCCACACAGTGCTGCACATTAATTTCAGCTCAGTAATTTAGGCTACAGTGGACAATTTTGGAAATGGCACAGATACATTTGGAGGGAAGGAACCCCATATGGACACCGCAGATGCGCTTTATACAATTGAGAACAGATTAAGTTTTTAACTTGTATTGTGTATATTAATCATGTGCACGTGTATCTTGTTTGAATACCTCTGTAAATAAGCTAGTATAGAACTGGAGGCACACATGTGCAAGAAATAATTTATTTCCCTTTAGGGGAAACACTGATTGTTGCCTAAAGGCAGGAGGACAGAATCATTTCTCATTTATTGTCTCATGCCTCTATGTTCTTGGGTTGCTTTGTTTATGATAATGTCCTCGATTAGGCTGAGAGCCATGCTTTCTATCTCCCCCCCCAAACCTCCCAATCTCTTCTTCCTCCAAACATTGATAATTATTTTTTTATGAGAGAGAGAGAGAGAGAGAGAGAGAGAGCATTTCTACTCTAAACTAATACTGCAGGGAGAAAATAGCAAGCATAAATCAGTACATCAAAGTCCCACCATGCCTACAGTGTACAAATAGTTGTTGATGAGTTTGCCATGCTTACTGAACTGAATAAATATAAAAGTGTTTCATGTGCATTCCTATTTTCAGTCCCAATGCAGTGCGTTAACCTCGGAATATCAAATTGAATCAGGGGTTCTGAGGAGAGTTGCCTGCAAAGCAGTTAGGATGACACTCTTCATTACCCTATCTAGATACAGGTTTCAGACAACCATAACCAGTGCTTTCACAACCTCTCACCTAAAGTCAGATAATGGAACAGCCACCCAAATAAGCCACTGCCTCCCTCCCTTCCCACTTCTCCCCCCACACTCCCCCCCAACCTGGCAAGCGTTTCAGAACCTCTTGAAATGTGAAGCCTATGGGAGGCCATGAAAGCTGAGACTGAAATTGTTATGAAGAGACTTTTACTGGATGAAATTTTTCCTTGCCAGGCGCAAATAAACAGCTCTCGATAGGGTGCTCACCACACAGTGTGTCAGCACATATTATGCAGTCTGGTGCTGAGTGGATGTGTCAGCTGCCCATTAGACCACACTAAAATAGAATTGCCAGGAGCCTGAAGCATGAAGCATGATATTAGATAAAGTGATGAAATTTCACTCGATTAAAGAGCCAGGTCAAGGACAGTTACCTCAGGAAATTCCTTTTTCTCCCCTCAAATATTTCTTGCACTTTGATGAATTTATCCCTTTTCTGCTTATTTCTTTATTATCATATTTCAAACTATCTGGGTGATGAATTTTATGCTCTCCAGCCTCTGACAGATTGAGAATGCTGGAACTATCAGCCTTTTTTTTTTTTAAAGCGCCCTAAAAAAATAAGGTCTCTAGAACAAACTGACTCCCCCCCCCCCCCCGCTGTCCAGGTTGGCACAGGTTGGATTGACTTGTTAAAGATGTGTGATTTTTTTATTTTTATTTTTTACAGGGGAAAAGGGATTGGAGCAGGCAGATATTTTTATTTTATGTTATGTTATTTAGGATTGTGGAGAGCTAAGGTAGAGAGGCACCTGCAGGCATAGCAAATATTCCTCTTACCTCACAGAGCAATATTCGATGTAAGACAGAAAAAAATGTATTTGTTTTTCAGCCTCCTGACAGAAGTCCTGTGGCCTTACCTAGATACCCTCATACTTTCTCATGTCTGGACTCATTCACACTCTCTCTGCGTCATGCAATAATTAGCACAAACCTTATTACTTTGATGCTTTTTGAATACTACATAGTAGAAGACAGTTTGCTGATAACATCTCACAGCCTGCCTGAACACAGAGCTGTTTTATGCAGTCAAAATAGTTGTTCTTTTCAATCCAGGATGACATTGTCCTTCAAAACGTTTATTGGAATAATTCCTCACCATGAGCCTACAATTAATTTTCTTACAGTGGTCATTGAATCAATTCACAGTCACTACATACACATTCAGTATGCTCTGATGGATGTCAGCCCAGAATCCAGATGAACATTTTGGTTGTGTTATTGTCTGCCTGTATTATTCTTACAGTGCAATCTTATGCATGTCTAGTGAGACATAAGCCCCACTGAGTTCAATGGGACTTACTCTCAGATAAGTGTGCCTAGGATTTCAACCTTAACCATTTATATCTTGACATTTCTCCTGAATGGATTCAAGGTTTAGGGCATATTCTGTCTGACTGACTGAGTGACTCTCTCCCCCCCCCCCCCCCCCCGCTCTCTCTCTCTCACTCAGTTTTTCTCAGTCATCATGAAATCATCAGTGAGGCCCTTCTCCATATGCCTCTGCCAAGTGAGTTATAGCAGGTGGCTATGAAATAAAGGTCCTTTTCAGTAGTGGGCCCTCATTTGTGGAATGCCCAAAGACTTTCACTTGTCTCCTATCTTAATGTCTTGTTTGGACCAGATAAATACCTTTTTGAAATTTTCAACTTTTCACAATGCTGTGTTTAATCTAACTGTTTTTTTAGAAGACATTCTGCCTCCCTGTTTTAATCATTGTAGTTCTGCAATTCTACATTCTCTTGCTCTCTGTTTTGACAGTGCTTTGTCTTGATTTTACTCTTGCGTTTTAATTGAATTCTATCATTGTTATGATTTTTATTTTATTTTATTTTATCGCTTATTTTGTATGCCACATATAGAACTACTGTTATGGAGCAACTTATCATTTCAGTCAACAGACGGATGAACAAACAAACAAACAAAAGATGGCTCAAAAGCTGGTATCTAATACCATAACAGTTAGAAACATTTAAGAGGTATCACCACAAGCCTAAGAACACCAGATGCCTTTGATTTAATATCCAGAAAGGCTTAAACAATGCTGCAATTGGCTAGTTTCAATCCTTCAAGGGTTGAAACTAGCCCTTCCTGGGAAATTATTAATCAGAAAAGCTCTAAAATCAAACCAGTGATCTTGTCCTCTAGCTTTCCTATAACTTGAGGAATTCCTGTCATGCCTGGGAATTCTTCAAGATCTCCAGTGGAGTGTCTAATGGCCTGGTCATGAATGGAGAGTTCAGGTGAAGTCGCTCACACATTCAAATAATATGTGAGGGGACTGTGGGACCATGCAGGCAAACTTTGATCCCTGTAGGGTGTCCGGGTGTCCTCATATTCAGAGAACTGTCCTCTATTTGAAGAGGACTATTTTAAAGGTATTCTCTATTTGAAGGGCTGTCCAGTTCAATTCCAATCTAAAGATAAAGATCTATCAGAAGGAAGAGCTGGGCCTTGAAGTTTCCCATCAACAACACCTGGACAACAGACCGAACAAGGCACGCGGGTCACCTGGTCAGTCTTCTACACTATGATGGGATGTACTGCATTCTAGGGATGTGCACTGGATCGGACCCGATCCACGATCCGAGTCCGGTCCAGTGGGAAATCGGATAAATTATCCGATTTCCGATCCAACAGCTAGATCGGCCGATCCAGTCCGAACCGATCCGAAAAGGTTCCGAACCGGTTCGGCAGATTGGCGGATCGGCGGGCACCCGCTGGCGCCCACCGCTGCTTCCATTGGCGGGCGCCAGTGGGCGTCCGCCGATGAAAGTGGAGAGCGGGGGGGGCGCTTACCTTTGAGGGACGTCCGCTCCCATCCGGCGCCGGCGGCTACTACCAGCGGGCTCCGCGGCCTGCTCCAGGGTGGCGTGCCGGGTGATGACATCACCCGGCGCACTACTCTAGAGCAGGCCGCGGAGCCCGCTGGTAGTAGCCGCCAGCGCCGGACGGGAGCGGACGGCCCGGAAAGGTAAGCAGGGGGCGCGTGGAGGGGAGGAGGGGGGCCCTTACCTTTCCGGGACGTTCGCTCCCGTCCGGCGCCGGCGGCTACTACCAGCGGGCTCCGCGGCCTGCTCCAGGGTGGCGCGCCGGGTGATCACCTGGCGCGCTACTCTAGAGCAAGCCGCAAAGCCCGCTGGCTGTAGCCGCTGGCGCCGGACGGGAGCGAACGTCCCGGAACGGTGAGGAGGGGGTGCGCGGAGAGGAGGAGGGGGGCGCTTACCTTTTAGGGACGCCCGTCCGGCGCCGGTGGCTACTACCAGCGGGCTCCGCGGCCTGCTCCAGGGTGGCGCGCCGGGTGATCACCCAGCGCGCTACTCTAGAGCAGGCCGCAAAGCCCGCTGGCAGTAGCTGCTGGCGCCGGACGGGAGCGGGCGTCCCTAAAAGGTAAGCAGTGGCGGGGAAGGGGGCTTACCCCCCCCGGAGCCGTCCTCTTCTATCCGTGGGCGCCCCCCCTCACCCATCCACCGCCATTTTTTCCTCATAGACTTGCATTGCAATGCAAGTCTATGGGGGAAAAAATGGCGGCTGATCCAAAAATTTCCGATTTTTGGATCGGGATCGGACTCGATCCGGTCCGGGGGGCCTCCGATTTTGTCCGAACCGATCCATGACAAAATTGGAGGTCCCGATCCGGGTCCCGATCCGATCCGGGGGGTCCGTGCACACCCCTACTGCATTCCTATTTAAATGATAATATTATTTTCCTAAATCTGCATCTATGGATATCAATTAGCATATGCACAATTTATGCAAATAGCTGTCCTCTTTTTTTGATGATGCATGTCCTCTTTTTGGGGGGGGCACCCTTCTAGCAGCCATGCCCTCCACCAAGAGTCAACCCATCAATGTGTGGAGCAGCTATGTGCATGTACATTTTATATGCATAGGGCCTCCTATCATGCATGCTGCATATGTAGCTGATGCTGTGTGTGGCTAGCACACATGCTCCTAGGAAGAAGCATGGCCACTGGGCATGACCCCACTCCCCCCAACACCTCCCCCCAACATAGGGGCAGAGCGGGCTGGAAGCGGCTGAACCCGGAAGTAGTGACTTCTAGGTTCGGCACGCTGAGGCCACACCAGTATGCGATGGGCTGGGCTTCTCCTGCCCCATTGCTACTTGCAGTCTCCATTTTTTTTAAAATGAGGAAGAGAACACGAGCGCTCGTGCACCAAAGGTGAGGGGGTATTTTTACTCACAAGTAAGCGCGGCTGCGCCCGAGATGGGAGGCCATACCAGCCGCCCATTTCGCTGCCGTCCTGGGAACATCAGTTAATTCAGAAAAAAAGGGTTTCCTCAACTCCCAGGAAAATGGAGGGCTGGCCTCTGCCTGCTTGCGGGATGCCCTGTGTGTCATGTGGACTCTCCGTGAGCAGGCAGGGGCAGCCACGGGAAAAATGGCTGGTGCAGAAAGGGCCACTGTATCAAGGTACATTTACTGACTACACTTTTGATAGACTGATTTCCTTAGTTAGGGCAAAAGACATTGTGTGTTGCTGTTGAACATATTAAGAGCCTATCTACACACGCAGGATAAAACACTTTGAAAACGTTTTGAAAACTGTATATGGAGTATGTCCTGGGCCCCAACAGTTCTCAAAAATGTTATAAACCGTTTTAAACTGTTTTCAACCATTTAAAAGCAGTAGTGCAGATAGGCTCTAAGTCATTAATTAAGACATTTTTATACTGCCCTTTCATTCAACATTTCCAGGGCAGTTGACAATACAACAGTGAGACCACAGAAAACTATAAAAAATCAATTGACAACAGAAAGGGCAGCACTAAAAACAATCACAGCAGAAATTTAAAAAGGTGAGATATTAAAAACCTTGGAGAAATAAAAAGCCACTTGCCTTGTGCCTAAAAGATATTAGCATTAAGCCTGAGGGGCACCACAGCTGGGAAAAGGCTTCTTCTGCCTCAGCTTAGATCTGGGGGCAGTTGAAGGAGGGACTTTGAGATCATAGTGTAGGTGCAAGAAAATGTACCCTCAGGTATGCGGGTCCAAAGCCCTAACATATAATTTAACATATAATTCCTCTCAGTTTCCTACGTTTGTTGCAACATTCTTAACAACCCAAAGACAGAAAACAGACACGTATGCTTATTACTGTGTGACTGATGCTGTGTGGGAGAAATTCTATTCTCACAGTAAAATATACTGCTGTGAGCCATAGGCCGTGTTCAGATGACATCTTAAACCATTGTGGTTCAGGCTTCTTGGTTAGCAAAAAAAGCCTTAACCACCATGGTTTAAGGTGTCTCCTGAACAGGGCCATAGTGTCCCATTGCATAAAGAAGAGAAATGGCTCTCCCTTTAAGTTTTGCTGTAGTCTGGTTGTTGATGGGCAAGAGCGGTCATAGGCGATTGACTAGTTCCTGCTTCAGACGTATATCTTGTGTCATGCCCAGTGGTGTAATAGTAAATTTTGAAGTGCGGATGCTCATTATGACAGTCTTCACTGCCACACTCCCAAGGAAGGCTGAAAAATTCAGGCAGCTGTGTTGATCCATATCAACAAACAAATTCTAAGAGTTTTCATCTGCTAGGAGCAGGTCTTTTGAAAAGCTAATGGACCTTCATTTAGGGTGACCAGATAAAATCCAGGTCAGGGCTCATGTAACTTTAACAGTTGTAGAGAAAAGGGAATTTCAGCCAGTGTCATTTGTATGCAATTAGTTCCTGGTGAAATTCCCTCTTCATCACACCAGTTAAAGTTGCAGGGGCCCTGCCTTCTTTTGTATATGGTCACTCTAGTATAGTGCATGCACCTTTAACTGTTGTGATGAAGATGGAATATCACCAGGAACTAATTGCATACAAATGACACTGGCTGAAATTCCCATTTCTCTACAACTGTTAAAGTTACATGAGCCCTGACCTGGATTTTATCTGGTCAGCCTGCCTTCATTGCCTATTCAAGACCAAGGAAGAGAAGGGGGTGTCAAAAAGAGAAAGTCAGAAAAAAGGGATGTCTGAGAGACAAGGGGGTGTCAGAGAGAAAGAGTGTGAAAGAGAAGTCCCTCATCAGGAAAAAAAAAGGTTCTCCATGCATCCCAGAAGCAAACGGAACTCTTGAGCATGCCCCTTATGAATTGCCAAAAATGAAGAAATGCACCATTACAAAAGAGAACAAAAGGGAAACAGGATTTGCATAAAAGCTGCATGTGCTAATCCAGATGTATTGATGCAAATGTAGAAATAATTATTTTAATTTAAATAGAAATACAGTACAAAACTCAATAATGCAGTAGTCTGTGACCACATGGTGTGCCTGCTGCTGTCTGAAGATCCACGTTGCTTAGGCTGACCAAATAAAATCCAGGTCAGGGCTCATGTAACTTTAACAGTTGTAGAGAAAAGGGAATTTCAGCCAGTGTCTTTGTATGCAATTAGTTCCTGGTGAAATTCCCTCTTCATCTCAACAGTTAAAGTTGCAGGGGCCCTGCTTTCTTTTGTATATGGTCACTCTAGTATAGTGCATGCACCTTTAACTGTTGTGATGAAGAGGGAATATCATCAGGAACTAATTGCATACAAATGACTCTGGCTGAAATTCCCTTTTCTCTACAACTGTTAAAGTTACATGGGTCCTGACCTGGATTTTATCTGGTCACCCTAACGTTGCTCGTTCTGGCCTGCACAACTCTTCAGAGAGACAGCCATGATTAGGCCCAAATGCCTGACTCTGAGGGGGTGCTCTCAGAGCCAGGCATTGTTGAAGGGGTGTCTCAGGAAATCGCCCTCCACAATGTCTGGCTCTGAGAAAGGATTTCCTACAGAGAACCTCCCACTCATTTTCTGGATCTCTCTGAGGTTGTCAGAGTGAGCCAGAGGGCAGGTAGCTGGTCCAGAGAGCCCTGCTGGCCTGACTCTGCACAGCGGCAATGGAGATGGTCTCCTGGGGGATGAGGGGGGGAGTGTGGAATTTGCCACTTCCCCCATGCTGTTGACTGAGGTGGGGTATTCACTCCACCTCATGAGAGAGCCAGCCCAGAAGAAGCAAGACAGAGCAGTGGGGGAATCTTAGCCCACCGCTGATTCTGATCAGCATCCTCAAAAGATACTGAATCAGCTCCACCAGGCCTACTTTATTTATTCAGAGGGTTTATATATATTTGCAGGTGCATTTCAAGTTGGAGATGGGTGAAGCTGATCTCATCTACAACATACACACGTCTGCCAACCCTGTGTGAAGACGATGCATTTGTTACTTTTCATCTGCATGAGGTTAAGATAAAAGTAACATAATCCTCCAGCAGACAGTAGATAGCACCATTTGAGAAGGGTGGATCTTTAAAAAAAGAAGAAGCCTCTCTTTTCACATATTCATTGAACTGCGTTCCTCAAAGCCTGTCTGTCATCACATACAGATAGAGCAACCTGAGAGAGCCTTTGTTTATATTCTCACTGTGGTTTGCATTCTACGCAGGAAGGGTGCCTGCAGCAAAGTGCACATCTTTCTTCTTTGTTTTCATGTAGTTTCTTCCTTCAGCATCTTGGATTCTTTGGCTTAATTTATTTTACCTTTAGAAGGCCCTTCTAGAGCAATCAAAATGCTGCATCTGAACCTACAGTGATAGCTGACAGCACAAGGCCATGGCTGTTTCATAACGCTCTGCAACAAACTACTGCCATGTCCTTATCAAACAAGAACCATCTTCCCCAACCTGGTGCCTTCAGATGTATTGGACTACAAATCCCATCACCATGGCCATCAGCAATCCACCATTTGACAGGCATTACACACATTAACATTATACCAGAATTCATATGGCAGCTTTAGGTCACACTACATTTGCTGCAGGGCTGTGCACAGCCCCCCGATTTGACTCGGAACTGATTTGGAGCTTCCAGATTGGCCCTGATTCAACTTGGGGCACCTTGGCACTAACCTGTCTACTTCAGATTCTGTTTCAAATCTGAAGCAGGCGAGGTGCTGCAGTGGACTTCTCTCTCCTCCCACCTATCCCCTCCCCATCGCACGTGGAGGCTTCAGGTAAGTCCCACAGGTGGATGGGGGGAGGTGGCGAGCGGGACTTACCTGGAGCCTCAACTCAGGTGAGCCACCTTCCTGCATGAGAGCCACTCTGGACTGCCATAGATCTATTGTAGTAACCTATGGCAGCCAGAAATGGCCATTGCCAACTGCACTAGTTTACTAAAGTAGATCTGCAGACTAGAACAGCTCTCATAGAGGACTGGCACTCTCTGGCATGCACGGAGGCTTCAGGTAAGTCCTGCGGGAAGGAGGGGATGAGAGCAGCAGCTGGTCATAAGGCTGAATCAGCCTGAAGTACTTCATCTGCTTCTGCCTGAGGTGGCCCAATTCAGTTCTGAACAGAATTTGGGCTGAGGTGGACCGAATTGGCCCACTTTGACTCAGATTCGGGGTTCAAGAGCAAAGTGATGCATACCCCTAATTTGCAGCATAAGGCTTGACAGTAACTAACAGTACATGTACAGACTTTCTCAAAAATCAGTTTGGGGCATAAGAGCATGTGTAGTTCATAAAAAGAAATAGGGATGTGCACAGCCATGAAAATAGTATTGGAATCAGAATCAGGACTTCAGATTTTGACCTGAATTGTATCTGGTAAAATTGGACGTCCCTCGAGTAGCTTCGGATCTGATTCCAATACGGAAATTGGACCTCTGATTTTAGAATCAGACGTCATTTTGAATGATATTCCCCATAGCCCAGTATTGTGTCAAAAATGCCTATAACTTTTTTTATTTTTAAAGGTAGAAGCATGAAACTTGGCCACATTGCAGATTGGTTTGAGGTATTTACATGTGAGAAATTTCAGAAACATTGGTGTAGGCATTTTGTGGCTATGACATTTTGAAAAATGAACCAAGAATGCCTATAACTTCTTTATTTTTAAAGATCCACACATGAAACTTGGCCACATTGCAGATGGTATATTGGTACTCATTTGTATGAAATTTCAGAAACATAGGTATTGGCAAGGAATTTTTGAAGAATGGGTTGCATTGGGGGAAAGAATGTCATGCGTTTAACTTTTTTATTTTAAAATATAGAAGCATGAAACTTGGCCACATTAGAGATGGCATGTAGATAGTCATGTGTGAGAAATTTCAGAAACATAGGTTCAAGTGTGTAGTGGCAAGAAATGCATTTAACTTTTTTATTTGTAAAGATAGAAGCATGAAACTTGGCCACATAGCAGATGGGTTTGAGGTACATATGTGTGAGAAATTTCAGAAACATAGGTGCAGGCGTTTTGTGGCTATGAATGTTTTACTTTAAAAGTTCCAAATGTTCCAAAACGGAGGGTTTGACAGCTGTCAAACAGCACCCCTTCTCCCCCCTCCATTTTGGAACTTTTAAAGTAAAAAATTCATAGCCACAAAACGCCTGCACCTATATTTCTGAAATTTCTCACCCATACATACCTCAAACCCATCTGCAATGTGACCAAGTTTCATGCTTCTATCTTTAAAAATAAAAAAAGTTATAGGCATTTTTGAACCACAATACTAGGCTATGGGGAAAATCATTCAAAAATGGTGTCCGATTCTCCAATTTTATCCAATTAAAATTGGACCAAAAATCAGAAACAACATCAGAAACAACATCAGAATTGGAAATCAGATGTCCGATTTTGCTTGAATTGTATCGGAATTGGACATCGGATCTGATTCAATGCACATCCTTAGAAAGAAATATCACTAGTGCATACATCTTTACTCAGACATAAGTCTCCTGAGTTCAGTTTTATTTCTTCCAAATCACAGAACAATCCTATAAATGTTTACTTGGAAATAGGTCCCAGTATCTACGTTGAGGCTTATTACCAGGAAACTATAGGATTGCAGTCTAAGGGCTCAACTACACATTACGCCTCATTTTTTAAAAAATAAAGGAATTTGATAAAGGAGGGGATTATTTTGAACACAGTGCATGGCAACAGGAGGCTTTCCTCTTCACTATCCAATCTTGTTCCAAGCAAAAATCATCCCACCTACATGGCTTGAAGAGTCAGGAGAAAGTTCATAGCAGTGTCAATGGGAATGTTTGTCCCTTCAAATTTTCAACATGCATTTGATTGGCTAATGTAAATTTAAAGGATTGCAGAAACTTCAGTTGAAAAATTAATCCATATGAAAGACAGTCATCCCCATACAGCAAGCCCTCATTTTGCAGTTTCAAAAACGACTGTTCGGAAACCAGTTCATATTTATGGGAACTTTTTTCCTAAAGCTGCAAGCCACATGGGAAGAGTGATTCTCAGCTGAATGCAACTGGATAATAAAGAAATTGGTCTCCCCTTGCTTTGTGCTGGATTCAAAATAACACACTGACACACACCTCTGATTAATTCATCAGAAAACCATGATGTTTTCTGATAAGCAGAATAATGGGCTCAAATTACAGGAACACAGAATAATGGGCTCAAGTTACAGGAAGATGGAATAATGGGCTCAAGTTACAGGAACCCAGATTCTGGCTGGACATCAGGAAAAACTTCCTGACTGTTAGAGCAGTATGACAATGGAACCAATCACCTGAGAAGATTGTGGGTACTCCCACACTAGAGGCATCAAGACGTAGCTGGACAGCCATCTTTGAGGTATACTTTGAGGTGGATTCCTGCACTGAGCAGGGGGTTGGACTCAATGGCCTTATAGGGCCCTTCCAACTCTACTATTCTATGAAGCTAAGTACTACATGATACGTGTAATATGTAGGTTGGCCCTAAGTTGCATAAGGAAGTAGCTGAATGAGTCTACCCCTTCCTGCCTTGTTGTTACTTTGTTTTGTTAATTCATAGAAACAATGAGTCCTAGGAACAAACTCAATGTTCTGCTAATCATGCTCTAGTATGCATGATTGGCTTACTTACTGGTATATAAGCACATGCAACGGCAATCTGGATCGAGACCATGTCGTTTTGGGATGGGCGATCTAAGCTAACCTGCTCCAGCTTTATTCAGAACTTCTACACAAAGGGCTCCATTACACCTACTTTCCCCACCTAGTTTGCGTCTGTGGTTTCCCCCTCTGTTTCCTTAGTGAGTTGAGCGCTGGGCACATTCACATCTCTGTGTTGTTGCATTCATGTATCTTTTCACTTGTATTGCTACTATACCAGTGAAATTTCGCTCCCCTCCCCCTGCATTCTCCTTCCCCTGCAATATATATATATATATATATATATATATATATATATATATTCTGCGCAAATACAATAGTACAGCAGCTTGAAGCTGTGCAATTATGGTAAAGGAACACACTATGCTTTCCCTTAAGATCATATTAAACAGTATAAGTGAACAGAAAGTATTACAATTAGTTTTTGGAGAAGTTTGTGGATAATGTTGGCATGGCAAGGGGAAGCCGATATTGTTCTGGTCAGGAAACCTAGATATGCCTACTCAGGAGTAAGGACCATAGAGTTGAATGGGCTGCTGCTGCTGCTGCTGGTGTAATATAAAAAGCAAAAAAAAAAAAACCCATCCCAATTGATTCTAGTATGTGCTTCTTGCAGGTGTTCAAGTTCAACACACCTTTTCCTCCTCTAATTTAAATATGGCTTGCATCCAATTTGAAAACATTTATTTTTAAAAGAAATATCAAAATACAGAGAAGTATTTACCTTGTATTATGAGAGCCAACTGCCTGTAAAATGTTGTTTGTCATTATAATCACTCTTGGCCTAGTCTCTAGAGGCTGAGAAAGGAGGTAGCTGAAATCATCAGAATATTATGTTTTGTTATGCATTATTTTCAATCTGCAAATGAGAAATGTCTGAGGAGATTTATATATTTGTTTAAAACATGTACTACAAGCCTCTCATAATGATTTTTCCCACAGAGCTGTCTTTCTATCTTGGCAGGTTCAGTGCTGGTGAAAATAGAAAAACAAATACAATTCTGAGTAAATTTTGCAAAATCAGGTTAGCTGAGTAAAATATCTGTTTCTAACCATAGGAGTCCTAAAATATGTGTGAGCCTTTAGCCTAGCCTGGTGACCTCCAGATGTTTGGATTTCAGCTCCCATAATCTCATCCCATCCCTGACCAGCATAGCCGATGGTCAGGAGTCCTGGGAGTTGTAGTCCAAAACATCTAGAAGACACCAGGTTGGGGAATGCAGCTTTAGCCCAAGATAATATATGCTTCAACAGATGTATGGTTTTTGTTTCATCTGTGTCTTGTAGATCGTCAGATGTCTTTCATTCCACCATCCGCTCATGGATGGAACTGGGTTTCTTTAGGGAAGTACGAGAATTTCGTTCCTATTTACAAATGTCTATTAGAGCAAATGCACACTTGCGCTAATGCACATTTACAAAAATCCTTCCAAAACTAACTAAAAAAAGGCCTGCAAGTCCATGGAATCCAAAAAAAGCCAGTCTGCTGCGGAATCCACGGGTCGGATTCATAGAAATCCAACCACATTTGAATCCATTGCAGATTTCTCCAACAGATTTCTCCTGAGCTTCAGCTGGCCCTCCTTACTAGGAACTATGTTGAGTGGGTCAATGAATTTTATAGAGCTCCATTGTTGTGGATAGATGGGGTTTAGAATGAGTGGGTCTCAGAATCTCTGCAGGGGCTGAGGACTGGTTTAGATGGTCTATTCTCAGAGGCTAATGGATTTCCTGACGGTCCTTGGGAATTTTCTTGTCACCTCAGCAGGCAATTTTGTTGAAGCTCTAGTTGATCTCTGGAATGGGGAAATGGCCTAGGTAGTTGAAATGATTGTTTGTGAGCACCCTCTCCTGCTAAGTAGAGCCCAACAAGTTCCCTGGTTTTCCAGAGAGCTGGGATGATGAAATGATCATGATGGTTATTAGAGTGACGTTGGCAGAAAACACAGAGCAACTCTGCCTGAGCATGGCCTAAAACTCATTTGAAAGCCTACTCCATGGTAATAATGGCAGCAAATAATTTGTTCTTCTCTGCCACCATTGCATCTGCACAGAATCGTCCAATGGAGATTTTTTTGGGTGGTCAAAGGACTATTACACTCTTGCCCATGAGAAGAAAATGTGGATGGTTGACCACTTGATAGCACCCTGTGACCAATTTGCATGACACCTTGCAGATAAAATTGACCATATCCATGTTCTCACATATTCCATAGTCCAGTGTAGCTTTGACTTATGCATGTCCAGTTATAACGATATCTTTTCATTTGTACAGCCCAAAGATGTGGATGGTATTGTTAGAGAAGTGAGGCCTACCACATGTGTGGTTTACCCTTGCTCTTCCAGATTTAGAAAAGCAGCTGAAAGATCTGACCAAGCAGGTAAGGGCAATGATGAATGCCTCTTGATGGCAAAATGTGATTCCATCTTGCCTAAATAAGGTGGTGGTAAGACTTCTGCTAAAAAGTAATCTCCCTGAACCCCAACGTATTGGATCATTTCCAGCCAATTTCCTAATATTACATTTTGCCAGGATAGGTAATAACTGGAAACAAGGGTTAGCATTGAGGTAGCCGAGTTTGTAGATGATACCTAATTATTGATGATACCTAATTATTCAGGATGGCGAACCCTCAAGCAGACTGTGAAGAACCTTGAAAGGATCTCTCCAAACTGAAGAATAGAAAAAGAAAAAGGATAAATGAAACATTCTGTCTTCTTTGTCCTGAAGACACTACTCCTTCAATTTCACATATTCATTGGCAGGGGCTGGACTAACAGTGATCAGCCAGCAAAAAGACCATGGAGTTGTGGTAGATAGTTCAACTCAATTTCCATGCTAGGGATTATTAGAGAAGGATTGGGGGGTGGGGAGAACCTACCAGCATTGTAACAGCTTTATGGAACTCTACGGTCCAGCCACATTTGAGGTTTGCATGGGCATTTGGCATGACCCCACACATCCATGGGCCCTTACCATACTTGTAGTTCTCCTCATCCCAATGATGGACAGCTGATCCTAGCTCCTCTCTTTCATCCTCTTGCTCTTCCCATTGGTGGATAAGCCAGTAGGCTCACGTGAATGTGACACATGCAAAATTGAGACATACTGGACATAGAGTAATCCATCCATCCCTACCTGCATCCCGCAGGGGGCACTAGAAGGGCCAATATGATCAAGCGATGGTAACAGCAGTGTATGTTTCAAAGTTGGTGGATAGGTTAAGTTAATATTAAAAACGGAAGTGATTATTACTCCACAGCTACACCTTACCCTGCCTTCATCTTGCCGTATGTTGACAGAACACAAATAATCTGGGTTCTGCCAAACAGGGTCAACAGTTTTATTCTTTACACTCTGAACATTTTGCTCTGGATAAAAGGATCTCTTTGGCATTAGATTCACTGTGTAAGTCTGGCCTTTCTGCAGAATGAGTCTGTCTACTTCCAGTCTGGTCAAATTTTATGAACTCAGGACTATTCATTTTACTTCAGACATTTTCAGGCTGTTGGTACCTTGGAGAGTAAAATCATTAGCACCCAGAATCAGCAATTTGCTGAAGAGTAGGATTGATGGGGAAAAATAAGAGGATTTCACTGGGTTTTGGACATGTGGTGATCAATTTATGCATCTCCAATTTTGCTGCTGTTTCCTTGCTGTGATGACCTATTTGGGAAAAGATTTTTTTTAAAAAAGTTATTTGTGATTTCCGCCATTTCAGCGGCATCTGCATTCTTCTGTATCTCTCACTAAGCATTCAGATCAGACATATTTTAAGTCTCTTTAATTTTCTTTAGTTACTTTCCTGCACTTTCTTATACATTTGTGCCATACATAAGCTCTAAAAATAAAATGGAGGTGTGTGTGTGTGTGTGGCGAGGGGAGAGAGAAAGCAGAGCAGGAATCTTTTGTCTATTCACTGCAAAGATTTGTCACTTTTATATATTTTTATACATCCACCATTATATATTTAATGTGACAGATTTCTCTAACTAGGAGAAAGAGGAATGTTGTCAATGGTAGAGCACCTTTTAAGGACCCATTCTCACACATGGAGGATTCCAGTATGGTCAACTCTTATTCAGACAACAAGATTCATACTCTCTTACAGCAGGAAATGGCAATCTCCATCCCTACCTTACACATCTGTTAAAAAAGGGGGGACTCCCTACTGTGTGGAGCTTTATCTATGTATACACATTGCAGAACTCTGGCAGAATGTGTATGTGACGGGGTGGGGGTGGAGCCTGCTGCTTCCTGCCATATATGCATTGCTTTTTTTGCACCATGAGATGTATGTTGAGCCCTTGCTTGGAGTTTTGGACAGCCTGCCCTTCTGTAGGCTCCCACTCCAGAGTGGAGAAGTTTATAGTATCCTATACCACTTCCACTTGCTGCAACCTTGGGAGTACAGAGCTTTGAGGGCTTGATGGACTCACCATGTTGCACTGTTCCTTCCCCAACTTGAAGGATACCAGATCAGGACAGCAGTGGGTGGCAGAGCCCCAGAATGGTAACACTGGGGAAGCCATGTACCTGTCACCCAGCCTGAACACTGGGAGACTTCATAGCTGCAGCTAATCCACACTGGGGTGCCCTTTAAATAGGCTGACCATATGAAAAGGAGGACAGGGATCATGTAACTTTAACAGTTGTAGAGAAAAGGGAATTTATAGAGTGGCCATATATAAAAGAAGGCAGGGCCCCTGCAACTTTAACAGTTGTGATGAAGAGGGAATTTCACCAGGAACTAATTGCATACAAATGACACTGGCTGAAATTCCGTTTTCTCTACTACTGTTAAAGTTACATGAGCCCTGTCCTCCTTTTCATATGGTCAGCCTACTTTAAATCTCGCCATGGTATAGCAGGGAAGGAGATAAAGAGAGAGACACATACACACACAGAGAAGAGAGTAGGTGAGAGCAGATTGAAAAGATAAAGAAGGAAATGGATAGGATGGAGGTGAGAAGGCTGCAGGACATCAGAGGGAAGGGAGGAGTAACAAAAAGGAGGAGAACATGAAAGGAATCCAGGGACATCAACCCAGGCTCCAGGCAAGGCAGAGCCTGGATGCTCTATTGGGCCTCAGGAAGATAACAACCTAGGGTAGAAAGGGACACTTCTGGCTGGAAGGAACTGAGATTTATTGTGGAGAAACTATGGAACCTATACTCTGCAGGGCAAACATAGAGGACCTTCTATGCCAGGTTTGGGGAATCTCTTTCAGGTCAAGGGCCAAATTCCAGGGGCCACATTCCAGTGGTGGGTGGGGCCAAAGGCAAAAAGGGTGGGCCAAAATACCAGCATATTTTAGCTTAAAGCTCTTACTGCCCATCACTAAGCCTTGGGAGAGGCACTCTAACCTTTTAGAATGGGAGAAAAATGTGCAAGAGCTGGGAAACTGCCCAATGCTTGGTGGTCAGACGAAAAGGACAAAGTCCTCTGGAAGGCTGACATGGGACCCCAGGAGGACGCCCGAGTACCTGTGGTTCCCCACCCTTGCAGTTCCACACTCCTACATAATTTGCAACCGGGCGGAGCAGTATACTCAGACTCCTAGGTTTCAGTGCTTGTTGGCGGCATTGGGGAGAAGCAGGACATTAGGGTGAATGGTAGGGGTGTGCACGGACCCCCCGGATCGGATCGGGACCCAGATCGGGATCTCCAATTTTGTCACGGATCAGATCGGACAAAATCGGAGCCCCCCCGGACCAGATCGAATCCGATCCCGATCCAAAAATCGGAAATTTTTGGATCGGCCGCCATTTTTTCCCCATAGACTTGCATTGCAATGCAAGTCTATGAGGAAAAAATGGCGGCGGGTGGGTGGGTGGGGGGCGTAACTCCCTCCCCCCCAGGGCCGTCTGCTGTGGACAGCCCTGGAAGGTAAGCCCCCTCCCCCGCACTCTGTACCCCCCCGGGGCCGTCCGCTTCCATCTGCTGGCACCCGCGGGTGCCAGTGGATGAAAGCGGATGGCCCCGGGGGGGGTAAGCCCCCTCCCCCCTGCCACTGCTTACCTTCCAGGGACGTCCGCTCTCGTTCGGCGCCGGCTGCTACTGCGAGCGGGCTTCGCGGCCTGCTCCAGGGTGGCGTGCCGCGCCACCCTGGAGCAGGCCGCGAACCCTGCTCGCAGTAGCAGCCGGCGCCGGACGGGAGCGGACGTCCCTGGAAGGTAAGCGCCCTGCGTGCCCCCCTCCTCCCCTCCCCCCCCCCTAGGGAAGTCCCGCTAGGGAAGCTCCCCCCCGCTGTCCACTTCCATTGGCGGGCGCCAGCGGGCGCCTGCCAATCCGCCGATCCATCCGAACCGGATCGGAACCTTTTCAGATCGGTTCGGATTGGATCGGCCGATCCAGCGGTGAGATCGGAAATCGGATAATTTATCCGATTTCCCCCTGGATCGGATTCGGATCGTGGATCGGATCTGATCCAGTGCACATCCCTAGTGAATGGAAGATCCCATATTTCTGCCCAATACACCATACTTGAAGTTTCTTGTAACTGAATAGGTGATGAAAAGGAGGGAGGTGGAAATGGGAGATACACAGAGAATTCCCATTCCCCCTAATATCCAATTGCTCTGCCAGTGTCCATGCACACATAAGCAAGAGAGGGAGGGAAAACAGGGCTCCATGTGTGGACATCATGCTCACAGTGCAAATGGACCATTCTCCAAGTGTTCAAAGAAGTTCACATACATTAACTCAGCAATCTTTACAACATCTCTCTAAAGTAGGCCAGCATTACTAACTCCACGTTGCAGAGGTTTAGGCCACCTAGCACATTCATGACTGAGGTGAAATTTCAATGGGGGACTTCTCATTTCACACATTTAGCAACTACCTTACAGTAGATCTCAAGAGAACATCAAGCTTATTTGGGCCTTTGCCCTCATGTGTCCCGGTTGACTTTCCATGGCCTTTTACGTATTGGAGAGGGAATATCTGAATCTGAAGAACTCTACATTGCAGTGACCAATTCCCAGTTCATTTTATGCCTTGCTTTTCCCCCTTGGTTTTTATTTTACCCCTCCCCCCCGCCAAAAAAAAAAACTGTTTTATTCTTGCACTAATACAGAGCCAGTGTGTTGTAGTTGTTAGAATGTCAGACTTGGACCAGGTTCAAATCCATACTCAGCCATGAAGCTCACCAGGTGACCCTAAGCTGGTCACTACCTCTCAGCTTCACCTACCTCATAGGGTTGCTGGAAGGATAAAGAGCTTCATCACACCAGCGTTTTATTGCACTTTGGCCAGGTCTGGTGTGGAGATTTCCAGCATGATACTCACATGACACCGTGCCTGTCCTGCTGACACCTACCTCTTCCCCAGCCTTTCCTAGAATGCTAAAAATCTGGATTATTTTCCCTAAGCGCATTTAATGCTTCCTAAACCTCTGTGTAGTTTTAAAGGAACTGGGGGCTTGAATGGATTGCATCAGGTCCTGGCAGGGAAAACTAATCTGTCCCAGCAGCCGGCTCCAAGCCTCAATATAAAACCCAAACCTTGCATCCCAGGCTCAAAAGCGTTTTTTAAAATCATACAACATCTGAATCTCTGCAGAGACAGGATTGTGCTCCCTCGATGCCCCCAAAGAGCCAGACTAAAGTGTCATTCCATTTTTGCCCAGGGGAAAAGCGGTCTGGTTGAAGTACTCATCCGACAAGACCTTGACTGGAAAGAGAAAGAGAAGGGGAGGAGTCGAGTGGAGTGGAGCAGAAGAACAAACGAGCAAAAGAGGGAAGGAGCGAAAGAGCAGCTATTCAGATGAAAGGGATCATAAGCTTGATGCGCTTCTGCCTTAGAATTTAAAAAATAAATTAAAACGCAGAGGCAAACCAGGGGGGGAAATTAGGTGTGATGGAGGTCAAAATGAGTGGAGGGAGAACCATGTATGTCATCCTGAGCTCCTTGGATAAAGGAGGGGGGGTAACAACAACATACATTAAGAAATGCTTCAAGGTGTTATAAACCACTATGCAATAATAAATACTTGTTGCTTTATTTTAATTTTTTTACAAAACCCAGAAAATCTCAAGGATCGTTTTGTCTCAAGGTTTGGTTCCATAAACTGCAGCTATAAAAAATGTCATGGTTGCAGCTGGTTGAAGATTGAAACATTGAGCAATAGAGAAAACAAATGAAGAAGCAAAATATCCATCATTTTAAGATATTTAGGACTTATTTGACATCAGCTCCGTCAGTGGCAATCCATGTCCATTAGTACTCCCCATGTGTTAAAATAATACATTAGCATTTAACCTGTCATAAAATGAAGTTATTTAAAATTTACATAAAATTATGGAGTAAACTCCAAACAGGTCGTCTCAGAAATATATTATTATACTCAGCAGTCCTGTCAGCATACATAGAAACAATTTTACTTCTAATCATCCTCTGCTTTTATTCACTCAGGAATATATCATTAAAATTTCCACAGAACAATGAAGCTTAATAGGTGCTAATGCAATTGTGAATTGTGGTAATTGTTACCTAAATTAATCTCTGTATTTTCAATTCCATGTTGCCTTCTGCAAAATGAGTGTGAAAAAGCTAATATAGAAATTGAAAATTGTATAATTTACTGAAATGTTTTATTCTATCATGGCTCTTTGGCAGAATTTGCTGGTATGTAAGACAGTCCTGTTAATAAACTCATTGTGCTTCTTAAACAAATACTGTAAAATCTTGAATGAAATGAACATGTGTGTGCCTGTGGGTGTATAGATAGATATAGATAGATAGATTGATATATTGTGTGTGTATACACACAGACCTGTGCATACATGTATATAAATACATCTATGGGCTTGTCTTGACGAGGGGTTTGCCCCAGGGTGGATCCGCAGTGGTGGCAGCTCGCATATAAGATGCAGCTGCCATCGTGAAGTCATCCAGGGGCAAACCCCTGAAGCTCCGGGTTAAAAAAGTCGGGGATTCACCGTGACTTTTTTCTCTTGGAGCGAGGGGATTATGGCATCTGCCACCTGTCACCCAGCTTTGGAGCTGTGGCGGAGGCATTCCCAGTTGATGGTGCCCCCTGACTGGGCACCATCTTCCGGGGAGGAGGTGGTCCAGCGAGTGGAATGGCCTCTGGACTGCCTCTGTGCCTCCAGGGACCTTGGGGAGTTTCCCTACAATAAAGAAATAAATGATACCCAAAAAAATTAAATACAAATGGAGCACGGGCACACCATGAAAATGGGGAGGTGGCAGTTCATCTCTGTGCCTCTCTAGACTTGCGCAATTGCACAATTAGAAGACTAAAAATAATAATTTAAAAAAACTCCGGGAGTGGGGGGAGATGGGGTGAGGAGCTCACTTCCCCCTCCACTACTTGTTTGTTTTCAGATGCTGGGAAGAGGAGGAGGAGGAAAACAATGGTGTGTGTGCAGGAATAGGGGCGCTAGGGGCAGCGGCGGTCCCATCAGCCTCCAAATCCCGCATTTCTGCTCCTTTCCCTGGGTATTACCCTGGAGGAGAACAATTGTGGGATTTCGGATAATGAAGCGCCAATGCGACCTCGTATAGATGCAGCCCTTGATTACGAATGTAACAAATCTGAACAAAGTACTGGATGCAAATATACTCATAATAATACATGCACATGTTTTCATGTGCATATATGAAGGTAGTGTTTATTCATAGAAGAATCATTCCCTCTATTTTTGATGTTCAGATGACGAGTGCTGTTGTTTATGAAACTGCACCACACACAAACACACACACACACACACACGCATGAGGGAGGTATCAGCAGGGACTTCTTTATATACCCCAGGAGTGGCCCAGAGAGGGAACTCTTCCTTTCAGGTCTGCCTGCCAGATTCTCACCCTTAGGAATCTACCAGATGCGCCAACTGATTCCCATGTTGTTTCTGGCATGTTCTGCAGCATTTTGGGGTGCTGGCTCCACTGAAGTCGGGCTGCTGCCTTTCTCCATCACCCTGTATGTAAACAAGTTTCTGAAAAGCAAGGACTTGGGCTTGTTGGGGAGAAATACATGGAAAACCAGGGAGTGGGGACATGAACAAAGTGGCTAGAATTCTGAACAGGAGCTCTCCGCACTGCAAGTCTCACTTGTGTATTAGATCCAGGAATAATAATAATAATAATAATAATAATAATAATAATAATATTTATTTGTAGCCCGCCTCTCCCTCCGGATCGAGGCGGGGAACAACAACAATATAAAACATAAAAATCACAACAGTTAAAAAAATTTAAAAACAAGAGAAAAATACAACATTAAAAACATCTTAAAATTCATCTGGATAGGCCTGTCGGAAGAGGACAGTCTTCATGACTCTCTTAAATTCATGAAGACTGTCAATTTGTCTAACCTCCTCCGACAGACCATTCCATAGTCTGGGAGCGATGGAAGAGAAGGTCCTCTGGGTAACACCCGCCAGCCTAGTTCTGACTGGCTTGAGTAAGTTCTTCCCAGAGGACCTAAGTGTGCGGGGCGGATTGTATGGGAGAAGGCGATCCCGTAGGTACCCTGGACCCAAACCATGTAGGGCTTTAAAGGTAATAACCAACACTTTATACTTCGCCCGGAAACTGATTGGCAGCCAGTGAAGCGATTTTAAAACTGGTGTAATGTGATCACCCCTAGGTGTACCGGTGACCAACCTGGCTGCCATATTTTGAACAAGCTGAAGTTTCCGGACTAGGCACAAAGGTAGCCCTATGTACAGCGCATTGCAGAAGTCGAGCCTCGAAGTTACCAGTGCGTGCACTACCGTCTTTAGGTCTTCCAACTCTAGGAAGGGGCGCAGCTGGCGTATCAGCCGAAGCTGATAGTAGGCACTCCTGGCCGTCGCATCAATCTGAGCTGTCATCTGGAGCGACGGATCCAGGAGTACCCCCAAGCTGCGAACACAATCTTTCAGGGGGGGTGTAACCCCATCCAGAACTGGTTGACACACCTCCAGACCCAGGTTGGGGCCTTTGACAGCAAGCACCTCCGTCTTTTCTGGATTCAGCTTCAGTTTGTTTTTCCTCATCCAGCCCATTACCGCCTCCAAGCATTCATTCAGAGGAGACACACTATCCTTAGCTGACGATGTTGTCGAAGGCATAGAGAAATATATTTGGGTGTCATCAGCGTATTGATAGCACCCTGCCCCATGCCTCCGGATGATCTCTCCCAGCGGTTTCATGTAAATGTTAAACAGCATTGGGGAAAGGATGGCACCTTGTGGTACACCACATAGCAGCTCCTTTTTTGAAGAGCAGCTATCCCCAAGCATCACCATCTGGAGCCTGCCTGAGAGATAGGATCGGAACCACTGAAGCACAGTGCCCCCGATTCCCAATTCCCCCAGGCGCTCCAGAAGGATACCATGGTCGATGGTATCGAAAGCCGCTGAGAGGTCCAAGAGTACCAGCAGGGACACACTCCCCCTGTCGATACTAAGGCGTAGATCATCTACTAAGGCGACCAAAGCGGTCTCAACTCCGTATCCTGCTCTGAAGCCGGTTTGAAATGGGTCTAGAAAATCAGTGTCATCCAAGACTGCCTGGAGTTGAAAAGCAACTGCTCTCTCGATCACGAAACTTTACATTGTTATTGTGTCCCCCCCCAAATTAAATGAAACCACCGTATTACTAAAGATAAGGGTACTACTGACATCATGAAGTGACTATTTGTACTTTCCCTTTTGGCGACAGGTCAAAAATGCATTTACGATCTTTAATTTCTATCTTTAGTCTGAATTTGAGATAACTCTTGTCCTTTACACAACCCACACACTGACGCAACACTTCTTCTCCTCTCGCCCAGCTATTTATTTGCTTTCAGAATCCGCTATATTGCATGGAGAGCATGTAGGAGATAGTCAAATCCCATCACTGTGTTTGGATGACAATGACTGTAATGAGAAGCGAGAGCGCCAACTGGCACAACATGAATATATTTTGGTGACAAGGCCTGTAAATGTAAGACTCTAAAATGGACACCCTTCCTAAACCTATCCTTTGCTATTTTCTTTTGGGTTAAATCTCAGAAGCTGATTCCTTGGAGTTCATCTGCCCCCCCCAACCCAGCCAAGTTTGAAGCGTACAAAAAATATTGATATATTCCAGCTCAGATAAAATATATATATAAAAAATTACAAATATTTCAGTGAAAGATCTCTGGCAGCTTTAACGAACTTTAAAGGTTAGCCCTCATGCTCGTTAGCATATCTATTCATGTCTCTATCATTCTATTGAATTACTCAGCTGAACACACACACAAAAGCCAAACCTAAAAAAAAAAAAAGAAAGAAAAAAGAAAGAAAAAGAGAAAGAGAAAGGAAAGAAAAACCCAGAAAGGCACCATTAATAATTCATAAATACTAGAGGCTTCTGACACGTTTTTTGGGGGGTGTTTTTTGAAACTGCATTGGAAGTCTGTTCAAAACCGAATTCTGATAGCTTCGAAGTTATTTCAGAAGCTCACCCATCGCCCCTGCCCAAGACTGTTAATGTTCCCCTAAGTGGTTAGCTACCAAAACATAGTGTGGATTTTCATCCCCTCTAGCACTTGCTCTTGTTTCTGTGGATTAGCATAAGGTAGGACTTTTCATGGAAACGTTTCGCTGACAGTTTTTACATTTGAATTTCACAAGCTTCTGCAGACCATAAAGAACTCCAAATGCAACCCTAATCCTCTGTTACAAAGTAAATCGGAATTTTTGAACAGATTCCAGATGCCAATTATGGAATTAACGAGGATATACAATCTTCTTGCCTCCTTCAGCTGGATCAAAAGTGATGCTCTTGTCACGCTAACCTGTCTTAAATGCAATATATATATATATATATATATGTTGATTATTAAATCTTCTCATTGAAAAGCTGAGGCTATTAACATATTTTAGAATTAACCATTTTTCCAGGGAACGAGCCATGATGAATGCTGCAGCTGTTGCCTGACAACGAATTGATTTTAGGAGGCATTTATGAAGGATCAAAATGCAAGCTTTTAGTAATTAAGAAGGTTTAGAGAAGTACTCCAGCACAGCACACACTACTTGAGGAAATGATAGTGTGGGGCTCACCCATTCACTTTGCAGTTTCAAAGCAAAAGTTCTCCACCGACTCATCTGGAGAGCTGAGCACAGCCACTTCGGTCCTGGCAAGCTCTCACTTTCCGTCCCTTCCATCCCAATCCAGAGAATGCAATCACCATGCAGAAAAACTTGAATCAGCTGTGGCAGGGGTACAAGAAACAGCTGTGAGCAAGTGGGTGACAATACCAGCGCACTGATCACGCTTACAGAGTGGAAGGTTTGTTTTCATGTCGAAGCCTATGCACTATCTAAGCCAGGGGTACTCCGGCTTACATAGCCACATGCACCTCCATCCCTCTGGCCTTTGGGTGGCTCCTAGTGACCTCACCATTGCCACAGCAGTTAAATCTGCATGTTTGGGAGCAAAATTGCACTCCCAGAAGCCTCCCCTTTCAAAGCTGAATTGCCACTTTTGGGGGGCCTAACCAACACAACTGAATTTTAGTGACAAACTTGGTGGTGGCAGGGGTGTGGCCCCTAGCGGAGTACAGGAGAAACAATGCAGCCCCCTGGCCTGCAGAAGTTGCCTACCTCCGAGCTGTGTCTTTGTGAGAGTATCCTGCTCAGGTCAGTCTTTTGCTGATCTTTCATACTTTTGGGGGTTACAGCATTGGTTTCTATTTACCTTTACCATGCTCATAGTCCCAACCATGGATGGCACTGAAGGGAAGCCGATTTGAGCGATTGCTGGATTACGGGGGCCCATGGGGGCAACTGTGGCAACTTGTAAGGCAGTATAGCATGTCTAATTGCCTGCCACCTGCAGTATGGTGACTGTCATGTACATGCCCATTCCCTCAGGCATTCACACATGCTGGCAAACTGGCACAAGACACTCACTTCAGTGAGACTTCTTTTATCGAGGAAATCTCACAGTAAAAGGCTTAACAGTTACACACTCCAAAAACACACCCTTAAAGCTGAATGGTCAGAAAGCTTTAGGCTCCGTTCCTGATATGATCCTCCAGGCAATCACACAGGAGGGTAGGGAATTCTTGAAAGGCTGAGCAAACCATCCCAAGGGAGTAGGATGACCAGATAAAATCCAGGTCAGGGCTCCTGTAACTTTAACAGTTGTAGAGAAAAGGGAATTTCAGCCAGTGTCATTTGTATGCAATTAGTTCCTGGTGAAATTCCCTCTTCATCACAACTGTTGAAGTTGCAGGGGCCCTGCCTTCTTTTGTATATGGTCACTCTAGTATAGTGCCTGCAACTTTAACTGTTGTGATGAAGAGGGAATTTCACCAGGAACTAATTGCATACAAATGACACTGGCTGAAATCCCCTTTTCTCTACAACTGTTAAAGTTACATGAGCCCTGACCTGGACCTACAAGGGAGCAACCATCGCAAGGGAGCTTTTCCTGACGCTGTTTTCTTTCCTCATGAATGGGGCTTCCATTTTTTCTGCCTCATTCTCAGGGCTTTTTATAATTTATTCTGAATGTGTGTTGGTGGTGTTTTTGACCTCAACTAATCACTGTGAGGTGGCTGAGGGTACTGTCTATATTTTTCTTTCTATTACACATCCCATCATTGCTCTACAGTCTCCTAGGCTGCCTGCACTTTCTGATCTGAAAAGGCCCTGTGGGAGGAATAAATGCATGATGTCTTCCCCTGGGCAGGAACTGCAGGAAGCCAAGGAGGCTACAGGCTGTCAGAGAGGTGATTGTACAATGAAAGACAGGACAACCATGCACACTCCTCAGTCCACTCATAAATAAGGTAAGTACAAGAACCCTAAACAAAACCCATGAGAATTTTTCTGAATTTTTTTCTCCTTTGAATTTCTTCTTAAAGCAATTTCTTTTCTATCACGTTGAATGAGAATGGTCAAAATTTTCATCAGAGACATTTTCGGCACAGCACTAGTTGATACATTTTTCGACTGAGAAGAAGAACAGTGGTGCCTGTCATGGGGAAAAGCCATTTCCCCTCCTCCAATGATAGCCCCTAACATATGGCTTCCTGCCTCTGTGTCCATACGCGGTCTCAAAAAGTGCGTGTTCCATGTCACTAATTGCCATTGTTACCATGGAGAAATAGAACGTTAGAGGTGTCCTCCACTTCATGCACATGGAAACAAGAGTCTGCATGATGGCCCACAGCTCAGTGGTAGTGCATCTGTATTGCTGCAAAGGGTTCCAGATTCAGTTGCTGGCATCTCACTTGGGCTAGGAAGATCCCCATCAGAAAGCCTGGAGAGTTTCCGCCAGTCTCTGCAAACAATACAGAGCCTAGATGGACCAGTGGTCTGACTCAGTAGAACGCAGCTTCCTATATTCTCAAATCAGGAGAATTTTTGTAAAAGCTTAACATAGGTAACATCTCTGTGTAGATCTGGAAATATGTTTTTTCAAAGCAAGGGTGTTGAACCTGTTCCATCCTGAAGGCTGAATTCAATTTTGGAGAAGCTCTCAGGGATGACATTCTAGTGGTGGGTGGTGCTCAAGGCAAAAGAGGCTGGCCAAAAATGCCAGCATATTGTAGCTCAAAGCTCTTCCTGCCAGTAATTAAGCTTTAGGAGAGGCATTTCAACTTTTTAGAATGGAGGCAAAAACTGCACAAAAGCTGGAAAACACCATACAAGGGGAAGGCAAGGGGCAGAGGGCCTTTGGCAGGAGAGCCTTGTCAACACTATGCCAAAGGTCCACTTTAGCCTGGCACCAGCTTTGGGCATAGGTTCCCTACCCTTGCCCTAAAGCAACCCAATAAATCAAGGAAAAAAGCTCTTTCGAACTACCTCATATCAGACTTCTAAATAAATAAATAAATCCTGGCTGCCTTCTTCCCTGGATTCTGAGAAAGATACAATTTGAGAAGAGAATACAAATGTAGGTTCAGGACAAGTGGAGAAGATATGGCTTATCTCACCAGCATCACAGGCACACCTGGTGGGAAAACAGGATAGGGCCTTCTCGGTGGCTGCTCCAGGGCTCTGGAACTCCCTTCCCAGGGAAGCTAGACTGGCTCCCTCCTTGGTGTGCTTCTGGAGGCAGGACAAAACTTTTTTGTTCTGGCAGGCCTTTGGCAAATAGTCTGGACCTCTGTTTATGCATTGGATTTTTCAAAAATTGTTATTTGTATATCAATGTTTTAAATGTTTTCATATTGAAGCATGTTTAATTATATTTTTAACTTTTGTATATTTCTATTTATATGTTTAAATTGTATATGTTTTAATTTTGTAAAAGCCCAATATTGGGGAAAAGGCAGAATACAAATAATAATAATAATAATAATAATAATAATAATAATAATCAACCACCTCAAAGTCTACTTTGTAATTTTATGGTGTTATGAAAGTCTGGATGGAGAAATTTAGATCTTGAGTTAGAGGAGATGTCAGAATTACAGGATCATTAGCTAAAGGCTTCAAATGTGTTCGTACTCTTTCACCTCCCCCTTTTCATTCGTAGTTGTATGGATATTGTAAAATGGTTGAAAGAGGTATGAATGGGAACAAGCAACTTGCCCCCATGTTCCTTGACTTCACACCTTTAAAACGCTGTACACCGAGTTTGATTATGACAGACTCAGGCCCCCTATTTGGCATTTGCATTAACTTACTTTCCATGCTTGTTAAAAGCCAATGAGGGCAAACAACTGTGAAAGCCCTATAGCTGCGAATCTCTGAGGCATAACTTTTATACTCCGTCTGATATCAATAGGGTTGTTGTGTCGCACCAGATGTATATGCATGAGTTCTTTTAGCATGATGAGTCAGAAGAAATTACAAGAATCAGGATGTCTGATCTTATGAATTATTAATCGAGTTTTTGTTCCAGCATCAGCGGAAATACTTTTGGAACAAAAGGGAATGGTGTTGCATCTGCTGGTAAAAGGTCAACTTTTTCTTCATTGAAAGGGGCAAACCAGGGCTATTTTAGTTGTATATATATATATATATATATAGTTCAGGACCAAATGATAGATGCTTTGCAGGGGCAGACCTGGCACCAAACCATGTACTGCAAACCCAAATGCTGATTTTGGAAATGTATCACTCTCATCTATTCAGGATTAGCACCTTGTGGTGACAGATTATTTTTAAAAATCCACGAGAGTCGGTGAATAGATGTCATCTATACCCCCTGGACTTTGGTAGGACCACCATCATCTTCCCATTAAAGCAGGGGGAAAGCACAATTTAAATGAAAGTGTAGTACTTATTCTAGGTTGAGGTCCAGGCCTGGTTGCTTCCTGATTTGGAGGAGAAAGACGTCAGGAATTAAGGAACGGCTGAGGAATTCAATCTTTAAGTATTCCTATATGAAAAGAATTGAGTCCACATTTCTCAGATTAATGAGTGGATTAGAACTCAGCCAGCCACCAGATTCTGCATCTCTCTATGTTGGATGCAGTTTTGGTTGCTCAGATATATCAAAACATGCATTTAAATACATATTTATAAGAATATAAGAAGAGCCGTGCTGGATCAAGTCAAAGTAGGGATGGATGAATCTATAAATTTCAGCTTCTGTCAGTTTCTAATTTTTAACTTTTAGATTTGGTTCATCTGGAGCTTTATGAATTTCTCCAGTTTTAAGTTTGTTTGTTTTCCTGAGCTTTTAGATTTTTTTAGGCGTTCATATGAAAATCCATGGGTCTAATTGTACACATTTCTTCTAATACATGCATGTTTGTAGGCATTTTTGCCTAATCTATACATCTTTTGCAAGTAATTTTCATAATATAATGCATTATTTAGCACTATTTTCATTAATATATACATTTTTGTATGCATTTGTGGATTGGAGAACATTTCAAAATTCGGAGAAGTGTGGCTTTTGAAGGCTATCTGCATTTTGGATCACATAGTGGTTTCAAAGTGCAAAATTAGGTTACATTCTCCCTCCTTCCCTCCCTCCCTCCCTCCCTCCCTCCCTCCCTCTCACACACACACACACACACACACATACACAGCAAACTGAATGAATTTCTCCCCCATCTCTAGACCAGAGGCCTATATATTCCTCTATTCTCTTCCCACAGTGGTCAGTGAAATGCCTCTAGGAAGCACAAATATAGGACATGAGTCCAAAAGCACCCACCTCCTCATGTCTTCAGCTACTGCTTTCAAAGGTAATATACAGTCATCATCCATGACTAGTAGCCATTGAGAGTCTTACCCTTGTCTAATTCCGTTTTAAAGCTGTCCAACTTGGTGGCCATCACTACATCTTGAAATAGTGAATTCCATATTTAAAGAAGATTTCTTTTTCAAAATTGCAGATTGATGCATAAAAAGATGAACTGAATGATGGGTAAAACATGTAAAAGTGGCATGGGCCAGATATATACAGATCTGCCTATTCCTGCTAATAATACATGAGAGCCTTTCCTAACCACTGGTTTGGCTCCTAGCTGAGCTATAGAAAGCTCAGGTTGAATACCCTTGGGTAGTTTGTTTGTTTGTTTATTTATTTATTTAAAAACACGTCTTTTGAAGAACTGTATCTACGTCAGTTCCATTTGTTGTTGCTGCTTTCTGTAGCTCTCCCAGGCATTCAAAGCCAATTTTTATTATTGTGAGTTTGATCAAGTTTATTCTTACTGTTGCCAGCAGTGACTATAAAACCCGATAAAGAAACAAAATGTCAATTAAAACAAAAAGGCAACTTATCAAAAAGTTGTTCTTCCTCATAGTTCTACACTAATGTCACCTAACTGGTTAAATTTATGCTTCTTTTTGGAACAGGATATTATTTGTACACCGAGGCTGGGTTTCGAACACCTAGATAAAAATATAACAGTAGGTGTGGAGTAATGAGTGTGGAGTCATGGATGTGGAGTCATATAACCTGCTTACGCATCATACAATCTCATTTTGTTAATTTGTTTGATGCCTGTCAATTGTTCTCTTATGTTTCTGATTATGAACAGAAACAATTCTTGATGTGAAGAGAAAACCTGTCATATCTAGGTATCAAAGAATGATGAACAACCTACCCATATGAGGGTGCCTGCCAGATGCTATGATGTGGTGCATCTAGTAGGGAGGATATACAAATCTTTAAAGATGTGCAAGTTTTTTTCATTTTCTATTGCTATTCATTTCCATCATTAAAAATTGCATTAATTTCTGCATCCTTCATTTCAGTATTCATTTTTTGCACCTTTATTTATTTATTTTGCCTACATTTGCCTTCATTGTGGGTTTTCCACTTTCATTTTACTACCGTTTGCCACAAACTGACTTCAGCAGCATCTCCAGGCATCTGCTCCTTTTTCCCAGAAAGTCCTAGACATGTTCCCAGCATGCCCCAGTCATTTTTTCTTGGCATGCCAAGTGGCGGAGGGACCATTTTTTAGTGGCA
Organism: Anniella stebbinsi; assembly: GCA_029215795.1. NCBI lineage: Eukaryota > Metazoa > Chordata > Lepidosauria > Squamata > Anniellidae > Anniella > Anniella stebbinsi. The sequence goes on along the minus strand of JARDYH010000002.1, from coordinate 80,263,687 downwards.
GCTGCTGTCTTTTCCCCCAAGCGCCCTCAAACAAAAGAATATCCAGAGCATTTGGGGGAAAAACACATTGGTGGAGCAAACTTTGGGGGATGCCCATCTTCAAAACTTCAAGAGACAGCCAAAGTCCACTGTTCCCCCAAATGCTGTTAGCTTTCGGAGCACAAACCCAGCTGTCTGTCTCTCTGACCTTCTTAGTCACTGTCTCATAAAGAGCAGTCTCTTCACAGAGAGACAGCTAGACCATCTCTTCCTTAGCTGAGGGAGACAGACTTCCCTTCTGTGATTGGGTTTTCTCATTCAGAACATTCCCAAAATAGCATTGCATCTAGAAGCATCTATCTAATATATTGAATCCAGACGGGTCTATCTAACACATTGCATGACAAAAGAATGTGCCTGGCCAGCAGGTTTGACCAACTAAGCGGTCCTGGCCCATTAACCCCATCTGCTGTCCAATCCCTCCCTCAGGCATACAGCCATAGAAATGAATGGGGGCCTGCAGCCACTGCTACTGATGATGATACATTAGTCATGTTCAGAAGATAAATCTAACTTCAATGAGTGCAGGACCCACCATTCCACATATTCAGTTGAATCTCTGAAAAGAGCCTATGCTCTGTACAGTGGACAGCTGATATGCATGCAGGCTCTATTAAGAAGTTCAGCAAAATGCCTGGCAGTGATGGTGAGCCAGCAGGTGGGATTCTGCTTCTCCCTCCATGCTTTCAATGAATAAAGTTTCACCATGTGAACAGGACTACCAAAGGTTCCACTGCATGCTTGCACGTGCAGACATGCATGCATGCATGCATGCATATTGGACTTGCAACAAAATGTTGCAGCATAAAATGTTCCTCCTCAGTGTTCCAACCAGCCATGCCTTCTTTCCGAACACTCCATTTTATTAACCCCCCAGCTTTCCATCCCCAGCCCCCAGACAGTCAGGGTCAAGCTAAACTGTTCTTTAAAGTTGCAGGTAGATGGACATCTTTAATCCATATCACTCAGCCTAGTGTGGAAGGCAGAAGGGCTTTTTAACCCTTTGCCCTTCCCATAGTCCTGATCTGAATCAGCCCCACCCCCAGCTACAAGCCTACAATTTGCATTGCCAAAAAAGGATCCTTTAAAACAAACAGATTCTTCTTTGGCAATGCAGTAGGGGAGAAAGGGTTAAATCTCACTACCTCCCCCTGCCACACACATGCTAGGGTCCTGACATGGATTGGGTCTCCCATGCTTACTTTTGAGTAAGGAGAGGAAAAGCTGTGACCACTGAACATGCTCAGACCTCAAAGGGATGTTCTGGAGGGGGGAGGTTGCCCCCTTATGCCTTATGCCCCCTTTCTAAAGTTTTTTTTCCTCCTGAAGTTTTTCTTTTTTCTACTTCTGCAAACCTTAGTATACTCCTGGACATGCTGATACAGCACCTGAGTTAACTATTAATATATAGGATTCCTGGTAACTTCAAATCATCCTAGTGCCTTTCACATCTGGCTAGAACGCTACTTGTGTGTTTGTGTGTATGTCTTTAAAAAAGAAAAACTTAGAATATCTATACTGAGGAGCTAATCTGTGGGTTTGATGTTGATATATATATTTTAATGTTGAATGTGTGTTTATCCATTTGATCCCCCCCTCTGCAATAAGGCATGCCACTAGACAAAATTTGCTGAATGTGGGCAAGCTATAATATATGAATGAAATAGCAGAGGATTTTCATCAGTCATCAAAACCAAGCCCTACATTTTCTCACTGTGTGTCAACATGAGTGTAATTCACTTTCAAAACCATCAGATTAGCTAATCTTAAATTTCTGCGGTTAAGAGGATGTTCTGTTGCTGAACCTGCTCTGGGATGGATTAACATTGAAAAGTCAGTTTTAAACTGTGGTTTCTAGGCCATGTAAGGTTATACTTATTTAGTTCATCTGAACTGAAGAGAGAAGTGCAAACCAAAACTTCACCTTTTAAAATCTTAACACAAGAGGCTTCCCACATGAAAAGAAGGTCAAAAGACATCAGTGCTCTCAGCTGGGTATATTTTAAAAGGACCTGGTTTGTTTTGTGGTCTCCTGAATATGGAGATAGATGTTGCAGAAGAATGTGATGTAAGAACTGATTGCAAATGGCTACGTCTTACACAAGTCCCATTGATGTTGGCAGAAATGGAATGGTTATTTCACTAGCCACAACCATGAGAATGTTCTTCCACTTGTGTGGACAGGTTCTTAAATGCTTCATGTGCATCCATTTCAAATGCAGTTCCTGTCACAAAAGCCAACTTTGGTCTTCATTCTTCAAAAAAGAAAAAGACAAAATCAAGATTTCAGGATATTTTCCTACTGGTAATTGCTTGATTGATTTTGGGTTTATATCTTTTCTCACCTCAGAATGCACAATGAATTATGCAATTATGTATAAAAGTGAAATTTGTGAGTGACTCTCAAGAGGGGGGCATTTCGAAATGATTAATATCATGGATTCTACTTTTCAATTAGTGACTGTGTGCTGTCTATTGTAAATTAATGTGTCTATATTGTGAATTACGGTGGGTAATCCTATACCCACTCACCTAGGAGTATGACTGTAGCGATACCCCACATTTTGTTCCCTAAGTATGTCTGGCTGTGTGAGTCTAGAGAGTGCTTAGTTGGGTGTGGCTGATGATGCTGGGGGAAAGGGGGGAGGAGTTTTAAAAAGATAAAAAATGGTTGGTAGGAGGGTGAGGGGGGTTTGTTGGAGGGGAGGGTGGAGAGTGGAGAGTAAAGAGTAGTTGTTGGTCAAGAGTTACATGAGGAGTGAAAAGAGTTATATTACTAAGGGATTAGAATGGTTGTGATATTAAATGAAATAAGCAAGTTTAGTTTACATTGACAATAACAAAGTTCTGTTCATGTACAATAAACATTTCTTTGGTTTGTTACCATAAAACTACGTGTTCGCTTGGATTCCTCACTTGCTTCAACATAGGTATTGATGAGATACACCTAAACAAAATGTTAGCTCACAACATCCACAAGCAAAACCTATTTCCCAAAGTCTTCACAGAGAGGGGAAAGGTAGCGTTATTTTGCCCTTCCCTTGGGCTTACTCAAGTGGTGGCACTTGTCTTGAGAAGGGGTGCTCACGACCGGGCCTAGTATATAGGTGGTATGGTGGCACAATGACCCATTGAACTCAATGGACTTATTTCTTAGTAGAAATGCATTGGATGTTGTAAGTGACTTATGTTGTGGGGCCCTATCATAGTTTTGTCCTTATTAAGAAAAGGCCCTAAAACTGCACCCAATACTATAACTGCAGCCATATCCTTCCATATTTCCTGCTACAGTACTGGAGACTTCTGATGTACTTGACTTCACTTTCCTCACTTTTCTCCCTGGTTCTGGGGAACTTGGCAAGTAACACCAAAGGGTTTCTCAAGGGTGAGGTAGCAAGTAATAAATTAGCTTTTTAGCAGTATATTTTCTGTCAGAAGAGAGTGTGTTTTCTATTTCCACTAAATTAAGTTTGTGACACTCATGTGGTTGATACCTTTAATGCAAATTCAGTAGAATTGACCCCACCATTGAAAATGGCTGCACATTGAGGCAAAGAATTTCAGAAACAAGGAACCACTTGATCAACCCTTGAATTCAGTAATGTAATTCTCATTGGATGAATTCAGATGACAATTTAGGCAATGGAGGGGGAAATAGCGTACTGACCGTGCGTTATTTTGGCGGCGGCGCAGCAGCTCCTGCCACATGACATGTTGCCCCTCCCCCTGTCGCATGGCTAATAGTCCCAGTGTCCTTCTGAGCTGCTGCATCTCCTCCCTCCCACCTTCCTCAGTCCTCCAGCCGTATCCCAGCATGCACCGCAAGTTCTGCCAACTGTATTGGAGCAGCCGGGTTTTTTTCGACTGCTCCGGCCGGCAAACTCTATGACCAAACGGAATAGAACACGGAGAGAGGGGAGTTCTCTCCACACAACGCTTTAAACAACAGAATTTGGGATAAACAATGTGCAAGCCCGTTGTTTTTCTCCATTGTTTAAGTGCCAAAAAAAAGCATACTGTCAGTTGTGTGTGCGTTGTGTGTTGCCCTCCACATGACATAATAAGCAACACAACTGATGCTTGTTCCCCCCCCCCCGTTGATTATTGTGTCATCCGAACCAGGCCATTGTTTTTGATAGAGTTGAACTGGAGGACAAAATGAGGGCTGGGCCAAAATGCTCCTCCTATTTTTGTGGCTCCAAATAACTTCAGTACTGTAGAATTGGGATTATTTGGGGAAAGTACTTACTTGGGCTCTTATTTATTTATTTATTTATTTATTTTATTCCATTTCTATACCGCCCTATAGCCGAAGCTCTCTGGGCGGTTTACAAAAATTTAAAACATTGAACAACTAAAACAACGATATACAAAATTTAAAAACAAGTTAAAATTACAATATGCTTCTGGGTCAAAGCACAACAACAACACAAAAACACAAAACCCCTCATCATATGCTGTTAAATGCCTGGGAGAAGAGGAAAGTCTTGACCTGGCACATTGCTGGTGACTGCCATCTTTTCCCTCCAAAATGCTCCATTCTGAAGGGCCTTTTGAAGGTAAAATAGCAACCCCCGCCGGGAAAAACAAACAAACAAAAAACAACTAAGGGGAAAAATATCCATTGCTTTACAGGAAATCAGCCAGAAACCAAAAGAAAGGCTAAAACATTTTTTTTCCTGGCCAATGGGCAACCGTGTTGTTCTTGTTAAAGGACTACCTCAGAATTCACATTCACTAGCAACATTGTGGAGCTCTCCACAAACAGGTTTTCAGCCAGGTATGTCCATGTGAGCCCATGTAAATCCCATTGAGTTCAATAGGCCTTCACCCAAGTAAGAATGCATAGAATTGCATCTGAGGATGTCATCCTGTACATGCTTATTTTCGATTCAGTCCCACTGAATTCAACGGGATTTACTTCTGAGTGGAGATGGATAGTTCTAGAAATAACAGTGAATCCAACAATGTCGGAGATGTGGAAATGCAGAGCAAGCAATATAAAAATATATCGGTCTACACTACCCACTACAACAAATCTTCTTCCTCTTTTTGTTTTGTCTTAGTGTCATGTCTTTTTCCCTCTGTGTTGTTCTTATTGGCATTTCCGTTAGACTTATATAGATTTTTTGTGTGTATAAAAGTGTAGTCTGCTCTGGAATAATAAAGCAATCTCTCTCTCTCTTCTGCCTTTGAGATTGGGCCTAATATATAACAGTTATCACTGCCAATCAATTGATTACACATTGGAGTCACCATTCTTGCTTCACTTAGCCTAAATTAGCAGAATGGTCTTAAGGGGAGAAGGTGTTTTACAACCCCACTGTGAACAAAAGTGCTTTAACTTTTTTTTTTTTGGGTGTTCTGTTTCCAAGGCAAAGCCTTGGTGATCCTACAGTTTCTCTAAGCTTACATGTCTGTGTAATGCAAACAGCTCAATTGGCTGGTACTTGATTATCTCAAAGGGCAGGCTATTAACAGAGTGAGAGGGAATAAAAAGAAAACAACTGAGGTTTAAGTAGTGTGACCAGATAAAATCCAGGTCAGGGCTCATGTAACTTTAACTGTTGTAGAGAAAAGGGAATTTCAGCTAGTGTCATTTGTATGCAATTAGTTCCTGGTGATATTTCCTCTTCATCACAACAGTTAAAGGTGCAGGCACTATACTAGAGTGACCATATACAAAAGAAGGCAGGGCCCCTGCAACTTTAACAGTTGTGAAGAAGAGGGAATTTCACCAGGAACTAATTGCATACAAATGACACTGGCTGAAATTCCCTTTTCTCTACAACAGTTAAAGTTACATGAGCCCTGACCTGGATTTTATCAGGTCAGCCTAGTTTAAGGCCAAGACAGAGCTTTCTATATGACAGCTGCAGGATTCCCTCCCCCTGCCCCCAGATGAAGGTGTAATGTTGTGATTAGTGAGAGTAGGACTATTGTTACCATTTCCTCCTCCTAGTTCCTTCCAAAGTGGGAAATCCAGGAGGACCAGATAAGATCTCGCAAGATGAGGTGAGCTTAAAGATACAGCAACTTTGAAGTCATTGGAAGAGCTCCAAAGCCCTTGGACAATATTCAAGGGGATAGGTGATTTATATTGCATCCCTCTTCCCCCCAGTGCATAGTTAAATTATGGAATTGCCACCACAAGATGTAGTGATGACCACCAATTTGGATGGCCTTAAAAGGCGGTTAGTAGGAGAAGGCTATCAATGGTTAGGTGCTATTTGCCGTAAGCATTGAGCCTATATACACCAGTTGCTAAGGCACATTGGCGTTACGGTAGGCTGACCAGATAAAATCCAGGTCAGGGCTCATGAACTTTTTAACAGTTCTAGAGAAAAGGGAATTTCAACCAGTGTCATTTGTATTAGGGGTGTGCACTGGACCGGATCCGATCCACGATCCGGATCCGATCCAGGGGAAATCGGATACAATTATCCAATTTATGATCCCCCCGCTGGATCGTTCGATCCAATCCGATCCGATCCAGAAAGGACCCGATCCAGATCACAATGGATCAGCGGATCGGCGGGCGCCCACTGGCGCCCGCTGCCGCTTCCATTGGCGGGCACCAGCGGGCACCCGCCGATGGAAGCAGACATCCCGGCCAGGTGAGGATCGCGGGGGGAGGAGGGAGGGAGAGAGGGAGGGGGGCCACTTACCTTCTGGGGACATCCGCTCCCCTCGGCTGTTGGCCGCTACTGCAAGCAGGTTTCGCGGCCTGCCCCTAGGTAGCGCCCCAGGTGATGTCATCACCTGGCGCGCTACTCAGGAGCAGGCCGCGAAGCCTGCTCGCAGTAGCAGCCAGCGGCGGAGGGAGCAGACGTCTCTGAAAGGTAAGAAGGGGGAGGGGGCCCTCGTCCCGTTTACCTTCCAGGGCCAGCGGATGGAAGCGGACAGCCCCGGGTGGTAAGGAGCGCGGGGGAGGGGGCTTACCTGCCGGGGCCATCCACAATGGACGGCCCCAGGAGGTAAGAACCACGAGGGGGGAGGAGGGAGTTAGGCCCCCCTCACCCACCCGCCACCATTTTTCCCCATAGATTTGCATTGGAGGAAAGATTTCTTTCCCCCAATGCAAGTCTATGGGGAAAACAAAAATGGTGGCCGATCCAAAAATTGGATGTCCGATTTTTGGATCAGGATCGGGTCCGATCTGACCCGAGGGACCTCTGATTTTGTCCTGAATGATCCAGGACAATCTCGGAAGTCCCGATCCGGGTCCCGATCCGATCCAGGGGGTCCGTGCACACCCCTAATTTGTATGCAATTAGTTCCTGGTGAAATTCCCTCTTCATCACAAAGTTGCAGGCACTATACTAGAGTGACCATATACAAAAGAAGGCAGGGCCCCTGCAACTTTAACGGTTGTGATGAAGAGGAAATTTCACCAGGAACTAATTGCATACAAATGACACTGGCTGAAATTCCCTTTTCTCTACTACTGTTAAAGTTACATGAGCCCTGACCTGGATTTTATCTGGTCACCCTACGTTACGGTACTGTTGCACCTGTGTCCTGCTTGTGGGCTCCTGGTCGACAGCTGGTTGGCCACTGTATGAACAGAGTGCTGCACTAAATGGACCTTGGTCTGATCCAGCATAATTCTTCTTATGTTTTCATGTTTCCTTGCAACCCCTGTGTCCCCTGAAAATCTGTTCCAAAGGGTTTGGGGTCCTTCTGAAATTTTATTGCAGGTGGCATAGGGGCGGAGTGTTACAGGGTGGAAATGGCTTCCCATCCTTCCACCAGCAGCTCAAAGGCCCTTTCTCAGAAGGAAGGAGGCCCTCCACAAATGGAAGGGCAACTCAGGATCCAAGCCTATGTGTTTGGTAGCATAGAGCAGCAGGGTTGGAAAGATTATTCATCTTCCTAGGATGCATTCAGTAGATAAAGTTACTAGATGTCCCTTACAGTAAAGGATACAACTCATTTGTAAAGGGCATCCCCTTATGACAGAGCATCATAGTTCAGTCAGACGTTACAGATGGCCTTTACTTCCATGCTTCTGTAGCATGTAATGGGATTCCATTACTTCTGATGTCACGGCATCAGTTTTGGTGGTTGTTGTTTTGAAGTGTTGATCTGGCAGCCCTACCTATAAAGGGCAGAATGTCATTTGTCTGACAATTTCACAGTGTAGTCCAACTGCCTAGGGAAGTACCAGGGAGAGTAAAGTTTCAGGATGTGTGGGATGAGACAGGCTCACTTTCCATTCTCACTGTTGCCACCTTCTGTCCTCACCTCTGCAGTTGCCACCGCCTTCCACTGCTGCTGCCATTTTATTAAAATAGGCTCTGCTGCTGGCCATCTACAATGCTAATGGTTGAAGACCTTTAGATCCTACCACAGTATGTACTCTATGTTGGAGAATGACTATGTGTTAGCAAACTGTAAGGTGACCATATGGAAAGGAGGACAGGGCTCCTGTATCTTTAACAGTTGGGTAGAAAAGGGAATTTCAGCAGGTGTCATTTGGATGAATGCAGTACCGGGTGAAATTCCCTCTTCATCAAACAGTTAAAGCTGCAGGAGCCTTGCCCTCTTTAGCTAGAGTGACCAGATACAAAAGAGGGCAGGGCTCCTATAGCTTTAAATGTTGTGATGAAGAGGGAATTTCACCAAGTGCTGCATGCATACAAATGACACCTGCTGAAATTCCCTTTTCTGTACAACCATTAAAGATACAAGAGCCCTGTCCTCCTTTCCATATGGTCACTGATTCACCCCAGCCCTAATTAAAACACAATTTGTTCTAACCGTATACATGGCTGTCTTTAATTGTTATTCTCCTTCCCACTTCTCAGCTTCTCATTCATTAGCAACCCAACAGTTCAAAGGTAATGGTATAGTACTAATTCTAATTCTATAAATGAGGATGTTGAGGCTAAGAGTAGGCTGACCAGTTAAAATCCAGGTCAGGGCTCGTGTAACTTTAACAGTTGTAGAGAAAAGGGAATTTCAGCCAGGGTCATTTGTATGCAATTAGTTCCTGGTGAAATTCTCTCTTCATCACAACAGTTAAAGGTGCAGGCACTATACTAGAGTGACCATATACAAAAGAAGGCAGGGCCTTTGCAACTTTAACAGTTCTAATGAAGAGGGAATTTCACCAGGAACTAATTGCATACAAATGACACTGGTTGAAATTCCCTTTTCTCTACAACTGTTAAAGTTACATGAGCCCTTACCTGGATTTTATCTGGTCACCCTAGCTAAGAGGGACCAAATTGCCTAAAGCCACCCAGTGATCTCAGTGCAGGGATGTTATTTGAATTCAGATCTCTTCAGGCCAAAGACCTACACTGGACTACAGACCTACAACCATGGGTATGAGAGCAACCTGAAAATTCAACTGTATGAAATGTGGCAAATTGTAGGCTGACCATATGAAAAGGAGGACAGGGCTCATGTAACTTTAACAGTTGTAGAGAAAAGGGAATTTCAGCCAGTGTCATTTGTGTGCAATTTGTTCCTGGTGAAATTCCCTCTTCATCACGACAGTTAAAGTCGCAGGGGCTCTGCCTTCTTTTGTATATGGTCACTCTAGTATAGTGCCTGCAACTTTAACTGTGTAGCTCTCCATAATCTTCTAGTGTCATTTACCATGCAGTCCCAAACTGCAAAGATGCGTGGCAGTATGGTGGAAATAGCTGGGACCACATGGAACAGCTTATCACACAGAGCAACATGCAAGCAACTTCATGCTCAAACAGCAACCACACCTTCCATTTTGGGGCAAGGTGATTGAGAGGGCAGTAGCATTCCAACTCCAAGCAGTTTTGAATGATACAGATTTTCTAGATTCATTTCAAATCGGCTTCAGGGCAGGATATAGAGTTGAGACCGTTATGGTCACCTTAGTGGATGATTTACGCTTGAGTATTGATAGGGAGAGTGTGTCCCTGCTGGTACTTTTGGATCTCTCAGTGGCTTTCGATACCATCAACCATGGTAACCTTCTTGAATGCCTGAGGAGATTGGGAATTGGGGGCACTGTGCTTCAGTGGTCCTGGTTCTACCGCTCGGGTAGGTTCCAGATAGTGATGCTTGGGATAGCTGCTCCTCAAAGAAGGAGCTGTTGTATGGTATACCACAAGGTGCCATCCTATCTCCAATGCTGTGTAACATCTACATGAAACTGCTGGGAGAGATCATCCGAAGGCATGGGGCGGGGTGCTATCAGTATGCTGATGACACCCAAATATATTTCTCTATGCCTTCAACAACAGCGTCAGCTAAGGATAGTGTGCCTCCTCAGAATGAATGCTTGGAGGTGGTAATGGGCTGGATAAGGAAAAACAAACTGAATCTGCACAAGATGGAGGTACTTAGTGTCAAAGGCCCTAACCTGGGGTTGGAGGTGTGTCAACCAGTTCTGGATGGGGTTACACTCCCCCTGTAAGACTGCGTTCACAGCTTGGGGGTGCTGCTGGATCCGTCGCTCCAAATGACAGCCCAGGTAGATGCAACGGCCAGGAATGCCTACTATCAGCTTTGGCAGATATACCAGCTGCACCCCTTCCTAAAGTTAGAAGGCTTAAAAAAGGTAGTGCATGCGCTGGTAACTTCGAGGCTCGACTTCTGCAAAGTGCTGTACATAAGGCTACGATTGTGCCTAGTCCGGAAACTTCAACTAGTTCAAAATATGGCAGCCAGGTTGGTCACTGGTATATCTAGGGGTGATCATGGGCAGAACTACATGTAGTCCTCAATGTGTCCTCCCTGCGCCCCGAGCCACCCTCAGAGCTCTGTACCCCACCCAGTGTGGACCAAAGCCTCGGAGGCGCTGTTCACGCCCTCTCCGCCGCTGCCCTTTCATCCTAGCCGGTCCTGGGGAGGGAGGGTTATAAACAAAAGCCAGCTATTGGGAAATCCCTCTTCCCGCTGGCTTTTGTTTACAACCCTCCCCCCTCCCTCCCCGGGACACGCCGGGATGAAAAGACGGTGGTGGCGAGAGTGCGAGCAGAGCCTCTGAGGCTTGGTCCACACTGGGCAGGGTACAGCGCTCCGAGGGCGGTTTGGGGTGCAGGGAGGGTGCATCAAGGACTACATGTAGATCTGCCCCATATTACAGCAACTTTAAAATCACTTCACTGGCTGCCAATTAGTTTCTGGGTGAGGTATAAAGTGTTGGTTATTACCTTTAAAGCCCTACATGGTTTGGGTCCCTGTTACCTGTGGATCACCTTCTCCCATACAATCTGCCCTGCACACTTGGGTCCTCTAGGAAATTTACTCCAGTCAGCCAAAACTAGGCTGACAACTGTGACCCAGAGGACCTTCCCTTCTGCCACTCCCAGACTGTGGAATGGCCTGCCAGGAGAGATTCATCAACTTAATAGTCTTTCCGAGTTTAGGAAAGCCAGAAAGACTGATTTCATCCAGCAGGCCTACCCAGATGAATTTTAAGATGTCTGATTGTTATTTTAATATTGTATCAGTTTTATATGTACTTAATCAGTTTTATGCATTTTATGGTATATTTGTATTTTATGTTGTTCCCTGCCTTGATCCAGAGGGAGAGGTGAGTAAGATGAGAGAGAGAGAGAGAGAGAGAGAGAGAGAGAGAGAGAGAGAGAGAGATCGTGGCGGTCATGCTGTCTTTTACAGATTTAGGAATTTCCTGACAAATGAGCATGTTTTAAGTATGACTGCTTTCTGGATGTTGGTGTGGATGTATTTTGGTAGGCTCAGTTTCTGAAGGTTTTCTGTATAATATTTTGATGTGATACCAGTGACTGATGTGACTCACGGAATAATTGTGACCTTTTCCTGTTGCCATAGTTCTTTGACTACCATGACCAGTGGTGTATACATGTCTCTCTTTTCTTCTTCCTTATCGACAACATATTTGTCATTCAGTATTGCTATGTCGATGAGGTATGTATGTTTTTCTTTTTTGTCTATCACCATTATGTCTGGTCGGTTGCAGGGTATTGTCTTGTCAGTATGAATTGTTCTGTCCCAGTATACTTTATGATCTGCATTTTCCAAGATTGTTTTGGGTGAGTATGTGTAGGTTGTTTGATAAGATTGAATTTGATGACCAGTTGTTGGTGAATTATTTTTGCAGATATTGAGTTTGTCCGTATATTCCATTCCTGACAGAATTTTACATCCTCCTGTTAAATGGTCTATTGTTTCTTGGAATTGATGGCATTTCTTGCATAGGTTTGTTGTTACACTGTTATCTTTTATGATGTATTTTTGGTAGTTCTTGGTGGCTATAACTTGATCCTATTTAACTATTAGGAATCCTTCTGTTTCTGGAAATAGCTCACCCTTCCTGAGCCATTTGTACGATTGTTCTTTGTTTATTCGTGGGTTCTGTATTATGTTGTAGTGCTTCCCATGAAGTGCTTTTTGTGCCCATTTTCTTTTTTGTCTGCAAGTGTGAGTGGTCATGTTTGGTGTTCATTTTGTAGTGCTAGCTTGGGGATGTTTTTAGTCTGGAAGAATTCTCTGAGTGATTTTATCTGTTTAGCATGCATTGTGTTGATGTCTAGCTGTCCTCTTCCTCCTTCTTTCCTGCTGATTGTTGTTCTTTCAATGCATGAGTTGGGATGGAGCATGCGGTGTTTTGTGAGTTTGGTGCAATTGAGTCTGTTTATTTCTTCGAGTTCAGTGTGTGACCAGTGTATGATTCCAAATGAGTATGTGAGAACGGGTATTGCGTAGGTGTTGATGGCTTTGAAAATGTTTTTCGAGTTGAGTTTAGATTTTAGGATTTGTGTTAGGCGAGTTTTATATTGCCTTCTTAATTGAGTTTTTACTGTGAAGTGATTGATTTTTGTGTTTTGTTGGAATACTAAGTATGTTTTATTTTCTTCCATGTTATCTAATACTTCGTTATTTAGTGTTTCTGCTGATTCTTCTTCTTCTTCTTCTTCTTCTTCTTCTTCTTCTTCTTCTTCTTCTCCTTCTTCTTCTCCTTCTTCTTCTTCTTCTCCTCTTCTTCTTCTTCTTCTTCTTCTTCTTCTTCTTCTTCTTCTTCTTCGACTGTGTCCATAAAATATGCAACAGTGGTTTTCAATGGAACAAAAGCTGTGCGTATTTTTGTGGCTGGTGTTGAAAATGGGAGAGGGGCATGTACTCTTGGGTCTCCGTCTCTTCTTCTCAAAATATTATTCCTCTGATATATGTGAATAAAAATGAGGATGGTCCCATTGTCAGTGAAATATGCAGATATCATTTCTATTGTCAGAGGAAGTTGAGGAGGCATTTTTTTTGTACATGGAATGTATTTCTGTGACAGTAACAGATGCCCATATATAAAAATGAGTCTAGCAGCTTCTTGGCTCTAGAAGGATTTCATAAATTCTCTCTTGTTTCAGCCCTTCTAATTAAATGTTATGCTGTACGTAGGACTGGAAGGGATTAGGAGGCCTTCAATCTGTGGTCTCAAAGCAAGGCCCTTCATATATCAACCTCTTAGAAGTTAATATACCCTGGAACCCATATGACATTGTTGGCAAGAGGTGAGCTTGCTAGTTACTTAATTCTATTAGTCAGCATGTTCATTCCAGTAATAAACATGGGACCGTTTTTCAAGTGAGAATTTAGGCAAATAAAGGTAGAGATTAAGCTGCCCAGCCCAATCAATCTGCTCTTTGTTCTCAACCCATGATGTGAGAACAACAACATTAAACTTACCAAAGGCCTGGAAACAGTGCCAATTCACTCAGTTGGTTTAGTTCTACAGAAAGAAAACTGGGCCTGGCCTTCAGCATGTACCACATGGACTAAATTTAGTCCAGGTTCAGCTTTAGGATGGTATTTAGGATGGTTTGTGTTGGTGTGCCAAAAATGAAGGCAGCTCATGTTGGTGCAGGGTGGGATTTTTCTGCAGTTGCCACATATTGTCTGTTCTCAAGCATGTAGAACTTTCTCATATTTTCAAAACTGCCAACACTCTGAGGGTGAAATTACACATTGGCCCTGTTCAGAAGACACCTTAAACCATGGCTTTAACCATGGTGAATAAGGCAAAAAGCTTTACTCACCATGGTGAAAGCCATGGTTTAAGGTGTCTTCTTAACAGGGCCAGTATGTTAAATGTGTAGTATGTAGCTGACCCTAATTTTTATTTTTATTTTGTTTAAGAGGGTGGGGGCCTAATCTGGATTGGGACCACTGTGCATGGGTAGGGGGGATCCCTCATTGTGTGGGAGCTAAAGAAAGAAACAACACTTCCATGGGTGAGGGGGAATGTGGGGGGGGGAATGGCTGAATGGGAAGATTTAATCCCCCCTATTCTGGCTCAGATCCAGATCCCACCTGTGCTTTCACTAAAGAAAAAAAAAAGATCAGCTACATGCTATGCATTTAACATAGTGTGTAGTTAAATTCTTAGACAATACAGACTGTTAGAGTGATCTAGTAATCCTTAGTTTATATTTTTAGTCTATGCAGTTTGCTTGATGCATTAGGTAGCTATTCTTCAGGAGTAGCAAAGACATGAAACTTATTTTCTGTGTGACCTCTCTTTCCCTCGCTCTTCTTCTGGCACCTTCACACTTCACAGCTGCAGAAAGTGGATCATCTCCATTTCGTTTTGGCTCCTGTGACAGGTCATTCTGTCCTTTGCATAGTTCAGCCTGCTGCAGAGCCAGCGTATATGGCTTTTCACAGCTTTCCCAGATCAAGAGCTGCTGGGTATTTTCAGATGGATTAGGGCTGAAGCGACAATCCTCATACTTTCACTCCTAGCTGTCTTTAGGGCCAGCAGAGTTACAAAGGTCTTCAACTTGATGGCGAGCAGAAAAGTGGATAGTTGGTAGAATGGTAACTTGTGAATCACCAAAGAAGAGGATAAAAAAGGTATAGATACAAATTTAATAATAACGATTGTAATGTAAATAGAAATGGGCTGGATGAGAGCCAATAAACTGAAACTGAATCCTGGCAAGATGGAAGCCCTATGGGTGAGTGGTTCCCAGGTCTGGGAGATAGGCTTATTGCCTGCTCTGGATGGGGTTCCATTCCTTCTGAAAGATCAGGTCTGTAATTTGGGGATACTCCTAGATTAATCACTGTCACTGGAGGCCCAAGTGGCCATGGTGACTTGGAGTGCCTTTTACCAGCTTTGGCTATTTCACCAACTACAGCCTCTCCTGGACTGGGATAGCTTGGCCATAGTGGTACAGGCGCAAGTAACTTCAAGACTGGATTACTGCAATGTATTCGTGTGGGGCTGCCCTCAAGGCTGCTCCAGAAGCTGGAGCTAGTGCAGAACGCAGCAGCTCAGCTGTTAGTGGGAACTGCCACTTTTCAGCCTGCAACTCCTATGCTGAGGGAACTGCAGTGGCTCCCTATTCGCTACCGGGCCAGGTTTAAGGTTCTAGTACTAGTGTACAAAGCCTTAAACAACTTGAGTCCAGGATACATGAGAGAGCACTTTCTCCATTACCAACCTGCCCAGACAGTGAGGTCATCTGAGACCATGCTCCTAGTGGTTCCACATGGGCCTATGGCCTGATAGGAGTCTACCAAGAGAAGAGCCTTCAGCGTGGAGCTCCTTGGCCCTGGAGGTCAGACAGGTGCCAACACCGTGTTGCTTCCAGCTTTTCCTGAAAACAGTTCTATTCCAAGAAGCATTCCTTAACTGTCAAGTCATAATTTTTATGGACATTCTGTTTTTAGAAAGTAAAATTTTAATGTGGTGTTTTTATTCTTATTATTTTTTACTTCTTATGTTCACTGCTCTGGAATATGTTTTAGATATGGAATGGTTTACACATTTTGCAAATAAATACATAAATATATCTCACTATAGTGTGGAAGACTGTGATCTGTGTGCCTTGCTCAGTCTGCTTTCTAGGGGCTGTTGATGGGGATCTTCAAGTCCTTCTGATGGTTCTTTATCTTTAAGCTGGACTTGGAATGAGCAGCACTTCAAACAGGGGACACCTTCAAAGCAGCCCTTCAAATAGAGTTCTCTTTAAAAAAAGAGAGTGAGAGAGTAAGAGAAGGACATATGACCACCCTAACTGGCAAGCTTCCATGTCTGTGTCTCCAACCCTGACAAATAAGCTGCCTATGCAGCCCCCTGTGCTTCTGTGGGTCTGCTGGTGTAGTGGAAATTGGGAAGAGGCCAAGCACAGCAAGCAGCTCACCCAGTGATCCAAGAAAGGAAAGAGAAGTGGAGGTCACTGAGAAGGAGATACAGGTCCTCCAACCCACAACAACCTGCTTTCCCATTTCCTCTCAAAGCATTGGGAGATGCAACATTTGCTGCTCCAACTTGTGCCCATGGTTACTGTCAAGGTCCTGGACTGAATCTTCCTACAGAGGCATGAATTGAGATAAATAGAAGTGTTCCCACTCTGAAATAAAATTGGGGTATCCATGGAGGACATGGGGTTCTGCTTTATCTCCAGAACCTACACAATGGGCTTTTACTTGAGGATAATGTAAAGTATCTTTTAGCAAGATCTACTGGTGCAAATTGTGATTCTCACTGGCCCCATTCACATGACCATTTTTGATGCAAAACTAAGTTTTACCCCCTAATATTTTGATTTTAAAAGAAAATTTGCAAAAACAACCAGCAAGCAAGCAAACAATGGTGATATTGCAATTTTATTTACCACACAACCTCCTTCCACTGGATCATGTTTGCACGTGACTCTGGAGGGGGAAATTCACCATGTCGTGATGTTTCAACTGAAAAATGGTGGCCTCTGTTAGAGAAGTGATCTTGAAATCACTGCTGATTTCAAAAGCCCCAAGATAGGCGACAATACCAGATTGTCAGTTTTTCTGAAGACCATTTATTATTTAAGATGGATCACAGTGCTATATTTATTGTACACAAGACATGTCTATATTGCTCTGTGCATGGATTATGCAATAGCTTTCATCCACAGTGTGGCTTTCATCTTAATATTGAAATTCTTCTGCCTTGACAATCAAGAAGAACCAATATTTCCATCCATCCCTTTCTGGTGACAAAAGTTATCATCAGTCTTTCACTCGGTCCTCTGATTTAAGCAGTTTGCTGATGATGAAGTATGAAGAATGTGAGTAGAAATATATATTTACTATAACTTTGTGCCTCAGTATGCTATTTTCCATAAATATTCTGGTTTTGTTCCATTATGCCCCCATCTGTGATAGTAAAGATATCAATGTACCTGCTGTGATATTTTGTTTGCTAAATGTTGTGATAATTCAACAGAACAGATTGGGAGCTCTTTACTCAGACACCTATAATTACTTTTGTACTTATTTATCAATGACTTTGAGGAGGGGGGTATGAGGCTGCCTTTGAAAACTAGGGATTTGCAGTGGATCGTGTCCGATCCACAATCTGGACCTGATCTGGGCGAAATCGAATAAAATTTTCCTATTCCGATCATCTGGATTGTCCAATCTGATCTGATCCAATCTGAAAGGAACCGATCCGGATCAGAAAAAATCAGAGGATCGGACCTCATCCCCCTCCCTCCACTCACACTCCTTACTTGCTGCCTCCTCGCTGCCATCCACTGCCGCCCACTGCTTCTGTACTACTTTGAAACAGGCCTTGCGGCCCACAATAGAGCAACAGCGCGCTGGGTGATGTTATCACTCGGCACACCCTTGCTCTACTGTGGAACAGGCTGCAAGGCCTGTTTCTCAGTAGTACTGAAGCAGCGGGTGGCAGTGGACGGCAGTGAGGAGGCAGTAGGTAAGGAGCACGAGTGGGGGAGGGAGGTGGAGGTCCCCCATTACCTGCCGGCATCCCGCGCTGCCGTCCACTGCTTCCGTACTACTGATAAACAAGCCGCAAGGTAAGGCGTGTGAGTGGAGGGGGAGAGAGAGAGGGGGAGGGGAGGGAGGTCCCCACTTACCTGCCATAACCATACATTTCCATCTTATTATTATTATTATTATTATTATTTATAACCCGCCTCTCCCTCCGGATCAAGGCGGGGAACAACAACAATATAAAACACAAGAATCACAAACAGTTAAAATTTTAAAAACAAGAAAAAATACATCATTAAAAACATCTACTGTCACCCGCTGATCCATTCTACTGAGAAACAGGCTTCGCGGTCTGCCTTGGGCGGCAGCGCATGGAAACAGATGGCCCAGGCAGGTAAGGAGCTTGAGTGGGGGGGAGGGACAGAGAGGGGGGTGTTACGTCACCACTCACCCGCCCCCATGTTTTCTGCATAGGCTTGCATTGGGGGAAACTCACCTTCCTCTCCCTCCCTGCTCTCCTTAACCTCCCCAGTCACTTCCCCCACTACCAGCACTGAGACTTACTGTAAATAAGACTGATCTCTTTCGGCAGGCCTACCCAGTTGAATTTTAAGATGTTTTTAATTATATATTAGTTTTTATTTGTTTTCAATGTTTCATCTATATTATGTCCTTGTTTTTATATTTATTGTTGTTCCCCGCCTTGATCCGGAGGGAGAGGTGGGTTAGAAATAAATAAATAAATATTACTATTATTATTATTATTATTATTATTATTATTATTATTATTAAATCACATCTTCCTCCCAGAGAGCTGAGCAGTGATTTAAAGTTAAGATCATGGCTGCTCTCTGTTTTTAATATATCTATGACTACAAACCACAGTGGCTGTCAAAGGCCATTCCCCGTTATGTCTGCACAATGATCAACACCACAAATTCAAAGATCCAACTATATATAAAATGTTTCTTTCTTTCTTTCTTTCTTTTTATGATTTGTACTCTCCGTTTCTACCAAGAAACATGACTCTCAAGGCGGCTTACAGTTACAAATAAAACTTGATTAAATTGATAAATGAAAACAAATACACTAAAACACAATTAAAATACAACAGGATAAAAACTGTAGTAAGTAGTACTTATATTTACTAATACATTATTACTAAGGTATGAAAGATATGGATGTAATAATAATAATAATAATAATAATAATAATAATTTATTTCTTACCTGCCTCTCCATCTGGATCGAGGCGGGGAACAACAACATGATAAAATACATAAAACTGATTAAAACATGACACATATTATTAAATGCATTAAAACATCCTAAAAACATCCTTAAAACATTCTAAAATTCCACTGGATATGCCTGCCGGAAGAGAACAGTCTTTATAGCTTTCTTAAATTCTAAAAGACTGTTAAGTTGACGAGTATCCTCCGGCAGGTCATTCCACAGTCTGGGAGCAGCAGAAGAGAAGGTAACTGAAAGCTTCTAATTCCTTGCTCACCCAGTACCTTCCATTCCTGAAGCCAAGGAAAGGAGAAGTCAGGAAGAGCCAAATGAAGAGCGAGAAGAGGGGCAGTATTTAAGCATCCTTACCATTAAAAGACCATGTTCTAGTGCCACAACATAGGGTTAGATCCCTCTTGTGCCACTTAAATCCTATGGGTTGAACTCAGATTAAGTCAGGCACACTTAGTTCACATTTAAATAAATGAGACTTCAGTTAATCATGAATAACTTCTGTCATATTGATTTCAATGAGAATTGAATCACCTTAGCCTGGATCCAACCCAATGAGTTGTTTCCTAAGCATGGTGGCTCCCAGAATGTCCAAGGTATGAGCAGGCAGAATTTTACCAAGCAAAGAAAGTCAGAAGGAGCAAAATAAAAGCCATGGTGGTTCCTCCCTCATAATATTGAACCTATGACAGTAGGGCGATACACCTATATAAATGTTTTGGGGTAAGCTTTGCATTGATGTTGCAGTGATTAAATAGATTTTTTGTTCTTTTAAAAAATCACGTTGTTTTGTCATAGGAGAAATACGCAAAATGAAAAATTAACACAGCATGCCAAAATGAAATAAATGTTTTCGTCCTTGGGCTAATTTGCTCCCAGGTATGTGCACTTCAGGTTTAGCATTTAGCACAGTACTTAAAGAGATGAATTCTGAGCATCAAAATATCTGTCATCCATCAGCAAACAGTTTGTGTTTGACTTTCAGGTAATGGTTCTTTTCTGGGAAAGGTCTGTCACCTTTATTTGGATTTTTTTTCTTTCAAAAAAAGAAGTGTTGATTCCCCTCTATGGCTGTATAAAGCAGTAAACTGATTTGCATAATTGTACAGTCATTTAGCTAGTGTGCTCTTTTTTCTATCTTGCCTAACTACAGTGAATGTAGTTTTGATGGCAAAATAGCCTCTTTTATGTAATAGCATTTTCCCCTCCCCCACCCCCCGCTTCCCTTCCTCGTTCCTGCAAAATAAGTGCAACATAATTATTTTACTGTGGAGAAATTAGCTCATTTGCAAATGCCACCTTGGAACACAAAACGAATGGCATTTATTGAAGCACTAATAAAGGCACCATGTTAGAATAATTTTATGCTGACGGGCCCACAATCACTCAATATTTTAAGAGCTGTCATCACACCAGCATGAGCTGCATGCACAAGTACAAATTTATGCTGTGACATCATGGCACTAAGAGTATAATTGGAATAAAATTACAGCGCTTCACTCTGGCATTCAGCGGTGAAGCAGAACACTTTAGATGCCCACCCCGGGCTGATCCTTTGCTATGCCTTCGTGTGCCCACACATTCTGTTAACACATGAAGTATCATGGCACGGATTTCTGAAGAGCTCAATGTGTCCTTCAGGTATTTCCAGAGCCGAACTTTCAATAGGTACTCAGTGGCCCATGCTGTGAATATACACTACACTGCACACCACCAGCAAGCGTAAAGAATCACAAATCAGCAAAAAACACCATTTCAGCACTTTAGCCATGGCTAATTAAGCATGCAATCAGCTACACAATGGCAGAAAAACCACAGGGAACTGTGTTGTTTTCTATTATTTATTTTTACTATTATTATTATTATCATCATCATCATTATCCTTATTATTATTATTTTGCAAGTTAATGCATTCCAGAGATGCCTCATGGTTGAATGACAAGCCCTTAAAATGATCCCATCAGCACAAGGATGGCGGCTTTTGAGCTGCGACCTTTTGACTTTTCTTCTATCTTTCTTCTTCGTTATAAATGAACCAGACAATAGATGTTGGGGGAGAGATAGAGGAAAGTGCAAAGCAATTACATGTCATGTTTAGGCATAATATTCTTGCAATCTAGCACCGCCTTGCTGGCTTACAAGCCCTCTGTGCATAATCAGATATGCTTTCCAAAGGAGTCAGGTAGCCGAAAGAGCCCCGATTTTTCTCTGACTTATTATTGGTGGTACATGGGTGTTGCTGTTGTTGGTTGCTGTCGATTATCACATTTGTGTAACAAGCTCCCAGTTTTGAATGCTGTGCCTCTCTTTGGTGAGTTTGCACTGAAAGAGACTGTTTTGGAGCATATCCAGTGGGTGTAGGAATGGGAAACTCTCCCAGACTTCGAAGGTTGGCAAACATAATGAGGTAGATCTCTCACTGTAACTGCCGTTTTATATACTCTTGCTTTATCCTCCCACTCCCATTTCATTCTAAACACATATGTTCATTATTTTTAAATACATATGTTTGCCTATTTACTGTGGAGATAAACAAGCCAAATTAATTCCTGGCTTATGCCTAAAATAAAAGAGGAAATCTCAATAGCCCAGAGATGAAGTATTATTAACCACTATGTGTTGCCTATATCCTGTTTCTTTGCTAAGCCTGATTAAATTGTCTCTTTGCTCATGGTAATTTCAGTATGAGGTTGAAAGAGACTATGCACTTCAAAATTTGGATTCATTAAATTTATCGATTCAAAAACTGAATTAGGCCTGGCCCTACCATGTCAGGAGGCGGGTGCTGGGGTTCAAGAGTGGCAGAAAGGTGTGGAGGGATAGACCTTGAATGTCACATGGCTAGCCTTGGGCCCCCTGAGCTAGTCTGCTGCTCTCAGGAGGAGAGAAACATGCTGTTCTGTCACCAGTGTTAAAGAAATATGCATCTGTTGTTGGCCGCATGGCGGCAGCCTTTTTAATTTTTTTATTTTATGTTGGGGCAGGTCTGTTTTGGTGGGGCGGCCATTTTGGACAGGGATTTTGCTTTCCAAAATCTGGTCACCCTGCTTTCACCTCAGGCAGCAAAATAGTCTGATCTGACCCAAAATGCCACCCAGTTCTCCATGAATCAACGTGACAAGATTGGCCAGAGGATTTCCCCCCTCCCCCAAATGGCACAAAAGTAGTCACTTTTTCATATTGCAAAACAAGTCACAATGAAGTCTGATGCACATGGCTATCATGATAATGGGGGATACTTTTTATGTATCCTCATTAGGAATGTCTGAGGCCATGTTTACACCAGGGATTTATCCCAGGCTTGTCCCTAGGCTGCCCTGTGTGTCCACATGATGCACAGGGAATCCTGGGGTCAGCTGGGAATGACTTAGGGATGACTCCAGGATAAAACCATGGTAATGGAAACTGGGGATATCCCAGGTTTCCCACAGTTCCAGAACCTGAAACGGGCACAGAGCCGCGCAGGGTGGCTCCGTGCCCATGGAGGTGGGGGGGGCAGCAATTCTGCCATCTCCAGGATGGTGGGTGGGTGTGGAGTTTGGTGGTTTTTTTTCACTTACCGTTTTCACCATGTGAAGTCCTCTCCTCTTCCTTTTTTAAAAAATGGCAGCTGTGATGTCCCTTTCCTCCCGGGACTTTGTGCTGCCATCTAGACCATGGGGGAGGATCGCGGAAGCAGGTAAGTCCGCAATCCTCTACCTCCCTCTACACCCTTAGGTGTAGATGAGTCATCAGTCAGCAAAACCTGAGCTTGTGGATGCTCTGCAAATTCCACCTAAAGCTCATTCAGATTCATGTCTGCATGAGATTGCAAGCTTTGGTGTTTTTTTTTTCTTTTCCCACAAAGATTTGTGCCTATTTTCATGCGTGTCTTTTCTAAATTTACACATCAATTGTGCACATGTTTGAAAGATGCACATTAAGTGTCTTTGTGCACATTTCCCTCCCCCAAAAGTACACATTTTCTCATGTGCATTTTTCAAATGTATGCATTTTTTGAACACATCTTTTATGTTCCATGAGTCACATTGCAAGATCAGAAATGTATAGACTTCAACCACAGAATGCATCTGGATCTATGTTCAGTTCCAGGAGCTGTCAACTGGATAAATTCTGGTCAAAAATGAACTGAACTGAATGTCTCCTACATCCCTAATCTTCACAACTACCACTTCTGCCTTGCATGAGAAAACATATATGCCTCCTCAATGGGGATTTATGTGACACTTCAGGTGCTGCTCTTGCCCAGTAACCAGGTGATCTCTTCACTGTGATCAGTGAGGTGTCATCACAGGTTGGTGCAAATAAATAAATAAATAAATGGAAGGAGCTACAACATACCAAGGAATTGTAGTTGTATAGTCTCTTTTCTGCCTCTGGCAAAATAGCCTTATACGATGCCACAAAATCCAATGGATTCTTTATATTTCATCAGAAATAAGCAAGAGTAGCTGTTTGAAGAAGCCTGGATATTCTGCAAAATATGGAGTAACTGTCCAAGAAGTAATTTTGTGTTTACTCAGGGCAAGGCCATTTGGGCTTTATTTAAATGGCAGGTCGTCATGGCCTCTTTAAGTGGGTATCTACCTTGAGTTACTTGAGTTAATACCTATTCACTCAGGTATTATTTTCATTCAGCTGAATTTGAAAACTGCCTTCAGTCCACTGCATGGAGGTAGGTGAGATAGAAATGAAAATAATTCATAAATAAACAAATGTTTTCTGTCATGTTATTACTTGCCTCTTTGGATGTAGCCACACAGTTGTGACAAAACTATTTTGTGAAGTGGTGTCCCACACGATTGCAAACATGCAGCAAGTATGTGGAAACTGGCCTTAATAATCTGAGTCACAATATCTGATAAATTATTGAGAGATTAACATGTATGTGTAAATCAGCTCTTTGTCCCTCCATGTAGAAAGTGGGGTTGTCCTAAATGCTCCATATATAAGAAGATCGTAGCTGTTCCTTGCTCACCTAACGGGGAGGTGGGTCAGCTTCTCCATCTTGAGAGAAATTTGAAACACCAACAACACAGCTAGTATGAGGATTGTTCTTTCTCTTCACCAACAGATCTCAGATGTGGCAAAAGAAGGGAAAGGACAAGACTTCTATTGTAAATTGGTTGACCACATTTGGGATGCTGTGTATATTTCTGTTGGCCCTTTTCAAAATGTATATAATAGAGCTTGGAAAAGGGCAGAAAAGGGCAAGCAAAATGATGACAGGGTAAAGCATTTGGGGGTATTTTAGTTTGCAGGAATGGACGGCGAGAATAAAGAGGCGACACGATAAATTGGATTTAAACAGGACCACATTTATTAACATATCAAGGTAGATGGAGGCCTTAGCAGGCATCCTGTCTTTGGCCAACAACTTGGCCATAATTGGGATCGGGTGAGACATTCATATCCTGGTAGGTGTCGCTGGTGCGTTGACACCTCCCAGGTTTCCCCATTTGGAGTAGGTAGGCCTTCCTATGTCACCTCCCCTCAGGTTGCAAAACTCAGAATGGGTGAATAAGGTTGGCCTCAGAGGTAACGCTTATCCCCACACCTGGTGCTGTAGGACTCTCAGCTGAGGGCCTCAGGTGTCACCAATCACCACAACAATGCCTAAGAATGCTCACCAAAATCTGTAGTTGCTCCCGATGCCTGCACACTTGTCCCAATTAAATGTGACCAAATTCAACCAATTAGCCTATTTAGCTCTCCCCCATTGTCTTACAGTGTGAAGTAGGCAAAAAAAAACAACACAAATCAAGTTTGAAGGTAAAAAATTCCTACTTGGTCTCCAAAAAAGCAGCCAGCATGCCCACACTGTCTACAGGGAGGGAAGGAGGGAGCTGCAAACGAAGAAGGTGGGGGAAGGAGCCGCAGCAGCCCTATAACTAGGCCCACAGCTCCTCCCCCAACCAGTGGCACCATATGGAGGCTGCCAATGGCAGGCCTCCACATGTCATCCTCTCCGCCACCCACAATTGCCCCCTCCCGCCCGGACAAGCCAGGCATGGTAGGAAGGGCGTTTAGAGATGACAAAGGAAAGAAATGAATGGATGTACATCATATGGAGAAAGTAGATACAGATAAGTTTTTCTACCTCAGATAAGGTAGAAAATGATACATTTGTCAGCATGAGATTCAGGACAGACAAAAGGGACTCACAAACTTCAAAACTAATGTATATGGAAATCACTGCTACAAGATATAATGACCAATAGCTTAGATGCCTTAAAAGGGATTAAACTAATTCATAGAGAATAGGCCTATTGATGAGCATTAGCCATAATAGTTAAATGTTACCTTTACGTATAGGAACCGTCTGCTGTTGAATCCCAGTTATAGAGGAGGAAGATCAGCAGAGATCTATTTGTGACTTTGAGCCTATCTACATACGCAGGATAAAACACTTTGAAAATGTTTTGAAAACTGTATATCGAGTGTGTGTCCTGGGCCCCAACAGTTCTCAAAACCATTATAAACTGTTTTAAAGCTGTAGTGTAGATACGCTCTTTGTGTTCTGCTTGTGGATTTTCCAGGGGCATCTGGTTTACCAAAGATGCTGAACTAAATGGATCTCCAGACTAATCAAGCCAGTCTCTTCCTATTTTCTTATGTTGATTTGTAAAGATGTATTTCCCGAATATGTTTCAGACTGGATTGGGGGGGGGGGCATGTTCTTTAATATGACTTCCCTAGTAACCTCCAGCTCCTTGAGAGAGCCATCTGCTCCACAAAATTTACATTGACATAACTTGGGCTTAAAACAACAACAACAACAACAACAACAACAACAACAACACCCTGGCAGTTCAATATTGTAAGACCTTACACACAGCATGTCCAGTATAACATGCTGACCATCTGCTGCTGCTGAACATATGTCCCTGTGTTGACATCCGTATAAAAATATAACAAGCCTAAGCTGTTTACAGTTGGAGTTTATAAGTATGGAATGAGCTGAGACCAATTTTCTTTCTTCAAGGCTAAAGAAGCTGTGTTGGTCTCCAGCTTAATGTTCTGTAGCTTTTAACAAATTACTCCAGTGAGATCTGTTTTCATACATTTGTCTATTATTTGTAGGGCACAGGGTTTTATTTTTAAATGTGCATGCCTCTGTAATTCAGTATTTTCCAGCATGAGGCTATACAAATGCACCTTGATTGATTTGAGAGTACAGGTGCATTTTTATTCCTCAAGAATGTAAAAAAGAAAAAAGAAAGAAAGAAAGAAAAAGCTTGATTTTAAACCTGGAAGCTTGATGGTTGTAAGGCTATAATGTGATCTAGCTCTGTCTGTGATTAACAGAAATAAATGAAGACTCTTAACAACGTTTGAAAAGCAGTCGCTCATCATGCATAGTTATCCTTTTCACTGCCTATTATTTTCCTGCTCATTTATTCACTGTTATAGCTCCATAATAAATCCATACCCTTGTTAATATCCATTCATGGTAGTTTTTAAAGACCTCTTTGTTCATAGAGGTTTGAGATGTAAAGCAGCTGAAGGAGCCATCGTGGGTTACTAGCGAAATAATGCACATTTGAAAAATTAGAGTACAATCAAAATACCATTAGTTTTCTACTTGGCTTGAAGTCTCTTATCTAACCTTAACAAAATGGGTTCACAGTAAGAACATCTTCAGCTAGCAATATGCAGATACTAGATTTATATTTTCCATTTTATCACACAGTGCCAGAGAAATGGGCCCTGAGGTACACTGCAAACTGGGGTGGTGAAATAAATGCTTCCTACTGGCTATAACTCACTGTACTTGCTTGCAAACCAGTGAGCTGGGTTTTCAAGTTTGCCAGATTGCTAGCATTAAACTTCAGCTGTGAAGATGGTGTGGAGCCAGGTCCAGCCTGATATATTTTGCTGTCTGAAACAGAGCAGCAAATGATGCCCCCATCAAGGTGCAATAACCAAGCCCAGCCAAGTACCTACCTGAGCCAGAAAAATCCCACAACCACCGCTCCCCATTCCTGGAAGTAAAAATACAATAACAATACATTAGGGATGTGGTGAGCATCTGATTTGGACCTCAGAGCTTGGCGAATTGCCACCAGCTTGGCCTCTCAGACTGGAGTCCGTGGACCCCCGTGCTCTCATATAGACTGAGCAGGCTCTTTTGTAGCCAGATCTCATATGGACCTCATGCAGACCTCAGGTGGTGGGACAGCTTGCACTAGCCCTACCTGTAGAGCTGGCTACAAAAAAGCATGCTCAGTCTCTCCCTTTGTAGTCGATGCCCTTATCCTTGCCATGCTGCTGTCAGGGAAATGTATCATTATCCAAAGGCAGCAATGGGAGTTAGCTGAGGTCATGCATGTGATTGGACTGCGTATTACCTCCGCTATGTCAGTATGCCTTTTAGTAGTGGATTCTGGGGAGCATGAGCAGGATGGTGTTCTCATGTCCTGCATATGGGCAGCTGGGTTTGCCACCATAGGAACAGAATGCTGGGCTGAATAGGTGTTTGGCCAGATCCAGAATGGCTTTTATGTTCTACTTTGAACTGTGAAATGTTGGGGGATATGTTAGCTGATCCTGGGGTCAGCTCGAGGTCATCCTTGTGTGTCCAAATGATGCACAGGGGATCCAGGGGTCAACTGGGCATGATCTCTCATTTTCCCCAGGATAAAAGAGATGGCACATGGTGTGGTGCAGGCTCCCAGGTCTCTCTTCTCCCCGCAAGTAGTGGGGCTTTGCAAACAGGCACAGAATTGTGTGGGGGGGCTCTTTGCCCATGGGGGGTGGGGGTGCCACCATTTTGCCATCCCCAGGATGGCCGCTGGCACTTTTCGGCACCAAGTTTTGGTATTTTGTTTGTTTGTTTTGTACTTACATTTTGCACAGGATCGGGGATGTGCAGTTGTGTGACTGGCTCCTGCTTAAAAAAAACCTCACGCAGTGCCGGAGCATCCCCTGACTCCCATAACGTCATGCTAGTGTGTGCAGGCTGGGGGACGATCCCGGAAGTTGGAAAGCCCAGGATCCTCCCCCCCATCCCAGATAGCTGGTAAGTGTAGATGAGCCTGGTGTGTGCTTGCAAGTGAATTCTGTCTTCTGCCTACATGCTTCAAATAATAATCCTGATATTGGACGCCACAGTGCCTGACCTTGGAGTGGAGTGGTTACTGGTAGAATGATACCTCTGGGAAATGACCTCTCAGTTTGGTTGGAGTAGGATTTCTGGAAATGGTCCTAGCTTCTTCTTTTTCAAGTTACAAATTTAGTCTGCTCAATGTCTACATTTCAGAATAACTAGAAATTCAGAGGGGTAGGGTGCTTTTGAGGGTGATGACAGCAGAGAAGATGCATTGGACAAAATGGAGAAAGGACCTGCAGAATTTCCATTGAAGAAGGAGACAACCATTTGCCCAATTCCTGACAATCCCAACTACAAGGCCTACTGGCTTCTCCTGGCTTGAGAATCCTTGATGAGGGACATGTCTTATTCATTGAAATTAATTACTGGACTAATGTTAAGTGAGTTTATGCACAGATAATCTGATAAGCAAGCAGAGATTTTGTGGCAGCTGATGCCCTTTTAAAATGAAAAGTATCATTGCACACTGTATAGCTGTGAGGTTTCACAGCCTGCGACTTTGTAGAAAAAGACTGATCTGCGTGTCCGGAAACAAAAAAAGGGGTCAGCATGATTTTTCTCAGTGCTCTTTAACAAAGGGCTTGATTTCCCCTGACCTTAATAGATTAAGCCTGGGTGTTTATTTTTGAATCAATTGTTATTGATCCAGAAGACATGGCATTTTAATTGTGTGTTCGCCCCTCTTCTTCCTCTTCTGTTCTTTCCCTCCCTCTGGCTGTTGGAAGCTGCTGTTTGGTATGCTAACTGTATCACAGCCTAAAGGGCTACATTTTCAAAGCAGGGTGCACAAATCCCATTAGCAGCAACAGGGGCTGGTTGTTAATGTGTAACTCCCCATGAACTTGCTTTGAAGAGAAGGTGGGGGGGGGGAACCTTAGCATCAATGCCTGTTTGCCAGGCTAAATTATGTTTTCACTGGTACTCAAAATGTAACCGTTATGGATTCTTAATTCTGTTATGGTTCTCCTCCTTAGGTTTTTTTTTTTTTTTTTTAGAAACTACTCAAATTATTTAAATCTGACTATGTTATCTAGCAATTCAGAGCACCACCGGCTAAACCCTTTAGCATGATTCAAACACCAACTGATGGAAGCTAAACTGGTTGACTGGAGACACCCCTGCTGCGAATTCAGTCCCTAACTGGTCACTTGTGATTTCAGCACAGACTGATTTAACATGAATGAGGCCTTTGTGAGCCATTTTGTTCTGTCTTTCTGAGGAGCAAATGCCAACAGGGTAGAGATCTAGAAACTCGCACTATAACCGATATGCATTTAAATGAGAAGTAGCAAATCAAAGGATGCCTGCATTTGCATAGGATTCCTTGGGCCAGAGGGAAATGCTGCCAATTCTCTTCCTTGACGTGTCGGGATTGAAGTGTATGCAGGCTAGACAGATCTGGCAATGAACAGTACATTTTAGGTAGAGAAACATTACACATAAATCCTGTTATTTTTCTCTTTCTTTCTTGTCTAGCATGTTATTTTCAGACATATGATCAAACAAAGATACTATTTCCAAATTTTGGGTTTAAGCTTAGCATTGCTTCAATGACATCTGTCAATGTTATGTTTTAGGAATCCTTTTTCTTTTCTTTTTTTAAAATAAATCTTTAATTGTATATAAAAGGCAGATTTTTAGTAGAATTTGGCTTTTAAGATAATATACTTCGGGTATGATATAGCCAGTGTTCTGCACTTCAGAGTCCCACTAGATTAGGTTTTAATTCAAAACTGTCTTGGAAGCCACACCTGCACACAGTTAAGCTGAAATCTTCCCATTTTATTCATTCATTATTGTGGTTCTCCAGATTTCAGCGGGGGGAGCTTAGTTGCTCCTACAGTTAAGGTATTCCAGAAGAAGATCACGCCACAATTACTGTATGGTGCAGAGATTTGGGGATGCAGTCATTTTTCCCTTTAGAAGTTGTGCAGAACACTCCGACCTGCAAGAAGAAAAGATGGATCACAGAGTTGTGATCCATTTGTGTGACACTTTGTAGATAAAATGTATTGTAACCTTGCTGATTTGGATGCCATAGTTGATACAGATCAGGTGGATGCGACTTTGGCCCCTACTTGTCTAGTTACAGTGGATGTCAATGTGAACAGTATCCTTGGAGAGGTGAGGCCTACCATTTGGGGTGATTTCAGAAGGTGGTGCTAGGGGATTTCTGTTTGACACCATGGCCGTTATCCTGTAGTGTCCCTCAGGGTTACATCTTATCCCCCATGCTATTTAACATATGCACGGAATTGCTGGGAGAGATTGCTGGGAGAGAGAACTCCTGGGTGAGGGAAAAGGCAAAGCGCACCTCCCGGAGGCCCAAAAAAGTGAGCACTGCTGAGTGCTCCACAGGGCTGGCTCCTGGAACCGTTAGTACAACAGGAAGCTAGAACTGACTGCAGCAATTCTGGAAACTAGCCCACACAACCACTTCTAGAATGGGCCTGGTCAGTGGACCTCCCTTCCATGAGCTCTTGTTCCATTCCAGAAACACCAGTTTGGACTAATTTCCAGTTGCTGTATCAAATACTAGCTTCCTTTTGCACTGGTGGCCTTCCCCACTAGCAGAATGGCATCACTGGATACTGCCTATAAACAACACATTTACCACATTGAATATAGTAGATTCCAGATAATACGTTGAATAACAGAATGACCTAGGACAAAGTTCTGTTGCATCAAAAAGGAACAAAGTGGCAGCATCAAAAGCACTGAAGTTGTTTGTTATCAGCATTCAAATTTCAATTTTTATTTACTTATACAACGTTTCCATACCACCTTTCAGACCTAACCCCCCTCCCCCCAAAAAACCCCATGGCAGGTTGCAACAATAAAATATCAATACAATTAATGAGACCATTCACATTCAAAATAAAACAGATAAACAAAACCATAGTCACATAAAATTAAAATGAATTAAAAGCCTGGAAGAAGAAAACTATCACCTGCCTAAACGACAACAGATAAAGGGCCAGTCTAGCGTGCCTTGGAAGGAAGTGTCCTAGTCAGGACACTGCCATGAAGAAAGTCCTTGTCCCATCTCTCCACCAATCACACCTCCTTGGTAGTGAAATGTAGAGTTGGACCTCAGAAGTTGACCTCAATTAGCAGACAGGCTCAGGCAAGAAGAGGCAGTTCTTCAAATATCCTTTATACATCTCTGTCTCATTAAAAAAAAAAGTAATTCACATTTTAATAGTTCTAAAACTTTAGGAATCCTGCATAAAAAAGCTCCTCAACACGTGATGAAACTCAGTTATTCTAACCATTCTCAGTATAACTCTAATCTTGTATTTACATGCTCATTGGTTCCAAAAATTTATGTGTCTTGCTTGCTCAAAATATGTTCTATAGGACACCATTTGCCCATTTCAGTGAAAATATTTCCTGCATCAGCTCCAATCACTTAAAGTGTTGAATAGCAGCAATGAAATCCCTAATTTAAGAATGTCAGTGATAAAATAATAAATATTGAGTAACTTCCCATCTGCCAGATAGCATTGTTATCTAGATTATTAACAGAGATTTTATCATGAAGAGGCATGTTCATAAGGCTGGTGGACCTACTTTTAATGGCCTCTAAGAGTGTGCAAGGCTACCATCCAGCTCCTGACACATCTGGGATTACATGGAGGTGCTGCCTACATCTACCTGTGCCTCCATGTGAAGGGCCAGTTTAGCCACTATTGTTTGTGCAATTACTGCATGTTATTGTTGTCACATCTAGTCCATCTAGTCCAGCACTCTGTTCACAAAGTGGCCAACCAGCTGTCGTCAACCAGGGACCCACAAGTAGGACATGATGCAACAGCACCCTCCCACCCATGTCCCCCAGCAACTGGTGTATATAGGCTTACTGCCTCCTGCTTACTAGTCCTGCTCAGGTGTTCACCTGAAGACTTGTGGGCTTAAAGTGAGTAGAGGATTGGGGTCATGCATGCTGGCCTTGACCTCTACAACTCTAGGTGCACTGGCCACAGCCACCTCAGTTCAGACCTTGCCATTTTGAATCAGTAAAGACCCTTTCTACACCATAGCAGTGTAGTGGGTGCAGCGCAGGCGATTCTGGAAGTAGCCACTTCTGGGATCGGCACACAGAAGCCACATCATCAAAGTGTGATGGCCATTTTTTATTTTATTTTGTTGATGGAGAGTGCACGAGCGCTCCTCCGAAAATGTAAGTATTTTTTTTAAAAAAAATGCCCGGGCCCAGGCCCCCACCCCTTCCCTGCCCTTCCAGGGGTGGTGAAACTAGTGTCACCCCCTCCCCTGCTGGGCACGGAGCTGCGCAGTGCAGCTCTGTGCCCAGTTTGCAGCTGTGTTTACTCACGAATAAGCACGGCTGCGCCTGGGATGGGCGGCCACATTCTTCCACGGTCCCAGAAACTTCCTGGGACCATGGAAGAATCTGGATTTTTGAGGTTTCTGTAAACCTGGGAAAATCCTGTGCCTGCCCCCACCCCCCAGGACTCCCTGTGCATCATTTGGATTCACAGGGAGCAGCCGGGGGCCAACCCAGGCAAAAAAGCCTGGTGTGGAAAGGGCCAAAAATGCTCTACTCTCATTTGCTTGAATGCAAGTAGAACTCTCCACAGGATCTCATACCCTGCCTTATCAGGGCTGCCTATCACACAGAAAGTTCTACTTTTGCTTGAGTGCAATTCAACACAAACAGAGCTCCTATTCAGACTTTGCCGATTCAACATGGCGAGCTCTGAACTGAGATGGGTGGAGGGCAGTGCATGCAGAGATGTAGCGGGCAGGGCTAGTGTGCACTGTGCACACTGCCATCACATGTTCAGATGAATCCCTGAACAGGGCTTGTGCCTCCACTGGAAGTGGGGAGTGGGTATCATGGGTCGGCTGTGATTTGCGCAGCAACACCAACCACATGCGATGATTGCACAAACAACACTAGTGGCAAATGACAGTTCTTCACATAGAGGCACCACCCTATTCAGCAAAGAGAAAGGGCAAGATTGTTTAAAGACCCATAAGACGTATACTTATACTCTGGTGAGGAAAAGAGCTGGGGATGAAATTTGGGGTTGAACCCTGCAGCCAAAGCACTCCCAAATGACCACCTAGAGAACAGCAAATGATGAGGGCAGAGCATGCCAGGAGTCACCAGGATGTATGCTGGTTGCTACAGCATCCTTTCTTCCATCTTTTTTTTTGGGGGGGGGGGAGATGTTTTATAGTTAGGGAACAGCCGGCCAGGCATGGAATGCTCACAGATGCTTATTTCTATTGTTTTTAAAATATACCATCCATTTCTATAACAAAATGGTTCTGAACTAGGGGTGTGCACGGACCCCCCCAGATCGGATCGGGACCCGGATCGGGACCTCCAATTTTGTCACGGATCGGTTTGGACAAAATCGGAGGCCCCCTGGACCGGATCGAGTACGATCCCGATCCAAAAATTGGAAATTTTTGGATCGGCCGCCATTTTTCCCCCCATAGACTTGCATTGCAATGCAAGTCTATGAGGAAAAAATGGCGGCGGGTGGGTGAGGGGGGGCCTAACTCCCTCCCCCCCGGGGCCGTCCGCTGTGGACGGCCCCGGCAGGTAAGCCCCCTCCCCCGCGCTCCCTATCCCCCCTGGGGCCATCCGCTTCCATCCGCTGGCGCCCACGGGCGCCAGCGGATAGAAGCGGACGGCTCCGGGGGGGGGTAAGCCCCCTTCCCTGCCACTGCTTACCTTTTAGGGCCATTCGCTCCCGTCCGGCGCTGGCGGCTACCGCCAGCCGGCTTTGCGGCTTGCTCTCGAGTAGCGCGCCGGGTGATCACCCGGCGCGCCACCCTGGAGCAGGCCGCGGAGCCCGCTGGTAGTAGCCGCCGGCGCCGGACGGGAGCGGACGGGCCGGGAAGGTAAGGGCCCCCCTCCCCCCCTCCGCGCGCCCCCTCCTCCCCTCCACACACCCCCTGCTTACCTTCCCGGCCCGTCCGCTCCCGTCCAGCGCCGGCGGCTACTACCAGCGGGCTCCGCGGCCTGCTCTTGAGTAGCGCGCCGGGTGATGACATCACCTGGCGCGCCACCCTGGAGCAGGCCGCGGAGCCCGCTGGTAGTAGCCGCCGGCACCGGACAGGAGCGGACGGGCCGGAAAGGTAAGGGCCCACCTCCTCCCGCCCCCTCCTCCCCCCCCGCTGTCCACTTTCATCGGCGGGCGCCCGCTGGCGCCCACCAATGGAAGCAGCGGTGGGCGCCAGTGGGCGCCCACCGATCCGCCGATCCGCCGAACCGGTTCGGAGCCTTTTCGGACCAGTTCGGATTGGATCGGCCGATCCAGCTGTCGGATCGGAAATCGGATCATTTATCCGATTTCCCACTGGACCGGACTCGGATCGTGGATCGGGTCCGATCCAGTGCACATCCCTATTCTGAACCCCAAGTTTAGCATCAGGAGCAAACTCCATTCTATTTCAGTAATCATGGTGGTGCTATGATTTAAGCCATACTGGTAAATCTCTGGGTGATTTTGTGATAGATTGAAAAGGGTGTTTAACATTAGTAACAGTATGACTTTTCCTATGTAAATTAGGGTGCTGTGGTGAAGAGAGTTTGGGTCAACCAAGAGTGAACCTTTGTGGAAAAGGACTATGGGCTCAGTTCAATTCTGGAACTGAAAACAAATTCCTAAGCTCAAAATGTGCTCAGGCACCCTGGCCTTTAACTCTAAGTGTTAGTGTTTTAAATCTGGTTCTGGTTGGTGGATCGTGGGATCTTGGTTAAAAACTAAGGCCCGATCTACACCAAGAGGGTATAACACTATGAAAGCGGTATGAAAGTGGTATATAAAAGGCAGAATCCACACTACTGCTTTATAGCAGTATTGAAGTGCACTGACAACTATTGGGGCCCAAAGACACACACCATATACCACTTTCATATTGCTATATTCTGCTTGGTGTAGATCTAGCCTTAGGCAGGATCTACATGTCGTCTTCGATGCGCCCTCCCTGCGCCACAAGCCACTTTGGAGCACTGCACTTCATCTAGTGTGGCTCAAGCCTTGGAGGCTCTGCCCGCACCACCGCGCCCGCCACCCTTTCATCCAGGCTGGTCCCGGGGAGGGAGGAGGGAGGGGGGAGGGTTGTAAACAAAAGCCAGCAATTGGGAGAGGGATTTCCAATTGCTAGTTTTTGTTTACAACCCTCCCTGGGACCGGCCGGGATGAAAGGGTGGCGGCGGCGGCAAGAGCGTGAGCAGAGCCTCCGAGGCTTGAGCCACACTAGACGAAGTGCAGCGCTCCAAAGTGGCTTGTGGCGCAGGGAGGGCGCATCGAGGATGACGTGTAGATCTGGCCTTAGTCTGCCCACCTAAGTGAGTTGAAAATTCAAAACTGGCTACGTTCAGAGTCTTTCCTCTTCTTTTTTGCTCTAACATATCAAAAATGTAGGAGTAGTTGTAAAGCATGGAATATCTTGGAGAAGAGAAATGATAATTGTGTACTTCACAAGTACTATACGTGACTGTCAATAGAGGACCCCCCCCCCATAATACCATTAAATCTATTGTATAAAATTACCTAGCTTCCCTGCTGACTCTGATAAACGCTCATGTGGGTGTTGAGAGCAACCTTCAAGTTAGGCATGAGTCTAGGCCCCTTGATTCCCTGACCCATTGCCACATATATCAAGAAGGATCCTTGAAGAGGGGGCTGGATGGAATGGGGTGACAGAAGAAGCAATTATGAGAGTTTTGTCTAAGAAAGCAATATCCCGATGATCAAATCCGAAAGCAGCTAATTAACAGATCCACATGGCATGCATTCAGATTCAAGTCTCTGCAAAGGAAATGAGCCCTCAAATTTGATTTGTGAAGTTGAAAAGCATGATTATTCATTTCCATCGACTCATTTCTCTTGTTAACATCCTACCCTGACTGGGTAGGCAAAATACCTCAATCAGAAAGCAGTATTGTTATTGGTGTACAAGATATTTTTGATACACGGGCTCAAGAAGGTACTGTTACTGTCTCACGCACCAGGGGCAATCCCCCCCAAAGGTTTCATTGTACATAGTTAAAAGCAGAAGAAGTCTAGAAGAGACATTATATTCATCCCCTGCTTGATGATTTTGAACACGTGTGGTTTCTTCTACCACTCTCCTGCCTCCCCTGACTTGGATTAATCCCAAAGAAAGCTCTGGGTGAGTTTAGGCCAATTTATTTATTATGTCCAGAAGGTGAATGAATGATTGAAGTGACCCTGAGTGGTATTTTGCTTTCCTATGCTCCGGTAGATCAGGCAATTGAGATTGTAAGGTCTTGCGTGGCAAGGACACCCTCAAGGCAAAGGCAGATGTAGAATCTGCTTTTCATTTTAGAGTCTACCACACTCTTCCCTTGGCTCACGAATACCCAGCAAGAGACTTTCTTCTTCTTTATAGATCAGTATGACCATATGTCACTTCATATGCTTCTTTAGATTTATTAACAATAAGTATCCAGTTTGTGGATATGAGTAAATTTTTGTCAATGCTTGTGCACATCGAGAAATTCAAGCATCAATTAGAAGTGGCTAAAGTGGCTAAAGAAAATATCATCTTGGGTATATCTAATCAATCAATCAATCAATCAATCAATTAGGGCCATTTATATCCTGCTACTTCAAGTGACTGCATCTTAGAATGGTTAACTCTTTTTTAAAGATCTAAATAAATTCATATAAGAAGAACATCAAAAAGCAGGATTAGGAAAACAAATGCCATAAAACCAGATCCTCTAAAGATGTGAGACAATAAAAAGGTCTTTTCTAGGTGTCAAAAAGACATCATTGGTGCCAGGAGAGCCTCCCTACAGAGTGCATTCCAAAGTTAGGGTGCCACTACTGGGAAGGTCTTCTCCCTTACTTGCCTCATTGCTGAAAATGGGGGGGGGGGCACGTTTTAAAGCTTTAAAACCAGAACCTTGAAGTAAACCTGAAAATAGATCTGGAGCTAGTGCCCCTTTTTAAAGACTGGTGAGATGTTCTCCATATGCTTGTTCCCAGGTTAGCAATCTGGTACACCTATTTTGTACTACCAGAGGGTTCTGAACTGTCTTCAGTGTAGGCAGCACAAAAAACAAATTTCAGCAATCTAACATGTTTGTTATGTGGAAACCTATGCCATGGCTTTTTCTCTCCAGGAGAGGCTGAAGTTGATGAGTGTGCTTCATGTCACTGATATGGTCGGATCGAAGAGTACCAGCAGACTGCTTTCATTATTATTATTATTATTATTATTATTTAAATTTATATACCACCCCATAGCCAAAGCTCTCTGGGCGATTTACCAAAATTAAAAGATTGAACATTAAAAAGTTGATATATAAAATTTAAAACCATAAAACATAAAAACAACTAATATTTAAAACATTTTAAACTTTAAGCCTGGCCAGAAATTCAGTTAAAAACCTCAACTTAAGCTGTTAAAATGCCTGGGAGAAAAGAGAAGTTTTGACCTGGTGCCGAAAAGATGACATTGTTGACGCCAGGTGGGTCTCATTGGGGAGATCATTCCATAATTGGGGGGGCCACCACAGAGAAGGCCCTCTCCCTTGTTGCTGTCCTCCAATCTTCTCTCGGAGTAGGCACCTGGAGGAGGATCTTAGATGTTGAGTGTAGTGTACAGGTAGGTTCATGACGGAAGAGGCGTTCCATCAGGAATTGTGTAGAGATGTGTATTGCATCGTTAAAATGTCCAATAACAATACGATAAGGTCGTTAGCGGACATCCAATTAACGATAATGCTACGATAGAAAAACCTCCGATAAATATCCGTTCCAAACATTTTCAGCCGGATTATATCGGATTATTGGACTGCCATATAAATAAACCTATAACTTCTGTATTTTAAAAGTTAGAGGCTTGAAACTTGGTCACAGTACTTATAGGGTAAGCCTAAGTATGTGTATGAAATTTGAGATCGATCCCTCCAACCCTCAATTTTATATGAATTTATTAAAGATTGTTTAAGTTCTGACAGGTCAGAATGACAGCTCGCCACGTGCGTTCATTCAGACCTGTCAAAAAGTTGCAGGATCTTTACAAAATTCATATAAAATCGAGGATTGGAGGGATCGATCTCAAATTTCATACACATACTTAGGCATACCCCATAAACATTGTGACCAAGTTTCAAGCCTGTAACTCTG
This sequence comes from Anniella stebbinsi, assembly GCA_029215795.1. Classification (NCBI taxonomy): domain Eukaryota; kingdom Metazoa; phylum Chordata; class Lepidosauria; order Squamata; family Anniellidae; genus Anniella; species Anniella stebbinsi. Next base: position 80,225,447 of record JARDYH010000002.1, on the reverse strand, counting down.
AACATACAGAAGTTATAGGTATTTTTTCTAACCCCCCCCACCCAGCTCTATAGGGCACAACGGAGCTGCAAATTAAATATCGGATTTCCAAAAATTATTGTGAAGACGATATGATTAACCTACGATATTATTGGAGACGATTATTTTTTTTGGTCCAAAATTCTGATAATGATAAAATATGATGTTTTTGAGTGTGCACATCCCTAGTATTGTGGTCCCAAGCCATATAAGGCTTTATAGGTTAAAACCAGCACCTTGAATCGGGCTTGGAAAAGTACAGGCAGCCAATGCAAGTGGGCCAGAATCGGTCTTATATGTTCGAACCTTCTGGTCCCTGTTACCAATCTGGCTGCTGCATTTTGCACAAGCTGCAGCTTCTGAACCGTCTATAAAAGCAACCCCACATAGAATGCATTGCAGTAATCTAACTTGGAGGTTCCCAGAGCATAGACAACTGAAGCCAGGTTATCTTTGTCCAGAAAGGGTCATAGCTGGGCCACCAACCGAAGTTGGTAAAAGGCACTCCGTCTCACGAAGGCCACCTGAGCCTCAAGTGACAAACCCCCAAGCTTCAGAGGGAGTGCAACCCCATCCAAAACAGGTTGAACATCCTCCATCCGGTCAGAAGAACCTTGTCCTTGGCCTTCAGAGGAAGTCCAATCCCAACCAAAACATGGTAAGCATCATCTTTGGCTACAAACAACAGAATTAAGCTTCAGTTTATTGGTGCTCATCCTGTTCATTATTGATCCCTGCTGGGGAAAGGGTGAATTGGTTCCTGATACTCCTTGTCTAGCAGGTTATTTGTCATAGCAAGCTTAGGCCGTGCCACTACTATTCTCCACTATTACTAAAGATGTTGTGCTCCTTCTTCCTATGTTATGTTCCTTTAAGAGGAAGGAACCATGCTTTTTTAGGAGGTCTGTTTGTTCTGACCCCAAATCTCCCTGTTCAGACAAAGTGTTGACAATAAAGATGTATGGAGGGTAAGGGAAAGAGACAGTAAATGGGACTGCAACAGCAGACGCTGCATATTCAGTGATATGTTCACACATATCTGCTCACATGGGTAAAGAGATCCATACAAACTCTGCAATGTAGGCTTGTTCAAGTCATCAGGGAATTTAGTTCTATGTGGTTAATTGCTGTGTTGTTCTGTATATTCATGCTTTTAACTAAATAAATTTTGTTCAACTTTAAATCTTTGCAACTAAGGCAGGATCTACACTAGGGTGACCAGATTATGACAATCAAAATCCCGGACCCCCCCTGCCACCCCCCCACCCAAAACAACCCCCCACCGCGTGCCTGCGCCGCCCCCCCACCCGCGGCGCGCTGCGCCGCGCCGCCCCATGCTCCTTACCTGGGCGTCCGCTTCCCTCCGGTGCTCAGAATCTACTGAGAAACAGGCTTCCTGGCCTGTCTCTCAGTACACGCCGGGTGATGACGTCATCACCCGGCGCACTACTGAGGGACAGGCCGCGAAGCCTGTTTCTCAGTAGATTCCGAGCACCGAGGGAAGCAGACGCCCCAGCAGGTAAGTGCCTCGCGCTGCCCGCCTCCCGCCAGCACCGCGTGACCCCCCGCCCCCCCCCCCGGTTTCCCCCCCGCTGCCCCCCGGTTGCCCCGGATCGGCCTAGGTTTCCAGGTTAGGACCGGGAAACCCCGGGCCATCTGGACAGCCTAATCTACACTATTGCTTTATAACAGTTTATAACAGTATTGACAACTGTTGGGGCCCAGGACACACTGCATACACAGTTTTCAACCACTTTCAAAGTGTTATATCCTGCTTGGCATAGATCTGGCCTAAGCCACAGGCAGAGGTTATACTAATGAGAAGTATGAGTGAGTTAAATGGCAGAAACCCTCCCTAGTGTTGCTACTTCAGGACATTTGATTGTCTATTCCATAGTCCTTTTTCCTACTCTTACTGATCCATTGCCTTTTGGTACCCAAGTCAACTTGTGTATTTCACTCCACAATCATTAAGTTTGTTAACTATTCTTAATGGCTTGACAAAGTACTACTTGCGCAATCTTCCTCCACATGAATTTGTGTAATTATCCTGTCTCCCACTGCAGCGCTCTATGACACAGCCCAAACGGTTGACAAGAAGCCCCTCAAACACTAAAAAGTAGAGATGGGGAGAAATTCATTTAGTTCACATTTTAATGCAAACTTACCTAATTTCACCCTTTCAAATCACTCTGTAAACAGAAACTCAGTTATCCTTCAAAATTTGCACTTCTCTGAATTTTGCAATGGAGTTTTCCAATCAAAAATACAAAAATGCATATATTAGAGAAAATGATGTTCAAATGTCATTATATTAGGAAAACTGCTTGCAAAAATGCATGTATTAGGAGAAATGTGCACAAAAATACTTATGAATTTTCAAGGAACCTTATAAAAAAAACTTCAAAGTTTGGGATGAACTGAAGAAATAACTGGAGAAATTCTCAAACTTCAATGGTTGAATTTTAGATTGGAAAAAATGAGAAACTGAGAGAAACCAATGCTGACATTCATCCTTCCCTACAAGGCTTTTGCAGGATGCTGTGGGCTACTTAAACATATGATGCTTTTCTTAGCTTTGAAATAAAATGAGGGTTTCACCTGCTTACTTTCTGCATACCAATATATGCAATATCTGGATATTCTGTGAAAGAAACAGGATAAAAAGCAATACAACAAGTTTTTAAAATGAGGCAGACCTATCCACCATGACCCATCCCTCTACTAAAGCTATTAATTCTGGAAAAAAGCGACAACATCAAATATTTCCAAATAGAAGGTGTTTGGGGGAAATGGAGTAATTTATATACTGTAATTCATCATCCTCATTTCATTATTTTTCTTGATGATGAATTTGTGTTGTTCATTCAAAATATTTGCAACCCACTAGTCATAATAATGTCCAAATGAAGCAGAGTATGTGAAGGTCCATTCCGTGAGACAGTAAATTTAGGGCTCGTTTAACACACCTCATGCATATGACACAGCTGATTTGAAGTATTCATATTTAAATACGCAATGCTTTTTTAGAGCTAAGCATATTGTTAATTCTCTTTCTTGTTGCAAGTTTCCTGTGACAGAAGCTGAAAAATATCCAAGTCAGTCTCAAAATCTGGTATGTGTGGACTCACGCTTATGTTACCCCCATGGATTATTATTATTTTCTGAATTAATTTCCATCTGGCAGAGAAGGATTTGGATAATTTATCACTGAGTTCTTTGGAGTATGTAAGGTTTTTTCTCTTTCTTCATGACGAAGATGTAAGTCCTCTTTTAAGCAGAGTTAGATTAGTATCATCTATTACCAAACAGATGAAATGTTTAAAGAATTCACTAAATAACTAATGGCTTCAATATGTTTTGTTATACAATGCATACCTGTTTTAGGGCTAGATAAAATAGTCTTTCTTTGCTGAGAAGTAGAGATCTATAATGTTATCTCGCTAGCTAGAAAACCAGTCTGAAGGCACAAGTTCCACAGAAATAACATCATTGCCTCTTCAACCTGACCATCTCTTAGTACGGAAAATTTTTTAAACTGCTTTTCACAAAACGGTGTGACACATGAGGGGAGAAGATGGGAGTGCTAGTTCCAACCCCATCACCCCTGACAAGTTGGAGAGATAATTTCTGCATTGGACCATTTTCTTCACTCTTTGTTTGCAAGGGACAGTGCAACCATGAGGCAGAGTGAGAGTGCTGCCTTAGGCAGCAAAATATTGGAGGACATCGCTGTATGACGTGTGGCCGGACCTTCACCCCTATTCTAGCCTGCTGTATTCAAGTGCAGTGGAGGACACTGTCCCTTCACTGGTGATGAAATAAGATTAAACTTCCAGTCCTGTCAGCTTCTGTGCATGGTGTGTGTGTGTGTGTGTGTGTGTGTGTGTATGTGTATGTGTATGCATGCTATCTTGCCCTTTTCCTTAGGCAGCCAAATGTCTTAGGCCAGCCCTGCCCATTTAGGCTCCCTGCACAATGTAGAAGCCTGGAAAACCGATTAGGGGTGAAGCTAGCAGGTTTATCCTCATCCTCCCACTTTGTATGTTGTTGCTTAAACATAGAAGAAGAATTCCTGAATAGGCTATGGACTGGAAGAGTTGATGATGCTCATGTAATTAGGACTTGGACAATTTGAAAAGGGATAGTGCCAACAAAGCTGAGTCTGTTGATTATCACTGTAAACAAGAGGAGGGTCTTACTGGGCAGGAATTTTGTGTGTGAAGAACTGTGTTCTGTCATGTCTATTTTATTCTGTGACAGGGCAGCAAATAATGACTTATCTGTGCTATTACCTGTGGGGTATTTTAAACTATGCCCTGATTAAAGAAATATAAGTGTTGGCAAATGCAGATTTAAAAACATTCTGCAGGCCTCTCCACTTGTAAGATCTGGATACAGGCAGTGCCAGATTTACAAGTCTTCCTTCTCATAAAGTAGCAAACAGTTCCCTTGTTATTTTTCATACATTTTTCTCTCCCAGATGTATCAGCTCTTAGAGATTGCGTGACAACTTAGGCCCATCCAGCCCACTAGTGTCAAGCAGCTCTGTGGAGTTTTTCAAACCCTTCTATGCAAAACTTTGCTGGAAATGAGAGGGACTGAACACATAGACTAGAACGTAGCTGTGGCCCTCCCCTCCTGGACAGCCTTCCAGTTCTCTGCTACAGAAGCTAAAGTTGTAATTTTATATATCCTTACCAGCCAGGTAGTCAGTCCTATTAGAATCAATGGAACTGACTTCTTAGTAGACATAAATAGGATTTCAATGTGGAAGTGCAATATGGTGCTACCCAGATTTGTCACTGCAGGCAGCTTAAGCAATGTTGACTTACCATCTTTCAGCTTCAGTTTTCTCATTGGAAAATGGGAATAATGTTGATCAACCTGGCAAAGGATGAATTGGACAAGTGGATCTGCTCAGAAGGGTAGGTTAACATAGAACCAAATTCAGAAAATGGTCAGGTCAGAAGTGGAACGCCCTGTTAAGCAGTGCACTTTTCCATGTAACAGATTCCATAAGCCTCTTCTGGTGGGGATTTTTTAAATTTGTGGCACATTTCTTTTGCTTATATAGAATAGGCAAGAGTGCCTGGCTAGGGAAATTACTGTGTATTTCTAGTTTACTTCAGTTTTGATTCAGTCAGAATCCCTAAATCTGACAACCTATAATCAAACAAAGGGAGTACTCTAGTAGGTAGGGATTAACGGAAGGGAACAGCTTAGACCAATATGAAAAGCCCATTTATGAATCTCTCAATAAATAAGCCTTTTGTTTTGTCTAATTGCTGGTTTGAATATATCAGCCTCATCAATGGGATTAGGGTTAATAGATGTTTGGTCATGCAGAACACGCAGAGGAGGAATCTGATACACACACACAAAAATTGCACTTAATGAGCTTAGCAAATGTTTGCCATATTTTTAATGAACCCTGGGGCTGTCATTTAGAAATGCTTAGCAACTGCTTTTCCATCCTTGAAAATAGAGCAACCGAAGGACATTAACACTATGCACACCATAAATAAAGCAAGCTATTTAAAGAGGCCGGCCAGGAGGTGGAGATGGTGACATTTTCTGTGAAAGAGCCCAGGACACTTAACACATGGTGTATGACAGTTCAGAGGGCATCTTAAATTTCCTGAAGGCTATAGCTGCAACTTTCTGCAGGGTTTCAAGTAACAACAACACCCTCTCACTTTAAAGTTAAGCCTGTTTACGACACTGCCTTGAAAATTATTCACTTCTCTTCTCGACTCCTTTATCTTCCCCCACCCCTGAAGACTTGCAGAACAGATATGAAAAGAACAAATTATTTGTGTTCACCATCTCCTAAACCTCCCATCCTTGTCTTTGCCCTTAAGCAGGCTTGCTAAAATCAGTGATGTAGCAGACACAGGCAACGGGGATTGATTGCACAATGGATTTAATGATCCATTCTTTCGCCTGTGGGACTTTGAGCCTGAAACCAGTGCAGGCTAGAGTAATGGGGAATTAGTGGAGCAAACTATGTGTTATGCGGCTAGGGATATTTTTAACTGGACCTAACAGAATCAAGTTTGCCTCTGAGGATGGTCTGGGCTGACACGCAAATGGAAGATAATAGGCCATTCATATGAGTTCTGGAGCAAATGCATGATGTTTTAAAGACATTCAGTTGGCAGAGAGGCAGTGGCTCTGAGGTCTTCTATCAGCACACCACAATTGTGAAGCATTCGCTCTCAATGCTTGGAAATGTATTTTTCAAGTCTAGCCTTTTCAGGCTATATTCCTGTTGGAATCAGCAGGCCCCGCTGTGTCATGTGAGTAATACATTTTAATCTGAAAAGCTAGAAAGAAACAGTATTATTAGCCTAGGGAATTCACAGATGTCATCTGATGATAAAGTGGCAGATTTTTTATTTTTATTTTATTTATTTATTTTTAAAAAAACACATTTTACAGTGCCTCATTTTCAGCTAATCCAACAATAAAGCCTCGTGTTATGGTCTCTGTTATGCTAAAGTGCATGCCAAATTAGAATATATGGGAGATTACACTGGTTGAAAAGCAATGGTGGTAAAATAAACAAGGCTTGCTCCAACTGTTTCACTCCCTCAGTAAATGCATGGCTGAGCTGTTGGTATTCCACCACTGTGGCTGTTGCTTTATTTGTCTGACGCTGCATACCTGGGACAGATGGATTAGCTTATATTTCTCTTGACCTGCTTTTTACTAGACTTTCATTCCTCTTGATGGTTGGTGACAGTTTATAATATTTATTTATTTATTTGGACACTGTTCATTTTGATTTCTCAGCACACATTTTCAAAAGCTGGGAAAGGAAATTAGGTCTCCTTACCTTTTAAATGGTATTGGACAGCTGATGAGGTACTGAGCCTTTGACCTCTAGGCTGAAACCTGTGAAAGGTCACTTGTGCTAGAAAGTCTTTCCGTTTTAATGGCTGTGTCAAATTGCTTGGTGGTCTCAATCTTGCTCTTTGTAGACGAGTGTCCATATCCCAAATGACATTTTGGAGACCGTTGTTCTATTTTTCAGTGTCAGTGTCTGGAGACTATATAAATTTAAATGAGGGAAGAAATACTTCTTGAATATAGTTGCTTCCAAATATCATGAATGTTGTATTCCAGAAGCCATACTTTTTATTGAAAATCTCTTTATATTTTCCTCTCTGTTTTTTTTAAACCTGAGATTAGAATGTGCTAGCCTGACATAATGAGGAATAAAGCAAGGAGCAAGTTGGCAAGGAAATAGAGATAAATCTTGGAGACGGATAGGTTTTCCTATCTCTAAGGTCATCTTACATGTTACATTAATTGGATATTGTACAATTGAGCCTTATTTTATTTTTTACTTTAGAGCAATTGACTACAGCCCTAATTCAGATTGGGACCAGTGTGCACCGGGAAGGGAGATTAAACTGTCTGCCACCACCCATTTGCTTCCTGAAATTCCATCCCGCATCAAATGCAGAGACTTAAAAAGACAGACAGACAGAAAGAAAAAAGGCCTCTACCAAGCCTCAAATTGAGACTTCCCCCTTTTTAAAATCCCGCTGCAAGGGGGTGTGAAAATTTTGGGAAGCAATGTGTAGGAGAGGAAGGTTTAATTTTCCCCTCCTGGTGCATGCTGATCTCCACCTGAATTGGGGCAGCGCACAATTACTATAAACAAACAAACAAACAATAAGGCTCAGCTACATTCTACTCAATTAATGTAACATGTACTTTGACTCTAAAAATCTGAGAGGGATAGTGGTTAAAAGCGAATCACTTGTTCTCTTTTAACCACTCACTTACTCTTGACTCATATCATTAACATGACAAGTATTATTTTCATGTCTCCATAAAAATATCTTCAGATGTGGTGATGTTGCACTGAAAATGTAACACCCAGCCTCAGAATATGTTTTCAGTGTCAGTATTCAGCACTGGAACATATGAAGTAATTTAAGGGTGATATTACCTTTGAACATGCTAGTACCTTTCTCTCTGTCACCACTAAGTAAGCAAAACTAACATGCCACCCTCCCATCTCACCTATGGACAATTCTAGATGAAACTATCAGAGCACCTAGTAGAGCCTAATTTGAACATGTGCTATTTCCTTCTGCATTCCATTTTAGACTGTGCTTAAATGCAGACTTCACAGTTTCAATATCAGCCAGCTTTGTTCCTTTCCCCTTCCTTGATTTCTTTACCATCTAGCTAAATGAAGAGTTCTGAAGAATTCAGAAGCTTGAACACTATTCTGTGACATTTTGGTTGACTTAATAAAGGTATTGCCTTAATATGGATATTGGATTTTTTTATGCCCAACGTGGGTATTTTTTTGCCTTTTGTGTGATAATAGTACTTAGTAATTCACAGTTAGGATTGGTACACACATCACATTTTCCATTGTTCAAACCATGGTTTTTAGAATTGGGGATAGGTTAAGTTCTTGTACACTGCCTTCTCTTATAATCTCAGACTGATGAATGATGTCCCCATTTTTGTTGTTACATCAAAACTGGCAGCCTATGATTTCTGGAAGTCCTGGTTTTGAGAGCTGGGACAAACCATAGTTTGTTGGATCAGATATCACAGCAAACTATGGTTTGGGTGGGAGGAGGAACATTACTTATTAAGCTATGTACATGAGTGAAGGAGAGAGGCTGAGGAGAGGATGTGTGGGCTTATTCATGATCTTTTGAACAATGGAAACATGCCACCTGAGTGCATGTTTACCAATTTCCCCCCTACTGTTCATTGATTTTTGAATGGATTGCTATAGAACTGGGATGTTAAAAGGGATCCAGCAGTAAAGTCCAAATCTTTGTGGTGAAGCCTCCCTGCAGATGCAGTCTTAGTTGCCTCTCTTCTAAAAGCTCCAATGTTTTAACTGAAGTGAAAACTTTGACCTGGGAGTCAAATATCCTAACAACCTACACACCCAGCATCGTCTCCAGGAAAAGCTCACGAAGCTCATCACGAAGAATGACTTACACTATCATCTTCTCTATGTTAGGAAAACCGATGCCGGTGCATTGGTCAGCAAGTTAAATAACAACATGCCATCAGTATAGAACGTGATGGGCAGAGTATTGCTATAACTTGAAATTCATAGCACTTTAACACCTGTTTCCATAGCTACAATGTAATCCAGACATCTGAGAGGCTACCCTGCCTTTGCCAGGCCTGTCATTTCAGGGAAATAAATTAAGAAAGCTGATGACAAGGCCTGGATTATACAATTTCTTTAAAGTATAGCAACCAGACCTGAAATCTAACCAGGAGTGAACATAGTTCAGACGAAATGAATAAAACCTATTTCCTGTAACCTTTGTAAGAAAATGTGGATATAGCCTCCTTTGTGTCTTTATTTTTTTTCCTTTCCCAGAAGCAATATTATAGGCTACACCTGGCAGTTGTATTTCGTACAATGATATATTCCTAAGTGAAAGGGTTATGTGTGTGTGTGTTTTCTGAGGGGGGCCTAAACAGATGGAGGCACAGAAGTAGAAAAGAGATATAGTTAAGCAAATGCTAAAGAGCAAAACTTCAGTGGCAGACACTTAGTTATTTGCATATGCACAATATGTTTCTGTCTAGAGGCATATTTTCTCAAAGTATGTGTATATTTCTCTGTCTCTATATTTATCAGTATCTCTAGCAACATATGCAAGGCTATGAATAGATTTGGGTGTTTGTAGGTTGGGTTATGGTAATTCTTTAAGTGTTTGAGTTCGGTTGAGCTTGTGCTAGTGAGGAAATGATGAGAAATTATCAAAAGGGAGGAGAAGACTTTCAAGTATTAAGCACTAGGGTAAGAAATTATCAGGTCCATAGTGTGAGAGAGGGAGGGAGGGGACAAAACTAGATATTTCAACATATATGTGTGCAACATTCCCCTGAAGGTTTTTTAAAAAAATGGAAATCAGCTATAGAATACTGAGAGTTTGACTGGAAGACAAGAGCAGGAGCTTTATTATTATTATTATTATTATTATTATTATTATTATTCAATCGTGGCAGTTTTTCTCGAAGGACATGACGGGCTTTGCCAAGTTATGCTGTCTTTTACAGATTCAGAAATTTCCTGACAATTGAGCATGTTTTAATTATGACTGCTTTCTGATGTTGGTGTGGATGTATTTTGTTAGGCCCAGTTTCTGTAGGTTTTCTGTATAATTTTTTGATGTGATGCCGGTGACTGAGGTGACTCACAGAATAATTGTGACCTTTTCCTGTTGCCATAGTTCTTTGACTTCCATGAACAATGGTGTATATATTCTCTCTCTTTTCCTCTTCCTCTTCTACTACATTTTTGTCATTAGGTATTGCTATGTTAAAGAGGTACGTGTGTTTTTCTTTTTTGTCTATGACCGTTATATCTGGTTGGTTGCAAGGTATTGTCTTGTCTGTATGAATCGTTCTGTCCCAGCATATTTTATGATCTGCATTTTCCAAGATTGTTTTGGGTGAGTATGTATAGTATGATGTCAGTTGTTGGATGAGGCTGAATTTGATAGCCAGTTGTTGTTGAATTATTTTTGCAACTGTGTTGTGTCTGTCTAGTCCGTTCCCACCAGAACTTTACATCTTCCTGTTACATGGTCTATTGTTTCTTGGAATTGATGGCATTTCCTACATAAGTCTGTTGTTACACTGTTGTCTTTCATGATGTATCTTTGGTAGTTCTTGGTTGCTATAACTTGATCCTGTGTGATGATGGTGATGATCTCAATTTATACCCCGCCTATATGCAGAATACACAAAGTGACAAAATCATCCCCCCCCCACTGCTTTTACCTCCTATAGGTCAATATATATGGGCAGCCAGATATCTTCTTTGGTTGAAAAACAGCAGGTGGAAAAGCACAATGGGGCTCATTATGAGCAGAAAAAAATGGCTAGAGGGGAATATTAAGCAATCAATTTCACTGCCTCCTGTGGTTTTCATTAAAAAAAAGAGAGAGTAAAAGTTGGGTTACATATGTCTACTGTGTAAATCTAGTTTGGCAGGAACTGATCCCCACACTGCACATTTGTACAGTGTGGGGAAGGGCTCTTCACACATACTAATGTGCGCTTGTAGAACTCCATGTGAAGAGGGACTCTTGCCCAACTTGATCATCTTGTGTTCTTCCAATGTGTGAACCATCCTATTGTGCCTCAAGTTATTAAAGGTGAAATGTAAAAGTGAAATAAGAAATGCTCTTACTTGTTTTACATGTTCAGATCTTCAGTAGGTAGAAAGAAACATTTCTCTATCTAACATCAGGTATAAGCAGTACAATGTGGCGGGGGGAATCAAACAGGAACAAGCTATCAGTCACTCCATAGAATAACACTATAGCATCATGAAGAGGTTTTTGTTTTGTTTTGTTTTTAAAGGCTGTCCATACTGTTCCTCTTTGATTCCCCACACATTGTAATACCTGTTGTTTTTGCTACTTTCCCCATTGTGTCAATGTCTTGGTCAGTTTCATCTCCATTCTCCTCAGCTACTTTTCCCTCCTTCTTTAAAAAAAAAAATCTTCATGGTGCTATAGCACTATTGCGCTATAGTGCTATTGTGAAAGCCAGCAGCAGCAGCAACAAAAATTAAAGAAGAAGAAAAAGCTGGTGACGGAAAAGGGGTAGCAATCAGGTTGGGGAGGGGGTTGGGATGGGCAGACAAGATGGGTTCTGCTGTGCAGGATACTGGGATTCTGGGTGGAGGCCCGAGAGGGAAGGAGAGGGAAGGAATGAGGCAACAAGCTACATCTGTCAGGTGCACAAACCACGTATTGTGGGTTGCTCGTGGAACAATCCACAGAGCGCAGCTTGTTACCCAGGATGGGCTAGTGTGTCATGCAAACGTACCCAGTGAAAGTAAAAGGTTAACACTGAAAAACAACCAGGACTAGTCCAAGACATTTTTCTACCTAAAGAAGGAACAGTAAATGGAGATTCCTCCCTCCCCTCAAGTCAGGATACAAAATACCCAAGACTAGTCAAGATATTTTGGCAACTGAGACAGAAAATTCCACACTCACCTCTCCGTGTCCCAGGCAGTAAAAATGCAACACATAAATTAAATCAGCAGCATTTGCTGCCCTTTTGTGACACCAAAATCAGATGCTTGAGGCAGCCACCTCACTCTGCCTAATGGTAGGGTCAGCCCTGAGAACATCTATACTAGTGTTAAGGCAGGTGACTTTGGGTGTGTGGCCAACTGAATGTTAATAGTCTATGTGCATCATAGTTTTATAACACAATGAGCTACAGAAGAACAGGGGGAAATGGCACTCCATTAATAAAACAGACAAGTATTATGAGCTGGAAAAATTCATGCACCAAACCAGGTCATCATGAAGTTTGGCAACATGGGCAGCATTTAAAATCATGTTGAAAATATATGTGTGTGTGTGTGTTTTAAAAAAGAAAATGACTGCTGTATTTTTATTATAATATTGATATGGGTGAGCTGTTTTAAATTAGTTGCTGTACACCACCTTCGGAGCCAATGCTGGTAGAGATACAAATGTTTTAAATCATTTGCTAGTTTGATTCAATATTTACAGTGCTAGACTAATCACAGGGCTTCTTCTGTTGCTTGCAACTGGTGAATAACAGCAAAATTAAAGCAAAACTGAAGCATTTCTAACTGAGGGAAATCCTGTCTCTCCATGTTATTAGTGGATCAGCTAGTACAGCTTACTGGATTTTACTTATTTGTTTAGAAAAAGAAAATAGCCTGGTTTCCAATAAAATATTCTCAAAGCATGGAATATTTGAACTTGGACCTAAAGATTCAAGTTCTATCTTTGTCATAGATTTGTATGGCTATTGGGCAACTATCCCTCTCTCAGGCTTAGTTTTTTCATCTGTAAAATGGAAATAACAGGGCTTTATCTCCCACTACAGTAGTGAGTGTGAGTGCAGTTAATAAGAAGATGATGACAATGGGCCTGTTCAGGTGACCCACTAAGCCATGGTTAAGTCACTAACCCTTTTGTAGCGAATGGTTAGTGAGCATGCTTAATTTGTGGTTATGTAGCCATCATGGTTAGGAATGGTTCACACAATATGCTAAGTCATGGTTTACATTACACACTAAGCCATAATGTTTAGCTCAAAATGCTTAACCAGCATGGCTGAACATGTCATCTGAACAGGATCTGTAAATCACTTTGCATAATAATGCTGCAACCTAACCCTAGTAATCCTACTACTGCAATCAAGGGAGCTTTTGTTTGAGTAAACATGTTGAAGAAAACTTGACAATAAAACTGCTACAGAGGAAAATTTTCCAAGAACATGTCACTTTTTGGAATTGCCAGCAAATCCTTGCACAAGTTCTATATGATCTTTACCAGGTTCCTAGTAGTGGGACAGTAGGTTATAAGGTGAATGCTTTCCTGGTAATAGTAGGCTGACCATATGAAAAGGAGGACAGGTCTCATGTAACTTTAACAGTTGTAGAGAAAAGGGAATTTCAGCCAGGGTCATTTGTATGCAATTAGTTCCTGGTGAAATTCCCTCTTCATCACAACAGTTAAAGTTGCAGGCACTATACTAGAGTGACCATATACAAAAGAAGGCAGGGCCCCTGCAACTTTAACTGTTATGATGAAGAGCAAATTTCACCAGGAACTAATTGCATACAAATGACACTGGTTGAAATTCCCTTTTCTCTACAACTGTTAAAGTTACATGAGTCCTGTCCTCCTTTTCATATGGTCAGCCTAGGTAATAGGATGCTTGGCCATGAATCCACATCTGTGGTGGTTGAAGTGTCCCATGGATTGGTCTTCAGTAGCTTCACCTCTGCTGGAGCAAAGCTAGATTGCAACCCAGTGCTTCCCCTCAGTTAGTTTAAATTGTTTTCTCTCTCTCCTCCCCAAATGCACACAACAACTTAAGTCAGGGGGAAAAAATCAGTGCCAAAATACTGCTTGTCAAAGGCTGTGCTCATAGCCAACAATTTCTGGCTTCGAATATCGTAGATTTGCCATGAAGCTGGCCAAAGGACAGCTTAGCAGAGGAGATATGTCCTCCATGTCTAAAAACATGCCACGGGCAACAATTTATAACTAGCCCTCCAAAACAACTGATCAGAGACACATTCCCCTGGACAAGGAACAGATGGCAAGAAGAGAAGCCAAATCCCCACTCCTTCCCTACTCCAAACCGCAGCCAGCCGTTCTTTAATACCTCTGATCGTATTCAGGCCTTTTGCTCTGTCCTAGGCCCAGAATTTACTGGAAGGCTTAGAATGTGCATCAAGGCCAGAAATTCTCCTGTTCCCTTTTATCTTTCGGGAGCAGGGCTTTTTGTCTCCTTAATGCTCTGAATGCAAGAAGAAGAAAATAAAACCCAAGAAGAAGCAGTGAGGGGCAGGTTGCGGGGAAAGAGGAGAGAGAGAGAGAGAGAGAGAGAGAGAGAGGGTTTGCGTGAAAATAATTTCCAAGAGTGTGAACCTTTAATAAGGCTCTGTCCATACCCTCCCATCTCAAGTTCAGGCTGTTCAAATAAACGGTGTGGCTGTTAAATCTGGAGCTGGTCCTTCTTCTGTAATCTTTTCTGCCCGAGGTGACATTTGCTGATAGGATTTCAAATCAAAGATCCCAATTCTCACCACAGGCCTGAAGCGGGGACTGTGCATCTGTAGAGTCAGAAGCTCTTGGCAGGATTCAACATTACTCACTCCCACCCACCAGAAACAAATAGCTGCTTGGCAAAAGAATTGGAATGATGAGCACTGAAGGTCATTGGCCGTGTCAGTGGACAGTGAAAGTTCCCTAGATACTGGGGTGGCTGTATCCACCCAGGTTGGTGGTTCTCTGCCTAGCCAGAATGGCATTTGGCTATGAAGCCTTTGCCTGGCCACTCATAGTCTTTTACTGGACTCAGCGCGACCGTATGGAAAGGAGGAGAGGGCTCCTGTATCTTTAACAGTTGTACAGAAAAGGGAATTTCAGCAGGTGTTATTTGTATGCATGCAGCACCTGGTGAAATTCCCTCTTCATCACAAAGAGGGATGCAGGAGCCCTGCCCTCTTTTGTATCTGGTCACCCTCATTTTGACTCTCAGCTTAATGCCTAGCTTTACCTCCTAAACTCTGACCCTGGAGCAAATCCTGGCTCCTCCTCAGTGGATGCTTGCAGCTGAGCTCTGGCAGTTGTAACTGCAGCTGACTATTTTGCTGCCCTTCCAAACATGTGCTTTGCCAAGAGTTTCCTCTCTCTAGTTCATTTCTTTGAGACAGCCTTCATGGCACTCTGGGCCTTTTAGTTCCATTCACTAGGAGTGAAATTTAGTGGTGAAAGAAGTGGCAGGAAAGACTCTGTCTATTTTTTTCCTGCGTTATTAAGCATGCATATACAAATCCAGATGCGCAAACCCAATACTAAGTGTTCCAAATGATACAATCTAAGCAATTTGATTTGATGCAAATAAATAAAGGTTTGCCTAGGAAAAACCTAGGGGCAACATTTTTATGATAGAAACACTTTGCTAATTCTAGTGAAGTTAGCTGAAAATGATGTGATTTTTTTAAAAACAAAAACAAAAACAAATGGACCTTGCACTCCCATTAATTGGTTTATCCAGCATTGCTATACAAAGCTGCAAGAGATTGGAAAATACTACTTGGCAAGCAGACTCTCATGCCTTGTTTGCTATGCAATTTCCATATTGTGTATTTATGATATTATCTTGTGTGTCTATTTGAAAAACAATAAAATATTTAAACACGAGGAAAAGCCCTTAAGCTCCCCAAACTTGCATGCTGATGCAAGGTTTAATTAAAGTTATTTTAAAAGATGCCAGCTCCCACACCTCTTCCATGGGACTTGGAGAGGTCCTGACATTTGGAAATAAAAGATGAAATGTTTTCATTCGTTGAGGATTTCTAGGTCTTGCACCCCTTTAGACCCTCACAGCTGGGAATTCTTACACTTGCAGTTAGCAAAATTGGCTTTGGCTTAATGGATCTTCAGAGCAGCTCTCTGCTTGTTTGTGCCAGACATGCTGACCAGCTGGCTGCTTCTGGTGATAAAGGGAGGAGCTGGCTCATATCCTAGCCCCAAATACCTGGAACAGGCCTAACAGAGCATCATCACACTGGGGGAAATCACGATTCCTTACCGTCGCTTTTCCGCCCCCATGTTTGTCCTGGGTTACTTCCTCTTCTGCCCTGAGGGGAAAGAGGAAGTAAACAAAGACCACGTGGCCCATTCATTGTGCCGCTTTTCCTGCACACAGCAGGAGATCGTGGCATATTCCGTTTTTGTTCTTGTTTTTTTTAAAAATCTGATTAAAAGGGGTCTATTTTGTGATGGAAAAATGAACAGAAAGAGTGGGAGGCAAACATTGCCTAAATCTGTAAGTGGGCAGTAGCGAGCAAGTGTTAAAATGCTCGTCTGACGAACCTCAAAGTAAGGAACAATCCACACACAATCCAGATGTGAAGAAACATAAAGACAAACTTCTTGATTTAAGCTTCGTAACTAATTGTCTCACATACTTTTTGTTCTTCCTCCTCACCTCAATTTAGTAATCTTTAATCTATATATCTATATCTATATCCCTAATTTTGGCCCTGAGAGGGATACAGTTGGATCAAGACGCTTTTCTGCTTGAGCTCCTCCTCCTCCTCAAATCTTAAATAGTCTTAAACTGTTGTTGATCATTCTTTACATTACATCACTTCAACACACCAACAATCCATTTTACAACCTTAACAATGCAACCCCATACCCACTTACCTGGGAATAAGCCACATTAACCTCAGTGATGCTTAGTCTGAGTGGGCATGCATATAATTGTATTCTAAATATTTCACTGACCAGTTCCCTACCAGCAGAGAACTCAGGTCATATCAGTTCAGTTTATGATGGATCTTTGAATGGCTGCCATGAATACTTGGTGCTTTGCAGAGGATTCTGGGGTATGTTCCAAGGGGAACACCCAGTTTATATGTGGAACTGGACAGGCCTTTGAAGCTGCCCTGTTGCCCCATATGAATGGAAATTGCTTCTTCAAACAGTCTCAAAGCTCCTCCATTAGACAAGATGGTAGGCATGTCGTTTCAAAGTCCACCCCTTTTTGGGCTTGGCAGATTTCCAGTGTCCGCCCGACTTGGCTTACATTTGAAAGCCAAGTCATAGGTTTCCCTGAACTCTGGGGACTTTTACAGCTGGGGGGGGGGGTCAGGGCAACAATGGGTGCAAATAAAGATTTGTGCAAATTTGAAAATAAAATCCCCTAACTGGCCCGACTCTATGTGCTGCAAGTTGTGCCAGTTAGAAGAGGATGGAATGAAGTCCGCAGGGCTGAGCTGACAATAGCTTATCAAGCTCCACCCCCAAAATGAATTCCTCCGATATCCCTAGTGGTATGCAAGCTCCAGGGAAACATGTCTACTATAGGGCTAGCCCTGCCATTAGCCAGAGTGAAGCAGTAACCTCAAGTAGCAGATGCTGGGAGGCAGCAGCCAGGTGTTGCAGTAGAGAGCTATTTACCACAAGGCCTGCTCCATACACGAGTAAGTTAGTCTGCTGCCTTCAGGTGGAATAGAGGATGCTGCTCTATCATCAGCAGTGAAGAGAAATGGAATGGGAGGGGCGCCATCTTGTTCTTTGCCTCAATCAGCAAAATGTCTTGGTCTACCATTAGTGATCTCCTTCCTTGAGGAACTTCTCAGAACCTTCTAAAGAAGCCCAGGGTTCTTTGGAACACCATTTTAGCACGGGACTTGTAGGGAAAGTACTAATTAATTATTTTCTATCATAGCAAACAGATCAACAACATTGGCACAGGAAGCCCTAATTCCAGTGGTGTAGTAACTGCAGTTACAACAGGAAACCACTGGGGGTATTAATGGTATCCTTGGATCAACAAATTCTTCTGGAGTGTCTCATGCTCTGCATGGGCTGCTTTGATTTCATATCTATACCTATGTGAAAGAACAAAAATGTAAGTGTGCAGGAAAAGTGAAAAATATGGGGTATAATGGCTGCAATGGGTTTTTGTTTCATGGCTGACTGGGGGTTTCACAAAAGGAGAAGGGTTCTCTCCAAGCAAAACAGGAGATGTGCTGGGACCATGGTGGCAAGCAGTTAAGCGTAACTTGTGAATCCATGTTAAATGAAGAATGGGAAATCCCAAACGATCATTAAGGTACATGAAAATGCACTTGTGACTTTAGACTAAGCCTTTGTCAAGTTAGTATTAACATTTGCTCATTTAAGTAATTATGACAAGGAAGTTTGACAGTTTCTTAAACTGCCTCGACACAATAACAGTCTTTCTACCTTAAATTAGGTAATTGGAAATGTACGTCATTTGTTGTAGTTTCTGTTTTGTTGTCCACCTACATAGCAAATTGTATCAATGTTGTCTTTCTACCAGTGGAATGGACACCTGTAGCAGATTGAATTAGCCCTTGCCCCTGCAATGCAGGCAGCTTGTACTTCCCGAATCTGCTCCAGAGGATTGGGAGATCCTGTGCATGGGCCTGCATATGGGAGGAAGGAAAAGAAAACTCCTGCTGTCTGCTCATAGCATTGTTTTTTGCCCAGAGAGTTCAAATTCACATCTTTGTGATCTGCTCTTTTATGTTCTACTTTAACATCAAATGCATTAATTCTTCAAAGGACAGACTTATGTTTTAATGTAGATTCATAAATAAAGAATAAAGTACAAAGCATTAGCCTTGGAATTGGAACGCTGTTCATCTTACAAAAATAAAATGGATGTTTATATCCAATGAGAGTCACCAAGTCTAGTTGCTATTAAAAGTTCTAATTTAGCATCAGCTGTCTTATATTTTATGTCAAATCCTGCTTACTGGAAACACAAAATTCTGCACACAACTGCATTGAATAATATGTGCCCATTTGATATCAGATGCCATTACATTTTCCCTTTTATATCAGTAAAACCCACTGATTTCTCACTCAGACAGCACTTATGACCAACAAGTTTTTTAAGTAGTTGACCTTTTAATATTGGTAGTCACAGTTTTGGGAGAAATGCCATATACGTCAGTACATTTATAAGCAGGTGACTTCCTATTTAACCAGAATCATTTCCCATTCCATCTACACATTGGAATGTATTTTAAAGTACGTTCATTGTTGCTGATTGCAAAATTTGAAATAAATATTTCATTTTTTTAATCTGTTGCGACTTGCAGATCACACCTGTCTCTGAACTCAAGGTGGATTACCACAGGGGTTGCCAGAATTGAGGCTTGATCGAACTACTACATATTTTATTTGAACCGTGAGGTCAATTAGATGCACAAAATTGGCTGTATGGGAGAGAAGGACATACATTTAGAATTAAGGAACAGAATGGCTCTGAGTACATGCTCAGCCTAGAAGTTTGTTTAGTACCAGAACTGAGCTTGTAGTCCTTTCAAAGACCAATCCACTTCTTTCTCCATTTCAGAAGCCTAATTTAAGGACAAAACCCCACCTTTTTGTCATTTCTGTTGTTAAACAATATTGAGTCAGACCCTTGGCAATCTACTGCAAATTACCCTTTCGATACCATCGATCATGTATCCTTCTGGAACGCCTGAGGGGACTGGGACTTGGGGACAATGTATTTCAGTGGTTCTGGTCCTACCTCTTGGGCAGGTTCCAGATGGTGAGGCTTGGGGATAGTTGCTCCTCAAAGAAGGAGCTGTTGTGTGCTGTACCTCAAGGCGCCATCCTATCCCCAGTGCTGTTTAACATCTACATGAAACCGCTGGGTGAGAACATCCAGAGGCATGGGGCGGGGTGCTATCAGTACACGGATGACACCCAAATATATTTCTCTCTGCCTTTGACAACAGCATCAGCTAAGGATTGTGTGTCTCCTCTGAATGAATGCTTGGAGGCAGTAATGGGCTGGATGAGGAAAAACAAACTGAAGCTGAATCCAGACAAGACAGAGGTGCTTAATATCAAAGGCCTCAACCTGGGTTTGGAGGTGTGTAAACCAGTTCTGGATGGGGTTATACTCCCCCTGATAGGCTGTGTGCACAGCTTGGGGATGTTCCTGGGTCCGTCACTCCAAATGCCAGCTCAGATAGACATGACGGCCAGGAATGCCTAGTATCAGCTTTGGCTGATACGCCAGCTGCACCCCTTCCTAGAGTTGGAAGACCTAAATGGTAGTGCACGTGCAGGTAACTTCGAGGCTTGACTTCTGCAATGTGCTGTACATAGGGCTACCTCTGTGCCTAGTCCGGAAACTTCAACTTGTTCAAAATATGGCAGCCAGGTTGGTCACTGATACACCTAGGGGTGACCATATCACACCAGTTTTAAAATCACTCCACTGGCTACCAATTAGTTTCCAGGCAAAATACAAGGTGTTGGTTATTACCTTTAAAGCCCTACATGGTTTGGGTCCAGGTTACCTGCGGGATCACCTTCTCCCATACAATCCACCCTGCATGCTCAGGTCCTCTGGGAAGAACCTACTACAGTCGGCCAAGACTAGGCTGACAACCGTTACCCAGAGGACCTTCTCTTCTGCCGCTCCCAGACTATGTTACGACCTGCTGGGAGAGATCCGCCAACTTCCCAATCTTCTAGAATTCAAGAGAGCTATAAAGACTGATCTCTTCCAGCAGGCTTACCCAGTCGAATTTTAAGACTTGTTTGATTTTAATAATGTATTAATTTTATATGTTTTAATCAGTTTTATATATTTTATATTGTTTGTATTGAAGTTGTTCCCTGCCTTGATCCGGAGGGAGAGGCGGGTAAGAAATAAATAATAATAATAATAATAATAATAATAATAATTATTATTATTATTATTATTACCTACCAGTAGATCCTGGACTTTTTGCCTACCCCTGATGGCAAGATCTTCATATTACACTTTGAACCACAGCACATATTGGTTCAGTCCTAGCAACTGTTTTTTTTAAAAAAAACACTAAAATGGTTATAAAGCAGGCAGTGTCAACTGAGCATGTTAAAAATGCACTTTCTTCACTGATAAGTTACCCCAACTCAATATACTAATATTTGGGGTTTTCAGGTCAGAATGTACAGCTAGAAAGCATCAAGTTTGACACCAAACATGACTCTTTCTTTCTTTCTTTCTTTCTTTTAATCATGCTTGGATGCTTTTTCTTCTAAAGTATGTTTTTAAAAAAATATATATTGTAGGTAGTGTCTCATTGCTCATACACAGTCATATTCCTTTTTATTTTCATATTGTTGTCATTGTTGCATTTATATATCACTATGTTTATATATCACTATACATGGGGGCTTACAAGAACAGGTATGACAATTCCCTACATGTAAACCATACTTAAATAGGCACAGGGAAACAACAGAGGAAAGGGGAAATGGAGACATGAGTAAGCAGGGGACAAACATGTGATTTCTTTATTGTATATATTTTGGCTTAGTTACAATAAGGTTTAGGGGCCAGGGAATGATCCAGGACTTCCTATAATAAGATTAGAGGTAGGGCATAAAGGAAACAAGAGACAGGCAGGTCATAAAGGACCTCAAGGCATAATGGATAGTGTTGTTTCAGAATAGGGGTGGGTGTAGGAATGCTGGACAAATCCGTAATGGAATCGAATGAGTTAGGAATTCTACAACTTTGACCCACAGATTCCACACACAGCAGCAGGGCTTTTCCTGAGTTGCACAAATCCTGCAAACTTGCAAAGTGGAATTTTATGCAAATTTAAAATAAAATAAAATAAACACTAGCAGAAAATGTACATTTCCCCAATACGCTGAAGCATAAAAAGTGCACTTTGGGTAGATTTACACATTTTTGTGAGTGAGAATTTGCACAAATGTGAATTTGCACAGAGGCAAATTTCTGCAAATTCAGAAAATTGGAAAAAAAAATCATCAATGAGCAAATGAGAGAACGAAAGGCTCCTGAAATCCACGAAACGCAGATGGAATGGAGTTACAAAATCTGTATATCACTAGATGGACAAAGAAACAAAGTTTGAGATCACCAGGATTCTCTAAACGTTGGCTCAGTTCGGACAACACAATAAACAACTGGTGTGGGGAAAACAATCGTCAGTTGTTTTGACTATTGTGTCATCCAAATGCTGCCATAGTCAACTCAGCACTGATCCTCATCCACACCACAGTTGATTATTTATTACCATGTTGTGTGGGGAGTGCCCCCTAGGGTTAGCATGAGGGTTTGGGTTAGTCAACCCACCATTGACTATCGTTGTCATGACTCTGTAAGTTCTAACGAAAAGGGTGAGGACAACAAACAGACCTCTTGAAGGGAAAATACAAATCCTTTATTATACACAAAAAACGATCGTTCTCCCTCCTCCAGCAAGACAAAGGAAAACAAGGTTATCAAAAGGTTCTTTAGTCCCTAGGCATTCAGTTGAGCTAACTTAGAGAGAAAAGAGAACAGAGTCATATAATTAAGACAAATTAGCCTGTAGGGCTTTGTTGGCTAGTCTCTCTGAGCGGCGGGCGGTCCTGAGTTTGAAGTCTCTTCTCTTTGCCTTTCGCCTCGCCACCGCATTCTCCAAACCCTTTGTCCCAGAAGAGAAAGTACTCTCTCTCTGGTTAAGGTCGTCCCCTTGGGGATTAACTTCCTCCCCTGCCGTGGGAAAGGGCTCTTCTTCTTCTCGCAGCAACTCCCCCGGCTCTTGCATTCCAGCCCCAGGATCCGAATCGCTGTCTGAGATTTCATCCCTTTGAAGCAGGGAGTTGGACATAGACACAACAATCGTGTCGTCCGAATTGAGCCAGTGTCTTGCAACTTTCTCAAACCTTGTTCATGGCTAATTCCTATTCCCATTTGTGATTGCTGCTCGCTCTGCACAAACAGGAAACTTACACAATTTGAGAAGCAATCAAACAGTACATTTGCACAAGTTTCCTGAAATTTGTGCAGATCTCCTAATTTGCACAACTTTCTTCCATAGGCTAAAGCAGGGCTGCTTCAGTCTACAGATGAATTTATTGAACTGGGGATTGGGACCGAGATGAATACAAGCACATTTTCGACAACTTGCAAATATTTTCACTGGACACATTGCTCACACTCATATTTGGAGCTTCGAACAGGGCACACTTGCATGTTTTGCAAGCAAAACCACAATTCTTATACATCCCTGTTTCAGAGAGCAGGAACCTCTTAGAAATGAAGGTCAAGGATGCTGGATGAGTGAAGGCCATATGAAGGGATGAATTTCAATAGAAGTGCAGGGAGATCAGGAGGGGAAAGGCCAGGGAAGGCTTTCAAGGTAAGGACAAGAAACTTGTACAAGATCCAGGAAGCAGATAGGAAGCTAGTGAAGGAAGTGAAAGAGTAGTAGTAGTCAAGGTGAAAGATGACCAGAGCATGGACAAATGGTTTCACTGAAGGGGCATAGAAGAAGACCATCTATTTGCAATGCTGAAAAAGTCTTTCGCTTTCTATAGACTTCCAAAATTGGAGATTGACTGTGCTCTGGCAATTTAATATTTTGATGAAACATGGCTCTATTACATACTGGGACATTTTAAATATTTCTGCAAATGAGTGTAATAGCTTTCTAATGGCATCTAGTTTCCTATATATGGTTTCTTGTTTGTTATATTCAGGGAGCACTTTTGTATGGAGGAGTATCCAATCATGGAGTCTGATACAGTCCACACATGAGTTTATTATCTTATTATTAGCTTAGGCATAAGATAGAAGTGCAGAACCTCAAACATGGGGGCCAAATACACCCCCCTAGGGATTCCAATGTGGCCCTCTGTGGTTCCTAGGAAGCCCCAGGATCTTCTCCCATCCCCATCCCTTTTCCCTAACCACAGAGCATTTGATGGTTTTCTGGCATTAGTGCCATCCCCCCCCCCCCATACTAAGAGGTTGAAATGCCTCTCCTAAGGCTTATTTACTGGCAGAAAGGTAAAACATGCTGGTATTTTTGTTATTTTGAGCCAACCCCTTTAACCCTTGGCCTCATCCACCATTGGAGTGTGGCCCCAATAACTTGTCCGAACTGAAATTTGACCCTTGGGCTGAAAGAAGTTATGCAACCCTGGCTGAAGAAATGGCACATGGAGCAGGTTTATTGCTGATGACATGCTGGGCCAAAGACACATACAATGGACAACTTCTGAACAATCTTCAAGGGCAGCCCCAAGCAGAACATACATGTTTCAATAGTCTAAACAGAAGGTTAACAAAACATGGATGATGGTAGCAAGATCCAAGCAACATCATCTGCAACTGATGTCCTGCCCGTCAAAATGACAGGCATTTTGTTAACTTTTAATATATCTTTTTAAAAAGAAAATCATCATCATATTATTATTAATAATAATAACAATAATACAGCAGCACCAATATTTTTAGACTTAGAACTTGTTACTTTAGAGAAGTCCAATTTACCTAGTATAGCCTAACTGATACTCAAAATATTATACTCAAGCTAGGTATCAAAAAGATACCTGTTTAGAAGACTTTAATTGACTAGTTTACTTTCCCATCTCTTAGCAGTGCAAACTTCAATTCCATACTGCAATCATGTTTCAGGCCCAAATCAATGTGCTGAAATCATGTTCCTTTGTAATCTATTATTATATCCATTAACTTAGATTAGTTGGGCCGCTGCTGTTATTCACAGAATTCAGAAATTCAATTTACTGTGTAAAATTTATTTTATTTTATTTATTTCTTTTATTACATTTGTATACCGCCCCATAGCTGAAGCTGTCTGGGCGGTTTACATAGGATTAAAACAATTAAAAACAATATACAAAAATTTAAACAGCAAAACCATACAAAATACACACAATACACACATATATTAAAAACCACTGCAACAACCCAAAAAGCTACAAACCCAAAACCAAACCAAAATGAAATATCAAACTAAACTAAATAGTTCCTGAAAGTGGTATTAAATGCACGAAAATCTGATTTTTGTCAAAAAGAAATATACTCTCACTTTTGACAGGGCTTATACTCAAGGCTTGATTCAAAGAGAGAGGAAAGATGCAAAGTGCTTAGCCTAGACAACTGGATGTAGAGCATTTCAGGGTACTACCTGGCCCACCTTTGCCTTGACCTAAGTGCTGGGTGACACCTTTCTGTTTAAGGAGAAAAGGGGATAACAATTGACTTCTATAAAGCAACAGACAGTAATCGAGTTGTTAGGGTGCCAGTGTCTCTACTTAGGCTGTTTTTTTCTCTTCTGCTATAGAAACATCTCTTCTCAGGTGTCAAAAAGTGAAGGGGTTGGCCTAGTGGTCCCCAGAGTAGGTGGCTCCCAACAAGTTGCACCATCAGCTCTCCAAATGGTGGAGTTATGAACTATCACAGTTTTCCCCAAGGCTATGGCTCAGCTCTTCTTGCCCCACAGAGAACCAAGAAAAGGGATATTCCATTATTAAGGAAAAGAGGTCCTGCCACTTTTTGCTTCGTGTTCTTCCCAAACTACCCCTGCCTCTCTGGCTTGGTGGTTGGCTCTACTCCACGGTGCTATGAGGTGGCAGGGTGGCCTCACTGAAAAGAATTGACTTTCTCTGGTGAGGCAACAGGGAACAATAGAGTTTGCCTCACATCCATGGATACCACAGGAGGAATAAATGGATCAGGTCAGCCCCATGACATCTGCTGGGTGGCAGGGAGGAGTTCTGTTTAGCATTGTGCCCCATCAATTCATTCTAGAGAACCATTCATAAAACTTCAGTCATTGTATCATCTGAAGACATTAAAATGTGTGCAAATGTATCAACAGTGGGTCAAAGAACACATTTTTTAAAAAAGCATGCTTAAAATTACCACTTTTACTTTGAAGACAGAAGAGCCAAGGAGCCCTGATCTAAAAATTGCTGCTGAACAGGATAGAATCCTTGTTGCAGTTCCTTGATGAAAATATCTTCCCTGCTGCTGCTATTAGACCACAAAAGATGCTCTTTACTGTAAACGGCACCTTTGGAGAAACAAAAAAAAGCAGGGCAGGCTGATTTTCAGCTTGAAACTGGAACAGGTCAGACCCTCAATCCAGATTGAGTACATTGCCCCATGGTTTCTTTCTGTTCAAAATAAAAGTACTGTGGGTTTTTTTAAAAGTGTGAATAACCTAACATGTAGACAGCCCTAAGGATGTAGTGGAAGGGAGGTGGGAGAATTGCGGACTTATCTGTTTCCGCAATCCTCCCCCAGCATCTAAACAGCAGTGCAATGTCCAGGGAGGAAGGGGATGTCGTGCCTGCCATTTTTTTTCCAAAAGAGACAGAAGCTGGTGAAAAAGTCAAGGGAACCCCCCAAACTCTGTGCCCACCAGCCCCCTGCCATCCTAGGGATGGCAAAATTGCTGCCCCCACCCCCCATTAGCATAGATCCAACCCACATGGTTCCGTTCCTGTTCCTCTGACCCAGGATGGCAGGAACACCGGGATATCCCCAGTTTCCGCTATCCCAGGGTTATCCCACAGTCATCCCTATGTCGTCCCCGGTTGCCCCCGGGATCCCCTGTACATCATGTAGAAGCACAGGGACAATCTAGGGACGACCCCGGGATAAATCCCTGGTGTAGACATGGCCTGTGTTTCATGGGTTATGTTATAAAATAGATCCTCAGAGAATAATTTGCAGAATTACACTATTAATAATAGTTATACATGCTTGGCAGCTTTTGCATATTTGTGTAGGTGTTTAAAATTTAGATAGATCCATGCATGATCAAAAATATGAAAATATCAATTTTGTGCCACTGCATAGGGTTGGAGTTCAAGACATATTGGTAGAAAAAAATAGTCTATTTAGTTCTTGTTTTGAAAATACAGCATAACTTAATTTTACGGAATGACTGTTACATGTTTAGACAAGACCCAGAAGAACATGGAGAGGAAGCTCAAGTCACCCGTGCTTCTACTCTTTGTCACTTCCTTGAAACATCTGAAACAGCTTCTAGGAAAAAAAGAACTTATTAGCATTTTAAGCACCATAAACTTAACTAAATAGCTATAACAGCAAAAGGTTATGGCGATAAGGATAAATCTGTTATATAACAAATAAAATGAACATTGAAACTAACATACTAGGCTGTGGGAGATCCAGGTTTTTTATTACCACTCACCATAACATACCCTGGGTAATGTTGGGCCTCACACAGCTTAATCATCTGTACAGGGTTGTTGTGAGGACAAAATGAGGTGGGGAGAAGAATTAAGTCGGGCTGTGCATGGACCCCCCAATCCAATCTGGATCCCAATCTGTCAGATCCAGATCGGGCCCAATCTGATCCGACTCGGATCCAGGATCTGGAGGTCCGGATGACCCTGATCTGACTCAGATTCGGAATCCGGATCTGGATCTGGATCCGGTCACAGCCCTAGAATTAAGTACACTGCTGAGCTCCTTGGAGAAAAGGTAGGATAATAAGGTGCAATCATATACACGTGGGAGTAAGCCCCATTGAGCTCAGTAGATATGCATAGTATTGCTTTGTAATAAATTAAATAAATAGTCCACAAATATTGTTAAGGAACAAAGGGAAATCTGGATTGGAGTCTAGGATTGGGACTTGATGCAATTGTATTATGCCTCCAGTAGTAAGCTTTGGACTTGTGTCTCTGAAAGAGCAGCTCATCTCTCCACTCCCTTCAGAATGTCAATGTGCACACCTTCTGAACTGCACATGGCAAATCACTTCTGAAACTCAGAAAACTTTCCAAGCTAATCTATGACATACCATAGTGTGTCTGGGGGGGGGGGGGCAGGGGCAGGAGGGAGGATGTTCTGCTATTCTAGGAGGAAAATAATGCCCTATGGTGTAAAGTCCTTGGGTAAAGCGTAAAGTCCTTGGGTATAAGTCTGGTGTGAATTCACCTATATACATAGTCTGTGCTTTGGTTCAAGGTACAATGTGTTGTACATCTAACCATGAAGCTTCAGTAGCAAAATACATCGTAAAAGCCAAAAGCAAACCCATTGACTCCGCTGTTCAGTTAACATTGAAAGCAACAATGCAGCTCATTATAGTAATTTTGTCCCTATACACACACATTACTAACACACTGTATAATATTGATTGGATACACAGGAATCACCTCTCCCATGAACAACCACAATGTAAATAAGTCCAACAGTTCCTTCTTTAAAAAAGCAATGAAGCTGCCTTATATTGAATCAAACCTTTGGTCCATCTAGTCTAGCTTTCCCTAACCTGGGGCCTTCCAAATGGTTCAGACTTCAACTCCCATGAGCCCCAGCCAAGATAGCCAAGGGTTAGGAATGCGAAGAGTTGTCATCCAAAACTTCTGGAAGTCGTCAGATTGAGGGAGGTTGATCTAGTCCATCTAGATGACGTTGCACTATAATCTCCTTCATTCCCAGCCACTGGCCATTCTGGCTGGGGTTGATTGGAGTGTTCAAAAATGTCTGGAGGGCCATAAGTCCCTCACCCCTGCTCTACTCCAATTGGCAAATCTCCAAGGTCTCAGCTAGAGGTCTCCTTGCTCCTGAGATCTTTCTAACTGAAAATGTTAGGGACTGAACCATATACTGTATCATTGAACTATGGAACTCATCCTTGTCTTGTTGGGGTTTTTTAGATGCTAAAACACCAAGGTGTGGAGAGCTTTTCAGAGGAAGAGTAAGTAATCAGCTAAACTTGAGTAGGCAGAGAAAGGAGATATTCAATAGCCAGCAGTCCATTTGCTCGACTGAATTACGCCGATAATGTCTTAAAAAATAGCAAACAAGGATTCTTTTCCTGTATTTTATGGCTCCCATTCTGGGATTTGTGCTTGTGCATCTAGATGGTTCTGTGATGATTACAGAGGAAGACCTTGAACAGTTTATACTGATTATATTATGTTAGAGAAGCAATTTAATGTAACAAGAGCCCTTCAAAGGTTAGTCTAGGTCTTGTTTTATTGATCAGCCTATGAGTGAGTTTGATTTATTATGGAGAAAGCGCATCTTTTTAACGCAGGCTGTCAAGAGCTAGTTCCACTAGGATCCTAAAGATGGCATAGAAGGTCACGCCACTCTGCTGCTTTAAAATGCATGCATATGCAATGCCATTTCTGTTGTTTTGGCTCTTTGCATTCTTTATTTCTATAGTAATAGCCTAATGTCTGCTAAATAGAGATCATTTTCATCGCTGACAAGGGCTCTTAGTATCCGGTTTGCTTGTATTCACAGCAAATTCTAATGGGGCAAGCTAATAGACCAAAGTGCACCAGAGGAAGAATGACAACAATAAGAGCTTGGAGAGAAGGAGCACTTGCCCCGAAGCTCTGTCCCACGCAACAGTCTCCAAAGCCTGGCTTCCGTTCATAAAAGGCAAAGTAGGTAAAATGAATGATTTCAGAATGGTGTAGGAGTATGCAAGCTTCGGGGTTTCAGAGAACTCTTAATCAGACAAATCAATGTGTAAATATTGATCTGCTTGAAAGGAAGCATTCTGTAAAACTCAGGCTGCATTAATTTTATCTGGATAATAAGGTCCCCCCTCTATATTTTATTTCCCACCCTTTGACATCTAATGTGCTTATAATTCAGTTGTGAAATCATCCATTCTGTGCTAGAGCATGTCTTACAACTCAGGAACATAGGAACCTGCCTTTGTCTAATCATTTATCTCTCTAACTCAGTATTGTCTACACTGACTGGCAGCAGCTCTCCAGGGGTTTAGGCAGGAGTCTTTCCCAGACCTATTTTGAGATGTCAGGGATTCAACCTGGGATTTTCTGCAGGCCAAACATAATGCTTGCCTACATGCCCTGTTTAGCCCATTTTGGCTGTGCAGTGGTGTTGTGTTGTTGATATGACACAGCCATCAACTCGCAGTCACATTGGGCTTTCCCCCACCAAACTATGCTTTTTCATGATGTTGATTGACGGCGATTTTTAAAGTTGATCCGACGTCACCACATTAATTCCTCCATCTGGCAGTGGTGCCCCCACTTTGGGTTGAGCCTGGGGGTAGATCAAAGCCTAGGGTAGGTCTGGGTAAGAGCGGGAAGGCAGAGCAGAGGGCGGGGGGAAGGCAGGGCTCGATGAGCTGAATGGTCACTGGCGCTGCAGCTTTTCCGGCTGGATAGCTCACACGCCCTCCTGCCATCGCGATTTGTCGTTCCCACACCATGGCAGGGTTTTGTGGGAACTGCAGCAAAATGGCGGCATAAAGACACCCCACCCCCATATGCACCATCACTACACTACAGCCTAGTGTAGTGTAGACTTCTCAATTTCCGGGGGGGGGGGGGGAGGCATGGAGCTAAACCTGGGAAAGGGGGCTAGCTTATTGGCTTAGATTTATGTATAAATTTCTATTTATATTTCTGGAAACCATCCTTCATCAATAGCTTGAGCCCCCCCCCCCCCATAGTCTATTCCCCTGGCTAGACTAGCAATATTTTAAAATATCTTCCAAGAAAGCTGCCTCATCAGACCAAAGGGAATATATCTTTCCTGTGTCCCCCACAGGAAAGCAAGGAGATGGCATAGGAAAGGGTTTGGTGCCCAATAGGATTGCCACATTTTGATTATTTTAAAAATATCTGATACCTGGATAAAATTGATGGTGGAGCTCAGAGGAGGTGCAGGAATAACTCAGAGGAAGGAGTCAGACATTTTGGGTGAGTCCAGGGCAGGATCTACACTACTGCTTTATAATTATTTATAAAGGTTTTGACAACTGTTCAGGCCCATGACACATTACATATACCATTTTGAAACCATTTTCAAAGTGTTATATCCTGCTTGGTGTAGATCTGGCCCAGGTATACAGATATAAGTAAAACTGCACCCAAAATGCTTCCTCAGTTTCATGGATATATTCTTGAATCCTGAAATTGAGGCAGCATTTCAGCAAGGTTCTCTGGGACCACCATCTCTCCTAACACCTTGGAAACGATGCTTTGTCAGAAAACAGTATCACTGCAGGTAACAAAAATGGCAGCCTTTCACTGACCAGGGGGACTGCCATCTTTTTTTAGGGGACAGCCATCTTTAGAGCTCCATTGCTACAAGCAGCAGCAGAATATTTGGTTGTATGAGGAATGAACACACAAGTCTTCTTGGCTCACAACTTCTGCTGAAGTTTTTTTGGCCCAGTTTCTCAATGGAGTTTTAGTACTAGGGTGAACAAGGCTACAGTTGCACTTGCGTACTTGTAGGAATGCTGTTGCACACAACTGATAAAAACTAAGTTACCCCCAATATAATCACTATGGTATTCAATTTTCTTATTAGACATACAGTAGAAAGAAAATTATTTTAATATATATTACATCATATAGCCATAGTATGTTCAGTCACATTACTTATTCATATGGTTAATATTCCCAAAAATAAATCACATGTACCATAGTTAACATTTATATTTTTCTGTACTTATATATGCTTGGCATATTATGTCAGTCACATGAACATAAATAGCTTTTTCAGTTAATAATGTAACTAATACATAAATCACAATACTAGTTAATAATGTAACTGATGACGAGTATCCGGTACTTTTCCTCGTTTCGCTATCTTCATCAGATGTATTTACATGTATTGCACATTCTGTGAACATAACCAACAAAATTAATATTCTTTCACAATATTTAATATTCTTTCACCCAAATTTGTCAGAAGTTTTGGTAACAAATCTGGGAAGGGGGGCAAATTATGAAATTTGATGAAAAATCCAGATTTTTCCCATCCTCCCCAGCCAAAAGGCAGCTCTACTTTAATGATAATTAACAAAAATGTTTACAGCTCTGCTATTTTTAAAGATAAAGAGATGAAACTTGGCAACATGATAGCTTTAAGGAAGGGCTTTAGCCATGCCAAATTTGAAACAGATCAGTTCATCCATTGATTTTTAGGATTTTTGTTAAAGTTTCAGGTGTATACACACATATATATATATATATATATATATATATATATGGTCATTTTTAAAGGTAAAGAGATGAAATTTGGCACCATAATAGTTCATGGGTAAGGCTTTAGCCTTGCCAAGTTTGAAGCAAATCTGTTCATCTGCTGGAGCCATATCCTTCAAACCACCTCTTTAGGGTATTGCACCTAAATTTTCAGCCCTTGGCATCAAGGGAATCTCAAGTTTTTAGCTAAGAAGTGCTGGGCAAGCAGGGCACCTTTCCTGTTGCAGATTTGGAGGGCAGTCGGGCACCTGGAGCTCAGCAGAGGCGAGACGTCCACAGATCAAAATGTAGGAAAGGAGAGGTCAATCAAAGCAGCCCACAGGGCAAAATGGAACAGGCTAGAGGCCTTTTTCTCACAGTTCCACATCATGGGTGATGAAGGGTCATCCTTAGAGAAAAACTCTCATGACCAACAGTGAGGTGTCAGTCGAGAGAGAAGCTCTCATCTTTGTGGATGTCCTGTTGATGCGGTTGTTGGAACCTGGCATGTCATTGCTTTGCATTGCTACCCCTTCCCTTCCATTTCACTTTGTTCACTTGTGAGCTAGGCTCTGTTTGCACTGCTGGCATGCAATGCAGAACGTTTGAAGTGCATGTTGGAGAAAAATAGATAGATTTGTGGCTTGGGCTGGCTGGCATATCTCTTAGAGACAGAGTTAGACTGAAGACACAACTCAGAGATAGCTGTAGCTGAATCCTGAGAGGCTGGCATGTCACACAGAGCCTTTCAAGAGCATCTCAGAATCAAGTGTTGGCTGGTTGGAGGCTTTGGCTGGCATCAGTTTCAGACAGACTTACAACTCAGAGATGGCTGTAGCTTAGCCCTGAGAGGTTGGTGTGCCACACAGAGCCTTTTAAGAGCATCTCAGAGTCCAGTGTTGGTGCAGACATAGGTGGCTGACAGTGGAGTTTTTTAAAGCGTCACCAGATGTGACCAAGCTATAAGCTGGGACCCTACCCCCAGCCACAGGGTACAAGCACAGCCTGGCTGGACTGTTGGGAGATTTTGGCAGAGAGAGGGGTGGATTGTTTGAGGCTGGAAGCTGGAAACATTGGCTGGCATAAGGCAGAGAGAGGCTGAAGGCTACCCAGATTCACCTGTAGCTTGGCCCTGAGAGGCTGGCTTGCCACCCAGAGTGTTTTAAGAGTGCATCAGAGTTGAGCAGGTGTGCAGGAGGAGAGGAGGTGGAGGCGGCTGGCAGCAGAGTTTTTTAAAGTAAGAGTCACCAGAAATGACCAAACAATAAGCAATAACCCTGGCCACAAGTGTGCGGTCCGGCTGGACCATCGGGATACTTTGGCAAGGAGAGAGAGACGGAGATTGTTTGAGGCTGGAGGCTTTGGTTTGGCTGCAATGACACCAGAGGCTGCACAGACAACCCAGAGACACCTGTTGTAACTTAATCCTATGGTGCTGGCAGGCAACGCAGGGCATTAGAAAGAGGGTCTCAGAGTCGCGTGTTTGTGCAGGAAGTAGACAGGAGTTCAAAATCTGTTTGTGAGAAGTGGTGTCAACGTGCAAGCCTTGAGAAACTAATGCATATAAGTGAGAAGTGTGAATGGACAAAGTAGTGCCTGCCGCCCATAACACCCACCCTAATGTTAGAGTAGAGAAACTTGTGACAATCATACTTAAGGTTAAAAAAAAATGAAATTTAAAAATAAAAAAGCCGCAGCAGTTTGCAGCATAGTGAGGATACAGTCTGAAAAGATATTTGAGGCATGGGGAGAATGTATCACACAGTGTGGCAAAAGCTTCAAAGTACAGCTACAAAAGTAGGAGTAATTGAAGTTAATTTCAGATATGTTGTTCTTTATTTCAGTGATTTTAACATTAAGATGTTATGTAGAACAAATCTGTCTTAATTGTGTGCTGTAAAATCAGACATGTGACCAAGGTTACATTCACGTGCCCCCCCTTGGTGCTGGACATGCCCCCTGGGGCCAGACATGTTGGTGGGCATGCCCCCTTGGGAGCTGACCATGTTGTCCTCCTTTTTGGTTTCCAAAATATGGTCACCCTAGTTTTACTGGCTTTAAAAAGAAACACTGAAATGACACAAGCTCAAAATTTTGATTCACCCTAAGAAAAGAAGACAGAGGGAAAAGGGCTTTGGCTTTTCTCTTTTGGCACCTGGCCCAAAAGCAAACAACAACAGCTGGGCCAGATTTTCCATTTGGTTGGCAACCCTGCTGCTGGGTGCTTTTGACCTTGGGGCAATAAATAATAGCAGGATTTGAATCAGTCTTTCAACATTTTAACCCATTTACACCAAGCCATCTGTTTTAATCTCATTCAGTCACTAAATATATCACTTCTTGAGCCAAAAATATTGATTTAAAATTTTGAGCGTTTGCTCCCCAATTCAGTTCTGCTCCTGTCTGAATCAGAAAAATGGAATCTTTAAGGCAACAATGATCAAGATTATAAGAACATAAAAAGAGCCATGCTGGTTCAGACCAAGGTCCATCTAGCCCAGCATTCTGTTTACACAGTGGCCAAACAGTTGTCGACCAGGAATGCACAAGCAGGACACAAGTACAACAACAACCTCATGCCCATGTTCCCCAGCAACTGGTGTACTGCCCCTGATACTAGAGGTAGCATACACCCATCAGGACTAAAAGCCATTGATAGCCTCCTCCTGCAACCCCATTTTAAAGGAATTTGTCCAACCCCCTTTTAAAGCCATCCAGATTGGTCACCATCACTACATCCTGTGGTGGTGAATTCCATAGTTTAACTACTATGCACTGTGTGAAGCAGTACGTGAAACTTCAATGAGATAAGCTAATGCAGCAACATTGTGGATTTGATTTAAAATGGACAATTTAAAAAGCTGTGAGCAGTGTAGCGGTCAGTGTATCAGATCTGGACCAGGTTCAGCAAACCTCTCAGCCAGGAAGTACCCTTGATGTCCAAATCTACCTAATCTAATCTACCCCAGAAGTGGAGGGATTGCTGTTTGAGAAGAGCTCTGTGAAATACATAAAGGTAGGGATGTGCACGGACCCCCCGGATCGGATCGGGACCCGGATTGGGACCTCCAATTTTGTTCTGGATTGGAACAAAATCAGAGGTCCCCTGGATTGGATCAGACCCAATCCCAATCCACAAATTAGATGTCCGATTTTCGGATCAGCCGCCATTTTCCCCCATAGACTTGCATTGGGGGAAAGCTTTCTTTCCCCCAATGCAAGTCTATGGGGGAAAATGGCAGCGGGGGGGTGAGTGGGGGCCTAACTCCCCCTTTCCTGTCCCTCCTCCCCCTCATGCTCCTTACATGCCGGGACCATCCGCTGCCATCCGCAGGGGCCCTGGAGCTCTACTGAGGACTAGGCTGCGAAGCCTAGTTCTCATGTAGATCTACAGCAGGAGAAGGAAGAGGACGCCCTGGCAGGTAAGTGGGGGCCCCTCCCTCCTCCCCCTTATGCTTCTTACCTGCCGGGGCCATCCACTGCCATCCACTGGCACCCGTGGGCACCAGTGGACAGCAGCAGATGAGCCCAGCAGGTAAGCCCCCCCTCGCACTCCTCCTTAACTGCCAGGGCATCCTCTTCTTTCACCTGCCATAGATCTACTGAGAATTAGGCTTCGCGGCCTAGTCCTCAGTAGAGCGCCAAGTGATAATGTAAAGGAAGAGGACACCCCGGCAGGTAAGCCCCCCCTCGTGTTCCTCCTTACCTGCCGGGGCCGTCCGCTTCCATGGAAGTGGACGTCCCTGGCAGGTAAGCCCCCTCCCCCCACTCGCGCTCCTTAAGTGCGCGAGTGGGGGGAGGGGGTCCGATTCTTCTATCCCATCCAATCCAGATCGGGTTCTTATTGGATCGGATTGGATCGGCCGATCCAGGTGCAGGGGATCGGGATTGGATAATTTTATCTGATCCTGGTCGGATCGGATCTGGATCGTGGATCGGATCGGATCCGTTGCATACCCCTACATAAAGGACTGCTCGGACACCTTGAAATGAGGAAAATGGCACCCATGCCTGACACTCTCTCCCTGCATTTAATGTAGAAACTGAAAGGCTACTTGCTGTCTGTCAAAAAAGAAATTAATGCAAACAAAGCAAGCAAAAAATTAAAAAAATAAAAAATGACCCTCATGCTGCTGTGAAGGGATTTGTGAAGAGGTTTTGGTTTGCTTCGTTTTTTCTTCTTCTTAGTAGATGGATGTGTTTCTGATGTTTGGAGTAATAAATGAGAGAAAGCTGTAAGAACGTGTCCTTGTGTCTACTCTAATAAAGTCTAGCTTTTACATTAAGCTTTGCTCTAGGAAAATCACAACTGTGTCTCAAGAGTACAAATATTTCCGTATGTAATTAATTTAAATATAACAGAAAGAACAGAGCCTAGATGAAAAAAATAATTATCCTCTGCTTAAGAACATTAAGACAGAAACCAAGGGCATACTCTGTGCCTGGCTTTTGTCTTTCTAATTTTAGTAGTTATCTTTGTGTTTTCCTTGGACCAGTTCAAATGCTTAAGGGAGTCCAACAAGAAATATTGTTCAAAGAAGAGAAAACGCAATCCAAAAGAAAATCCACAGTTCTCTTGTGTGCAAATCTAGTAAATATTTATTCATGTTCACAAAGGAAAGAAAAGATTGTACACTTTTTTTCCAATACATGGTATCTTAAAAAATCACTTTCCATTTAACTACTAAAATACCCCTAAGTAGTAAAGGGTAGGACCTCCCATCAAACTCGAAACCACGCCCCTTTTTAGAAAGTGACAGTTGCGCCGCCCCGGAAGTCCCGCCTTAGCGGGGCCGGAAGTTCCACCCCTACCGGGGCGGGAAGTGAGCTCATGGAACAGCGTGTCATGTGACCATCCCTCCCCCAGGTGATCACGTGACCCCATGGTTCATTTGACCCCAATACCATTTTTGGCGGGGTTTGAAACCGCTCCCGGATTGGCCCAGGGGGGTCATGTGACCCCTCTAACAACTCCCCAGGCTACCGCGGACCAATAGGAAGCGGTTGTAGAGCTGTAACTCCACCCCCTTTGGCACAGTAACAAAAGAAGCCGTTCTTGGCATGCCCAGACAAGTTTTTCCTGCGGGGAGAGCATGGCGGCAAGTTTTTCCTGCGGGGAGATCATGGCGGATCCTATCGACCTCTTTGCTTTTTCTAGACAGCGGGCATCCGTGAAGCCTAGAAGGGTGCAAACTGTGCATACGCCACCAGTGTCTCAGAATACCTCTGCTTTAACTGAGAGCATACCCTCATACGTGGGACCTGCGGGCTTTTCTTCTCCACTGGCACCTGTGAAGCTTCAACCCAGAAAACTGTTTCCTGACCAACTGACATCAGGGCAGGATCCTGAAACTCCATCCTTTGTTGCTTGGCTTAATGGCGCTGTTCTTACCAAAAGAGCCCCACGGGCCGAAAAGAAAATGGAGCCTGTTGAAACTGTTAATGGCTGTGGTCTTACTAAAATAGCCCCACAGACCGAAGAGAAAATGGAGCAGGGAAATCCTACCACATCCTGTTCTACCTACCAGCCACCCCTGGAGACTGCTGAAGCAGAGACAGAGGACACACCGGTGAGTGTTTTATGTCTTTAGTAAAATGTTCTTAATTGGTTGTATAGTGGGCTTTGATTGTGTATAACTAAAAACTTTATTTTTACACAGATGCGTGATGTGCTTGGAGCTTTTGAAAACTTGAACATCGACGCTTCAAAGACTGTCAACATTTCCTGCATTTCGTGTGTTCCTCCAGACATGGAAATAGAAGAATGATTTTCTTTGGTGATTTGCAGCAATAAAAACGTTTTGTTGTTAAACTTACGCTTCCATTCCTGTGTGTTAACTTACAAATATGGCAACTCATGAAGAGATCCTAAGAAATATTTATTATAACCCTGGGCATGTTGGGAGTTTGGGTGGAGTGAACTCCCTATTTCAGGAGGCCAAAAAACAGAGCAAAAAACTCTGCAAAAGAGAAGTTACCAAATGGTTGTCAGATCAGGATGCTTACACGCTGCATAAACCAGCCAGGATCCATTTTAAAAGAAATAAGACAATTGTGTCTGAAATGGATTCGCAATGGCAGGCCGATCTAGTTGATATGCAGCAGTTTTCTCAATATAACAAGGGTTACAAGTACATTTTAACCGTTATAGACATTTTGTCTAAATATGCATGGGCAAGGGTTCTAAAAGACAAGACAGGCGGTCAGGTGGCCGCTGCTTTTAAAGCTATTTTCACACAAGATGGAAGAGTCCCTGTCAAAATACAGACTGACAAAGGCAGGGAGTTTCTAAACAGAACAGTGAAGAATCTATTCAAAAAACAAGGGGTACACCATTTTGTTACCAGCAATGAAGTCAAAGCAGCAGTTGTGGAACGCTTCAACAGAACTTTAAAAACTAAAATGTGGAGGTATTTCACAGCCAACAATACATTCACATATATAGGTGTGTTACCCCAATTTCTAAAAAGTTATAACCATAGTTTTCACAGAACTATAAAAACTAGGCCTGTTGACGTTAATCAGTCAAACTCCTTGGCCGTTTGGAGAACCGTTTATTTGGACGGTATAAAAAGAAAGCCTGAGTTGGCATATTTTAAAAAGGGAGATCATGTACGCATTTCTAAATGCAAGGGTGTCTTTGCTAAGGGTTACGAACAAAACTTTACCACCGAGTTATTTATAGTGGATGAAGTCATCAAAAGATCAAAGAGACCTGTATACCAGTTAAAAGATTATGAAGGTGAGGTCGTGGTGGGTAACTTCTATCCTGAGGAATTACAGAAAGTTAATGCCAAGGAGGACAGGACATACAGGATTGAAGAAATCTTAGCAACAAAAGGAAGGGGCAGGAGAAAGCAACATCTAGTGAAATGGTTAGGCTGGCCTAGCAAGTTCAACAGTTGGGTGTGCGCTTCTGATCTTTGTGAACCTGTATAGAAGAATGGGCGATAGTGGGTTTTACGTTACCTTACCCAGCAATGCCTGTGCAACGACTTTTCCAAACAACAAGATTTCAGCATATACTATTCAATTAGGTAAAGTTTTGGAAATTCCCGGTTTTTGGGAAGTTGGCCTGGCTGAAATTCAATATCCCCATAGCTGGGACACTCTAAATAGAGATGCGGGCTTTGAAATTGCTAGTACGGAAACTAGGTATCGCTATTTTCTGCGACGTGGCTATTATGCAGACATCCCTGAGTTGCTTGAAAACATGAACAGCCTTATACGAGGTGGTCCTAAAGTAATCCTGGACTACGATACTGTTTCTAGAAAAGTTAGTCTGCAAGGAACAGAACAATATTCCTTTCTAGCTAGTGCAGAACTGGCCAACATATTAGGCGTGTTTCCTGAACAGAATGTTAAAAAATTTCCTTTTCCTGCTGACATTACTGGAGGTTTTAACACCTTATACATTTACACAGACATTGTGGAGCACCAGATAGTTGGAGATTATTATGTGCCTTTACTGCGCTGCATACCCGTGCATGGGAAGGACAACGAATGTGTCACCATTGGCTATGAGAAACCGCACTACATCCCTGTAACCAAGGACCACATTGACACTATCACCGTTGAAATAAAGAATGATCAGAACAAAAACGTACCATTTCGTTTTGGTAAGGTGACAGTGAAGCTGCACTTTCGCCCTCGGAGAACCTTTGTAGTTTAAGAAATGGCTATTATGAAAACATATGGTGATACGGGCGTTTATCGTAATTATTATAAAGCACAGGCGGGATACGCCCTGACAGGATACCAGGGATCCCCTGTTATGTATGGAGCAGGGCTTGGTGGGGTTTTTAGGAGCCTTTTCCGAATGGCTGTTCCCCTTTTGAGAAGAGGCATAGACATCGTTAAACCCCACGCAAAAACTGCTGCTCGTAATATTGCTAAAGATGTAATAGGTCACGTTACAAAAGAAGTGTTTAACAGAGTGAACACACCACAACAAGCCGGGTCAGGGCTCATGTATATTAAAAGGAGGAGGGCTCTAAAAAGAAAAGCATCACGGGTAAGATTGATTGGTCCACCACGCCCCTTTAAAAGAAAAGCGCAGAGAGGAAAGAAACGCCAGAGAGGGAAGAAAAGCCACAGGAGAAGAGTTGTAACAAAGAGGCGTCGGCGTTTTCCAGCTAAAGGAGATATTTTTTAAACCATAGCTATGGCTTTTATCCACTGTGGCTCTGAAGAATGCACTAAATCTGAACTTGACCTATTCAACATTGGACCCACGCAGACCAGCATTGAGAGAAGTCTGTATATCGAGGTACCCCCCTTGTCAGCCATTACAGACACAGCACCCCTGGATTTCTTCATTGCAGGAAATGGTGAGGATTATATGGACTTAAATAACACATTGCTCTATGTGTGTTGCAAAATTGTCAATCCTGACGGAACCAACCTTGCAGCAGACGCTAATGTAGGTCTGGTGAATTATCCAATTGCATCCATGTTTAGCCAGCTGGATGTGACGCTGGGTGATAGATTAATAAGCCAGAGTAATAATTCATATCCATATAGAGCCTATTTTGAATCTGTGCTGAACTACAGCGAGGATGCATTGGCCACGCAATTCTCTGCAGGCCTGTTTTACAAAGATACACCGGGGGAACTTGAATCTGGCGACAGGCGTGGGAATAATCTTGGTTTTAATAGAAGAGCAAACCTGACTGCTGAAAGCCGGAAAATAGACCTGCTGGGACATCTCCATGCTGATATTTTTTTTCAAGAAAAACTGCTGTTAAACGGCGTTGATCTGAAGATCAAACTTACTCGTAGCAAAGATACATTCTGTTTGATATCAGACAACGCCGCTAGGCATTACAAATTACAGATTTTGTCAGCCTCACTTTTTGTTAAGAAAGTGAGAGTTGCCCCAGGCGTGCGGTTAGGCCATGCCGAGGCTCTGTTGACTGCTAATGCCAAGTATCCTGTGGATCGTGTGAGTATGAAGGTGTTTAGCATTCCAAGGGGGAGCCGTGTCGCCAATCAGGAAAACCTATTTTTGGGGCCATTACCGAAGCAGGTTATTATAGGCATGGTTGATAATGATTCTTACAGCGGATCTTACCTCAAAAATCCTTTTAATTTTAAACATTTTAATATTCATTTTGCGGCCCTTTACCTGGATGGAGAACAGATCCCCACGAAGCCGTTCCAACCTGCATTTGAAGAGGGGAACTGTGTAAGAGAATACATGAGTCTCGTACAAACAGCTGGAAAACATATGAAAGACAGGTCTCTTTTAATTAACCGTGAGGACTATGTTCGAGGCTACACACTTTTTGCCTTTGACCTGACCCCAGACCAAGAAGGTGGAAGCCACTACTCTTTGATAAAAACAGGAAACCTCAGGGCAGAATTTCGATTTAGTAGAGCCCTGGCTGAGACGATCAACATGATTGTGTATGGGGTTTTTGACAATGTGATAGAGATAAATCACAGAAGAAATGTCCTGTTTGACTATATGTAAAATGGACAGTACAGAGTTAACGCGCATCCTATCTTCAAATCCCTTCACTAGACCGTCTTTCTACGGGGTGTTTCCCTGTGACATGCTACCCAAGGCAAGTATACAACGGCTGCCAGCCTGTTTGGTGGTCAATACCCACCCCCACAAACTACCAGGAGAACATTGGTTGGCCATCTACCTGACCGACGATAAGGTTGGCGAATTTTTTGATTCCTATGGGCACCCTCCTAGCCACCCACGGTTCCATAAAACCATTATGAATTTTTTAAGAAGAAATGCCTGCAAGACTGTATTTCAACCCAGACAACTGCAAGCCTCAGAATCTTCAGTTTGTGGCTATCATTGTTTATTTTTTCTGCAGCAGCGTTGTAAGGGTTTAACATATAAACAAATTCAAGATTTGTATTCTCACAATTTGGAAAGAAACGATTGGATGGTGGAGCGTTTTGTAAAAAACAAGAAATACATGCCCAGACCGGTGTTAAACATGTTTCAACCTTGCCAAGGCTGTATATCGTACCGTGACTTTCATAGCTTTTAATTCACAATAAAGAACCCTCTAATAGGGATTAAAAAGAGCCTTTGCTGTCAGTGTGTGTTTGTGTCCCCCATTTACCCTTAAAGTAGATAGTCATATCGCAAATTACCATTTTACATTTTTATTTTAAGGTCTAAAAACATAAAAAGAAAAAATGCTCTGATAATATTATAAGTTGAGCCAGGCAGGGGTGTCATGTTTTCTTTGCTTTTTAGTACGCTTGTGAGAAAGGTTAGGTGAGAGATCCATTGCTGTTGTTGTTGAAAAGCGATTGTCTGCCTTTAGCGAATCCAAGACTTCTCTATTAGCAAGACTACCCACTACAGATGTTGGAATATTCAATTCAGCCAGAGACCTCATAAAAACATCCCAGCCTTTAGGTGCACGTCTGGTTGTCAGGGTATGTGTCTGCATGACCCCCTTAATCAAATCGGTCATATTGGAGCCCGATATAACACTCCCCTTGTACACAAAATTACCCTTCTCATCCCACGAAGAAACATCTTTGTTTCCCTTCATTTTGTTTAATAGGATTCTTGCATTATTTTTATATCTATCAGGCAGGTTGTCTATTACTTCCTGGTAGACAGGATCAGAAACTGCTGATGGTTCCACAGCGTTCTGTGGTGTCTGAGGCAGAAATAAAGTTAGGTTTTCTTTCTCTGCCTCCCTTTGCCTTACATGTGTTAGATATTTTTGAAGCAAAGAATCATAACGTTTGGCTTTTTCATATTCAGTTAAGTCAGACCTGCTGAGAATCCCTTGCATTTCAATATCTAATGAACTCATGGTTGCAGTTCTGATGTTCTCCTCCTTCGGGGTTGATGCCTTTAG
Organism: Anniella stebbinsi; assembly: GCA_029215795.1. Taxonomy (NCBI): domain Eukaryota; kingdom Metazoa; phylum Chordata; class Lepidosauria; order Squamata; family Anniellidae; genus Anniella; species Anniella stebbinsi. The sequence goes on along the minus strand of JARDYH010000002.1, from coordinate 80,182,726 downwards.
TTGTTCTAGTTGCTGGCTTGGGACCAAATACATCTTTTCAGCATACTCCATTATCGGTTGGATAAAAGGCCTGTGATTAGAGGAATTGCAATACCTAGTAATGGCCCCAGAAAACCACCTGATTGCTTCACCAAAACTTTTTTTCTTTTCAGAGTGATTTTCTTGTTACTCAATTTTTTAATAATACCCCGCTTCTTTCTTAATACGCGTACCTGTTGAGGTGATAGAGGAATGTTGCCTTTTAAAGTATTGAGTGCTATTTCTGAGATGGCCGCAATCAGGTCATCAGATGCTGAGCATAAAATAGCTTTTCTCTGTTGAGGAGGCGTCTTAATAAGATGCTTTAAGAGCGGAAGGTTTCTTTTTAAACGGAGAGACATGTTCCCTCTCTGTGGAACTTTGCGGTAATACATAGTAAAACGCTAAAGGCGCCGCTTTTTGTTACCACCTGTTTTTTTCATGATGTACACTACAGGAAGGTCTGGAGGGAACAGGCCAGTTCTCAGCCGGTGATTATCGGGTGTTGTGGTATGTAAATCCACCACCAGATAACCATAAGGTTTGCTTGTAGAATCAGCAAAGGCTTCTAATAAGAATTGGCTGTTTTGTGGGTACATCTGGCGAGCTAAAGTCATTATCTGCAATTGATCTCTAGGGTTTTTGAATAAGACCAAATATTTAGCATTTAGAGTTATGGTGCGGATACTTTTTCCCTTGCAGAATATATTCTGAGTTATGAAAAACACACTCAAATTCCTGTGATGTACATATTGAGTAAATACCCTTTCAACTTCACTATTGTCACATACACTCTGCATCAAATCATCTATCACAAGAAAGCTTACTTTATTGAGAGAAAACAAAACTGTATCATCAAATTTTTCAGGCAGACCTTGCACAAAATGAATAAATGGGTATTTACACATTAATTCTTTGTACAAAGGCTGCCAACAACCATAACACCACACAATATTTCCAGGTACAGCTGAAAAAACAGAATTAGCATTGTCCAACATTTGTTTGATAAAATAACTTTTCCCGCAGTTGCTAGGTCCTGCTAGAATAGCTGAAAATGGATGTTTCCAGCGTGTATCCATATTCAAAAACCATAAGGCAATGTTTTAAAACCTTGATGAATGACTCTTTTGTCATAGACCACTTTTTGAGTTTTTCTGACAGGTTTTGATTCAAGAGTCCACCTGCGTTTGTTCCTTACAATACCTGGTTGTTGTACTGCAATCTCACGAGCTGGTCCCTGGTCCCTGTCTGAGACGTAGTCAAAAACCAGATCTTTGAGACTGTTGAAATTAATTTTTTCACAATTAGCAGTGTTCAGTGTGATCCCTTTGACCTTGATAGTAACATTCCCCGAAACAGTTTTATAGCCATAAGATTTTGGACCTGCTGACACGTACTCTGTGATAAATTGATCTGCGGGTAGTTCACTTGTGAGGTCTCCTAAGTAATCACCAAGAGGTGGCATCCATTGCCCCTCCTGGCTCACAAATATCACAGAATCGGTATCGTGGTACAGACATCTTTCTTTCAATTTGTCTAGCAAATTGTAGAGCTCCAGACGCGCATATGCTGTTGTAAAGGCTGCTATGAACACATTTTTCCTACCTATAGCCATAACCCGGTCTTCAGAATGCTTCCATGATACACAGACAGCCTCATCATCAATAAATTCACACATTGAAACATCATAAGCATCAGAAAACAGAAGCTGAAATAACTCATCTGGGTCTCTCACCAACTGTGTGTTAGGTAGATTTGTTCTCTGACCAAATTTACCCCACAGAGAATTTAAGAATAATTTTGCAATTTGCCTCTTTGCTGGATTCACCTCAATCTGATTGGGTCGCAATGCAATCCCTTCATGTTGGAGATAAGTATCAATATATTGCTTTTTATCTTCTGCACTGACACACCACTGGGGGTACCCTGAAGCCTCCTGTTTCTGTCGAAGATGCATATCAATATAATCTGAAAATAAGTGACAGGACTTATTTTCAAAATGCCAGACTTCGTAAACTTCCACAACCTTGTAACCCTTTTCTATAGCGACATTCAATTCAATAGTACACCATGTTCCTAATAGAGCTCTCTCCTCATCTGAATGTTCACATTTACCCTGCTGATGAGTTTGTGCACAAGTTTTACACAGGACAAACATGAGCTTGCCACTAACCTTAGTAGGGAGAACAGGAAAGAAAAGACCCCGCGGTGGGTAAATTTTAACTTTTGCAAGGCCAAAGTAAGCGGACAGAGGCTTAAAATTTTCATAAATTATTTCAGGGTGTCCAAGAGGGTATGCCTTGTTCTTGTTTACATAAGGATACAGACTTGTAAAATCATAGTAATGAATCTGCTCCCCCTCTCCAGGTTTATAATACAGAGAGATAGCATTAGTACGCCCTCCAAAGAGGGCATCTCTAGGTTCGAGGGGTTCTGGAAAATTAGCATCAAAAAGAAAATTTTGGAGTTCCGCATCTGTTTTTAGCATTTGGCGCCACTCGTGTTCCCAGATGGCTTTGACTTCAAATCCCATAAGTTTCAGCTCAGCAGTCCTTTTTTCTGTACTGTTGAAAAGATATTCAAATGGTTTACCGAGCAAAGGGTTCTGAGCATCTGGAGAATAACACATTACACAACCATGCCAAAAACAACCATGAAATTCAAAAGCTGTTTTCTTATTGTCTATTATTGCATAACCATCTAGAAAATAATTACCAGCTTTGAATTCTCCACCCTTTAACGCGTGGCGAATCTGAATTTTGTATTTGTGTTCCATGTAGCACAACCATTGAATTGATGGGGTAGAGAAGCGTTTAAGAATGCTATGGTAATTATCTGGTGGTGGGATAGCTATGCAATATTCTTTGAGAAACTTAAATTTGTACATAGCAAAACATGTACTAGCGAGTGTGGGATATTGAAAAGGATCTATAGCTAGCCTCTTCCACACAGATTTCCTACCCTTGCTTATCATTCTAATGGTTTCAGTCATTTCCATGATTTCATGCCTGTACTTGGTACAGGCTTTCTCCAAAATATCAACATCTTGTCTGCAATAAAGTGCTAGCTCCTTCTGCATGTCAAAGGTTTCAGACCTGTTCTCTTCATACCAGGCTAAAAAAGATGCTCTTTCTGATGGCATCATATGAGTCACACCATAGTCATTTTCTTTAGGCATAAGCCCCACATAATTCCAATTCTCAGGTTTGTTAAAATAATGGGGAAAGTACCCTTTTGCACCTTCAAATCCCAAAGCCTTTGGTAGTTTAGAAAGTGCCATGGGGAGATGAGAAAGGGAATCTATAAATTTGATTTTTAAACCCTTAACAGTGATACAGAGCAATTTCCCTCCTTGAGTAAGAAGATCTACGTCAAGTTTTTGCTGTATAAGACCACTAAGAATAAAGTAACCATCATAACCCTTTGAGTTATGCGCAATAAATGTGCAGTCTTCAAACTGCGTACTATCTGTGAACGTCTGAATAAATTCAGACAGACACTGTTCACCCTTAAATTCCCATGTTTTGCCTGCCAAATCCCAGGGGATTACATTTCCGTGCGGTTTCACACTACGTTTTTTATTCTTACCAGAAGCTGGTTCAACTTTAAAGCTTTGTAATGTTTCACCTGCAAAAGCTTTTGCAAAACAGTAATTAGGAACGTGAAAACCTGTTGATTGGTGGGCTTCAAAATCATAGAACACATATTTTACAGATACCTCTGGTTTCTTAAGGCTTGTCATGTAACACCGATGCTTTTCATCACCCGTACTAAATCCACCGCATATTTTGCAACGTTTGCCTGGACAACGATAAACATCATGATTCAATTTCTGGTATGATTCACAGTTTTTGCAATACTGTCTAGGAATGCATTGAACTTTTTCTGCAAGCGCTAGTTCTTGATGCATGCTTAAACAGGTCTCGGATCTACAAGTTCTCTTGCATCTGTTACATCTCTGTATTTTAACAACCTTGGTTGCACAATCGGCGCTCAAACATAATCTGCAATGGTAAAGACACGTATGGGAATGCGAAAATAAAGTTGAGCATGTTTCGCACACATTCTCTGAACCAAAAACAGCCCTCACACTGTGAACCCCATAATAATGTTCATCAAGAAGTAACATTGTATAGGTTTTATTGTATCTTAGCCCTGTTGGTTTAAATATTCCCCAACCTTTCTTGGTGTATCTTATTACTTGTATGTTGACTCTCAAATGGTTTTCAATCAGTGAAACATCACTGAGAGCCACTTGCTTTTGCTCTGACCAGCCAAGATCCTTGTGCAACTGTGCAGCAGCTATCAATAATTCTGCATCTGTGGGGGTTTTCTCCGCCATTACAGCTAACAGGCCCCCCACAAAGCAGAGATTACTGTCTGTGTAATTTAAATCTACTAGGTGTTTTCTTTTTCTAAGTATGATTTTGCTACTAGCAATAGAACTAATTTTCCGCCTTTTACTACCTCCCCTGGGTGCTGTCACTACTGTTACAACCAATCTTAGACTTGTGTTCCCACATATTTCCGCATTGCTTTGCAAAAGATTACTAATATGAGATAGAAAGTCATCTATATTTAAAACATCTCTGTGCCTTTTAATTGAAAAGAGTGGAAAATTTAATCCACCCCCATCGAGGCGTAACTGCACAAAGTCTTCTGGTGAAATTCTACGATTGACATTATCAAGTATGTTTTGTATTGTGCTATAGAGGGCTAAAACTGCTTGTGAAAATGATGGTATACGTTCTAAATTAACAAATCTGAATTCTTCAGCGATATGCAGTGCGTTGAACGCCCCCTGTCTCCATTCCCAGTGTCTTACGCGCTCCGCATAGACCTGCAAAGGTTCACTATCCTCTTCCTCTGAGGAATCTGAGGTATGGGGGCGTTGGCTCACAGAGTTAGAATCGCTGGATGCTACAGATTGTTGTGTGTCCTCTGGAGAGGGTACCTCTGGAGCCACAGCATCCTGGACTGTTTCAGAAAGGGGAGTGGCTGTATGCCGTTTCTTTTTACAGACAGAGAGTGTTTTTTTAGCTCTATTTACTATTTTAACCATCCTCCTCTTCCAATATGGGAAACGCTTGTTTTTAATATGCCCTTTTTTAAAAAAACCTTGACCGCCACCCCCTACTTGAACATATTTAAATGAAATATGGCCACGAACAGAACACTTTTGGCGACTTTTAATATTCTGAGAATGCTCTGGCAATGTACCCACAATGACAGGACTACTAATCCTGGACATGGTCTCCTCAATCCTAGTTTTCAGCACCATACCACATTTTTCTGCAATATTAAGACTTTGTTCTAGACAGGCCGCCAGCTGAACATATGACATTTCTTCATAGCGTGTTGACTCTGGTTCATTGTTTGCAGACAATAGGCCATCATCCATTCTCTGCTTCTTAGTTTTTTGTTCCATAACAGGCTGTGCCTCTGCACGATCTCTTTTAATTGGTACGGATCTTTTATCTAAAACAAAAAATAGACAGAACAAAAAGGGTAAAAACATACACCCTTGTTAGTAAATTACAATCCCCCCCCCTTTCACAAATCCTAAATTTCTATAACATTGAATTGGAAATTACATGTACAGCTGTGGAAAAAAGAATTACCAGCTTTTTTGGTGCCCGGTTGCTTTGCAGCTTTTTGGATCTCAGACTGGTTTGCGTTGCTGTTTTTTTTCATTTGTGGCTCTGTAACAAATAATTATACAGAAATTTATATTTTTCATATAGACCACATACAAAAACAAAAAGGGTGGTTAAACATACCCCCTTTTGTTAGTGAATTACAACCCCACCCCACCCCCTTCACAAAGCCTAAATTTCTATAACATTGAATTGGAAATTACATGTACAGCTGTGGAAAAAAAAAGAATTACCAGCTTTTTGGATCTCAGACTGGTTTGCGTTGCTGTTTTTTTTCATTTGTGGCTCTGTAACAAATAATTATACAGAAATTTATATTTTTCATCTAGACCATATACAAAAACAAAAAGGGTGGTAAAACATACCCCTTTTGTTAGTGAATTACAACCCCACCCCACCCCCTTCACAAAGCCTAAATTTCTATAACATTGAATTGGAAATTACATGTACAGCTGTGGAAAAAAAAGAATTACCAGCTTTTTGGATCTCAGACTGGTTTGCGTTGCTGTTTTTTTTCATTTGTGGCTCTGTAACAAATAATTATACAGAAATTTATATTTTTCATATAGACCATATACAAAAACAAAAAGGGTGGTTAAACATACCCCCTTTTGTTAGTGAATTACAACCCCCTTCACAAAGCCTAAATTTCTATAACATTGAATTGGAAATTACATGTACAGCTGTGGAAAAAAAGAATTACCAGCTTTTTGGATCTCAGACTGGTTTGCGTTGCTGTCTTTTTTCATTTGTGGCTCTGTAACAAATAATTATACAGAAATTTATATATATATATATATTTTTCATCGAGAGCATATATAAAACCCCTTCCAAAAGTTACGCTACCTGATTCATTTTCGTCAGTAAGAATAATCACCACAGGGGCTTCTTCAGTAGCAAGATCTGTTTTATAATTATAAAGAAAAACATTTTAAAAATGGATTACGAAAATACAAATTCCACTACACACACATGCAAAGCACACACATGCAAAGCAACACACATGCAAAAGCAACAATGTTTTACCAAGGTTTTTCCCTTGTTGTACCGCTGGGGCCTGTGGTTTTTTAAAAGGCATTCTATCATTTCTGTTCTCCCCTGTTAAAATAAAATAAAAAGCCGGAGTTTCAGTTTTCTTTAAAATCAATTTGTAGACATGTTTTTACAAAATATTAGAAAATTACTACATATAAATTGCTTTTACCCTCAAGAGGTCCTGTTTTCTTAAAAGTATATTTTTTTTGAAAGGTTCTGTAAAAATAATGCATATATTAAGTATTATCATAAAACCACAAGTTTAAACTTAATACTTTTTATTAAAAACAACTTACTCTGGTCTTCATGTTCCATTTTTTTCTGCTTAGATTGATTTGCTGCGTAAAAATAAGATGGAAAAATAATAAATTAATCATTTTGATATTGTACAGTAGAGGGAAAACATGCCCCACCCATGAGCCAATGGTTGCCTGGCCAAAAAAGATAACCACACGGCTCCACCCAACACATGCAGAAAGGATGGCATTTTACAGATAAGAAAAACTGTTGTATTTTGAAAGGAAAAAACATTTTTCAGCACGATGGATGATCAAACCGCTAATATAGTTAGTGGTTATATGAGCAAAGTTTGCGGGCAAATACCAGAAAGAACACGAGAATGCAAAATTATATCAATTATTGAAAATACAGCCTCTTTAATTCAAGATGATGTTGAAGAATTGATAACTCCACTCATAAATCAGCTTAAAATTCAAACTCTGGCTGAGGCCATACAGACTTTTACAATTGTGATGAATTATGAATTTGCTGATGGTAAAACTAACTGGGGCAGAATTCTAACAATTTTTCTGTTTGGGGGCGTGATTGCAAAGGAGCTAAAGACGAGCGAAAACCGGGAAAATTTTGCTAAGTTTATTACACAATATATAATCACCACTAAAACAACGTGGATTCTTGAAAATGGTGGCTGGGTGAGTTTAACATTTTTAAAAATTCTTTGCTATGTGGCAGTATTGGGTGGGGAATGGGAGCATGAAGCTATTGTAATAATGTATTTAAAATACAGCTTATAGTATTCTGGCTAAATACTATTTTTTAATTCTTATTTCCAGGAGCTGGGATTTCTTGATAAATTTGAAGAAAAAAAACCATGGATGTCTCTCTACAATTTGACCAAAAAATATATACTTTGGGCCTGCAGAAATTATTTTTCCCTAAAATGGTTAATATATCCTGCATAACAGTATAAAATAAATATTCTGGAAACTTTTGGCTACTTTTTTTGTGGAGTTTAAAACACACATAACATCATTGAATTTAAAGGGACTTATATTCTGGGGGGGGCACATGGCACAAGCAATAGAAGGACTTTAAAACACACACACATAGCCTCATTCTAGGTATAAGTAGTTAAATTGTAATAATAAGCCGCCTCTCCCAAATGGCTCTTGTGCCAGAAAGGGTTAATTACTCACAGTGAGCTGATGAAATTGCTTTGAGATGAATTTCAGTGGGAAAATGAGGGATCACCCAAGAAACCACATTTTTAAAACATATTGTATGCCATTATGGGCCCCGCCTCAAAAGAATATTATTGGCCCATGTGATAAAATGGCTGCCCCACCCAGGAGCCAAGGGGGTGCCTGGCCAAAAAAGATAACCACCTGGCTCCACCCTTCACAGATAACCAACGGTCTTTTGCTTATCTGTAAAAGCAACATGTTAAGAAAAACTGATCCATAGTGCCCCCATGTGGCGGTTAAACTTTTAAACAAAACTGTCTGACTTGCTTTTAATTATTATTATTACACACACCTTTTTTACATTGAAAACCCAATATATTACATTAAAAACTCAATATTGTACAGGTATGCCTACCACATGACTCTTTTATCACCTTTGTTTAAGCTAATCAGCAAAGACCTCTGGCTCTCTTGCTCAATTGGACCTATGAAAGCCAGAGATTTCTACCCATCAACCTCCATCTTTTTTCTCAACACAGGAAAGAAAAAAGAGACTACTGTCCCATTTCTTCCTCTAAAAATCCATTTCCCCAGAGCAATCTTAAAAGACACACAATACAGAAGCTCCATTTTAAAAAATACAACAACAACACGGAATGGAGCTAATACCAGGCCTGGCCTGGTGCACCATGCGGCTCAGAAAGAGCCTTGGTGAAAATGGCCACCAAAGCTGGGAAGCCATATTTTAAAAAATGTACCCATCAACCTCCATCTTTTTTTTCTCAACACAGGAAAGAAAAAAGAGACCACTGTCCCATTTCTTCCTCTAAAAATCCATTTCCCCAGAGCAATCTTAAAAGACACACAATACAGAAGCTCCATTTTAAAAAATACAACAACAACATGGAATGGAGCTAATACCAGGCCTGGCCTGGTGCACCATGCGGCTCAGAAAGAGCCTTGGTGAAAATGGCCACCAAAGCTGGGAAGCCATATTTTAAAAAATGTACCCATCAACCTCCATCTTTTTTTCTCAACACAGAAAAGAAAAAAGAGACCACTGTCCCATTTCTCCCTCTAAAAATCCATTTCCCCAGAGCAATCTTAAAAGACACACAATACAGAAGCTCCATTTTAAAAAATACAACAACAACACGGAATGGAGCTAATACCAGGCCTGGCCTGGTGCACCATGCGGCTCAGAAAGAGCCTTGGTGAAAATGGCCACCAAAGCTGGGAAGCCATATTTTAAAAAATGTACCCATCAACCTCCATCTTTTTTTCTCAACACAGGAAAGAAAAAAGAGACCACTGTCCCATTTCTCCCTCTAAAAATCCATTTCCCCAGAGCAATCTTAAAAGACACACAATTCAGAAGCTCCATTTTAAAAAATACAACAACAACACGGAATGGAGCTAATACCAGGCCTGGCCTGGTGCACCATGCGGCTCAGAAAGAGCCTTGGTGAAAATGGCCACCAAAGCTGGGAAGCCATATTTTAAAAAATGTACCCATCAACCTCCATCTTTTTTTCTCAACACAGGAAAGAAAAAAGAGACCACTGTCCCATTTCTCCCTCTAAAAATCCATTTCCCCAGAGCAATCTTAAAATACCAACACACAATACAGAAGCTCCATTTTAAAAAATACAACAACAACACGGAATGGAGCTAATACCAGGCCTGGCCTGGTGCACCATGCGGCCCAGAAAGAGCCTTGGTGAAAATGGCCACCAAAGCTGGGAAGCCGTATTTTAAAAAATGTACCCATCAACCTCCATCTTTTTTTCTCAACACAGGAAAGAAAAAAGAGACCACTGTCCCATTTCTCCCTCTAAAAATCCATTTCCCCAGAGCAATCTTAAAATACCAACACACAATACAGAAGCTCCATTTTAAAAAATACAACAACAACACGGAATGGAGCTAATACCAGGCCTGGCCTGGTGCACCATGCGGCCCAGAAAGAGCCTTGGTGAAAATGGCCACCAAAGCTGGGAAGCCATATTTAAAAACTCTCCATCCTCTCCCCCACAGCATCACACACCGAGATATATGCCCCAGTCACAAACAATACAGAAGACACATTTTAAAAACCAAAAAAACCTCTCCATCCCATCCCCTCAATATTATCAACTGCCCCCCCACACACACACACAATACAGAAGCCACATTTTAAAAAACACACATAAAAGCGAAGGGAAAACACAAAAATACAACAACAACACGGAATGGAGCTAATACCAGGCCTGGCCTGGTGCACCATGCGGCCCAGAAAGAGCCTTGGTGAAAATGACCACCAAAGCTGGGAAGCCATATTTAAAAACTCTCCATCCTCTCCCCCACAGCATCACACACCGAGATATATGCCCCAGTCACAAACAATACAGAAGACACATTTTAAAAACCAAAAAAACCTCTCCATCCCATCCCCTCAATATTATCAACTGCCCCCCCACACACACACAATACAGAAGCTCCATTTTAAAAAACACACATAAAAGCGAAGGGAAAACACAAAAATACAATAACAACACTGAATGGTGCTAATCCCAGGACTCGCCTGGTGCACCATGCGGCCCAGAAAGAGCCTTGGTGAAAATGGCCACCAAAGCTGGGGAGCCATTTTTTAAAAACCAAAAAACTCCCCATCCCTTCCCTCCCCACCTCAGTAAAAAGATGTTAAGCATCGAGAAATGGGGTCAATTTTTTAAAAGCACAAACCCCCATAAAAAGCAACAAGGAAAAACACGGAATGGGACTGGAAAGTCAATGCACAGTTACATTCCCCACAATATTATCAAAACTGCTCCACACACGCCTCCCCCCCCCCAGCTCAAAAAACCATGCATACATACCTTCAAAAAATTTTGAAGTTATATCCCTTGTCCAGTCATCCCAAAAATCTTCCAGAATTCCATGATCGGATCCGCCGTCCCAACGAGCCATCCTTCTCCTAGTTCACCATGAAGGAACGTGTGCGAACCCCTTGGCTTTCTTTCTCCAACTAATCTTCCCTCCCCTCTAATGTGCCCGCCCTCTGCTTAGCGATCTCCCTATTGGTTGGTTTTCCCGCCATCTAACTATGTCTTCCGATTGGATGTTTTCCTGGCCATCTGACTAGCCTCTATTGGCTAATTCTTTTTGAATGAGCCAATGGCTGCTTTTATGACTCCCCCTTTGTCTGTTTCCCCAATCTCCCATGTGTCTCTCCAGCCATGTGCTGATGTCCGCCATGCCCATTGAAAGATAAACACATCTTCTCCAGAAAGAAGCAGCCTGCTTTCCCAATGAAGTGAATAGCACAAAAGCCAAGTAAAAAAACATTTACAGAGGTTTGCTTTTTTTACCCCACAAAAGCAAGTTGCATCCAGTATCAGAGGCTGACCAGATAAAAGTCGGGTCAGGGCTCATGTAACTTTAACAGTTGTAGAGAAAAGGGAATTTCAGCCAGTGTCATTTGTATGCAATTAGTGCCTGCTTTTTTTATTATTTACACAACAGTTAGCTTTTTTTAATTACAGCTATTCAGCACAGAGAGAGACAAACCCCAAAGCATGTACAGAGTTTTGTTTTTAACGAAGGCACAGAGATGGGAACTGTAGTCCAAATTTTTTATTATTTACACAACAGTTAGCTTTTTTTTAATTACAGCTATTCTTACATTTTTAAGCAGTTAATTGGCATGTACAGAGTTTTGTTTTTACCCAAGGCACAGAGATGGGAACTGTAGTCCAAATTTTTTATTATTTACACAACAGTTAGCTTTTTTAATTACAGCTATTCAGCACAGAGAGAGACAAACCCCAAAGCATGTACAGAGTTTTGCTTTTACCCAAGGCACAGAGATGGGACCTGTAGTCCAAATTTTTTTTTTCAAAAACAGTTAGCTTTTTTTAATTACAGCTATTCTTACATTTTTAAGCAGTTAATTGGCATGTACAGAGTTTTGCTTTTACCCAAGGCACAGAGATGGGACCTGTAGTCCAATTTTTTTTTTTCCAAAAACAGTTAGCTTTTTTTTAATTACAGCTATTCTTACATTTTTAAGCAGTTAATTGGCATGTACAGAGTTTTGCTTTTACCCAAGGCACAGAGATGGGACCTGTAGTCCAATTTTTTTTTTCCAAAAACAGTTAGCTTTTTTTTAATTACAGCTATTCTTACATTTTTAAGCAGTTAATTGGCATGTACAGAGTTTTGTTTTTAACCAAGGCACAGAGATGGGACCTGTAGTCCAATTTTTTTTTCAAAAACAGTTAGCTTTTTTTTAATTACAGCTATTCTTACATTTTTAAGCAGTTAATTGGCATGTACAGAGTTTTGCTTTTACCCAAGGCACAGAGATGGGACCTGTAGTCCAATTTTTTTTTTCAAAAACAGTTAGCTTTTTTTTAATTACAGCTATTCTTACATTTTTAAGCAGTTAATTGGCATGTACAGAGTTTTGCTTTTACCCAAGGCACAGAGATGGGACCTGTAGTCCAAATTTTTTTTTTTCAAAAACAGTTAGCTTTTTTTAATTACAGCTATTCTTACATTTTTAAGCAGTTAATTGTACAGCTGAAAAAACTGCTTATAGGGCTTATTTTTAATAACTTCCATAACGTAGTTTAACATGCGCTCATCACTTTTTTTAAGCATTTGGTTCATATGCTTTAAGGAATTCTGGGCTCGGCCAATTTTCGTGATCAAAATTAAAACTTTATCAACTTCTACCTGTGTTAAAAGTAAACAGTTCAAACTATATGCTATTAAAATTACAATATGGAGAACGCTCTTGAAACATATTTTTCCACATACAACTCTAAGTTTTCTTGAAATGACACTTTTTGGCCAAGTTAAGCATTCATGCGAGGATTGTCCTTTTGCCTCGATTTGGCAACCGAGACACGTGTCCCTCAGATATTTATTTAAACAATGTCTAAGAATCCCAAACACAGCACTTCTCACAATACACAGCATCAATTTCCGCTGTTTGCGCGTGGAAGAGGTATCGAAATCAGCGTGTGGCAACCCTAGGATACTCCTCATGAGAACATCTCCTGACTGATCAATGGTAAGATCTGATTCCTAAAAACAATTTAACACAATATTAGAAATTAATCTTAAAAATACACAATATGTTTTCATATTAAATTTAATATTTTTAGAAAAATGATTACATACCTGTCTGTGATCATCTCCAGATATGGTCAAATCCACAGCTGCCATTCCCCCTGTATTTTCTGAAGCAGCACTATTCAAGGATGATACCTATAAATAGAAGTACATACACATATTGATACTGATAGAAAACTCTTGCACACACACACACACACACACACATGCTGAAATAAAGATGTAATTTTTACCATGGGTAAATTCTCTGCTGAGATGAATTCCAAAATATTGTACCACATCTGTGGAGTCTCGACGCGTTCCTGGCGGGGACCAGCACATGGCTGAAGAGCATCACATGTTTGGGTTGTCTCGTCTTGCTCCTGGTGGAGATCAGTATATCGTTGGGGTATCTCGATGCGTTCCTCGTATCGAAATTTACTTGGAGGGGAAACATCCTCTACAGAACTGAGATGCCGCTTTCGAGGGTCAATTGTTGTGCTTTTCCCTTGTGCAGTTTTTGTCTGTTTGTACTGAATTTTCACAGGTACAGTGGCCGGTGTTGCTGAAGTGCCTCTAGGTGTGCTAGGATCCATGATCTCCCCGCAGGAAAAACTTGTCTGGGCATGCCAAGAACGGCTTCTTTTGTTACTGTGCCAAAGGGGGTGGAGTTACAGCTCTACAACCGCTTCCTATTGGTCCGCGGTAGCCTGGGGAGTTGTTAGAGGGGTCACATGACCCCCCTGGGCCAATCCTGGAGCGGTTTCAAACCCCGCCAAAAATGGTATTGGGGTCAAATGAACCATGGGGTCACGTGATCACCTGGGGGAGGGATGGTCACATGACACGCTGTTCCATGAGCTCACTTCCCGCCCCGGTAGGGGTGGAACTTCCGGCCCCGCTAAGGCGGGACTTCCAGCCCCGCTAAGGCGGGACTTCCGGGGCGGCGCAACTGTCACTTTCTAAAAAGGGGTGTGGTTTCGAGTTTGATGGGAGGTCCTACCCTTTACTACTCCCCTAAGATCATTGTCTCTCCCCCAACCCTGACAATAAATATCTCAAAAACTTTCTGACTGCTGATGCTTTGGTGGGACTGAAATATTTTATCTCTGTTGCTTCTATGCCTTTTTCTTCTCCTCATTTCCTATCACAAGCACATCTTTCTCTGTAGTTCCCTATGCTTGCTGGTCCACTAGTCTTCATGGCTATGATTCTCTTCAAGCCCACTGCAAGTTGTAGACCTGGCTGTAGAAGAAACTGGAGAAGAAACTCCATGTCACATGTCACCAGTACTTCTTATTTGGTGACATGAATATTTTAGTGCTGTGCCCAAAAATTCTCCCATTACATTTTTGACCATTCTCATTCAATGTTTTAGAAAAGAAATTGCTTTCGAAAAGAAATTCAAAGGAGAAGAAATTTCAGAGAAATTCTCATGGGTTTGGTTCAGGGTTCTTGTGCTTACCTTACTTATGAGGTGACTCAGGAGTGTCTCAGGAATGTGCATGAGTGTCCTGTCTTTCATTGTACAATCATCTCTCTGACAGCCTGTAACCTCCTTGGCTTCCTTCACTTCCTGCCCGGGGGAAGACATCATAAATGTATTCCTCTCCTACAGCCTTTTCAGTTCAGGAAGTATAGGTAGCCTGGGAGACCATAGAGCAATGTTGAGGTGTGTAATAGAAATATATATAGTACCTTCAGTCACCTCACAGTGATTAGGTAAGGTCAAAATCACTACCAACACACATTCAAAATAAATTATAAACTGCCCTCAGAATGAGGCAGAAAAATGGAAGCCCCTTTCATGGGGGAAAGAAAACTTTCAGGAAATTCCTCGGATTTTTCTTTTTTTACCTCCTGAAAATAAAAAGGACACTTTTCAGAATTTTCTCCACATTTTCTTCATTAATTTTTACAGTGGCTGCATTCCCTCCCCTCAATGCCCTGGAGTGATGCTTGGTATATCAGGCAATCTGGAGGATACAAAATGTGGGGGTGGGGTGGAGGAAGAAGCTGTTCTACAACGCTTGTCAAAAGTCACACTTACCTGTGAGAAATTGTTGGGGAATTTCTCCCCCCTCAAGAAATTTGGTGAAATTTCACCAAAAATAGGGTGAAAATTTTTGAGAGGCCACTTATGCACAGCTCTAGAATATTTAGATCCAGACATAATTCCAGGCCAAGCAAGTATCTTTTGAAAGAAGGACAACTTACATACATCTCTTAAAGATAATAAACTGACATTGCTCTCTAAAATTGCAAGTTGACCTGCAAGTAATGAACTATGTTGGATAGTGAAGGCCCCAATGGGCTGCTTTGAGCCAACCTTAGCATTTTGTCTAGCCTACACAGCCTTATCTGCAGTGTACCGGTCAGGACTAGGCCTGTTTCCCTTAGGCTGGAAGAAGGAGTTTCAGATAATCAATCAGAATCAGATTCTGAAGCAGAAGCAGTGGCACCAGAAACATACTAGCTTATGCCAGAGTTGACTCTCACGGGCTCTTCACCAGCTGGGAATGAACTTTCGCCAGACCTTATCTCTGAAAGTGTAGATAACCTCAAGCTCTGGGAATTCTTGATTCTTCTGAGGGGGAGGGCACTGAAAGGCTAGCTGATCCTAGAGTCTGCTGCAGACTAAAATGGGTGGAGCTAAAGGAAGGTGAGAGAAGGTCGGCCTGGCTAACTTCTCACCAAAGTCTTCTTCAGAACCAGTCTCCCTGAAGTTAAAGCGTACTGGGAAAAGGCTTTCCCTTTTTCTTGAAAGGACAATTGTCTCACTTAGTTTGCATAATTTTGACTAGAGAGAAGTTCCTAGAAGTTAGAGTTCCTTCAGGTAGGAAGAGATGTTTATTGCCTGAATAAAGCTTTGTGGATTACGTAGCAGACCTCTTTATTGTCTCCCAATAAAGCAAGATGTTTCGGGAAACACAACAGTATCTTACAGCAGCCTTCTCACCCTGGTGCCCTCCAGATGTTTTGGTCCATTATTCCAGGCATTCCTAACAACTGGCCATGCTGGATGGGCTGTCAGGAATAGGAAGTCCAAAATATCTGGAGAAGACCAGGTTGGGAAGGCTGCCCTTCAGCAAAGGACATAACTTCTCAATAAACATAAAAAAAGAATTATTGTGGTGTCATAAGCTTTGGTGGACTAGAGCCTGCCATCTGAAGCATGCAGTGCTAGCTTCAATTGGCAGAGATTCACACAGACATCGGTACAGAGAAAAAAAAATGTAACAGTCGGCCAAAAGCCCATTAAATGCAAGATGTACAGACTGTGACATTTCCATGCAAATGTCTTCTCCATTAGTTTCTCTGTGGAGCCCTATAATCTGTTTTAATCATTCACCTTTAATTTGCATGTGTGGTACTATCTGAGGAGAAAGCTAACAATGACTACTGGTCCTGATATTTATGTGCTACCTCCAGGATCAGAGGCAGTAAGCCTGTATACACCAGTTGCTGGGGAACATGGGTGGGAGGGTGCTGTTGCACCATGTCCTGCTTGTGGGTCCTGGCCGACAGCTGGTTGGCCAGTGTTTGAACAGAGTGCTGGACTAAATGGACCCTTGGTCTGATTCACTGGATTCTGCTTGTTGTGTGCTACATTGAAATCACAGTCACTACAACACCTTTGTAGTCAGCGGTTCTAAAGTTCAGCATGTCATTTGTTGATCTTGCTGGTCTTTATATGAGGATTTATCTAGGACAGGGTGGGCAGAAAGTAGATCTCCAGATGTTTTGCACTTCAACTCCCAGCATTCCTGACCATTGACCATGATGGCAGGAGCTCCTGGGAGTTGAAGTCCAAAACATATGGAGATCTACTCTCTGCCCTCGCCGCTCTAGAAGAGCTACCTAAAGGGCGTGGAGATCTCCCACTCCACCCCATGCTAAAGTTTCAGGTATTTGGAATCTAACAATAGGTATTAAGTACAATTGATAGGAACAGGGAAATGGTGTACTGATGAAAAGCTAGCCATTGACAATTTCTCCCAGCTTCTAATGGAAAATAAAACTGGTTGGATAGCAATAGATGAATGAAATCTAATGATCTTTAAAGTAGGTGGAAAGAGTAGTACAAAGGAAGAAGGACTTTTATATGACTCACGTTTCTTTTGCAATTTCAGAAACATGTTGAAAACAAGCAAAACTCCCCCAGCACCTCATCCTATAATATAAAGTGGGTTTCACAAATTATTTTGGAAGTTTTTATGAAAGCAAACTAAATTAACCACTAGGATAAAAAAGAAACCCACAAAACTATGTATCTGGGTTTTAGCCCACAGCAACAATTTATAGTAAAGGTATATAACCCTTTTCTTTAAAAGCCTTGCAAAAACATAATTATTTGGCTCCTGCTTAGAAATGAATTATGGCTTATACAGACTGGTGAGTCATTAGGGGGCCATAAAATGAAGCTGAGCAGGTTTTTTGCCATCCTGAAGACGAGTAAGAGGCATCCTATAATTCAATTAGCAACACCTCAAGGAACCATATAATTGCATTTTAATGAAGCTTTTATAAACAAAAAAGGGTTTTTCTTGTCCTGAACTGTGAGCTGTCTATTCCACCATCTTTTCCCTCAATTTGTATATCTCACTGGGAAGAATTAAACCAGTTTCAAATAGATGACAAAATGTTTTTGTCTACCATTTTAAATGTATTTGGTAACCTGTTAATACTTCCTGCTTCAATTGCTGCTTTGAGGTGCAGAAACATAAATATTCCAACCAAAGACAGATATAACTGTGCAGAATTTGCAATGACCATTGACATGGTTTACAAGTTGCAATGACCCCGTTGTTAAACTATGGGTTGTTTAGAATTAAGTCGGAGCACGTCGGCTCCCAGCCTCCCCCTCCCCCAGCCAATCCCATTATGCTAAACAACCCAGGGATGTTCCATTCTTGGATTGTTGTCCATCGTGTCCGAAACTGGAATTGTAAGTTGTGTGAGGACTTGTAACCTCTTCTCAAGCAGACAGGTGTTTATGTAGCCCAGATGAGCTATGAAAGAGATTGGTAGCTATGTATTCATGTCCTCTGGTGCTGCACTTTAACCCAGAGTGACCACACACAGCAGCAGAGATTGATACTCCCTGCTTTGGAATGAGAAATAAGTACAACAGCGGCCTCCCTCTCTAGAATGGGGAGTTGTTCATGAAACAAGAGCCAGAAATTACAAGAATTGAGCATGTTTTTATTTACAGAAATATAAAAATGGCTATATGCACAACATGGACAAGGCTGGCAGCTAATTGGTTAGTTCTATGCCAGATTTTGGCAGTTAATGGGGAATGATATTGGGCATGTAAAAGTTTTAATGGAGAAAGGCTACTTCCTAATAAGGAAAACAGAGGGTGCTGGGAGCCAGAATGTTGTGGGGCCTAATTAGGCTTGGTGGGTGAGGGAAATAGACATAAATGGTCTATTGTCCATGGAATAATGGGTGGTAGAACAAAGACTGAGAGAAAAGGAGGGAGGGAGGGAGAGATTGGGATTGGTATAGCTGTTACCTATGGCAGTTTTCCTTGGGCACAAGAGTGGAGGGTTATTCCATTGGTCAGCTATGTCCTGGGGTTTGTCATACGCACCACTATATTGGCTATGTGGGATTGGTTTCTTATGAATTACCGTTGCTTACTTATCATTTTATTATTAACATTTTTATACTGTCTTATTTGTTAAAGCGCCACCAAGAACATTAAAAACAGTACAACATTAAAATATGAACACAACTACATCATGTAAAAGGCTAAATTAAAAAAGATGTGTCTTCATACCCTTTCTAAAAGCTAAGAGCATGGGGGCTGTGTGCAGTTCCTGAAGGAGTGCGTTCCAAAGTTTGGGAGTGACACGGGATAAAGCCCTTTAAGGCTCCATTTCACTCTGAAAGTGCACTCTGTTTCTTGCATAGTGAGAAGAGGGTCGTGGACCAAAAGATAGCAATAACAATAACTGTTAAAGT
Organism: Anniella stebbinsi; assembly: GCA_029215795.1. NCBI lineage: Eukaryota > Metazoa > Chordata > Lepidosauria > Squamata > Anniellidae > Anniella > Anniella stebbinsi. The sequence continues at coordinate 80,163,519 of JARDYH010000002.1, read as the reverse complement.
TACATGAGCCCTGACCTGGATTTTATCTGGTCAGCCTACCCTTGAGCCCTCACTTTCCAGAGTAAAATACTAATAAAAATGGAGTAGGGAGAAGATACCATGGGGGCAAGGAAAGTGAGGGGAGAAGCGAAGTAGGAGGGATAGCACAAGCTCTTCTTGAGGACAGTGATGGTAAAAGAAGATAAACTGAGCCAAAACTACAGACAAAGCTTCCTTTAAAACAGCTTAGTCAAGGGGAGCAGAACAAAACGGACAAAAGAAATCTCGGTAAAATGGTGTGCAAAATTGAAAAGGAGAGTTCCTTTGAGTTGGTTCTCTTCCTGGTGTGAAAGTGGAGTTTCATGTGCAAACCTTGTGGGGACATCCCTAAACTTTACTAATGCTAATGACCAGATAAAATCCAGGTCAGGGCTCATGTAACTTTAACAGTTGTAGTGAAAAGGGAATTTCAGCCAGAGTCATTTGTATGCAATTAGTTCCTGGTGAAATTCCCTCTTCATCACAACAGTTAAAGGTGCAGCCACTATACTAGAGAGACCATATACAAAAGAAGGCAGGGCCCCTGCAACTTTAACTGTTGTGATGAAGAGGGAATTTCACCAGGAACTAATTGCATACAAATGACACTGGTTGAAATTCCCTTTTCTCTACAACTGTTAAAGTTACATGAGCCCTGACCTGGATTTTATCTGGTCATCCTATAAGAAGTACTAATGTGTTTAGTGTAGTGGTGGTGCTAGTGGCACACAATGTTAACCTCACCAAGGCTGTGATTGTCCACATACAAGGATACAACCATGATTGCCTGGATAACAAAGAAGCTAGGTATAGAGAGTAAAATGTTTGCATATATCCAGAGTTTGCATAAAAAGTAGGAAATAACACTATAAAAGTAGTATATGGAATGTGTATTGTACCCCAACAGTGCACTTCCATACTACTAGAAAGCTGTAGTGTAGATCTAGCCTAGGAGTGTGCTACTCTCAAGATGTACAGGCACTCCTGGTGTACACTAACACAAGAACACTGCTCTTTGTTCTGCTTTCAAAACCTTTTGTTTTGCATATTCTCATAGACCAGAGTGAATCTTCCGGAAATTAAGACACTAAGGGATGCTTAAAATATCAGCGAGGCTGAGCTCCTTGGTAACAAAAGCATCGGTCAAAGATTTGAAACGCTTTTATACTGATTTTAATAACAGACTGCTACTCTTCAGTTTGCTTATTTGATCTTCTAAACTTCAAAGAGGGTTCTTGTTGTTCATTAAAAAAAAGCCTGTTAAAGTAGGTTTTTTAAATTGCTCATGAAATGCTTTCTAAATGCTTTTAAACTGACTTTTTGATTGCATGAACGAATCTCTGCTTCAAAATAAACTATTACAGTTGCAAAGGGATGTTGAAAAAAAAACTGTCAGTGGGCCAACAGATAATTATGCTAGCTTGCAAAGGTAGGGAGGAGACACTGACAAGCATGGTTAGAGAAAAGATCCCTTCAATATTGGACACAGAGCTGTCAGCCCTAAGCAGACGGCATTGTTTTTTCATCTGCAATCAAGGACTAAATTGATAAGTGATTTTGTCATGTTCTTGGGTCCACAAAATTAGGAGAGGGATTTGAGAAAACATTTACAAAAATGTGGGTAGATGAAGGATCCAGAATACTTCCCATTTCCAACATGGACCACATGAACCAGTAATTTCATAATGCATCTTCAGTTTCTCTCCTAGTTCAATTTTATAGCCATGGGTTGATATAATGGGGTGTTTATGACGGATGTCAAGGAAACTTCGCCTGCACATCTATAAATACAAGGCAAATACAAGTATCATTTTATTCCAATCTGTTTGTGAGCCATCCTGGAAAGAGGGGGTGTTTTTTGTAAGGCTGTGGCTCAGTGGAGGAGCACCTGGTTTACATGCAGAAGATCCTAAATTCAATCCCCAGTAGAGTTGCAAAAGCTTCTGCCTGAAACCTTAGAGATCTGCTGGCCAATCAGTGTCAACAATACTGGGCTCGATGAGCCAATGGTCTGACTCTGTATAAGGCAACTTTGTATATTCCTGTGCTTATTCTTCATATTCACTCCAGTTGTCTGAGCATCTCCTAAACAACCAACTGAACTCCTCCTTTGTCATGTATAAAAATGTGCCTTAGATGGCCCGTGTGTGTGTGTGTGTGTGTGTGCACAAGTTTGACTCCAGGTGCACAGGCCTGAAATCTTAATATGCAACTTCTCTTACCCCCACCCCCCACAATAAACAATACAAAAGGAGTTGACAGGTCTGAAAGGGGCTTATGTGAAAAGATAATTAAGTGCTTTAGAGAGTGTCAAGAGTCAATAGCTCAGCACTGTCAGCACTCTCTAGTGTTACAGGCTATAATTAGATGGCATGGAGGTGTAAGGGATGTTTGGCAGTTTATTTCAGCATGATCTCCACAGGGAAAAAACAAAGAGCTGTCTCCAAGCAAGACACCATGAAAGAAGGGGCCGTAAGATTAAAACACATTTTTCCCTCCAGTGGCTTACACAAAGCGTTATTTTTTTTTGTCAAGAAGCCACCATTGTCAATGTCTTTTCCATGCATCTGGGTATTTTTTTTTTATCCCTAATGCTCTAAATATGAATAAGGCTATTGTGGGTATGCTTCTTATTCTGATTTCCAGTCCTTGGCAACTCCTGTTGCCTCTTTAAGAAAAAAAAGCATTATGGTACTTAGAATAGACTTTAACTGAGAAGGCAGGAGAAAATGGAGTCAGATGGTGTTTCAAAGGTGCCCACAGTGTATCCTTTGAGCCAAATAATAACCAAAATTACCACTTCCCCATTTTAGCTGCTTTGACAAAAACTCAAGAAAACAATGCATATTAAGCCCAATGTCTTATTGTGATTCTTCACAGTGCAGCAAGTGCAAACCTTTGTGTGGTATAAAGAAGGCTTAAATATAGGGCTAGATCTACACTAGTGCTTTATATCAGTATTGAAGTGCACTGATAACTGTTGGGGCACAGTCCACATTCCATATACCACTTTCATATTCTGCATTCGTAATGATTTGACACAAGGTGTAGATCTGGCGTAAGTTTAAATGTATTCAGCACTAAAGGTGCTGGTATTGGGACCAATCCTTTTGCCATAGGAACAATTCCAAGTGGGATTTAGGATCTAATAAAAGATAACCATGAATGAGAAAAGGAAGACAGATGGCCAAGGCTACATTCTAAACACACCTCCTAGGTATGCATCATTGAACACAGTGGGATTTACTTCTGAACAATCATGCATAGGTTTGTGCTGTAAAGATTAGGAATTGCTTATTTCATATTAGTAGTTTTATTGACTATGATACAGGTAAGTGGAGCTTAATTGAGAAATAAGTGATGGTGTATTTTATTTATGTAAACAATATGACAGTGAGGTAGGTCTGAGAACAGCCCTTCACAAATGGTGTAGTGCTCTAGATTCTCTTTTTCTCTACACACACAGGGTAAAGCACTTTGAAAACATTTTGAAAACTGTATATGGAGTGTGTCCTGGGCCCCAACAGTTCTCAAAACCATTACAAACCATTTTAAACCATTTTAAAGCAGTAGTGTAGATAGGCTGTCTGTCTGCCTTTTGTGTGAATTCTGTCTAAAACAGATTATATCCTCTTTCCAAACACATGAAATATGTTGTCTTTGTATCTTGATGTGATCCCTTTGATAACTGATTGGACATGGATCTGTGATGATGGGTTCAAGTCCCTCCAAAGTCACTCACTGATTTTTGCAGCTATACAATGAAAATAGTGGCCTGCAACAATGAACAAATGAGGGCCTCTAACGGACTTTAGTGCACAATCCTTTGCATGTTTACTCAGACGTAAGTCCCATTGCGTTCGAGGCAAGCATGTGCAGGATAACAGCTTTATATACTAAGAATTGGCGCTGTGCACAAATGGCCTCTCTTGCTTCTTTCCTAAGCATAACTGTGTTGGCAGGCTGGCCCTCCATTCACCACAATGCAGGTGCAAGGGGGACAGTGTTGTGTCAGGGAAGAGGTGAAGCTAGTGCTGTAACAAAATCTGCTCTCAAATTTCCTGAATTTTTTCTTCCCCAAGGAAAGAGGTTTCCATCATTCTGCCTCATTGTCAGAGTGTTTTGAGCTTATCTAATCACTGCAATGTGGCCAAGGGTGTGTGTGTGTGTTGGTGTTGTCTTTCTGTTACACACCTCTCTATTGCTCTGCAACCTCTCAAGATGCTTGTGCTTTCTCATCTGAAAAGCCCGATGGGAAGAATTACCTCATGATGTCTTCCCCTGGGTTTTAATTAGGCTGACCAGGTGGCTCGGGGTTTCCTGGTCCTAACCGGGAATCCAGGGGCAAACCGGCCCAACCGGGGGGCGGGGGGGCAAACCGGGGGGGCGGGGGGTCACGTGGCGGTGGCAGCAAGCAAGGAGCGGCGGTAGACCCGGCGGCGGAGGAGCCCGGGAAGCGGCCGCCCCAGCAGTTAAGCACAAAGGGGGGCACTTACCTGCTGGGGCGGCCGGTTCCCAGGCTCCTCCGCCGCCTTCGCCGTCGCTGCCGGGCTCGTAAGGCCAGAGGCCGCGGGGAAGAGGCAGGAGAGGGCCGGATCCGGAAGTGACGTAACCGGCCCTCTCCCGACTCTTCCGCGCGGGCATCTGGGCTCCTCGGGGCTCGTCGCCATCGCGACGAGCCCCAGAAAGGCCAGAGGCCGCGTGGAAGAGTCGGGAGAGGGCCGGTTACGTCACTTCCGGATCCGGCCCTCTCCTGCCTCTTCCGCGCGGGCACCAACGGAGGACCCGGTGCGGCCGTGCGGGCGCCGACAGAGGACCCCGCGTGGGCGGCGGAGGAACCCGGCGGTAGGTCCAGGCTGGTTTTTTTGGGGGGGTGGCTTGGTGGGGGGTTGTTTTGGGTGGGGGTGGTGGGGGGGACCGGGATTTTGATTTTTAAAATCTGGTCACCCTATTTTAATTGAAGTATGGGAAGCCAAGGCTGTCAGAGAGATTATTATAAATTTAAAACAGCACTCTTGTGCTCACTACTCAACTGCCTCCCAAGTAAAGTAAGGAACCCAAACTCAACCCATCAGAATTTCTCTGAAATTTTCTTCACCACAGAATTTTGTTTTGAAAGCACTTTCTTTTCTATCAAATTGAATGAGAATGGTCAAAAAAATGTGGGAGATGTTTTCAACACAGCACAAAAATGTGGTGCATTTGATTCAGCATCTCAGGCTTCATGGTAGGCTGACCAGATTTTAAAAGTAAAAATCCCGGTCCCCCCCCAAAACAACCCCCCCACCAAGCCACCCCCCCAAAAAAAACCAGCCTGGACCTACCGCCGGGTTCCTCTGTCGCCCGCGCGGCCGCGCGGGTTCCTCTGTTGCTGCCCGCGCAGCTGCGCGGGGTCCTCCGCTACCGCCCGCGCGGCCTCGCCGGGTCCTCCGTCGCCCGCGCGGCCGCGCGGGGTCCTCCATCGCCGCCCGCGCGGAAGAGGCGGGAGAGGGCCGGATCCGGAAGTGACGTAACCGGCCCTCTCCCGTCTCTTCCGCGTGGCCTCTGGCCTTTCTGGGGCTCGTCACGATGGCGACGAGCCTCGAGGAGCCCGGACGCCCACGAGGCGGGCGTGGGCGTCCGGGCTCCTCAGGGCTCATTGCCATCGCGATTGAGCCCCAAGGAGGCCAGAGGCTGCGCAGAAGAGGCGGGAGAGGGCCGGTTATGTCACTTCCGGATCCGGCCCTCTCCTGCCTGTTCCGCGCGGCCTCTGGCCTTACGAGCCCGGCAGCGGCGGCAAAGGTGGCGGAGGAGCCCGGGAAGCGGCCGCCCCAGCAGGTAAGTGCCCCCCTTCGTGCTTACCTGCAGGGGCGTCCGCTTCCCGGGCTCCTCCACCTCCACCGGGTCTCGCTGCCACCGCCGCGTGACCCCCCGCCACCCCGGTTTTCCCCCGGTTGGCCCGGTTGGCCCGGTTGGCCTCTGGATTCCCGGTTAGGACCGGGAAATCCCGAGCCACCTGGTCAGCCTACTTCATGGCCTAACTAACCTTTTCTCCTTACTTAGGCTGACCATATGAAAAGGAGGACAGGCAGGGCGCATGTAACTTTAACAGTTGCAGAGAAAAGGGAATTTCAGCCGGTATCATTTGTATGCAATTAGTATCTGGTGAAATCACCTCTTCATCAAAGCAATTAAAGCAATGCACTATACTAGAGTGACCATATACAACAGAGGGCAGGGCCCCTGCAGCTTTAACTGTTGTAATGAAGAGAGAATTTCACCAGGTATGAATTGCATACAAATGACACTGGCTGAAATTCCCTTTTCTCTACAACTGTTAAAGTAACATGAGCCCTGTCCTCCTTTTCATATGGTCAGCCTACCTTACTTTTAGAGCTGGAAGCCTTTCCTAATAAAACAAAGGGAGTCACAACATTCTAAAGAACTCAGCATTGCTCTTTTGTACAAACTGAAATTCTAGATAACTATTCTTTACTTGCCAAAACTGGAGCATCTGCACTGAGTGAATTATTCCCCACCAGTAATACATATTATTGAAAACCTAGCTCTGTGCAGCCCATTTTCTACATCCTCTGATTTATTTTAATTAGAGGTTAGCAGCAGACGAGTTCATATGATTACAGTTATAATTATTACTCTACCAGTCGTCCCCATTTCCATTAATGTTCCACTTGATAGTTGGCAATAAGCAGAAATAAAATATTAGGACTTTTGAAATAGGAGATTACCAATTAGCACAATTCTCTAAAGGCACAGAATAATTTATTAATTATGATCATCATCATTATTCGCAAAGCAAAGTTTCACTGGGATACCTGTGTACTTCCTTCCTGCCTCACCAGCAGGCCTCTCTGTTTTGTAATTGCAAAGCCACGTGAATATTAGAGTCACAGCTCACTGCAAGCCAAGGGTAAGGACTGCAAAAAGGGAACGGGGAGGAAGCCTGCTTTCTTTGAAGGCTACAGGAAACATTACTATCAATATGTCTGAATCTGTGTTGCATGCGAACGTAAACTTTATGGCTTACTGTGCTAGAGTAGGGGCTTTTTTTAATGACATTTCAGATTTCAGTATGAAATGCATTGACCTATCTATACTCCTGTAGCAAAGAATAATGTAGCTTCAGTAATTTCCATTTATTATTATTATTATTATTAGTAGTAGTAGTAGTACATTGAAATACTGCCCCATAGCCAAAGCTCTCTGGGCAGTTTACAAAAATTAAAACTTTAGACATTAAAACCAATATACAGAATTTAAAGCATAAAAGCATAGAAACAGACAACATATAAAAACAGTATACATTTAAAACAACTGTGAACTCTCAGCCAGGCCTAAATATAGTTCTGGGGTCAATTAAAAACTCAGTATATGCTGTTAAATGCCTAGGAGAAGAAGAAAGTCTTGACCTGGCACCGAAAAGATAACAATGTTGGCACCAGGCGAGCCTTTTCGGGGAGATCATTCTATAATTGGGGGGCCAGCATTTGGGTTTCAGTCCCAGGTTTGGTATGGAAATAACTGTGGTTACCCTGTTGGATGATTTATATCAGAAGATAGATACGGAGATTATGACCTTGTGGATTATTTCTGAACTTTCAGTGACTTTCAATACTACCCATGCTACCTTCTTGATTATTATCCAGGTTAAGAGTTGGGGGCACTGTTCTGTGGGTAACCTACCTTGCTGGCATATTCCAGGGCTGCCTTCAAGGGTTCCTTCCCTTGACCCCACCCCCTTTCCTTCAGTCAAAGATTGTTCTGTGGTTTCCCATCTTTTATGCAGTTTTTTAACCCATTCTAAAAGGATAAAATACCTCTCCCCAAGGCTTAGTTATTTAGTGCTTTAAGCTAAAACAGGCTATATTTGAAATATTTTGGCCCTTTCCCTCTTTCTTTGGCCCCACCCCCATTTGCTTTTAGCCCCACCCACCACTGGAATGTCACCCCTCAGAGTTCTTCCAAAATTCAGCATTTGGGCTGAAAGAGGTTCTTCAGGTCATCTAAACTTAACTGATATATAGTTGTGTTCACATAGTTTTGGTTTTGTTTCTTTTTTTAATTGTTATTAATTACTTACATCTTTCATATTCCATAGAGGAAAAAATTGTCACATTTAACCAATCCAAAGGCCTAGTCAAAGATTACTTTACTGGCATAATTGCTGCTGAAACTGATTTCTGAGTGATTGGCTGCAGTTATGTCTGGATTCAGCGTCTTACACAGGTCACACTGCTCTGGGTGCTGCATCCCACAATGGTCAGGCAAAGAGCCTTCTCTGTCATGCCCCCCTGTCCTCTTCCAGAAGGCATTTCATTTTTTTATCTGAGCTCTGATTATTAATCTGGATCTTTAACATAGTTCAACATTTTTAATGGATTAATATTTTAATGTTTTCATTGTTGTATTTATCATTTTGGGTTTTATTGTTTGGCTGTTTTTTTAATGATTGTAAACTGCCCCCAGGGCATATGCCTGTTGGGCTATATTTAAATTTGGGGTCCAGAAGAGCTAGGGTGTGTCATTATCACATGACTCTGCTTACCCTCATGGGCAGGGTGACCAGATAAAATCCAGGTCAGGGCTCATGTAACTTTAACAGTTGTAGAGAAAAGGGAATTTCAGCCAGTGTCATTTGTATGCAATTAGTTCCTGGTGAAATTCCCTCTTCATCACAACAGTTAAAGTTGCAGGGGCCCTGCCTTCTTTTATATCTGGTCACTCTAGTATAGTGCCTGCACCTTTAACTGTTGTGATGAAGAGAGGATTTCACCAGGGACTAATTGCATACAAATGACACTGGCTGAAATTCCCTTTTCTCTACAACTGTTAAAGTTACATGAGCCCTGACCTGGATTTTATCTGGTCAGACTACTCATGGGAAACCACAAAGAAGATATTTTAAGAAGCCCTGTGGTAACTTTTGAATTAGGTCCAATCCTCCTAATTGGCAAGAGAAGAATAGTTCCCAAAGGTCAAGCTGTTTTGTTGAAATGAGTGATTTGTGTCATTTATTTAGTGAATGTTATCAAGGGAAGCCAAGCTGCAGTATCTTGCCGATAAGTATAAAAAGTGTTAGTAGTAGCCCTCCAGCTTATCGTTCTCTGTCACAAGACAGCTGGAATGTGAACGTGGCAACTATTACCTATCCAGAGTGAATTGTTACTCATTCAGGACCGACTGCAAGGTTGCATTATCATCCGAACTGCTTTAATCCAGATTTGCACAACCTGTGACCCACCAAGAGACACATGATTCGCCAGCAAAGTGTAGCACCTGCCAAGTGATGGACAACCTCCAAGCTACCAGCCAAATGTGTCCCCAGCAGTTTGCTGTGCATAGCTTGTTGGCTCTGTTGGCTTTGGTGGCTTGCAAGCTGTGCAGGCCTTTTCCAATTCTTCAAACGTGACAGTCCTAAAGTGGAATGTGCTCTTCTCATCTGTGGGTATCAATGGCAGGCACTCCATGCTCCAGAGTTCTGTGTGTGAGAGTTTCCAAACTTTGCACAAAAGCAGCTCAGCAAATGAATGTTGCCTATGTTTTAACATAACTGTCCGTTAGTCTTACCTAGAAGTCATTGTGATTAGGGATGCCAGAGAAATCTGCAATGGCTTCAAGCGAGTTAGGTTTTCTATGATTCTGACTTGTGGATTCCACAGCAGACTGCTTTTTCTGAGTTGTGCAGATTCTGCGGGCATATGGACCATTTGTTTTTGTTTGTTTGTATTGTTGTTTTTACTTTGGGCGAGATCCATGCAATTGCACACGTATGCACTTGAGCGAAATAATAATAATAATAATAATAATAATAATAATAATAATAATTAATTTATTTCTTACCCATGTTCATTAGCACAAGTTCACATTAGCACAAAGAACAAAATGCATGCATATCCCTAAAATACCTGCTGGAAGGCCTCTCCTGATACAAACCACACTCAACATCTAAGGAAGGCTCAGAAGACAGCAGCAAGGGATAGGGCCTACTCAGTGGTGGCTCCCAAATTATGGAATGATCTCCCTGACAGGGCCTGCCTACCGCTAACATTGCTTTTTGGCACCAGGTCAAGACTTTTCTCTTTTTCCCAGGCATTTAGCAGCATCTGATTTCATCAATGAGCAGATGATGGAACACAAGATGCCTGACAGTCCACGAAACACAGGAGGAACGGATTTAACAAAACCTGGATATCCCTAATTGCACCATAACTTCTCCTGTGGCATTTTCTCCATGGCAGAATGGTGAATCACTCACAAGGTTCCAATTGTTGGAGACTTTAACCCCCCTCCTTTATCTCTTGTCTCTTCTACATGTTCTTCATCATAAAAATGCTGTACCCTAGCCAACCTGGTTTCCTCCAGAACTGTTGGACTGCAACTCATGCGTACACAGTGGTGTGGGAAAATGTACACAGTAGTGTGGGAAAATGAAGGTTTTTTTAAAAAAAGAGTAGAATTTGTGTGTGTGTGTGTGTGGTCCAGTGAGGACAGTGTTGGCTAATTTGTCTCTATGGTAGAGAGAGCTACACAATCAAGACAATCACTGCTGTTAATGTGGGAAAGTACAGTACTTCCATGCACATATGTTATCAAATTCACAATATTTATTTAAGGCTCTTAAGGTTGTTGCCTTGGGTCCCACAGGCCCTTTCTTAGCAGTTTTATGAAATATGGGTCTTTGGGAGCAGTTGCTCGAAGAGCAAAAGAACCATAACAGCAGGCTCTGTAGAGCTGTTCCCCCCACGCCCCCACCCCACAATATGAAAACATCATTGCTGATGATACCCTGAGGGGATTATTTAGAAGAAATCATTTGTACTCTACACAGAAAGTGGTTTTTTTTTTGTTTTTTTGTTTTTAGAAAAAATCCTACTCAACAAATATTTAAGCAGTAGTAGAAAGAATCCAAAGCGAACGTGGGTCTCAGGGGTTAAAAGATGCTTTTCTTTTGTCTAAACAAAAGAACAAGCTGTTTAAAATGTTAAACCTAAATGATTTCTTTAAGCATGTTTCTGCTCCTTGGTGCTTGAAGTAATTTGTAATTTTTTGAGGGGGGGACTATTATTACAGGGGGAGGAGGAAATCTCTCTGACAGTCATAGAAGAAAAACACACAGCTGAATTTTAAATTGCACCTTTTGACATCAATAAATAATGAGAGCAGAAATGGCATCTTCTTTTCCCTTTTCCCCCCTATTTTTTTTTTTACATATGTGAATGGAATACAATAAGCAAATCTGACTCATCTGCCAGTTTGATTGCTTTGTTTGGTATTCCAGCGTACCGGGGAAGGTGGAGCAGAGAGCGGAGAAGAGGTTAGAAAGGAGGATTCATGTAAATTTGACTTTCTAAGGCAGAAAAATAAAAGAGCTGGGGAACGGAGACATTATGAACTCCACGGCCTGTACGCTTCTCCCATTGCTGTAAGCTTAGTTCTACATATGGCAAGTTGCATCAGTCACACTTTGATGACTCTGGCCAGGACTCCTCACTGCAACTGGAATAGGAATGAATGTGTGGTGGAAGAGAAAACAGACAACAATGATAAAAAGCCAAGTATAGTATTCAACTTCAATTTCATTCCCACCCTTCCACTCAACTGCAGCTTCTGCACACCAGTTCAGAACAGGCACCAGCTTTTATAACTGAAATACAGAGATGTATACAGATTCTGTGGCTTACAATGTTTACTTCCCTTGTTTCCTACTTGTTATTAAAGTGTGTGGTCTGCTTTTATCTTAAAGTCCATTTAACTCATGGAAGCAAAATCTGATAACGTCAAAAATGCTCTTTCCTACTCCATCCAAAGCTAAACTTCCTAGTGCACAAGCTTCCCTTGTCAATCCATTCATGTGCCTCTATCTGAGCACCAGATTTAAGCTCACATTGACACTGCTAGATCTCCTTCCACAAGTCTCATTCCTTTCCTGAGATGTAGGAAAAGAAAAATGATTGAATAAGAGAGATACCCAGTTGTGTGTTTGTCTCTGAGAGAGGAAGAAGTACGAGCAATGGAAAGCCTACATCCTTCACTCTTCGTTAGCCAATGATTAGCTGATCACCAGTTTCCAATTATTCAATGGGGTCCCTTCTCATTCACCTACACTAAGGCCTAATCCAGACCAAGCAGGATATAGCACTATTAAAGTGGTATGAAAGCAGTATATGGTATGTGTCAACGGGCTCCAACAGTTGTCAGTGCACTTCAATACCGCTATAAAGCAGTATGGCTCCTGCCTTATTTATACCACTTTCATACTGCTTTCATAGTGCAATATCCTGCTTGGTGTAGACTAGGCTGAAATTTGTTCGAGACTAAGGCCCTTTCTACACCCGAGGGTTGTAGAGCGGTCAGGGTGGGGGACCCCAGAAATACCTACTTCCAGGATTGATGCACCCAATCCTCATCAACAGTGCGATGACCCGGCTCCTCCCGGGTCGTTGCACGTCGTGTCTGCCATTATTTTTTTCTGGAGAAGAGCACATCAGCGATCCTCCAAAAACAGTGAGTCTTTTTTTTTTAATGTGCATGCAGGGTTTGTTTCCCCCCTGCTTTCCCACTGTCTCCTTATTTATCTTCCCGTTTTAAGTCCACTGTAAGAATATTGGCCACATAGTAATATATTTGTACTATATTGCTTTTAAGGCCTGGAATTTGTTTAGCTTTTATGCTATTTCAAACTGATTGGAATGTATGTTTTCATTGATGTACAGTGTAATAACACCTTCAGTATGAAAGACCTGTTAGGTTACTTTCTGATACACTAGCTATCTGTAAATTAAACCTGACCTCTAAATTGTTTTAAAGCAAGCTGACTTAATCCCATTTCAGGAAGCTGTAGTACCTTGGGGAGTTGTCTTGCAACCATTCTCTTTTCTCTGATAAATATCCAATTAAGTAGCAATAGTTAAGGAACATCTCTTGTCTTGACAGATAGTTATTCCTTTCCTGCCCTATTTCCTTGAATGCTTAACCACACACTGGGCAAGGGCAGCTTCAAAGCTAAGTTTTCCATTGGCTAGCTACAAATATTCACGTAATTACAAGTCCAAACTCCCATGTCTCTCATAACTCTCCCATGGCTAAAAGTCTCTTTTAAAAAGGATATTGTCACCATTAAGTGAGGTGGGGGCAGGGTATGGATCAGTCCTCACCCATCCTGAGAAAATGCTGCTGGACATATTTAATACGGAAATGAGACTATGTTAATTCTTAGCTTTCTTTTCTTTACTTTTGTTTCATATTCCACTTTGGCCAGATCTACACCAAGCAGGATATAGCACTATGAAAGTGGTATGAAAGCAGTATATAAGAGGCAGGAGCCACACCCAGCAGGATATAGCACTATGAAAGCAGTATATGGTATGTGTCAATGGGCCCCAATAGCTGTCAGTGCACTTCAATACTGCTATAAAACAGTAGTGTGGCTCCTGCCTCTTATATGCCGCTTTCATATGCGCAATATCCTGCTTGGTGTGGATTAAGTCTTTGTTTTTGCAATTGAAGTCAATTTTCTGCTGCTTGTAATTTCTGTGTTTTCCCATACAAATGGCATGAAATTCTCAGGCAGTCTATATCCACTATGCCTCTCAAACATAAAACCCACCAACTTTCAGACAAATTGGTAGGGCTCATCTACACCTAAGGGTGGAGAGGGTGAGAGGGGAGGGGATCGCGGACTTACTTGCTTCTGTGATCCTCCCCCAGCATCTAGATGGCCACGTGACATCCCGGAAGGGAAGAGGGACATTGAGGCTGCCATTTTTTTAAGAAGAGGAGCCATGCATGGAGGAAAAGATAAGAACCCTCCTGCCAACCCCCCGCTATCCTGGGGGTGGTAGAATTGCTGCCCCGCCCATGCTCGTTTCAGGACTCAGGAGCCCGCACCACACCAGGCGCTGTCCTCGGGATGGTCCTGGGACCACGGAAAAAATGGGATATCCCCAGTTTCCGTTATCCTGGGGTTGTCCCTAGATCATCCCCAGTTGATCCTGGGATCCCCTGTCCATCATATGGATGCACAGGGATGACCTAGAGATGACCCCGGGATATATGGCTGGTGTAGACATGGCCTCAGTGTCCCTGTGAAGGTTTGAGACAGGTCTTACAGGCCTTGAGTTTTCCGTTGGGAGGGAATATCCCTGAGAGGAGTAGTTTCATTTCTCCAATTAAGGTTCATTCCCTGGTTAAGTATCATTTCTCCACTTAAGTTTAATTTCCTCAAAGGGGAATTTTACTTTCTGTTTAGGGGAAAGAAGGTATAAAAGAGTGAGAGAGCCAGCCAGCCAGGCAGACCAGATCAGAGCCGGAGAAAGACAAGACCATAAGGAAGGAGCAGAAAGAAGCAGCTTATGGTAAAAAGAACTTGCACTTTTACAACTCTTATTTTCTTTTAATGCCTTTTGTATTACTAAGCTCTATTGACAATAATAATAATAATAATAATAATAATAAATAATAATAATAATAATAATAATAATAATAATAATAATATTTCTTACCTGCCTCTCCCTTTGGATCAAGGCGGGGAACAACATTAATACAATAATAATATAGATCAACTACATAAATTAATTAAAAGAGCATATAAAACAATCAACACATTTTAAAATTATTGGTTTAAAGTTCATCTGGGTAGGCCTGCTGGAAGAGGCTAGTTTTTATAGGTACCTTAAACTCAGAGAGAGTGTTAAATTGACGAATCTCCTCCAGCAGGCCATTCCAGAGTTTGAGGGCGACAGAAGAAAAGGTCCTTAAAAAAGAGGGCGACAGAAGAAAAGGTCCTTAAAAAAGGTTTGGGAAGAGGATGTGAATGGAGAAATTAAGGAATACAACTGGGAGAGGTTGTGGAATGCAAGAATGTTAAAATTGTTATCGATCAGAATTAAGGAGAATTTTTATAAGGTATTGTGGAGATGGTATCTAACACCGGTTAGATTTCACCAGATAGATAAAAAAATATCTAAAAATTGTTGGAGGGGATGCCAGGAGGTTGGAACTTATTACCATATGTGGTGGAGCTGTGAATATGTACAAAAATTTTGGAAAAGGGTATTTAAAGAAATAAGTGAAATAATTGGAAGTAAAGTGGAATTAAACCCGAAGCTTGCTCTACTAGCAATATGGGATAAAGGGGAAGAGGATAAAAATAAGAGAGAATTGATAAACAACCTCCTGACACCTGTTAGATTAATGATCGCAAAAAATTGGAAAGGACAAGGAAGCTATACAATAGAAGAATGGTATAAAGAAATATGGGATATGGCTTTGAATGATATGCTGACTTGTAAAATGAAATTAAAGAGGGGAATGTCCGGTAAAAATGATTTTGGGGAAATATGGAGTCCCCTATTGGAATATGTATTAAGATTGGGGAAGGGACAAACACCTTCAAAAGAGTCGATAAATTTCTGGATAGAATAAAAGATTAAGAGAAGGTCTCATGGTGTGGGGGTGCACGGGGGGGATTGTCGTGGATTATGTATGTATTTTATGTTATTATTATGTTGAAATTAATAAAATTATTTCAAAAAAAAAAAAAAAAAGAGAAGAAAAGGTCCTCTGGATAACAGTTGTCAGCCTTGTTTTGGCTGACTGAAGTAAATTCTCCCCAGAGGACCTGAGTGTGTGGGGCAGATTGTACAGGAGAGGACGATCTCACAGGTAACCTGGAGCCAAACCATGTAGGGCTATAAAGGTAATAACCAACACTTTGTATCTTGCCCAGAAATTTAGTTGTTTAATTCATTAGTAAACTGTTGTGTTAAGCCACAAGGGTCTGGAGTGTTACTCACCCCACATCTACAGCCTAAACTCCACATTACTGGGAAAGGGGAAGTAAAAAGAAAAGAAGAAAAGACTCTTAAGGAGGCATATATCCTTAAAAAATTGCTCAGGGAGTCCAGTTCATAGGAGGAACACTGAGAGTCCTGATTTTATATCAGTCAGTTTTACTGTTCCCTACTCCCCTGCAACTTTTCTGTGACCTGTACAAGCTGTTCCAAACCATTTCAATGTTTCATAGCAGAAGTGAGAAATGAGAAATGGATCAGATGGATGAGAAATGAACAAACCTTGGGAACTTATTCATTAGAATCCCCTTTCTTTTCCATTCCTTGTATTCCATTTGAAAACAAATGCACAGCTAGCCTTACTAACTTATTACTGCAAGTCTTTGCCTTGGTGAGCAAATATTGAGTTAGCACAGAATAGTTGAATTGCCTTTTGATTTCTATTTTAAATGTCCGTTGTCTTCATCTGTGTTTACCAATAAAAATACTGGGTTGTATTGGTTGTATCCAATGGCGATTTCACCTTAATGGAAAGCATTTCCACTCATGGAAGACAGGGGCACTATATTTCCACAGATTTCCCCAACCCAGTTATGCCACCTCCAAACTACTTCTAAGGGATGGTGTCATCTGCAACAGAATGGGATATGGCACAGAAGGCTACAATTGTTAAAAGGGAACTAGTAAAAAACTGGTTATGCCAACTTAAGTGACAGAAGTATTTTCAACTAAGGCAAAGTCACCATTGGATACAACTAGGAATGGGAAAATCTGTAAAGCTTGATTTTGCTCAGGTTCTCACTTCCCCACTGCTAAATTTGTTCTGTCCCATTTCTACATTGGATTGTGAATTTTTTTTTCAGGCTGCAGGTAAATTTGTGGATATTTTTGTATATATGTTTCAAAATAGATGCATGTTTTTGTATGCATTTTTTTCCAAATGTTCACAGTTTTGTATGCGCTTTTTCAAATGTATATATTTTTGCTAGTGATTTTCCCATTGAATAAAGCATTTTAGGCACATTTTGCCAGATATGTGTATTTTTATACACACAAGTTCAAATGAACACATTATCTGTGTGGAACTTGAGGAATGTACCTAATTTTGGGATGCCTTTTTTTTTTTTGCACACTGCATTGCAAATTTTGGAAAAGTAAGAATTTCAATATTTAACTGTGTTCTGGTTCATGTTCAGGAAGTGTGAATTTTGTAGATTTGCATTGAAATACAACATGAGTTAATTTCTTACCCATCCCTAAATACAACCTACTTTTTCTTGTTTTATATTATATTCCTCAAACTGGTGCCTCTAGATATGTTGGTCTATAACTGAACATGATGGAAATTGTAGTCCATTACTTCTGGAAGGTACTACTGTTGTTACGATAGCTCAAAAGCACCTCAAAAGCATGATAATAATCTGGTTAGTGGGCAAGATTGGAAAGACCCTGGGTCCAGAGCGAGTGAGGATGATAGACTTGTGCTCAAAGTATATCCTCCTAAGCACTCATTCCGAAGTTAACACCTTCTTTGAAGTACAAATAATCTAAAGAGGTCTGTTGGCAGGCTACCTAACACTATGGCAAAACTCAGAGCTGTTGTTTTAGTTAGAACTCACAGGACCCTGTGGAAGCTGTGTTGGCCACACTACCTTGAGTGAATAGATTTTATGACAGTTCACTCGAGGAAATGCTGGGATGTGTATCCTTGATTCTATTGCCTGCAGCAGATCATGGCTTGGATTGTTAGGGAATGGACTTTCACTAGACAACACCTTAGGAAAAATCACTATGACTGAGGCTTAGTTTCCAGTTCATAAAACAAGAAAACTGTGAACTACCAGACAGGGCAGTTGCCAAAATCAGTGAGCTAATTTTTAAAGGGTTTACCTATGAAAATGGTGCAGTTTTGTATATATCAGAAGTCCAATTTCAAGTCATTTGAATGTGATTCATCTTGGGCCAGATCTATACCAAGCAGGAGATAATGCTTTGAAAGTGGCTTGAAAATGGTGTATGGAATGTCTCCTGTGCCCCAACAGTTGTTAATACCATTATAAACCGTTATAAAACAGTAGTGTAGATCCTGCCTTGTTCTATGTAGAAAACAGTAGTGTAGATCCTGCCTCCCTCCCTCCCTCCCTATTTTTCCTTCCTTTTTTAAAAAAAAACCAAAAGGGACCATAGAACTATGGCATGGGTGGGGAGGAGTTAATTGTTCCCCATGTGCTATTTTCCAGCTGAAAATGCCCCTCCCAACTGCCCAAAGCAGCAAGCTGCAGCTTCAGAGGCACACTATAGCTTTGGGGGTATTTTCCATGGGAGAACATCGGGTAGAAATTTGCCTCCCCAACGCAGTTATAGTTAGGGGTCTTGTAGCAACTTTGGGTAAGATAACTAAAATAAAAGATGTGGGGAATCCCAAGAACAGATGCAATCATGCATTTCATATAATTTAGGACTGGTAAATCCTTGGTTCCTAAATTGGCTTGGATCCAAAGAACCGTGTGACTAATTTTTCATATCCACGGTGGCTTTGCACTTGTGTATTCAAACAGCAGCTTCTCATGCCAGATGGGCAATCATCTTCTGGAACTGGCTATACTTTCAGAAACAGATTGAGAAATGGCCTGCCCTGTAGAAGAGAAAAGGGGAAAGTACTGTTGGGAAAATACACTTGGTTGTGCCTAAGGTGGCTCTTTTGATCCAGTCCATTGTTAGATGACATCAATATCTCACTCTTTTGCAGAGTTTAGTTTTTGGTCCTAGGGCATGGCCTGAAGGCACATGACGTAACTAGCTTGCTAAAGCTAAGCAGGTTAGGCTCTGGTCAGTGCCTGGAAGGGTGACCACCTGGGAACTGCATGTAGCCACCTTGAGTTCCACAGTGGAAGAAAGGTGGGATATAAATGGAATAAATAAAATGTTGTCTGTTAACAATCAGACACTTAGTATAATTTCAAGTTGCAAACCCCTCTGGCCATGTTCCATTATTTGCTGAATTCAAAGTATTTATTACCATCCAGCAATACAAGAAATGCAAAATAGAAAAACCACCTTACAACAATTAACTGTACATGTAGCAGCAAATTCGCAACCCATTGAACTGCTCCCCTCTAAGATTCTGTACAACAAACATCCAAGGGGATCTAAAGTTTTATCATAAATATTCTATCTGTGCAGTCTTCAATCTGGTTAGCTTGTTCGCCTTAAATATACTAAGAGAGATCCGATGAATATTTGATGATGCCTTAACCAGCACTTGTTCTGCAGTAACTTAAGTGGCTTCAAAAGGCACAGTTCTTGTGGGTGAGTACGGACGGCTTTTCAAAGCGGTAGATGAGATGCATGTTCACGTCCTCCAGGGAGCCTGCCCCCTTTGTGCAGCCTTGACATGGGGGCAGGATGAAGACTGCTGAAGAAGATTGTTATGTGTCAAATGGAGTATGATTATGTGACTCACCTTGTTTTCCATTATATGTAATTTAAAAGCATACTGTCACGGTATTTTTCATAATTAAAAAAGTTCTCATTATTGTTTATAATTATTACTTTAAAGCTTGACATTTAAATGTTTCCTTAGTGACTTATTTTTCTTCTTCTTTTCTTTTAAAAGTATGTGCTAATTTGATGAGGTAGGGATACTTAGGAACTTGTGCCCTTGTTGCTAGTGTTTCGTTCAAATTTAGTCAAGTGCATGTGTTACTAGTCTAATATCTGCCATGAATTCAAGTTCCTCCAAGTGCATCTCAGCTATCCAAAGCACTTTGTTACACATAGCTACTCCTTTTCCTTCTCCCTCAACACACAAACACACACATATCCTATGTAACTACACTCCCATGAAATAAAAGATACAGCTGGGCTTTTACTGAACCAGGTTCAGAGCTGTGGGATTTTAGCCAAAGTGAGGTAGCCAAAGAGAACAGAATCTGAGTGTCACTCCTGGGATTGGTTTACCCACTGTTTTGGGAGAGAGCCAGGGCTGGGAGTGATGATGAGCTGCCACCTGCAATTCTCAGTTAATGCGGGGTGCCAGCCAAACCAAAACCAATGCTGCTTCTGGCTGGCCAGCACCCCATGTGAACTGAGAGTGAGAATTCATCTCAGAATCTTCTGAAACATCACAATTTGGGGGCCCTTCTTACCTTTCACTGCTGGCGTGGTAGTTCCTCCAGTGTAGCTGCTTTCTAGAACAGCATGGAAAGCCTTGGGCCAGGCAGAGTAAGCCCTGGGACATAGGAGGGGCTTCACCCACATGCTAGCACTGCCCCAGTTTCTGGGGCTGAGCAGTGTTGCCAGAATGAAGAACTGCAGTGTGAGTTCCTTCCATGTGACTCCTCAGGTTCTCATCTATTCCACTGGTAACTCTCATGCTACCAGTGGGGTGGAAGAAGAGGACCTCTGTCATATGGGTCTGTGGGTCAAGGCCTCTAAGATGTAGCTTAGGGTAGGCTGACCATATGAAAGGAGGACAGGGCTCATGTAACTTTAACAATTGCAGTGAAAAGGGAATTTCAGCCAGCATCATTTGTATGCAATTAGTACTTGGTGAAATCCCATCTTCATCACAGCAATTAAAGTTGCAGGCACTATACTAGAGTGACCAAATACACAAGAGGGCAGGGCCCCTGCAGCTTTAACTGTTGTAATGAAGAGGGAATTTCACCAGGTACGAATTGCATACAAATGACACTGGCTGAAATTCCCTTTTCTCTATAACTGTTAAAGTTACATGAGCCCTGTCCTCCTTTTCATCTGGTCAGCCTAGCTTAGGGTGACCAGATAAAATCCAGGTCAGGGCTCATGTAACTTTAACAGTTGTAGAGAAAAGGGAGTTTCAGCCAGTGTCATTTGTATGCAATTCGTACCTGGTGAAATTCTCTCTTCATCACAACAGTTAAAGTTACAGGGGCCCTGCCTTCTTTTGTATATGGTCACTCTAGTATAGTGCCTGCACCTTTAACTGTTGTGATGAAGAGGGAATATCACCAGGAACTAATTGCATACAAATGAGACTGGCTGAAATTCCCTTTTCTCTACAACTGTTAAAGTTACATGAGCCCTGACCTGGATTTTATCTGGTCAGCCTAATGTAGTTTCTGTGTGGATTGCTGCCACAGGACCTCCATTTTTGTTGTTGTTATTTGGGGAAAAAAACATATTAGGTACCTGGTAAGCTATCTGTCTTTCCAAAGACAAATATATGTATTAACATGTGTTACTAAATCCAGAAGTCCACTGCTACATCTGGGTGGGAAAGCAGTTTGAAAGGAGCAATTTTCAAGGGAAAAGTGATGATTATATACTTAAACCTTCTTCTCCCTGTAGCTTTTCATCACAACTTTTCTCCCATCCCCACAGCTGTTCTGCCTTAGGGTTCCAGGCATGTCTTCTGTTTAATAAAACTTTTAGATTCTACCTTACCATTCAAAAATGCCACTGTGGCTCACAAATTACAATCTGTTTAGAACTGGAAAAAACCCATCTAAAATTGGAAACAGCCAGGAGCTAGTAGTCAAGAGCAATTAAATAAGAAGACCAAATGCTCTCTTAGGCCAGATCTACACCTTGTGACGAATCATTACAATGTGGAATAAAAAGCAGGATATAACACTACGAAAGAGGTATATGGAATGTGGATAGTGCCCCAAAAGTTATCAGTGCACTTCAATATAAAACAGTAGTTCAGATCTAGCCTTAAAGAGACATTTGCAAGAATATCAGCCATGTGCAAGAATATCAGATTTTAATGTACAAGAATATCAGAATACTGATATTGGGGATCAGTGAGAATTTCATTTCAATTTATTCTTTAATAAGATTTTACCACCATTCTCACATTTCTTCATATTCAGAATGGAATACACAGAATTGAAAATATTGAAATGTAGAAGAAGCCAAAACTGACAGATTCATCCATCCAGGCCTAGGGCTTTGAGTGCTTAACTCCTAAAATTCTGGGCTTGAATCCCTGTTCCTTCATAATGAGGGTTGCCATCGTTTTTTCTGCCAGCCTCATCATATTTAACAGTTATATGGCAGGCAGGTACAATATCATCTTCTCCATGTTGGGAATAGCTAAATCTATTGAATTTGTCCAGTGCAGATGGCCAAGAATCTAATTTCAGTTCTTTTTGTTTTATAAGAATTTACCAAGATTCACACCTTTCTTCATATTCGGGATGGAAAGGATTTGAGATTTTTAAAAATTCAAATGTGGGAATTCAAGTACAAATGTTGTTGAAACTGACACATTTGTCCATTCTTATGTAGCATTGTCATGAACCAAATTAGGTTAACCAAGTTCCTTCCAACTATGTTGTTGTTGTTGTTGTTGTTAATAATAACAACACCAATTGAACTCTTGGATCATCTGGTGCCTATTCAGATGATATCATGTTGAATCCAGGAGTGATTCAACTTGAATAAAACTGCAGCTGTTTGTGAGCATCCTTTGCTTCTGAGCCAGGGGGGAGTGGGATGGAAAAACAGGAGATGCATGCTTTAGCCTGTATGTGAAAGTTATTTACCATTTGTGCTTCAGTGGTGCAAAAAGCAAGTTAAGTTGTGTGACAAATGGGAGCTCAAGAGCGTACAGGCAAAGGCCCAATCACATTGTCGCCCAGAGTTATGATTTTTCTCTCTCTATGTGACCAGGACATGGGTTAGAATTAGGGGTGTGCATCGGATCGGATCCGATCCACGATCCGAATCCGATCCGACCCAAAATCGGGAAAATCCGATCCGATCCGATCCGATACGGACAACCTCCGATCCGATCCGATCCGATCCGATGAGGTCCGATCCGGATCGGACGCCATTTTGAATGCTTTTTCCCATAGCCAAGTATTGTTTTACAAAAACGCCTATAACTTTTTCATTTTTAAAGATAGAAGGATGAAACTTGGGCACATTGTAGACTGGTTAGGGGTAGTTATCTGTGAGAAATTTCAGAAAGATTGGTGCATGCATTTTGTGGCAATTAATTTTTTAATAAATACCCAGGAATGCCTATAACTTTGTCATTTTTAAAGTTACACACATGAAACTTTGCCACATTGTAGGGGGTACCTTGGGACCTATGTGTGTGAAATTTCAGAAACGTAGGTGCTTGTCTTGTGTGGCAATTAATTTTTAGAAAAATGGGTAGTAGTGGGGTAAATACAGTTACGCCTCCCATTTTTTTATTTTTGAAGATACAAACAGGAAACTTGGGCACATTACAGGTACCACTTGCCTTGATATGTGTGTGAAATTTCAGAAACATTGGAGCTTTCCTTGTGTGGCAATTAATTTTTGAAACAATGAGGAAAGAAACACCTATAACTTTGTCATTTTTAAAGTTACACACATGAAACTTTGCCACATTGTAGGTGCTACCTTGGGACCCATGTGTGTGAAATTTCGGAAACGTAGGTGCTTGCCTTGTGTGGCAATTAATTTTTTAATAAATACCCAGGAATGCCTATAACTTTGTCATTTTTAAAGTTACACACATGAAACTTTGCCACATTGTAGGCGGTACCTTGGGACCTATGTGTGTGAAATTTCGGAAACGTAGGTGCTTGCCTTGTGTGGCAATTAATTTTAGAAAAATGGGTAGTGGTGGGGTAAATACAGTTACGCCTCCCACTTTTTTATTTTTGAAGATACAAACAGGAAACATGGGCACATTACAGGTACCACTTGGCTTGATATGTGTGTAAAATTTCAGACAGCTGGGTCCAGGCATGTGGTGGCAAGGTATTTTTGAAACAATGAGGAAAGAAACGCCTATAACTTTTTTATTTTAAAAGTTAGAAGTCTGAACATTGCTCACTTTGTAGATGGGTTAGGGGTAGATATGTGTCAGAAATTTCAGAATTATAGGTCCAGGCATTTGATGGCTATGGAATTTTTAAATTACATGTTTCAAAAAAATTTCTACAGAGGCCAGGTCTTCCCCTCCCGCTTCCCGCGAAGAAAAGGAAACACTCTCTCATCTCGATCCCTTTTGATCCTTGCTAGTAGTATCCATTACAGGGCTCGTGTTTCCTTTCCTCCTTTCACTTTTCAAGCAGAACGGCTGAGCCTAGCTGAGTTTTGCAGCCATGCGTGCAAGGAAGGATCACTCTGGTCTCGATCCCTTTGATCCTTGGTAGTATCCATTACAGGGCTCGTGTCTGCTTTCACTTTGTACTCAAGCAGACACGAGCCCTGTAATGGATACTACCAAGGATCAAAGGGATCGAGACGAGAGAGTGTTTCCTTTTCTTCGCGGGAAGCGGGAGGGGAAGACCTGGCCTCTGTAGAAATTTTTTTGAAACATGTAATTTAAAAATTCCATAGCCATCAAATGCCTGGACCTATAATTCTGAAATTTCTGACACATATCTACCCCTAACCCATCTACAAAGTGAGCAATGTTCAGACTTCTAACTTTTAAAATAAAAAAGTTATAGGCGTTTCTTTCCTCATTGTTTCAAAAATACCTTGCCACCACATGCCTGGACCCAGCTGTCTGAAATTTTACACACATATCAAGCCAAGTGGTACCTGTAATGTGCCCATGTTTCCTGTTTGTATCTTCAAAAATAAAAAAGTGGGAGGCGTAACTGTATTTACCCCACCACTACCCATTTTTCTAAAATTAATTGCCACACAAGGCAAGCACCTACGTTTCCGAAATTTCACACACATAGGTCCCAAGGTACCGCCTACAATGTGGCAAAGTTTCATGTGTGTAACTTTAAAAATGACAAAGTTATAGGCATTCCTGGGTATTTATTAAAAAATTAATTGCCACACAAGGCAAGCACCTACGTTTCCGAAATTTCACACACATGGGTCCCAAGGTAGCACCTACAATGTGGCAAAGTTTCATGTGTGTAACTTTAAAAATGACAAAGTTATAGGTGTTTCTTTCCTCATTGTTTCAAAAATTAATTGCCACACAAGGAAAGCTCCAATGTTTCTGAAATTTCACACACATATCAAGGCAAGTGGTACCTGTAATGTGCCCAAGTTTCCTGTTTGTATCTTCAAAAATAAAAAAATGGGAGGCATAACTGTATTTACCCCACTACTACCCATTTTTCTAAAAATTAATTGCCACACAAGACAAGCACCTACGTTTCTGAAATTTCACACACATAGGTCCCAAGGTACCCCCTACAATGTGGCAAAGTTTCATGTGTGTAACTTTAAAAATGACAAAGTTATAGGCATTCCTGGGTATTTATTAAAAAATTAATTGCCACAAAATGCATGCACCAATCTTTCTGAAATTTCTCACAGATAACTACCCCTAACCAGTCTACAATGTGCCCAAGTTTCATCCTTCTATCTTTAAAAATGAAAAAGTTATAGGCGTTTTTGTAAAACAATACTTGGCTATGGGAAAAAGCATTCAAAATGGCGTCCGATCCGGATCGGACATCTGGTCCGATCCGATCCGACCAGCCTCCGATCCGATCCGATCCGATCCGACCCCCCAGGTCCGATTCCGATCCGCTATCCGATCCGATCCGGGGGGTCAGTGCACATCCCTAGTTAGAATCAAACAAATTTGCGGCTGAGAAAATCTTGAACATATGACAGAACTGTGTGTCCCAATCAGTGTTCTTCAAAGGAAGCCAATGTGGTGCTGATTCTCTCTCTGTCTCTGTCTCTCTCTCTCTCTCTCTCTCTGTGTGTGTGTGTGTGTGTGTGTGTGTGTGAGAGAGAGAGAGAGAGAGAGAGAGAGAGAGCTATCATAGCACTCAGTACATTGGAAACAAGGAAGCAAATTCCCCATTCCAGTGCACTTAGAGGCTGATCAGAACAGCTGTTCACACTTTATCAAGAAGCTGCAGTAGCCAGAACAGATTATAGTTATGCTGAGTTGAAGGTCAAGTCCGTTCGCTTCTCTGAGCAAGATGTAGTTTAGGACACAACCTAGGCCAGGGGTAGGACACCTTTTTGGGCCTGTGGGCACATTTGGCAATTTGATAAACTGTCCTGGGCACCACCATAAAATGGCTACCATAGGAAGTGTGGCAAAGGACCAGTAACCTGCCCAAAAGACTGAATACAAGGGAGAGGTTAGGTCAGATTAAACAACTCTTATGAACCCATGGTTTTCAGCATTAACAGGAACCTTTTTCACAGTGATCCCATTGGTAAGTAAGAAAATGTGTCAATTTTTTTAAAAAAAATGGGATGGGTACGGCAACTTATTGCATATGTTGCCTACCCTGGACCTAGGCTGAGTGCTTGCTGCCTAAGAACAATATTTCCCAATCCTCAAGGGACCATGCCTTTGACAACAACATAAAGCAACCTGTAAGTACGGAAGCCAAAAGTTGAAGTTATTCCTACCAAATATCTAGGTAGGGATAACTGTAGGAAAGATATCCAAACAAGTTTAGAAGCGTGCAGAGGATATATTAGACTGGGGTTCCAGGTCGTGACTCACAGACTATCCTAGTGATTTCTATGGACAATTTGCAACACTGAACTGTTTCATCCTGCTTTTCAAATGGCCCATTCATTCATTTTTCTATCTCAACAACAAAACAACAAAGGTCAGTCTTGTATTCACAGAACTGTCTCTGCCATATGGACTATTATTTATTTAAAGTATTTCTAGATTGCCTTTCTACCCAGCAGGTACTCAAGGTGATGTACAATTTAAAACAATACAATAAAAAAGCACATGTGTTTGCACGTGTGCGCTCACGCGCGCACACACACACACATTATTATTATTATTATTATTATTATTATTATTATTATTATGTATCTCTTTCTCGCTCGTGGCAGTTTTTCTAGATGGACATGACGGGCTTTGCCAAATCATGCTGTCTTTTATTGATTCAGGAATTTCCTGACGATTGAGCATGTTTTCATTATGACTGCTTTCTGGATGTTGGTGTGGATGTATTCTGGTAGGCCCAGTTTCTGGATGTTTTCTGTATAGTTTTTTGATGTGATGCCAGTGACTGATGTGACTAATGGGATAATTGTGACCTTTTCCTGTTGCTATAGTTCTTTGACTTCCATGGCCAGTGGTGTATATTTTTCTCTCTTTTCTTCTTCCTTTTCAACAATATTTTTGTCATTTGGTATTGCTATGTAGATGAGGTATGTGTGTGTTTTTCCTGTTTTTCTATTACCATTATGTCTGGTCAGTTGCAGGGTATTGTCTTGTCCATTATAATTATAATTATTTATTATTATATTTATATACCACCCCATAGCCGATGATCTCTGGGCGGTTTACAAAAATTAAAAGATTGAACATTAAAAGTCGATATACAAAATTTAAATCCATAAAACATAAAAACAGCTAACTTTTAAAACAATTTCAAATTTTCAGCTATTATTATTATTATTATTATTATTATTATCGTGTGTGTGTGTGTGTTTTGTTTGTTGTTTTCTTCAGCTATACATACGTACATACATACACACACACACACACAAGCTCCTTCCAACTTGAGTACGTATAAGATTGTGAACGCTGGCTTTGTTTTGTTTTTGTTTTTTGCATGTAAATCCATGTGTATTTTTCCAAGTATATGCATTAATTGTGCACATCTTTGAAATGTATGCATTCTTCTCCCATTGATTAAAGTTTATTTGTGTGCATTTTTCAAAAGTGTGCATCCTGTCAAACACTTTTTTTTGGGGGGGGGGGTCTGAATCACATTGCAAGCTCAGTAATGTATGGACTCCAACTGCAGATAGTGTCTGAGGTCATGTTCACTCCAGAAGGTGTGAAATGAGAATAAAACAAACTGAAGCTAATTTCTCATACATCCCTAGTTGTATTCCAAAATATCTGGAGGGCACTAGCTGCCCACCCCTGCCCTATGCTTTATGAAAAGAAGGCTACATTTCTTTGTGTATTCCCCATTTTAGTCTATGTGACTTGAGTATCATGGTTGGTCTGTCCCTTTGGCCACTGTACCTTAATGGTGGTTCAGTCTGGAGATAAATTACTTGATATAACTGTGAGGATCCCAGTGGTTTGGGTATGGGGCATAGATCATTGCATAGAGCACCTGCTTTATAGCTAGAAAGTTCCAGGTTCAATCCCTAGCTTCTTCAGTTAAAAGGATCAAGTATAGTGTGATGCAAAAGATCTTGGCCTATGCTCATGGACAGCTGTTGCCTATGTAATTGACATGACATTTTTGTCTCTGCTTCCCCAGTTATATTTCCTCTCATTTTCCTTCCATTCCTGTCAAGTTTCTAGTATTATCCAGGTCTTTGCTCAAATATTTCATAGTGAAACCTCCAAGGCTGCTGGATATTTTCACACAAATCAAGTATGCACTTAAAATTTGAACAGCACATATCACATTCGACAAATTAGCAGTCTTCTGGAATTTAAGAGAGCCGTGAAGACTGCTCTCTTCCGTCAGGCTTACCCAGTTGAATTTTAAGATGTTTTTAATAATGTATTTGTTTTTATCTGTTTTAATGGTTTATCTGTTTTATGATTTTTATATCTATATTTGTTGTTGTTCCTTGCCTTGATCTGGATGGAGAGGCGGGTTAGAAATAAAATAAATAAAATAAAATAAAAAATATTGGAATTTAAGAACATAAGAATATAAGAAGTGTCATGCTGGATCAGACCGAGGGTCCATCTAGTCCAGCATTCTGTTCACACTGTGGCCAACCAGCTGTTAACCAGGGACCAACAAAGCAGGGTATGATGCAACAGCACCCTCCCACCCATGTTCCCCAGCAACTGGTGCACATAAGCTTACTGCCTCGGCTACTGGAGAGAACACATAACCCTCAGGGCTAGCAGCCATTGATAGCCTTCTCCTCCAGGAATTTATCCAACCCTCTTTTAAAGCCATCCAAATTGGTGGCCATCACTACATCTTGTGGTAGTGAATTCCATAATTTAACTATGTGCTGTGTTAAGAAGTACTTCCTTTTATTTGTCTTGAACCTCTCACCAATCAGCTTCATGGGATGACCCCAGATTCTAGTATTTTGAGAGAGGGAGAAAAATGTCTCCCTATCCACATTCTCTACACCATGCATAATTTTGTACACCTCTATCAGGTCTCCCCTTAACCTCCTTTTTTCCAAGCTAAACAATCCCAGCTGCTGTAACCTTCCCTCATAGGGGAGATGCTCCAGCCCATTAATCATTTTAGTTGCCCTTTTCTGCACTTTTCCCAGCTCTATAATATAGTTTGTTTAAAGATTTGTATAAAGGCAGTATGATACTGGCAGTTTTATTCTCAATTCCTTTTCTTATATTGCCTAACATGGAGTTTGCCTTCTTTGCAGCTGCCGCACACTGGGTTGACATTTTCATTGAGCTGTCCACCACAACCCCAAGATCTTTTTCTTATTCGGTCACCACCAGCTCAGATCCCATCAAGTTATACTTGAAGTTGGGTTTTTTGCCCCAGTGTGCATCACCTTACACTTGCTAACCATTGAACCGCATCTGCCATTTGGAGCTCTTCACAATCCCTTTGTGTTTTAACAACCTTAAATAATTTTGTGTCACTGGCAAACTTGGCCAATTCACTGCTCAAGAATTTGGAAAAGAATTTGGATTTTGCTACTGGATGGTAAATCTCCTCCCAAGCATGTGGGATATATATGGTTTGTTGGGTATTCCCTCCTCCCCTCATGTGATTTCTCTATCTTTCCTAATAAAGATTAGTGTTGTTTTTCCTTTCTATTGGTGTAATGCTTGCCATTACGTGTGCTTCTGGAAAAAATCTCTTTAATTGAGGCTTGTCTTGACATCCTTTTAAATTATTAAGGGCTTGGGATGCTCATTAAGAAAGAGATTAGAAGACACAGTAGACATGGGTAATTATTAAAGGCCCAAGAAGGGGGACACATGGTGCATTTTAATGGAGGCTTTAGTGGATTGCTAAATTAAATGAGTAGTTTAGTGATAAAACTGGTTGGAGTTAATCAATTGAATAAAACTATAGGGAGGCTGTGGAAAAGAGGGTGAACTTGAACATTTTTAGAAGCCTTCACACTATGAGGGCTGCAGAGGCTTCATATTTGTTTAATAATAGATTTGATGAGGAGTAGCTAATTTGTTGGAATATTGGGCATTAGGTCAAGTACTGTTTGACAGTTGAGCATGGACAGGTTCTGTGTTAACTGCATGAAACCCCACAACTTCACTACACAGTGATGAATTAATTATTTGGTACGAAGACAGCAGGAACCATTCTAATAAAGTGCTACTGAACCTGCTTTCCAAGAACCTTTTGATCATTTCTAATAGTTTTGAAGCATGCCAACTAGTGGCCAGTATCCAACAATGTCATTGTGCTAAGTCAAATTATGTTGTGCTAGCATAAGGAACCTCTAGCACAATGCCAATTCTCCAGAAAACTTGTTGTGCAAGCTAATGCTAGTCAAACTATTCTTATTCATCTTCACAACAACCCTGAGAGGTGAGGCACTCTCAGGCAGGATCTACACTACTGCTTCAAAATGGTTTATAACAGTAGTGACAACTCTTGGGGCCCAGGACACACTCCATATACAGTTTTCAAACCATTTTCAAAGGTCATATCCTGCTTGGTGTAAATATGGCCCTATTTTCATATTTGACGTTGAATCGATGCAGTAGCTTTTATCTCCAACCCCTCCCCCCATGTTTTCAAACAAACAAAAAACACCATCAAGAGGTTTAAGTGGAGAAACGGGGAGAGGAGTTGCTTAGACCTTTCTCATCTAGCCATTTTCCCTCTCAAAATCCTGTTCCCCCTCCCCTTCTGTTATTCCCCTTCAGGAGAAAATATATGAGCACTTTGTATCACAAGTAGTTTCCATCAGCCTACCCAGTAGCAAACACAAAATTAACAACTGGGCCCTGGTCTCTCAGAACTAGCCCTCCAACTCTGTTCACTAGGAGAGTGATATTACAAGGTGGTTTGTTTGCTAGACTATCCCTCCCCCCAACACCCTGGATAGCATTTCCAACTCCTAAAACCATAACAGAGGGCATTTGCTGTGCTCACTAATAGGGAAAGCAAGTGTCTGACTCAACAGCTGTTTGGTCAACTGATTCGAAGGCTCAATGGTAAGAAATAAGATATGGGGCTTTTCACCACTTAGGCCACTGGATAAAAACTATCTGAGGTCGGTGAGAAGTTACCATCTGATATCTAATTAAATGTCTCCATTACATGTGTCTGTAGCTGGCTAATGTTAGAGCAGAGTGAGTATTAGCACAGCTTGCTTGATTCTTCTGTTCATAAACTAGTAAAGAAATAATACACAGTTTGTAAGTCTTTTTTGTTGTCTGTTGAATTACCTGAATACAACAGCTTCCTTGATGGAATGGTGAAGTGGCGGATGTGGGGGGAGTCATTGGTCTGTAGGAGCTTGATACTAAAATTGTCTAATTTAAGATGGGTGCTTGTCAATCTATGATAAAAAAATATTGGTTTACCTTATAGGGATGTTTTAACGATTACTGAGAATATATATGAAGCACTTTGAACACTGAAAAATGCTATTAAAATACTGCATACTGTTATTACGCAGAGCATTGCTTGTGTTGAGCACATCATATTGTTTGGGTCTTGGCAATATGAGCAAAATTTTCTATTCATATAAGACTGTGACACCTTCAGAATAAAAGGACATTGTCCAGTCCTGTTGGGACCATGCCATTTTAGAACACAGGTGGGAAATCTCCTTCCCTCTCCTCCTCCAGCATGGACACATGGAATAGATCAGAATATTTCACTTCCATTTTCAGCTAACCATAGTTTTTCTTTATGTCCAAAGTGGACAAACTGTGCTTAGTGTTAATTATGGTTGATTGAAACTTCAAAGCATGGTTAATGATGTTGACTTATTTCAACAAAGTATAGTTAACAGTAGTAACAGTTGCTAGTTCAGACATAATGATCAACTGTGGCTATTTCTTCACAACCACTTCAGAAGAGGAAAGGGAAGGGGGGAATGCACAAACCTGAGGCTTATGCACCTCATGCTAATATGAACACAGCCCATAAGTGCTCAGCAAATATTATCTATTTCTCTTAAATTCACAGTTCCTCTGCACCCCCGATATCTCAGTTCAGTTGATTATGCATAGAAAAAGAACCCAATAGAGATTCAAACAGAAGGCAAGTGGATTTCTCTTTTCATTCAGTTGAATTGTTTTAAAAATCAGCATTTTGCAGTTTTACTGGATTACTTGAAGACACAAAGTTGTTAGCACCCTTTCATGTACTATAAAGCTGTAAGATTATTAGAGACTAAATGGCTATGAAAATAATTATCTTAGAGCCAAACTACATATTACATGAAATACATAGGTGTATAGCTCTCTCTCAATTTTTGTTGACTTAAATGTAAACACAAGAAGCAGAATCCAGATCAGGATTATAGTGTGCAGGGAGTGGATGTTTAATCATTCCCTCCCCGACACCGGATCTGTCTTCACATTGCCGGGTTGGTGCCACCTCCCTCTCAAATCGCACGCTTTCCCTCTCCTGGTGTGATGTCGGGTAATTCCCACACCGAGGAGGGTGCATAGGGTTTCTGGGCAGCTATCTGGGTACCAGAGTCATCTCTGTCCTCTTCCTGGGCAGGATCTACCCTGCTGCTTTAAAATGGTTTATAACAGTAGTGTCAACTTTTGGGGCCCAGGACACACTCCATATACAGTTTTCAAAGTGTCATATCCTGCTTGGTGTAGATCTGGTCCTAGTGGAAGGTGACCAATCACCAGTCTCCTTCCACCAGGCCCTGCCACCAGATTGGCCCTGGATTGGCCCTGGATTGGCCCTGGAATGACGTCAGATGGCGGAAGCTCTGTATTGATGTTGCTCTGATTGAAAAAGTCAAGGTAATTCCCCAACTTTTTCAAACTCAAACATCGTGGGAAAGTACCGCGGTGGCTGTGAAGCTGCACCTGCATTATCTAACTGATGTGGTGCAGATCCAAAGCCACTTTCCCTGCATATAGACAGCCCCACAATCTCAACAAATTATGCTCCCAGTACACCAACTAACTTTTTTCCCTAAACCTAATTGGCGCATGCAGTAGTGGGGAAGGTATTTTTTCTCAGGGTATGGCATGGGAAAGGGGTTAACCCTTCCTTCCAAATGAGCACCAGTCTTGATCCAGATCAGTCACCCCCATGCTTACTTTTACCAGATGGAACTACACACAAGGTATTTATTTATAACATTTCTTGGCTGCCATTCAGGGCAGAGGCCCTCACAAAGTGGCTTACAACAATAAACAAAATATTTATTCTTAGGGTAGTACATCTTAAACTCAGCAGTAGACCTGAAAGTATGTATATATGAAAAGTTCCCATCTTGGCCTGGCTGTCAGTGGTGATGTGAGGAGTCAGGTGTCACACACATCCCTCATGGCAAAAGCTGAGCATTTGTAATATTTAGCTATGTGACTAGCATGGGGCATCACATCCTTTCAAACCAGGCAATAACAAGGGGAGGCCAAGTGTCCCTCCCTTCTCCTTGCAGTTGCCACTACAAGAGCTGGATGTCTGCACTATGGAAGTTCAATTCCAATGCAGTTAGGTGAACAGTGGCAATTCAAAGAACCTATTCAGAGATAGGCCTGAAACCAGCAGTCTCATCCTTTGACAGAGACAGAATTGTGTATGAGCAGCAGAGACGTTGCTGTTCCACTGCAGGAACCTTCTATATAATACATTCACAGTCAAAAGATACATGGGGCTACAAGGCAGTCCCCGGTATATATGACAGAGTTGCAGAGAGAAGGAGGGAGGGAGGGAGGGAGGGAGGGAGGGAGAGGGAGAGAGAGAGAGAGAGAGAATGAGCCTTGTTTGGATCTTATACTAAACCAGCATTTAGTATTACAAAAACAAGCCTAGGTGAGCATCAGGTTCTCCCCCATCATCTGGAATGGAGTTCAGTTCCAGTTTCGAGTGAATGTGGTTTGCTGAGTTGTTCAGATCAGACAAACTGTGGTTACCCATAGCTATGGTTAGTGGAAATAGGCCAATGTCCATCTGTGATTGGGTTTATTTCCACTAGCCATAGTTAAGATTAACCACAGTTTAGAGTTCAGAGAACACACTAAACTGTGGTTAATCTACAACAGAATTGGAAGCTTTGAATCTTCTCAGAGGCATGCTGGAGGAGGGGAGCAGATGACAAAGCATATGAGCCTGAAGCTTGCTGCAGTTCATCCTTGCAATTTATTTGTTAGGATTGATTGATAGATTGGCTGTGCCTACTATCAGCTGCTCCTGTTTTGATTGTTCAGGGCTGCCAGCAAGAAGTTTTTAGGAAAGCCCCTTTTTATGTGTTTGTTAGTTAGTTAGCTTCTGGAAGCTTCCTAGTAAAGAAGCATAATTGAAGCTCCAAGCCTGACTCCTTGTCTTATTCAAGATCGAATGAGAAGAACACAACAGTGGCAACAATGATGAAAACTTGAAAGCCTTAGGCCTGGCCTCATCTCCAGAGAGAGAGCAGAGTGGCAAACAAACAACTAAACTGAGGCGGCCTGGTCACAGTGAGTAACACAAAATAAAATAATAAAATAAAATAAATGGCTAGCTGTATTGGTAACATGTAGTTGTTGGACAGCACAACCGATGATTGGGCAGCTTATACAGAGAGACTGGAACAGTATTTTGAAGCAAATGAGATCGCTGCTAAAAACCAAGTGCCAGTGTTATTGAGCATCATGGAAGGCAAAGCATACAGTTTATTGAGAAGTTTAACCATTCCACAAAAAAACCCCTAAATTCAGCTTTGCAGAATTAGTAAAAAATAATGCAGGACCATGTGGCACTCAAACCATTACTGATTGCAGAGAGCTTCAGATTCCATAAATGAAACCAGCAGGAGGAAGATTCTAAGGTGTATCTCACCATAATACACATAAAGGGCTATATTGTTATAACAGACTTGTTTTCAAAGTAGCTTCAGTACCAGCACTTTGGCAGAAAGCCATGGCTCAAGTGCTACAAGGCTGTCCAGGCACCTAGTGCTACTTAGATGACATCATTGTCACTGGAGAGAATGATGAGAAGCATCTACAGAACCTCAACACAGTTCTGCGGAGACTGGCAGACTATGGACTCAGAGCACGACATAACAAATGTGACTTTTTCATATCTAGTATTACATACTGTGGCCACACCATTGATGCACAAGGCCTACACGATTGTGCAGACAAAATTCAAGCAGTTGTAAACGCTCCAAGGCCAACAGACGTGTCACAGCTATGATCCCTCTTAGGATTCGTTGATTATTATAACAGATTTCTGCCCAACTTTACCTCTGTACTACATCCGTTGAACATCTTGTTACAAGTGGAAGGACATGGCAATGGAGGAAACAGTGTGAACAAGTCTTCAAGGAAGCAAAGGAAATGGTGACATCAGACACTGTACTCTGACCCATATTTATCAGTGAAACTGGCTTGTGATGCCTCCCCATATGGCATAGGGGCAGTAATATCTCACGTCATGAAAGATGGCAGTGAACGCCCTATAGCATTTGCTTAACGATCACTCACAGCAGCGGAAAAAACCTATGCACAGATAGACAGGGAAGCACTGAGTCTGGTCTGGGGAGTTAAAAGCTTCAATTAGTATCTATACAAGAGAGAGTTTACCCTGATTACTGACCATCAACTGCTATTGTCTGTCTTCAATCCACAAAAAGGGATTCTGCTTACCACAGCTGCTCAAGTACAGCGATGGGCACTGTTTCTTGGAGGACACTGATACAAAATAGAATTTAAGAGGACACTCAGTTACACAAATGCAGATGGGTTGTCCTGGTTACCCCTAGAGGGTGAAGAATCTGGGACAAACACATCAGATGGAGATTCCTTTGACACGTTTCTCTCATGGGAATTGAGAGTCTTCCCGTTACATTGGAGACGATTCAAAGAGAAGCTAGGAAGGACCCTACATTTTCACAATTCTACATGACAACACAAAATGGCTGAAATGCACAGCAGAAATCTCAGTTGCTGGAGTTCTATCAATGCTGTAATGAACTGACGCTTGACAGTGGTTGTATTATGTGGAGGCTAAAAGTCAGTATTCCGGCCAAGATCAGAGCCCGAGTGCTGGAGGAGCTCCATGTTGGACATATAGGGATAGTAAAGATGAAGGCATTAGCTTGTAGTTTCGTTTGGTGGCTGGGAATAGACTGACAAATAGAGTAGCTTGCAATGGGATGCTCAGGGTGTCAACATGTCCAAAAGATGCCAAAGACTGCTCCACTTCATCCGTTAGAATGGCCTGCCTTGCCCTGGCAAAGGATTCATATAGACTTTGCAGGACCATTTCTTGGTACAACCTTCCTAGTCATGGTGGATGCATGTTCCAAGTGGCCAGAGGTGTTTCTCATGACTTCAACAATAGTCATACATACCATAGATATATTAAGAGAACTCTTTGCAAGAACAGGTTCCCTGAACAACTACTGAGTGACAATGGACCACAATTTGTAGCTGGACAGTTTCAGACATTCCTAAAAAAAATAAATGGAATTAGACATATTACATCAGTACCATATCACCCAGCTACCAACAGATTAGCAGAAAGGTTTGCTCAAAGCCTGAAGAATGCTTTGAGAGCCTGTATGAGGAAAACATAACATTGATACAAAAACTTGCACATTTTTAAATTGCATATTGTAACGCAGTTCACGCCACAACAAACCAAGCACCGGCAATGTTGTTCTTGAGTTGTACCTTACGTTCAAGGCTGGATCTTCTCAAACTGCTGAAACAAGCTGAGCAATCTCCCCATGGAGGCCCCCTCTAGATGGATTCCGTTTGACGCCTGTTCCTCCGATTATGCGCATCTTCTCGGAAGCACTTTATCGTAAATGCTTGTATGCAGGAGGTAATTGAGCACTCAACAGGTGACCTTACCGGTTGTTTCAAATTCGCTTTACAAGTAGTTAATGTGGAGAATCGCTTGTTCACATGGGCAAAATGCGCTTTAACGTCAGGAGGGAAATAAAACTCGTAATTTAACGCGCATTCGATAATGCACATAATCGGAAAGAAAACGCGCCTCTACGCCCGATTTGTGCTCCGTTCTTGTAGAGGTAAAATTTTAATGCGCCTTGAAAGAGCTTTAAATGCCTCTTGTAGAGGCAGCCGGAGAAGCACAACACTTCTCCATTGGACAAACTGTACTAGCAAGAAACTATAAGGGAGAATGGAAATGGATATCCGGAACAATTAAGGAACAGACTAGACCTCTCTTTTATAATGTAGAGATTGCTCCCAATAATATTTGAAGATTACATATTGATCAGCTGAAGAGACCAGAGATATTGAGCATAGAAGTAACGCCAGATGTGGCTGGAGCTCCAGCTGCAATTTTTGAGTCACCACCATCAACACCTGCCCCGACGGTGGACATTTCAGCAGTGGTTGCTCCACAGTTACCACCATCACCAGAGACACCGAGTGCTTTTGCCACTGGTGACAGACATTACCCTACTCAAATAAGAAGGTTAACACAGCACCTCAATTTGTAGATATACTGGGGGTTATATCTAGCGGGGAGGAGTGTAATGTATTTGTTTGGATTGATTTGTTGATTGGCTGTGCCTACTATCAGCTGCTCCTGTTTTGATTGTCCAAGCCTTACTCCTTGGCTAGTTTCGCAAGACATATTAGGCAACAGAGGGTGGGGGGAAGTAACCATCAGTTGTGTTGCTTATCGTGTCATGTGGAGGGTTACACACCATGCACACACAACTGATGGTACACTATTCTGACTAATTAAGCAACAGAGAGAAACAACAGGCTTGCAAGTTGTTTAGTCTGAAGCCCATTGTTTAAAGTGTTGTCCGAAACCAACCCCCCTCTCTCCATGGACTATTCCATATGGGCATAGAGTTCTGCCGGCCGGAACAGCCAACCCCCCCCCCCGACTGCTCCAATACAGCCAGAAGAATGTGCAGTGCATGCTGGGATATGGCTAGAGGACTGAGGGAGGGGGGAGGGAGGAGACGCTGCAGCCAAGATGAATGCTGGAACTTTCAGCTGCTCAACGGACGGCAGAGCAACGTGTCGTGTGGGGGGCACCGCCTACCTAAAACATGGTCAATACGCTATTTCCCCCTCCGTTGTCTAATATGTCATGCAAAACCAGCCCTGGTCTTATTCAAGATCAAATGAGAAGAACACAAAAATCCTCACGATACAGAATCATGTGAACCAACTCAGAGAAAGAGATTGAGAATAATACCTTCTCAGGATTTTGGTTTACTAAAAGACAAAATGCATTTTCCCGGGGGTGGAGTGTCGGACATGGAATAGACGGATGGAGATTGTCTCTCTCCCATGGGAGTTGAATGAAAAAGCGAATTATCCTAATTGAGAAAGCTTCAAACTGTGAGTCAAAATAAATGCTGTCAACGGGAACTAATAAAGAAAAAAGATAAGACAGTTGGGAGGCGGTAGATGAATCATCTGCTTGGCATTTTAACGATTTGGGAGAGAAGTCAAGCCAGGACTGGAGCTTCTCTATGTTTACACACTTTGAGATAAATATAGAAGAATCGGTACTTACGGAGGCTTCGGGACAATATATGCCAAGTGATTAATTAGCAAAGGCTTTGATAAAAGCTAATAGAGAGCCGTAACGCTGTAACTGCAAGCTGAATGTCTGATGTCCGACAGAGGGGGGGAAAGTAAAGGAAACTTGCCAAAGAAGTGGGTAAGAGTGAAGAAACACCCCTCTGATAGGAACTGGTCTCGCCTGACCAGGAAGAATTCAGAGAATTCAGCTGCAGATATGACGAATGGAAAAACAGGACCGCAGACTTCCGGAGGTGGGAATAATAAAGATGGAGCCAAGCCAGGAGCGGTTCATAAGACAACGAAACCACAAATGGAGGCATTGTCCTTGGAAGCGTTACAGGCTAATATTCAAGGCATGTTAGATAAGCAGAAGCTGGAGATGATGTTAGAGGTGAAAAAGATACAGACTTCTCAATTGGAATTACAAAGTAGTTTTCAAAAGATTAATGACAGATATGAATTGCTGGAGCAACAAATTGGGCAAAATAAAGATAAATTAGAGAAGCATGAAGAGATGGTACAGGATATGGACTTGTGTTTAATTTCTATTGAGGATAGAGACAGAAGAATGAACATACGCATTAGATCTTTCCAGGAACAGCAAGGAGAAAATTTAAAGAATTTAAGAGAAAAAAGTCATACAATGGATTATGGAGCTAGACCCCCAGGGATCTTGGGCTGAAAAGGATGTTGAAAGGATCCATAGAGTGGGCCCTAAAAGAAGTGGGATAGTCCCAAGAGACATAATCGTGAGATTTGCCAGTTTTTACAAAAAAGAGAAATCGATGCAAATTATCAGAAGTGCTGGGCAATTGATGTTCCAATCTTCACCAATACAGATCTATCAAGATCTTTGTTACCAGACCATTCAGTGGAGGAAGAGTGTGAAGTTGTGTACAACGATTCTACGCAAGAACTCAATTGTTTATAGCTGGGGGTATCCAGTATTCCTGAGATTTATGTATTAGGGGAAACAACAGAGAATAACATCATGTGAGCAGGGAATGGAGTTGCTGAGGAGCCTGGGTCTGATGGAGGAAGAAAAAGATACAGAAGAAGGAGGGGCAGCTGGAGGAAGCAGTTTGTGACTGAGAGATGGTATAAAGAGGGATAATAATAGAAGAAAGGGAGAGGGGGTTCTGTTTGAGTTTCATGTCGGGTGTTTGCCGTCCCCCCCCCCACCGGAAGGTTCTAAAAAGAGGGAAAGAAGAACCATTGCTCGGGGGAACCCGGGATTGGAAGGGGGGAAGAGGGGGATATATGTGGGGGAGGGGGGGAGGGAAGGGGGGTTAAATGTGACCATTACGAGACCTAAAGGGTACATTAAAAATGGAGATATGGAAAATAAAATAAGATTAACAACCTTAAATGTAAACGGGCTGTGTAGTGTTATCAAAAGGAAGAGAATTGAAGGGTTATTGAATAAAAGGAAAGCTGATATAATATTCTTACAAGAAACACATCAAAAAGAAGATGGAAGAAATGAACTTAAAATGGGGAACATGGGCATATATGAGAAAACATATGGGACTTCTAAAGCAAGAGGTGTTGCGATAATAATTTCAAAAAAATGTGCATTCAATGTTGTTAATGTGGTAAAGGATGTGGGGGGAAGATATATTATAATGCATTGTCTCCTGGGGGAAGAAAAATATATTTTGGTTAATGTATATGCGCCAAATGTAAAGCAAGTGGAATTTTATGATAAAATGTTTAGTAATATTGGGAATGTAAAGAATGCAAATATTATAATGGTGGGAGATTTCAATATGGTGATGGATAAAATGAAAGACAAAGATAACATAAAAGGTATAGGGAAAACGGGACTAGCAAGAGTAATGGAGCAAAACGAATTAAAGGATATTTGGAGATTAATAAAAGGGGAAGAAAGAAAATATACCTTTTATTCGCCAAAATACAAGAGCTTTTCCAGGATCGATTATATATTTGTTTCAAAGAACTTGCTTTCTAGGATTGTGGATTGTGAAATAGATGTAATTAAGGTTTCAGACCATGCAGCAATGAGTATGGATATTAAAATTAAGAAGGATTATAGAGAAGCAAAAAGATGGAGATTGGATACAAAAATTTTAAGTTATAAAAATATTGTGGAGAAAATGAAAAAGGAAATTAAGAATATATGGG
This sequence comes from Anniella stebbinsi, assembly GCA_029215795.1. Classification (NCBI taxonomy): domain Eukaryota; kingdom Metazoa; phylum Chordata; class Lepidosauria; order Squamata; family Anniellidae; genus Anniella; species Anniella stebbinsi. Next base: position 80,123,010 of record JARDYH010000002.1, on the reverse strand, counting down.
AAATAAATGAAATAGGGATAAATTCGCAGGGGATTGTCCGGGACACGATGAAAGCAGTAGTAAGAGGTATTTGTATTAGAGAATTGTGTAAATTAAGAAGACAACAAGAGGCACATAGTAAAAAGATCGAAGAAGAGTTTAAGGATTTAGAGCAACAATTTAGAACTAATAAGGATAAGCATATATATGCCCAACTCCAAGCAAAAACAAAAAGAACTAGAGGGTAAGGATATAGAAAGAGTTCAAAAAGAATTAATATATTTGAAAAGGATTTTTTTTGAGTACAGTAATAGAAATTCTAAAATGCTGGCGAGGTCAACGCAATCAAAGAAGGAGAAAAATATAGTAGGGACAATTAAAGATAAAATGGGGAATAAATGTAATTTAATGAAGGATAAATTTAAAATTTTTCAGGAATTTTATCAGGAATTGTATACCTCAGAAGCGAGTCCACAAATGAGAATACAGGAATATGTAGAGAAAAATTGGAAGATAAAATTAAAAGATAAGGATAGGGATTATATGGAAGCATTAGTGACGGACAAAGAAATAGAGGGGATTATTGACAAGCTGAAAGGAGGGAAATCTCCAGGAGTGGATGGATTGGGGATGGAATATTATAAGATATTTAAAGAAATTTTATTACCAAAAATGGAGAAATTATATAATAATATAATAAAGGGAGAGAAGACCCCACCATCGTGGGAACATTCGTTGATAATCTTAATACCGAAAGCTGACAAGGATTTGACGGATCCAGCTTCATATAGACCTATTTCTTTAATTAATCAAGATGCTAAGATATTTACTGCAATTATGGCAACAAGACTAAATACATTTATAAATGAGTATATAAAAAAGGATCAATGTGGATTTATTCCAGGAAGGCAAATGCCAAATTTAATAGGGAGGGTATTAAATATAATAAATATTATTAAGAGAAGGAATTTAAAAGCAGGATTGATAGCATTGGATATTTTTAAAGCCTTTGATTGCGTGGAATGGCCGGCGTTAAAAATTATTATAAAAACATTCGGTTTTGGAGAAAGATTTGTGGGAGTGATTAATCAGCTATATGCAAATAACAAGGCCGAGGTGATGGTAAATGATGGTTTAACACAACAAATTACCCTAGCCCGAGGTACTAGACAAGGGTGTCCTCTCTTCCCAATATTATTTGCAATTGTGATCGAAATGTTGGCAAATGTTATTAGGGAGGACGAGAGATTGAAAGGGATAGGAGGAGAGGAAAAAATAAAAATTAATATGTTTGCGGATGATACTTTATTGACATTAGAAAATCAGGGGGAAAGCATAGAAGAAATAAAACAACATTTGAGGGAATTTGGAGATGTTACAGGGTTACAGGTAAATTGGGGGAAATCCAATATGATGCTTTTACTTCTACTTTATGATAAAGTAGAAGGGGATGAGTGTAGTTTAAAAATAGATTTGAAGGTTAAAAATATATGTTATTTAGGAGTTTATATTACGAAAGAGTTAGAAAGTTTAGAGAAAATAAATTTTAGTAGATTAAAAACACAAGTAATGGAGAAGTTAGAGGCTTATAGGAAGTTAAAGCATTCATGGTTTGGTAGAATAGCGGTAATTAAAATGAAGATATTACCAAAGATTAATTTTTTGTTTAGGATGTTACCAATTAAAATTACAGATGTAGAAATAAAAAGTTGGCAAAGTATGTTAAATAACTATTGTAATGGGGATAAGAAATCAAGAATTAATAAAACAAAATGGTATAAGATTCAAAGGGAAGGAGGCTTAGGTCTTCCTAATATAAAGATGTATTATATAGCTAACCAACTAAGATATGTTATAAATAGTATAGTAGGGGAAGAGGATTTAGAATGGTTAAAGTCGCAGACAAGAGAAATAGAGCTAAAGCTACAAAATGTTTTCTTTAGTAATATACAAAAGAGTCAATTGAAAGGTATAGAAAATCCCATCTTGAGGAACATTAGAGAAATTTGGGAAAGATATAAGAATAAATTAATGCCAGGAATTTCCCCTCTGTCCCAGTGGTTTTGATGGAAAACTTCCCAGGTAACTTGAGAGGAGAATTGGAAGGGTTATTGAGGGGAAAAAAATAATTAAAGTGAAAGATTGGGTAAGGAGATTGAATACTAAAAAGCAAATAGAAGAGGTTTTAATAGGGCAGGAAAATTTATGGTTTAAGAGTTTGCAATTGGAACAGTGGACACTAAAATGGAAAAAGAAAAATAAGGAGTGTAGAAAGGAAACAAGTTTTGAAAAGCTAATTGAGGCTAGAGAAAAGGAGGGAGGAAATAAAAGTAAAAGTAAAAAAGGTTTAATGAGTGCTATATATAAGATATTAATAGAGAAGGACGTGGCTCAAGAAAGTTTGAAAGCAATCTGGGAAGATTTAAAAATTCAAATTAATGGGGACAGTTGGGGAAAGATATGGAAATCAAGAACATTAAAGTTACTTTCAATAAGGATAAAAGAAAATCAGTATAAAATAATTTGGAGATGGTATCTCACCCCTGTAAGATTACATCAGATAGACAAGAAAATATCAAAGTTTTGCTGGAGGGGATGTCAGGGTGTGGGGACATATTACCATATGAGGTGGACTTGTGAATATGTTAAAAAAATTTGGGATAGAGTGTTTAAGGAGATAAGTGAGATATTAGGTAAGAAGTTAGAAGCAAGTCCAAATATAGCTTTATTGGGGGTATTTGATAAAGATTATGGTAATAATAATATAAAAGAATTGATAAACAATCTCCTAACATTGGCGAGACTAATGATAGCTAAAAGTTGGAAATTACAAGGGAATTATAGTATAGAAGAATGGTATAAAGTAGTGTGGGATATTGCAATTAATGATAGATTAACATGTATAATGAAAGTTAAGATGGGATTAACTAAAAAGAATGATTTTGGAAGTATTTGGGGAGTATTTTTAGAATATGTTTTAGAAAAGGGGAGAGGATGTACACCTTCAAAAGAATCAATGCAATTTTGGAAAATTGTATAAAATAATAGAGTAAGAAGGTCTCAGGGGAAGGGGAGCACGGGGAGTTGTTGAAGGTTATAAGTATTGTGTTTATTTTATGTGATATATGTTGAAAATTAATAAAATTATTATATTAAAAAAATGCATTTTCCCATTTCCTTTCCTTATTGAAGCTAAATATTCCTATCACCAAAGCATCTGCAGCTCTAAGCACTTTGTGTATCAAAGAGAATGTATAGCAGATTTACTCTGAAACTTTCGTTGCCCTTTTTATTCTCTTTCAGGCTAGAAAAACTCTCTCTCTCTCCCCTCACTCATGTTTGCATGTGTGTGTGTGTGTGGTGTGCGCGTGATGCTATAAGTAATGGAAATTAGGAAATTTTTGATTAAATTGGCCAAAATGTAGAACAAATATTAAAGGGGGTATAAGTTCAAAACTTTGAGAAAATCTGTAAGAAGCTAAATCCAAATTTTCCTGGGCTCCTGTCTAGGCACTAGAGTACAGGAAATATCTCAGGAAAAGAAAGTTAAGAGTTTATCCTGAAGCATGCTTGCCTTATTTGTTCCTGTCTTACTGACCAGCCAAGTGACCTGAAAGGGATTAGTAAGAGTGTGGTTACCTGAATTACTAAAACCCTACAGTTAGAGCCATCTGGAAGTATCCTCATACTCCACAGTGCAAGATCCCTTAAACTTTCTGTGGTGGATTGAAAGCATTTGGTTGACAGTAAACAAGTAACTCTAAATATGATAATCTGATCCAATGTTATTCCTCTTCAGTTCTTCATAGCTCTTGCCCATTTTTTCCCCTCCTCCTTGAAAACATCTCCTGCACTTTAGAAATTAGATCTTGGCACTGCATGTCGCTGGTGAACTCTTGAGTGAACTGCATGTTACTGGTAAATGCACAATAGGTGGCTTTTGTTTTTCTCGGTTACTGAACTGAAACGCTACAAGACTGGTGTGTGGTGTTTGCAAGCATACAGGAAAGAGAGAGACTGTCATGCTGCCTGGACTCCCATCATTCCTGCCACGCGCCCACTTTAAGCTGTCCTTGTTTGAAATGCTGCAGAATTGTCTGAAGAGCATCTTGCCCTACTCGAAAAAGCTTCTTCAGAATTGCATTTCACTGCTCTTCGGAGACCTTGCATGAATCATGCAGCTCCAGATAGGCAAGCCACACTTGTCTATCTGTTGAGGGCTGACCTCAATACTCGGAAAGCCGATGGCTGGCTGCCATGAAACACTTTTACTGTAGTCTTTGATAGGGGTGGTGGAGAAATCTGCAACATGAATCTGATCTGTGGATCCTGCAGGAGGCTGGGTTTTTCTGAGCCACGCAGATTCCATGGACGTACAGACTGTTTTTTTCACTTTGGGGAGGCATTGGCATGAATATGAATTAGCAGTAATGTGAATTAGTGCAAGTACAATGAAATTCTTGTTTTAAAAATCCAATTCCGTCAATGAGCAGTTGTTGGAATGAAAGATACTTGACAATTCGTGATATGCAGAAACAAGGAATTTAACAAAATCTGTATGTCCTTAGTCTTTGACAAACCAAATATTCTTGGAGGCTCTGTGGGCTGGATAAGGAACCTCTGTAGGCCAGATTAAACCTGTGGGCTAAAGGTTCCCCATTCTTGCCGAAGAGCCTGTTCACAGACTTACATATCCTAGGAAAAGCAGGATATGGTGTAGAAGTACCGAATTCATTATTCGTTCATTATTATTGTATTTAAATCCCACCTTTTCTCCTCCAAGATACCCAAGGTGACATACATAATCCTCCTTTCCATTTTATCCTCACAACAACAACCCTGTGAGGTAGGCTGGGCTGAGAGTCTGTGACTGGCTCAAAGTAACCTAGTGGGTTGCCATGGCCAAGTGGGACTAGAACCCGGATCTCCCAGCTCCCAGTCCAACACTTTAGCCACTACAACACACTGGTGTAGTGTATTTGACGTGTACCTCAATTTTCTACCAAACAAACAAACAAAAAAGCACTGAGGCTGTCTTACAATCACTAATAAAACAATAGTAATAAAGCAGTTACCTTCAACACAATTAAAAACCATTGAAAACATAGGAGTAACACAGTAAAAAGTAGGGGTGTGCACGGACCCCCCGGATCGGATCGGGACCCGGATCGGGACCTCCAATTTTGTCCCGGACCGGTTCGGACAAAATCGGAGGCCCCCCGGACCGGATCGAGTCCGATCCTGACCCCAAAATCGTACATTTTTGGATCGGCCGCCATTTTTTTCCCCATAGACTTGCATTGCAATGCAAGTCTATGAGGAAAAAATGGCGGCGGGTGGGTAAGGGGGGGCCTAACTCCCTCCCCCCCCCGGGGCCGTCTGCTGTGGATGGCCCCGGCAGGTAAACCCCCTCCCCCGCGCTCCCTACCCCCCCTGGGGCCGCCCGCTTCCATCCGCTGGCGCCCGCGGGCGCCAGCGGATAGAAGCGGACGGCTCCGGGGGGGGGGGTAAGCTCCCTTCCCCGCCACTGCTTACCTTCTCGGCCCGTCCGGCGCCGGCGGCTACTACCAGCGGGCTCCGCGGCCTACTCTCGAGTAGCGCGCCGGGTGATGACATCACCCGGCGCGCCACCCTAGAGCAGGCCGCGGAGCCTGCTGGGAGTAGTAGGTGCCGGCGCCGGACGGGAGCCGCCGGGCCGGGCAGGTAAGGGCCCCCCTCCCCCCTCCCCCCTCCGCGCGCCCCCTCCTCCCCTCCACGCACCCCCTCCTTACCTTCCCGGCCCGGCGGCTCCCGTCCGGCGCCGGCGCCTACTACTTCCAGCAGGCTCCGCGGCCTGCTCTAGAGTAGCGCGCCGGGTGATGACATCACCCGGCGCGCCACCCTAGAGCAGGCCGCGGAGCCTGCTGGGAGTAGTAGGCGCCGGCGCCGGACGGGAGCCGCCGGGCCGGGCAGGTAAGGGCCCCCCTCCCCCCTCCCCCCTCCGCGCGCCCCCTCCTCCCCTCCACGCACCCCCTCCTTACCTTCCCGGCCCGGTGGCTCCCGGCCGGCGCCGGCGCCTACTACTACCAGCAGGCTCCGCAGCCTGCTCTAGAGTAGCGCGCCGGGTGATGACATCACCCGGCGCGCCACCCTAGAGCAGGCCGCGGAGCCTGCTAGTAGTAGTAGGCGCCGGCGCCGGACGGGAGCCACCGGGCCGAGAAGGTAAGTGCCCCCCTCCTCCCCCCCCGCTGTCCACTTTCATCGGCGGGCGCCCGCTGGCGCCCGCCAATGGAAGCGGCGGTGGGCGCCAGTGGGCGCCCGCCGATCCGCCGATCCGCCGAACCGGTTCGGAGCTTTTTCGGACCGGTTCGGATTGGATCGGCCGATCCAGCTGCGGGATCGGAAATCGGATAATTTATCCGATTTCCCACTGGACCGGACTCGGATCGTGGATCGGGTCCGATCCAGTGCACATCCCTAGTAAAAAGAGCCTTCAGCCCAACAGACCTACTTATACACCAAAGACTCACTTGAATGAAATGGTCTCTGCCTGCTGGCAGAAGGAAATCAGAGAGGGAGATAACCCAGCCCCCCCTCGACAGGGAGTTCCACAGCGATGGAGTGGCCACCAAAAAGGCCCTTTTTTGCTTTGCTACCAAATGTACCTCAGAAGGTGGCATTCTCAAAAGAAGGGCCTCTCCACAAGTTCCTAAAAATTGGGCAGGCTCATATGGGAGAAGGTAATCTTTCAGGTAGTCTTATAGGTTTGTATAGGTCATAACCAGCACTTTGAATTCTGCCTCGAAACAGACTGGTAGCCAATGTAGCCCTTACAACAGACTGGTAGCCAATGTAGCCCTTATGCTCTCTATAACCAGCTATGGTCAACAGTCAACAGTCTGGTTGCAGCATTCTGGACTAGCTGAAGTTTCTGAACAGTTTTTGAAGGCAGTCCCACATAGAGCATGTTATGATAGTCCAAACAGGATGTAACGAAGGCAGTTGTGACTGTGGCCAAATCAGATGTCTCTAGGGAGATGTCTATATGTGGGGAGCCCCGGGGTGGCTCTGTAGTGGCACTATGTTGTTTATATGATGCCATCCCAGGGCTTTTCCCCAAAGCTCCAAAATAAAAAAAATGGGAGACTTACCCTGACTTATTTCTCTGGAACGAGGCAACAATGGTGCATCTGCCAACTGTCAGCTCTCCAGAGACGCAGCAGAGGCATGGCCAGGCAATGGTGACTCCTAATTGGTCACTATCTGCCCGAACAGGGGGGAGGGGGTGGGCCAGTGAGCCGAATGGCTACTGGAATGCCTCCATGCTTCTCCAGTGTGGAGAGAACTAAATGGTTGGTGGAAAAAGCCAAAAGGTGAAAAAAAACCTAAAAAAAAACCAACCATGGAGGGACCCGCAGATGCATAGCGGTGGTCGTGTGGCAACGTGCAATTTGTGGCAGTACATGGGGCAGCAGCGGCTCCTCCTTCTTGTATGCAAATCCCATGCTCACTCCTTAGCATGGGGACAATCCCACAGAGCACAAGCACGGGGTTTTGGGGGCTCGCGGCGCCAATGCGTCATAATCAAGACAGCTCCTAGGAATGGGTGCAGTTGGTGCATTAGCCTCAACTGCATAAACAGACTCCTGGCTACTGCCAAACCTGAGCATCCAGATTCAAGGCTGAGTCCAAAAGTACACCCAAGTGGCGAGCTTGAGTCTTCAGGATGAGGGTAATCCCATCCAGGACAGGATGAGTCTCTTTTCCCTGATCTGCCTTTCAAATAACCAGAAGCAGATCTGTCTTGTCTGGATTAAGTTTCAGTTTGTTTTTCCTCATCCTGTCCATTCACAACATCAGACTCCAATTTAGAACTAGAACAGTTTCCTTGGCTTTAGATGGAAAGGAGCGAAACAGCATACTGGTGACACCAAAACCCCAAACTCTGTACATGCTACCTAGAATGCCAGAGCGCCCATTCTTCTGATTCACAGATTCCTTACCACATCCCAGCACAGAGTGCAATTAAGCATCCTGAACTCTGTATTGGGTTATCACCTAGCCGCCTAGTGTGTCATAAGCCTTCATAGATAACATCCTATTAGGTTCATTAAGTGGACTGACATGCGGTATAATATATACAGGAAAGGAAAGTTGATTCCTCAAATCACCAGAGAAATGTATACAATATTCGAATGTGCAGTGTTCTTTGATTCTGTAACAATTGCTATGAAGGGATATTTAATACATTAGCTGAAATTCTGAGAAAGTTTTGGAGTTGATTTTTCATTTTGAATAAAGAGCTCTATAGCTTCCTTTCAGGATGTGGGACGATAGTATTGCTTATTTCCATGCAGTAGATCTTACTGTCAGAGACCTGTGGAGGTTATCTTTTGTTTCACTGGGATTATATATATATATCTATATAGATATAGATATATAGATATAGATATAGATATATAGTGAATTATATATGAAAGTCTTTGTTTTTTAAATACTTATGATCAAAGTACATATACTTATTATGAAATAATATGCTGATATGAGCATATTATTGATAGGCAAGGAGATATTCTCTAACATTCAACGAAAATATGTGCTTCCATTCAATTCACTGTAAGCACTGGAAAGAGAAGTGGCAGCAAGTGTGTGTGTGTGTGTGTGTGTGTATCCCCATCCAATACAGTGTGGTCAACCACTACTTTGCTTAGTAGGACAGTATCAAAGATTGGTTTTTTTGGGGGGGGGGTTGTTTATGGCCGTTCTACACTGGCCTTTTTCCCAGGGTCGTCCCTGGGTGCTCCCTGTGCAACCCGGGAACAGGCAGGGATGACCCCTCCATTGTGCTGGGATAACTGAGACCTCGGTTATCTCGATTTGACCCATAGTCCCAGAACGATCCTGAGGACTGTGGGAGGTATGACCTCCAGTCCCGGATTCTTCCCTCTGTGGTAAGCCAGAGGGAAGGAGCCAGGCCGGGGGGAGTCCAGGGGCATCGGGGGCTGGGGTGGGGAGTGGAGACGGGGCTTTTGTTTTTAACTCACATTTTTCATTGGAATACAATTGCGCTGTTGGCTGTTATTCCCTTAAAAAAATGATGGCCACAATGGGCACGCTGTCCCTCTTTCTTTCCGGGATGTCACACTTCCGTTTAGAACCTCGGGGATGATCTGGAAATAGGTAAGTCCAGGATCGCTCCCCCCCTCCCTCTACACCCTTAGGTATAGAAAGGGCTTATATCAGCCCTCCTCAGCCTGGTATGCAGGGATGCTGGAGAAATTTGAGATGGACTAAAATGAGTTCAGATTTCTAAGAACCTGACCTGTGGAATCTACTGTGGCTTCCCCAGGCCACGTGGAGTCTACAGACTTCTGGATTGTTTTCTTTACTTTATCAATCTTTGCGCAAATTCATTCACAGGAAAAGGCATACGTTTCTGCTGAGACATATGCCATGCTGGAAAATATAAGCGGAGAAAAGTCGAATGGAATAGGGGATAATACACTAAATGTTACAAACGAACATAAATTAAACTGTTTTACAGAATTATTTGCTTATTTTTTCTGCAGAATGGGGAGGGGAATTGAATCTGACTGTGAACGGATGTTGGAGCAAACCGCACTGTGCAATCCACAAAACACATACGGGACAGGTTTGACAAAATCTGGACATTCCTACTGGCACCCTCCTTGCTGGCTTGGTATGATGGGAGCTGTATTCTGACAGATTTGGAGGGTGCTTATCCTCTGTCACTTGTCTTCTGACGAACATCATCAGCTCTGGGGATCTTCCTTGTGATGTCTATCATCACCGGCTCTGGCGAATTTAGCAAAGTGTTCATGAACCATCTGGAAGCTGCTTGGGGTGGTGGTACAATGTGGTTTTACATCTAGAGTCCCAGTGTTAACTCAAAAGTTATAACTCATGGGGGGGTGGAATGCTATCCACAATTCTTTTTAAATAATAATAAAAAGTCCTTAGGGCTAGAAAAGCAGTGACCATGATTTAAATCTCTCCTGTCTCTGATTAAAGATTCCCAGCTATTTCATTAACTTTCTACATGTTCAATTCACAATCCTTTAATGCCATGTGGGGCCAAATTTTTCATTCTAGCTATGCCATTTAATTTCTCGCCTGGCCTCTTTTTTTTTAAGTGATGAAGTACATACCTGAATGTTTTTGAGAAATAGGAAGTTACATTATGAAATTCCTAAGCTTTATAAACCTTTTTGTTAATTTCCCATATAATTCTCAGTAAGTCTTGTGCATGCATGAAATAATAGGGGCTCCCTCTGCTGGGCCAACATAATAGCTTTACATTTAAAATATCTGTATCTTTTTTTAAAAGTATATTTGGCCTAGTGGTTACAGTGTCTGTTTTTGGAATTCAAGAGTCCAAGATCTGAATTTACAGTGCTTTTCTACTGTACAGGATCTTACAGTAGAAAACTTTAAATACAAAATAGAAAACTCTAGTTGTAAATAAACAGTTTTATACCAGATTAAGAAAAATATTATGCAAAAGAATAATGGTTCTCTTGAAAATTAAAATAAAATAAAATAAATGTCCTGAAGAAGGGTCCAGTCTAATTTGTATTTATTCTTAAAGATTCTGAACATTTTATTTAAGAAAAATATTTTTTTATTTGAAATTTTGGCTACAGAAAATGTAAAGTGTGAACTTCTTCCTGTAGAAACATTTTTTGTTTGTTTTAGAACACTTCAATTTACAACCTAAACAAAGTGAATATACCTAATCACAAATCAAACTTCAAAGAACAATAATAATCAAGGCTGCAATCTTAAATGCAATGGAACCTACTTCTGAGTAAATATGCATAGGATTGCCTTGGCAATTCTGCCTTAGTTTTCTTCAAAAATAAAAATCAAGAAGGTATTATTTACTTGGTTCACCTGTGCTTTTCCTTATATGCATTGGAAAAATCATTTAAGTACAGACATTCTGGCTACTAGGAGTATTTATTCCTCCCCAAATTCAAGATTTGCTGAAGTGTGGGGCTGTCTAAACACTCAGAAAGCTCTGGGGTGGCTGCGTGATGGCACAGCATCAATTATACGATGACGCTGCAGTCACCCACCCACCCCAGGGCTTTCCACCAAAGGTGCAGAGAAAAATAGTCAGGGACTTACCCGAACTTTTTTCTCTGGAGCAAGGTGAGGATGTGCAAGACTGTGTCACGACAGCTCCTCGCCTTGCTCCGGAGTTGCAGTGGAGGAATGGCTGGGTGGTGCCTGGTGGAAGGTGACCTGCAATTGGTTGCCTTCCACCAGGAAGATGGCAGGGGCGGCTCTGGTCCCTGAATGGCCACCCAGAAACCCCACGCTCCCTTCTTGGGAGGGAAAGCACGGGGTTTGAAAGGGAGATGGTGCCAACCTGGCACCATGAAGACAACACTCCGTATGAAGGAGAAACACTGATGGTCCTCCTCCATTCCTTCATGCGTACATTTTCCCATTTCCAGACTTATGTTCCTGGCTAACATTACCTCCCCTGTCCATGGCTGTTTCAGCTGTGTCTGAAGTGGGAACTTTCCCATGAATCCATTCCATTCTATGTGTGCTTTGCTTCCTCACTCCTGAGATGCTAGCTGCTCTTTAAAGCTAGGCATCAGCTTCACATGGATAAATAGTAGCTTTTTAAATCTGAAAATTCATTGCAATCTTTATCATGTTTGTTCACTTAGCAACCTTGTGATGTGGATTTTTGAGTTGGGAGTAACCTTGGCCTGGTGTGCTACTATCGTGAACAAAGGAGATCAGAGCAAACTACATTAGTTAGATTATACTACAAAAGTGAAAGAGTTGGTTGATGCAATCGTATCATACTTTGCTACACCCTTTTATTGCAAACTTTGCCTCATAGTATTTCATTGTTTTCCCTTTAACAAAAGGTAATTTATTTTGAAATCACTCCATGGTGAGATTCACATAGAGCCTGCTCTTATGAAACTTCCAACATACTTTCATCTCCTCAACCTTCATGAATTTAGTGCTTTGTTGCAGCATTGAAGTGCACTGATACTGTTGGGGCACAATCCACATTCCATATACCACTTCCATAGTGTTATCCTGCTTTTTAGTCCAGAATGGTAATGATTTAACACAAAGTCTAGATCTGGCCAGAGTTTTGCCAAGATGTGGTAGCCAGAGAAGCCAAATGGAAGTCAGACTTTTCTTAAGTTCTCAAGAAGCACATCTTATGGAAGAAAATCATGACCATTTGTCAAATGCTAATTTACCACAATGGGAATCCAGCCACAAGGGGAGTTTGTTGCCTGTAGCAGTTCCTCACAGGATTAAAGAATGTTACCAAATATCTACAACTGGTCTGAAATTTGGGGAGACATGGTAAAATGCTTTGGTGGGGAGCAGGCCCAGACCTTGGAAGCATCAGTGAACTAGGTATGCCATGACCACAGCCAATGCAGATACAGTGCAAATTAGCAGTCACATCTGTATCACATCTGCATTACAATGCTCATTAACTCTACTGAACTGATTGAATGCGCATTACAGTGTCTTCTGTTGTTTCCCTTCATGCAACTGGCAAGCCTATGAAGGGGAGAGCACTTATTTATGTAGGAAAACACCCCCTAGCCATACCACCCACAAATTAGCACCATGTCTGCTGAGGGAAAGCCTGAATGTACATTGTATTGATGCCATCAAAACCCATACTTAACTGGTCTACACGTCATGTTGGTCGTAGCATATTCATAACTCCCATACGCATAATGAGTCCTGATGTCAATTTTAATACAATGTTGTTGTTTTTATCATTTTCATAATTCAAATTGAGATTTATTACCATTTATTTTCTCTTTTCTGCACATGCACAGTTTGTATTGTTGGCACAAATCAGCAGTCAAACTTCACTATCTCTGCACATGCCCAGGTGTTGCATCTTGTAATGGCTTAGAGAACAATGCTATGGCCCCTTGATACTGTCTGGGAAGGCATAGGGTTGTTTGGTTTACTGGTTCTGAGGTTGGAGACCACACTCCCTGCTCCCTCCCCCTCCCCCTCCTCCTTGTAGCCAGTCTGGAGAGATGAGCGAAAGGAGAGCAGTTCCAGGGGAGGGGAGGGGAGGAGACCAAGGAAGTGCCTTATGTTGCTTCCTATACTTGTCCCAGGGGTCTCTATATGTGGGGGAAGCCCCTTAGTGGCTCCAAGGTGATGCTGTGTTGTGTATAGGATGCAGGAGCCACTGCAAAGCCATCCCAGGGCTTTCTGAAGTAAAAACAAAAGTCGGGGACTTATCCCAAATTTTGTCTGAGGTGAGGTGTCCACCATCTATCACCATTCTGGAGACATGGCTGGGTGGATGGTGACCTTGATTGGTCACCGTCCACCTAGGCAGGGGGGAGGGGGCAGGCTGGTGAGCTGAATGGGCGCCGCAATGCCCCTGCACTTCCTCTGGTATGGGGAGAAGTAAACATTTCCATTCCTTTGGTGAGGAAAGCCCCGCGATGTAAGGTGGGGGGAAGCCAGGAAGGGACAGGTGGTGTAGGGTTCGGCAAGTGGCAGCGGTGGGGTGGGTGGCAGTGTGGGCAGGGGTGGCAGCAGCCCCTCCTCTGATGGATGTAAACCCCACGCTTGCTCTGAGGTGTGGGGACAGCCCTTTAGGAGCAAAACACAGGGTTTTGAGGGCTCGCATCACCAATACGTTGTTGTCAAGACAGACCCCCAGCCACCTTCCTTCCCACTCCAAACTAGCATTGCTAGTCAGGCGAAATCACCTACCTAGCAAAAATACAGGGCAGCAGGAGCATGGAGATGAGGATTGCCTCTGTGATCTGACCACCCTGCATTAGGATAACTGGAAGCCTCCAATTTCAGAGACTGCCAACCATCACCTTAGGATTGCACCCTTAGTTACTGAAGCAAATGGAAAATGTTCCATTTTCACATATGCAAAATGATTTTAATTGAAGTTGTTCATTATTTTTGGCTAGTGTTTGGATTTGCTCCTTGTCAGATGTGTTCTGCTTCCACTGTCTACTATTGTAAACAGAACACATGTGATAATAGGCACAGTGATGTATGGGGTGAAAAATGAATGCCATATTATGCAACCACATCCTAAAGTTGTACTTTGGAGACATACGTGTGCAAAACATTAGGAGATGCTTCAAAACATGGTGTGAATAATCCATATGCAATGGTAACACAAGAGACCTTTCATCCAAATGTATAATGTTGGACTCATACGCACTGTGCCAAATTCCTAATTCTAATGGGGTCAGTTCAACCATTGCTAATTAGTAGAAGGAATAGCCATTTTTATTTATTTTCATTTTTATGTCATTACTTTAATACACCGGAACCAAAATGGTTTCAGATGTGTCCCTAATTCTCACCCTTATTTAAACACATTACAGTTTCCAGCCATAATAGCTGTTTTATTTGAAAATATTTTTAATTATCTCTTAAACAGAAGCAGTAATGAGACTAAGGCAAACATAAGATGAGACTACATGCAGGATTCATTTGCTGATTAAGGACTTTATGAACAATTGTGAATGGTTTGGGAACATTTTTTTTTAAAAAATTAAGCAAAAAATTGCAAAGAAGCCAGCTTTTGTTTCAGTCCAAAGCTTTTCTTCTTAAGAGATTGTTGGCTTTCTTATTAATAGAGAAGCATAGCAGTGATTGGGAGTCTTGTTTTTGCTGCATGTTTTTGTAAGGACAAACTCTTGTCATACAGAATGTTCATGTCTTGTTTTGTTTTAAACTATTGTAGAAATTAATTAAGAGATGTTGATTTAAAAGTCTGTCCTTAACTCTCTGTTAGGGTTTCCCCCCAAATATTTAACCAATTTTTGGTCCTCTCTCTCTCTCTCTCTCTCTCTCTCTCTTTATTTCTCTTTTCTCTCTCTGTTTGTAATAAGATTAATTATGTGTGGTGCACCACTGCTTATCCCCATGAAAGAAAATCTAAAACGAGGGATTTCAGCTTCAAGAAGGCTATTTTGTCCTGTTTCCGATGTTCTAAAGGGATTAATTTACCATATCGTATAGCCCTGGAAGACTGTGATAATTGAAAACATCCATATTCATTGCATGTTCAAAGGGATCTGTCTGACTTTGTAATGTAAAAAGTGCATTTTTAACCTGAACGGGGACCTGCATCTGGCATTGCTTAATCCTATTAGTCCGACAGTTCCAAAGCTTTAGTGTATAATCATTAGCTCGTGTTAATCCGCAGACATGCCTCCAGCTTCAGCCTGTCAGAAGGAGTCCCTGCAGGGAAAATGTGGAGGTGCTGATAGCGCAACACCAACTAATCTTATCTTAAATGCTAGCAGCAGCCACTATCTGCGATAGCCAGGGAATTAAAAGCAAATTTTTTAAGGGTATTGGGTATCGCCTTTCCCTCTCACACACACGACTCCTCTACCTTGCCCTACTTTTTTTGTTTGCCTTATTCTTTGTCAGGCAAGTGGTTGCAAGGATCGGAGATGGCTGACTGGCAGCAGGGAGAGAGGGAGGGGGGATGTTTTGAAGATATTTACTATGCTGTCATAAAAATAGCGACGTAAGCTACTAAACCTCTCAGGTGTTTGCAGCCTTTGCTATAGCAGAGGCTCAATCATATCTTTCACATACTTCGGCCTATCGTTCATTTCTCATTTTAGCTGGCTGCAGAGGGGATGCGCATAGAGCAGCTGCAATTTCTGGTGAAGATGCACACTCCCCGATGCTCAAAAGCTTGGCCAGTCTATCTCTGTCCGCATTGTAGCCCCGACTAACGGAGAAGGCTCTTATCAGCCATGGGTTAATTACCTGAATGTGGAGGCCACCCTGAGAAAAAGATAGGTTTCTCATGATTGCAATTTTAGTCTTCATTGCAGCTGATTAAAATTTTTCTTTTTGACTAAACTCCACAAATCATTTTCCTCACTGTTCCTCCCTATGGCTAGCTGCAACATAAGATAGGAACACTATCTTTCACCTGTGTGAAATCACATGGTTTGTTTACATCATCAGTCTTCATTCAATAAGAAACCCAGGTATTTTTATTGATTGATTTGTTTACCACATTTAGGATGTGACTTAAAAATCAAAGTCAACTGAGTGGGATAAACAACTCCTGGAAAGATTAGGAACCCTGCTCATTCATTACAAGTAGGGATGTGCACAGCCCTCCAGAATCGGATGGGAATCGTAACTAACGATGTGGACCTGAATCTGTTCGGATCAAATTGGACTTGCCTCGAATCACTTTGGATCCATGAAACATGAAACTTGGCCACAGTGCAGATGCCACATAAGTAGTCATGTCTGAGAAATTTCAGAAACATCGCTGCTGGTGTTTACTCGCAAAGAAGTATTAAAGTGAAGGTTTCAGGCTGCTATAACTTTCTCATTTCTCAAAATACGTATATGGAAGTTGGGAACCTTACAGATGGGCTGTTGGTAGTCATCTGTGGCCAATTTCAGAGGCAGAGGTGCAGGCGTTTCCTTTCAAGGTACTTCTAAAAAATCAGATTTTCCAGGAAATCCAGTCCATAAAATTAATTTCTCATTTTTAAACATACACACATTAAAGTTGGAGTAATCAGCAGGATTGGATGATGAAGCTGTCAATTCCACCCCCTCCTCCCTTCTCCCCCCACCGTGCCCAAGTTTCATGGTTTTTTTAAAAAAAAAGAAGACGTAATGCAACCCATTTTTCAAATATTCATTGCCACCAAAGGCCTACACCAAGGTTTCTGAAGTTTCTCATACATTACTAATTACATGGCATCTGCAATGTGGCCAAGTTTCATGTTTCTATCTTTTAACGTTAAAGGCATTTATTTCTCCAAGGTAACCCTTAGGGGAAAACACCTAAAATGAAGGTCCAATTCTCTGATGCGATCCGATGTGAATTGGATCGACAAAAAACAGATCAGAAAGAATCGGAGCTCCTTGGCCCAGCATTGGAATTGGGAATTGGATGTCCGATTTCCCTCGAATCATATCAGAATCGGGCATCGGATCCAATTCAGTGCACATCCCTAATTACTATATAGCTTGTATATTGAAACATTGACACATATTATGTTTTCATGTATAACTTTTATCTGGGGGCTAGAGCAAAATTGGTTTAGCCAATTTTGGCATCCTATCCTGTCGTTGTTCGCATGTTGCTACTTCTAATGTGTTTGAAGGGGCATGATGTCTACATTACCCAGAAGGTTGCAGTGTTTTAAAATACAGCTTTAAGAATTAGACCAAAGTTTCTTGCAAAAGATAATCCTTAACTTTGTTGACAGTAAGTGTACGTTATTGCTGACCCTATACTGTTATGGGCATATATTTTTCTCCATGTGTGTATGTTCCTTTTATTTGTAAAAAACAAAACAAAAAAACCCAGAAATGGTCTGTGGACTAATTTTAAATAAACCATATATTTGTCTACAAGGTATATAGCCATGTAAACAATAGCAGGATTCTCTTGGGAGTGTGAAGTTTATATTTCCGTAGAAAAACATACTGGTTTTTTTTTTGGGGGGGGGGACAACCAGCTGCTTATAATCTCAGAGCATCATCAGACGAGCATTTTATCACACGCTCACTACTGCCCACGTACGGATGTTCACACATCCTTTAGATGATGGCATCCGCCTCCCATGCGCCTCCTGCTGCTTCCACTTATTTTTCCGTTGCAAAACCAACCCCTTTTCATCTGTCTTTTAAAACAAAAATAAAAACGGAATGTGGTACCATTTCTTGCTGCGTGCAGGAAAAGTGGTGTGATATAAATGGCCCCTGAATGGGCCACGTGGTCGTTGCTGCTTCCTCTTTCTCTCCCATGTAAAGAGACTGTTGCTATTATGGGACAGCAGCAGGAGGGCATAACGATGGTAGGGAAATGCAAAAATCCACCCATCTGATGATGCTCTCACTGTAAACAGGTGCATCCACATGGGAAGCTAATCATATATTGAATGGATGCATGGTGAAACCTACCTTACTACAAGACAATGTAGAAATGGTGAAGGTAGAATTACTAGCAAATTTTGCTGAAACTGAAACCAGAATTCCAACCAGGTTTTTAGATTTTACATTGAATTTTACATTGCAATGTTTTAGATCTCTGTGAAAAAGTATTAGAATCTACACTGGTACCTGTTGCACATGATTGCCAGGTCAGAGATTACTGTCTCCAAATGGCTGCTTCCACAAAGACACTCTGAATGGAGGGATTTAAAGTGCATGAACAAGTCAGAGTCCAGAGACCTTCATGTAGAGGAAGGAAGCCAAAGGCCCTATTCAGGCATTCCCAGTCAATGAATCATGCCAGGAGGGGAGTGTGCTAGCTCCACACCCTCTGCTGATACGTTTGTCACTCTCTACATGTGGAGGGCAACTTTGTGAAGAGATCCTTCACTATCTGTGGGGGCTCTGCACATGATCCAGAATACTGATTTTTCAGTATTCTGGATTGCATGGGAAGCCACCACAGATAAAGGAGGCTCTCCTCTTCACAAAGTTCACTCCATGTGTACAGGCAACAATTCAGGCATTCCTGAGCCACACTAATTGAGAACACCTGAATAGGGCTAAAGTCTCTGCTTATGATCTGTCATGTATACTGTACTACATTCCCATAAAACTATAGCACCTTGCTTGGGAGATAGGTTGGAGGAACATTTAAAAAGGATAGTCTTAAACTTGGAGAAGTACAGGAGAGGTCTTTATTTATTTATTTATTTATTGTATTTTTGCCCCGTTCCTCAGTCAAAAGAGACTCTCGGAGCATCTTACAATCAGTCAGTAAAGGAGACAGTCCCTGCCCTCAGGCTTACAATCTAAAAAAGACATGACACAGGAGGAAAAGGAGTTGGGGAGGGAAGAAGGGGGGAAAAACGAGAGAGAAAAAATAAGTAGACCAGCAACAGGGCTGATGGGGTTATCCTGCTCCTGAAGGAGGGGTGTCCAACTGGAGCAGGCCCTGATGTTTCCTCTGCCTGCTCCATCTCCCTTGCTCTTTCTTCTTCCCCACAAGGCCTATGCGTGTCCCATTATACAATCCTATGCATGTCTCATTGAACTAAAGTACATTTGTACATGATTATAGCCTCAGTGTCTTTCAAAGAGAGTTATGCTATGCAAATAGGGGAGGGGGAGGGGCTTAGTACAAGAGCCGCTGCTTTGCATGCAGAAGGTCCCAGGTTCAATCCCCAGCATCTCCAAGTAGGGCTAGGAAAGAATCCTGCCTGAAACACTGGACAGCCATTGCTGCCGGTCAGTGTCGACAATACTGGCCTAAATGGACCAATGGTCTGACTCAGTATTAGGCAGCTTCCTATGTTCCTTCCTAAAGAATTTTACATGTACATTTACATTTTGTTATATAATATTGATTATCATTCTTATTTTAAACATATTGTGAGCTTCTCCATAACTGCAAGAAAGGGTGGCATATGTGTGCGCTCTTCCATATTGAGGATTCAGGCGGTGGGTGAGTGGGGGGTAAAATCCATGAAACATTTCAAGCTATAGGTCTCAGTTTTATGAGCAGTTGTGGAAGGATGAGTCTGTCTGAGATGTTCTAGGGCTCTAGGGAATATGAGTCAATGAGGAGCTGGAAGATTTTGAATTCCTCTGTTCGGAAACAGCACCTTCCTCTTAAATGCTAAATGCATTAAGGAAGAGACTGGGATGAGGCAGAGGGTGGTGGGGAGGGAGGGAGGGAGGGAGGGAGCGAGAGAGAGAGAGAGAGAGAGAGAGAGAGAGGAAAAGGGGGTGCCGTAAAAGACTAAATGCACTTTCATACAACTAAAACCAGTTTCTTGTTGGGGGCTCAACATGCTACCACCTCAGGCATAAATGTAACAAGTGTGAAAGATGTGAAGATAGTGTGACCTACTCTGTCAGTCTTGGCTCAGGGGAATAGTTCTTTATTTGACCTTAGCCTTCCTGGTCCTCTTATGCCTCCAGCTTACCTTAAGTGAACAAAGAATAAGAAAGGTTATACATTCATGCTGTCTTCGATCTTCCCACCGGCTGCTGTGGAAAGCCAAGGACCAGAATAAGAACCTCTCAAACAGAGTGGGACCCCAAAAGTCTCTTCCAACAGCACACAGTGGGTTAGTGCAATAAATAATTAGACAAAGGTGCATTTTTCTTTAAGTTCTTTTCCGTGGGGAAAAAATTGATGAAGCAACTCAAGGCTGCAGAGCAGACAGACACCTTCTAACTGAGAATGCTTTGGCTGTAAAGGTGGCAGGAAATGAAAAGAATCAAGGTCAAAGGATGAGACTAATTTTCGCCACTGGCTTTGGCCCTGACATTCCCATGTTATACTGGCAAAGGTAAAGGACAACAAATTAATGCTCAGTGTTTGAATGGGGATAGTGGAGTAAGATCGCAACCCAGAGATCATGTTTGTCACTGTAATAGCTAGGAATAGTTAACAATTGGACTGGATAAGAGTGGCCATTAACAACACCCACATTGACCATTATTTCCTTTTAATTAAGCTAGCTTATTGAAAATACAGTTATAAGGATTAATATAGCTGGTAGGGTATTTCAGGTGTCTTCACTGACTAGAGGGAGAGAAGAGAGACTAGCCTGGAGCTGTCCACAGCTTCTGAAGCAGCTTCAAAGCATCTGATTGACGATTACAAAAGCTTGTTGACCTAACATCTATTATGAGGGCCACCAGCCCCTGTACCTTCCCCCAGCAAGAGCTATTAACTTGGAGGGTGGGGAGGAATTTCGTAAACTGCCTTCTACTTTGGGTAGGTTCCAGTTAGGAAAGTAGGGAGCATAATGTCCATATTATGAGAACCAATTCTTCATATCACCTCTGCACTTATGGCTTTGGAACCTAAGGGCAGATCTACATGTAGTTCTCGACGCGCTGTCCCTGTGCCACAATCTGCTTTGGAGCGCTGCACCCCACCCAGTGTGGACCAAGCCTTGGAGACTCTGCTCGTGCTCTCGCCACCACCATCGCCCTTTCACCCCGGCCGTTCCCAGTGAGGGAGGGGGGAGGGTTGTAAACAAAAACCAGCGAGAGGGATTTCCCAATCGCTAGCTTTTGTTTACAACCCTCCCTCCTCCCTCCCCGGGACCAACCGGGATGAAAGGGTGGCGGCGGTGCGAGCGCGAGCAGAGCCACACTGGGTGGGGTGCAGTGCTCCGAGGGCTGCTCATTGCGCAGGGAGGGTGCATCGGGGACTATGTGTAGATCTGCCCTGAGACTCTGTCTGTTACTAGAGCCATTTCCTCACATCATGGAAACTTTGGGTGCTTCCAGATGACACTTTTATTTTCCATCATCCATGGCATTTTCAGATGATGCTGACCTCCATTTGTAACCCATGTTTCCCCACCATTTCTTCCATCATTTTTCTTACCAGAAAAAAAAAAACTATGCACATCTGTTCAGAAGGGGAAAACAAAATAATGGCACATTGCCGTTTGATTGGTAGCACTAATCTTCATCTGGAAGTGCCCTTTGTCCATTATCTCACTAGTTCTCTGAGAAGATGAAAGATGTTACTTCAGTTGCAGATATAATCTCCTCTCCCCTCCCTGCCCATATTTTGTGGAATACCACAGCAAATACACTATTATTGAAAAACTAGAGAACAGTATAGCCTGCATAATGAGTTGTAAACTCTGAGTCTGTGTGTTCTAGTAATTTCCCTGCAGCACTGGCTATTTCTAGTGCACATTGTTCTGACAGTGAGGGTTGTTTGCTGCTCAATGACAGTTTTTCTCCTTTTAAAATAAAGTTTTCATGAGACCTCTCATCAAAACACAGGAGCCTGGCCAAATCTTTTATTTAACTAGCGTTACCCCCTCCCTTTTCCTCCTAAGCACATTCAGCTCTAATTAAACCTAAGAAGCTTTTCTAAATGAAGGCCTGCAAAATGTAGAATCAGGCTTTCCCTCCTCCCTCATGCTCCCTCATCATTGCTCTGTGACTGAGGTAACTGTTTTGAGATGAGTGACAGCTTTTGAACTGGAAAAAGCCTAATTTTTGAGTGGTATAGTGATCTTGAAAAAGGGTACCTATGCAGCTCATATCCTGGAACAAGCCGTTATACCTTATCTCATAAAGGCAGCTTAATGTCTGCAATGATAGATACTCTTCCATCCAACAGGGGCAGCATCAGCAAAGACCTCATCTACTAAGTAACTGGATCTGCTCCAGGTCATATATCACCCAACTGAGGGAAGAGTCAGTCAAGCAGCCCTGTAAATCCAGTGGTTAGCATATTAGCAAAAACCCGGAGCATTGTAGTAAAGCCTCTACATTCCCTTGAATAGTCAGGGCACTATTTAAACAAAGTCTTTCTAGAACTACTAATTATATCCCTAATAATTATAGTTTTTGAGGTTCCACTCTGCACGTTTTAACCACTATTTCAAAATAGGCTTACATTCATTCATTCATTCATTCATTATATTTCTATGCCACCCAATAGCCAAAACTTTCTGGGTGATCACAGCATGATAAAACGTAATTTAAAACCTTTGACATTCAAGAATTTTAAACAACTTGAAAACAAGCTCAAAACAATTAACAATAAAACTATTAGGGCTGATTTTAGAAAGAAAAAACTAAACTAAAACACCTTATTATTTGTGCCTGTGAGACGAGGAAAGTCTTAGCCTGGTGCTGAAAAGATGACAATTTTAGTGCCAGACAGACCTCACAGGGTAGAACATACCAGCAAGAAGGCCCTCTTCCTTGTTGCTATCCTCCAAACCTCCTTGGAGGAAGGCCTGAGATGTTGACTGAAGCACTCCAGGTATGAACCAACCCATTCACCACAGTCAACATCTCAGGTCTTTCTCCGAGGGAGGTTTGAAAAAACATTTCAGGTATTGCAGTCCCAAGCTGTATAAGGCTTTATAGGTCAAGACCAGCACCTTGAATTGGGCTTGGAAATATACAGGCGGACAGTGCAATCAGGCCAGAATCTGTGTTATATGTGTTATACCTTTTGGAATGAATGCTTCATTCACACCTTTACTCTTGCTTAAATGGAGCCTTTACTGCCACCATTTATGCAGCAGGGGAAATTATGTAATTTCCAGAGCCTCCATTGTCATGCACAACGGAGACTCCAGATGAGGGCAGACGTTTGCTGGGCACACGTTGGGCTGCGCAGGCACTTGACTGGAGGTCCCACAAATGCACCATGCACACTTGACTGTTTCTGGGAAGGGACAAACACAGGGCAGTCCATCGGACCCCCAGACCCAATCAGGCACCCGCGACATCCCTAATTGGGAATGACAATGGTAGTTTCTCCCATAATGCCTGTCCCTCTCTTCAGGTGCCTTCCTGTCCCACCCCACCCCAAAAGTGAATCAGTGTCTAAAATGTTGGGAAATTGTTGGAAAATTGTTCTGGGGAGAGATGGCAAATAGGTCAAACTTTAAAACCTGGTTCAGTAGTTTACTCATAATAGAGGCCAACATTCAACATAGAACACACTAAACTATATGGGGGATAGAATGTTAGATTGTGGGAGTTTTGATGCCGCCCCTGAAACATAAACTCATGCTTGTGGAATGCCAACTTCATTTTGCTATATGCTTGGTAGAGCACATGCTTTACATACAGAGGGTCCATGTACAATCCCTGGCAAATCCTGGTTAGAAAAGCATTAGGTGACAGGTAAGATCTGAGACTGGAGAGCTGTTGCCAGACAATACTAAACAAATAAGAAATCAGGGGACCTCCAGATATCTTGGACTACAACTCACATAATCCCTGACCATTGGCCATGCTGGCTGGGCTTTATTTATTTATTTATTTATTTTACATGAATATCCTATTTTTTCCCTCTTGCAATTAATCCAAGGTGGCATATATGATCCTCCTCCACTCCATTTTATCCTCACAACAATGCTGTGAGGTAGGTTGGGCGGAGGGAGTCAGTGGCTGAATTTGGATGACACAATAAGCAACTGGGGAGGGGAAAACAATCGTCAGTTGTATTGACTATTGTGTCATCCGAATGCTGCCATAGTCAACTCAGCGCTGATCCTAATCCACACCACAGTTGATTATTTATTACCATGTTGTGTGGGGAGTACCCCCTAGATGAACAACTGTAAAGTTGATTATTACCCCACCATTGACTATCGTGTTGTCCAAATTCAGCCAGTGACTGGCCCAAAGTCACACAGCGAGCTTTGTGGCCTAGTGGAAACTAAAACCCAGATCTACCGAGTCCCAGTCCAACACTCTGACTACTACACCAAACTGGCTCTCTTATGAGAGTTTCAGTCAAACAACTGGATGGCACCAGGCTGTTTACCCCTGGTCTAGATGGACAAATTTGTCCAACAGGTATAAGACAGCTTTCTATGCTTTATTTTTAGATATATCTGCACGTTCAAAGGTACAATTTTGCCCTTCTTAGGCTTCCCAATCTTCAACTTGTCATATATAAAGCATTGCCCAGCTCCTTGGTCGTAGGATAAAAATCAGCCATAATAACATTATAGCCCAGTTCAGTCAATAGGGAAACAGATAAAATAAGTTAGGCCATTTGTTTGGAGAAGATTGAGAAAACAATCCTTTGGCTTTTAGACTTTTCTTTTGGTCTAGCAAATGATGACAGATTAAAGGTTTAGCACTTCTATTATCACGTAGGACCACCAAATCAAACTACAGGCATATCTGTAGGATAGTATTCCAGTGCCCTATTTTAGTTCATGCTGAAGACCCTGTCACATTGACAACTAGGCAGGGATGGTATTTATACTGTCATCATGTGTTGTCAACAGAACATATAACAATGTAAATCTAAGTATGTGGAATCAAATTTGCCTCCTCAGATCATGGGTCATGAGGCTTACCTCATAACAGCCAACATTCAGCACAGAGCAAGCCAACCACCTCTCTGTCCCCCTACTTCATGCTGATATCTAGAAATAATATCAAAATGCAGAGCCAACTAAATTCACCCTGCCAAATGACAGGATATCCAGAGGCTTTTCCTATGTTCCTGCAAACAGCCTGTCTAGCACTGGCAAGCTTTCCATTTTATGCTACCAGGAAGCGTCCATTGAATCTTCTGCTTGGCAAGGCGGATCTCCTTTCCAAATTCTCGACAGATTTATTTTGGTGTCTGAGCAGGCAGCAGGAACTCATTTACTCTAGGAGGGAGAAAATAAGGTCCCTGATGTATAATGCCCAGTAGGCATACTCTGAGGGAAGGCTCAAATTGGCTTTGAAAGGCTAGCTTGATACCAGCTCAAAAATCTTGTCAACATTCTTTGAACTTCAGTAAGGGCATTGCCCTGTGTTGTCTGTCAAAGCAGTGAAACTGACACATCCTGATGGCATCTCTGGAAACGCTATGACTTTTCCAAGCCCCACTTGATGGGAGCCTGCCTAAAAGCAGCCAAGAATACCAGGGAAACAGGTTGCATTAAAGAATACAGAGCAAGCAGGAATAGAAACGCTGCTTGTTGTATGCATTTTTCTATGGTCTTCAGCATTGCTGTGTTTCATCTTGTAAATACTACTTCAGCCTCTAGACATGAGGAGAGGGGATCGAGGAGGAAATCCACAGCTACTAGCCATTATTTATTATTATTATTATTATTATTATTATTATTATTTGCTATCAGAGCTGAGGTTTCTCTAGGGAGAATATTGTGGTAAAAGGCAAATCTATCCATTATGGGAATGAAAGAACTATGAACATTGCTTATCTTTGACGTTTCAGTAAATATGGTGAGTTACCACTGGATTCAAAACAATATACCAGGCTTATTTATGTCAATTACTACCCTATGATTTCACATGTTTGAGGCAGGTAACAATTTAATTTAGACAAACAATTAATGTTAAAACATAATTCTATCTATCTAAATTTAAAATTAAAAACTAAAGTAAACCCTGCTGCTTAACTTTGGCTGTTGAGTGTCTTAGGGCAAAGCTAAACATTACAGAAGCGACTCATATTACAGTTTCTAATTTGTGTTTGTTTTTCATGAAAAACAACAGTGTTGGGCTTCCATTTTGTGTTGAAGAATAGCAGGAGGATATGGCTTGCTTAATTCTTTCCCTGACTGGCTATTTTTCTGCTCAAAATCAGTCCTGTTCCTAAGCCACTTTTCACTCATGAAGGGAAAACTATGGGTAAGAAAAACAGTATCCATCCTGGGGAGGTGAGACATACTTGCCTTATTTAACTGATATGGCATGTTCACAGTAGCCAAGTCTTGATGATTTCTTCATTGCAAACATGCCCCCTGATTATGGAGACAAGATTCAAGTTTGTTGGGATTTAAAAGAGTGTTTTGCTTGCGGTTTATGACTGACTTGTGTTTTTCCTAGTAGCTCACAGCCATAGAGTTACCCTTCCTGTTGTTTTAAAAGGACACTTGGTGAGTCTTCTGACCTGTGCAGGTGTGCAATACATTTGTGAAAGGCAGGGGTGGATGGGTGGGTGGAATTAAGCCAGAAAAAGGGGGCATGAATTTGCTCTCTTCTTTCCAGTATGGTTGTTTATATGTTCTTTTTAACAAATCTCCAGCCTTTTTAAGGAATTGCACATCTTTTTGGTATTTCAGGATACACTCTAGAAATGTCATGATCTTGGACGGGATATGTGATAGGACTACTAGTTAGGGATGGACAGCACAGGACAGGACAAAGTCATTAGGAAAGTGAGCAGATCAGAGACACTTGTAGAAATCCAAAATCTGCTTTTAGGAATATACAGATTTTGTTAAATCTGTGTTGCTTCAATGTTTTACGGATTGTCAAGTACTCTTCATTTTCTGATCTGCTCACTGACAAAAATGGATTTACCAGAGTCCTGTTCTACTTGCACTAATTCACGTGCACAAATACCATCATTCACATTAGTTAATGTGCATTTGCACCAATCTTCCCCCAAAGTGAAAATCCGGTCTGCGGGTCCACAGAATCTGCGTGTCTGCTGAGGAAACCATGGGTCAGATGCAGATAAACCTGAACACATTTGAATCCCTCACAGATCTCCCCAACATCCCTATCTGCTTTAAAAATATTTCATCCCCCAAAGAAACCACCAGTACTTAACAAACTCACTTTTTTGGTATCCACATTTTTGGGGGAGGCTGCAAAAAACCATTTACAAGAGTTTGCCTTTCCTTCCTTCTCTCCGCTGAAAGTGCCTTGTGGTAAGAGAGTGATCAAGCAGCTGGCTGGTCTGTGGAATTTGCTGAAGGGCTCTATTGATGGCTGCACTATGTTTATTCGGTAGCGGTTGTTTACAGCACCTGTGGGTGGATTAGCAAGTCTTGACTTCAGCTATTTGTTCAGCAAATTTAAACTGTGAGCTGTGTGTATAATTAGGAGATGCTGTACTTTCCACTTGGTCACGGCACCAAGCTGACCCCTGCTCTAGGCGAATGTTATTCTAAATAGGATAGAGCTGGAAAGATCCCTCTGGGATCCACTGCAGAGCCTTCTGTAAGGAACATTTCCTTTAGAAAAAAAAGAGTTATATAAATAGCCAGCACACTGGCAAGGAGCCCAATAAAATACTGATAATTAACTTCTATCTTAAGTGATTCCTAGAGTAAAACCAATTGAGCTATTCAACTGATCCAGCTACTTGAAGAAGTGAAGGGGAAGATTATGGAAAAATAAATAGAAACACATTTATTTGTTTAATGTTTTAATTTTTATTATTATTATTATTGGTATAAAAGCCAATCATCAGGTGCTGTCCCTGGCACTAACATTTAGTAACTGATAATTGCTGTAACTAGGGCCAGTGAGCTTTGCAAATATTACTCAGTAAATTTTAATTAGCACCCTGGGGATTGAAGCATTTCCGAATAAGCTCATGGGAGACTCTTTCTCCCCCAACTGGTGGCAAAGTGTGCTGAGTAATTTTAGATCAGCCTGCCTGTCAGAGTGGATCAGTATCATCTTGCCACTTAGGCTGGGAGAAATGCACCTGCTTCGGCATGGAAATATGGTGCATTATCTGCCAATTTGTGCTGCTTATTTTTTGCTGCTGCCCCGGTTTGACAAGTGGGAAATGTGGATGTGGGGATTATTTATTCCTTAAATTGGAGGTGGGGGGACAGAATGAAGGTGAAGACTGATTGGGTAGAGAGGGAGAGGGAGAGAGAGAGAGTGCCTTGGTGTTTACAGGACACACCAGACATCCTCTTATTCTGTTTTTAAATAAATATGGTGAGGACTCTTATTAAAATATTCCAGGGGAGGAAATAGTCATCTTGTTTCTGTGGCTGGTGCACTCTGATGCATGAAAAGAAATAGGCACAAAGAAGCATTAACAGTGGATGATGGATGTTGCTAATAACACAGCAGAAGTCGCTCTTTTAGTTTAAATAATGCAAATCGCTTTTCTTAACTAGCTCATCAGTATTTTTAGTTTAATAAAGCAGGGATATAACATGTAATATAATATGGAATTTCCATTTTTTTCTCTTGGTTGCAGAAGGTGGCCTGTTGAAGCAATCACTGCATTCCTTGTTCATTAAATCGGCTTTCCTTCTTGCACCCCTGGAAGTGAGCAGCAAATCTGTGGAAATCTGAGCAGTGGATTAGGAGCAGATCTCCAGTGAACAATTTTGCAGTAGACTTGTGGGGCCCAGTGCTTGGCTTGTGTAAATCACCCCATTTGGCCCATTTGAAGTGAACTCTGGATACAGGGAGTAGATACAACAAGAACGTGCAAATTTGATGAGAGAAGGTAGCTCTTTAATTGCCTCCTAAGTAACATTCTTGACTCCTCTTGTATGGTTTCCTTACTTCCTCTCCAACACCAAAGCAGTCCATAGGAACAATATGCAGGAGAATATCAATGGATTTATAGGAACAGGAGGAAGAAACTCCATCTTACCTCCTTGTCAAATTTACTGTGGTGGTAAATATTTAATTTTAACAAGACCACATAATCTCATGTTATCTACCACAAAAGATGTCCAAAAGAAAACGCTTATTGGGGTAAGTAGGTTTTGGGTTTGGTAGATTAAAACAGGCAAATAAACAAATTGCAGCTAGCATTGCATAGTCCAGAGGTTAGGAACTTGAAGAGAGTCAATTCAGTCCCTCTCCCCATCCCTGAGAAACTCTAATGATTAGCTATCAGGGGCCTCATGATGCCCAAAACAAATGTGACAAGGCAGCTATTTGTGATTCACATATTCCCCATTCACATGCAAAGTAAGGAGCTAAGGCCAGATCTACACCAAGCAGGATATAACACTTTGAAAGTGGTCTGAAAATGGTATATGGAATGTGTTATGGGCCCCAACAGTTGTCAATACCATTCTAAACTGTTACAAAGCAGTAATGTACACCCTGTATAAATTTGTGTTTTGTTACTTCACCCCTTCTACTTTTGGGGGGCGTGGCACCAGCTCTGACTCCTTTGAATAATTTTCTGCAACTCCCATTTGCTGTTCCTTCCTGCTTGGCCAGTTATAAAGTACCCACTTTATCTATGGTTTTAACCCAATCATTGCAGGTCTTACCTAATTTTTTTAAACACATACCTATGCACAAATCATTACATTTATTGTTGTTGTGCACACACAGTTTGACTGCAGAGATCAGAAAACTGTATTTTAGGATGACAAACTGCATTGTAACCTGTGGGAAAGGGCAGCTTGATCCACTGATCTTTACACATAGTGTGGATTCATAAAGTTTAAAAAATAATAATTTGTACAGATTCCTTAAATGTTCCTATGCAGAATTGCGAACACACCAGTGTTGTGTTCCTTCTGGCATCTCCTGAAAACATTGTTATTCAGGAAGCTTTCCTTGAGGGACCGGCTGCGGTCTTATCTGAACTCTTGTTTCTTTAACAATAGTAATTTTAACATGTTGTTGTTGTTGTTGTTGTTGTTGATGATACCTCTCTTTTCTTGCTCATGGTGGTTTTTCCAGACAGACATGACGGGCTTTGCTAAGTCATGCTGTCTTTTACAGATTCAGGAATTTCCTGACAATTGAGCATGTTTTAAGTATGACTGCTTTCTGGATGTTGGCATGGATGTATTTCGGTAGGCCCAGTTTCTGAAGGTTTTCTGTATAATTTTTAGATGCGATGCTGGTGACTGATGTGACTAATGGATAATTGCGACCTTTTCCTGTTGCCATAGTTCTTTACCTTCGCTAGCCAATGGCGTATATTTTTCTCTCTTTTCCTCTTTTCACAGCATTTTTGTCATTAGGTATTGCTATGTCAATGAGGTAAATGTCTTTTCCTTTTTTGTCTATAACTGTTATGTCTGGTCGGTTGCAGGATATTGTTTTGTCCATATGAATTGTTCTGTTCCAGTATATTTTCTGATCTGCATTTTCCAAGATTGTTTCAGGTGAGTATATATAGTCTGGTGTCGGTTGTTTGATGAGGTTGAATTTGATGGCCAGTTGTTGGTGAATTATTTTTGCAGCTATATTGTGTCTGTCCATATAGATGATGATGATTTTATCCTATCTGTGTTCACCACTCCGAAAACTTGGATGTGCAGCAGTATACAAATATTGTAAATAAAGAAATAATAAATAACAGTAATAATACATGACTGTGGGTCATGTATTATTACATGAATAATACATGTAATAATACATGTAATACCAAGTATGCCACCCTGAATTCCTTGGGGGGGAGGTAGGATATAATGTAATGAGTAAACAAAGTGGGTGAGGAAGGCTGAATTCATTTTTACATGAAATGGAGAAGACAACAGAGAGGAGTGAGACCATCCTCCCTCCCTAAACTTACTGTACTTTGTTGCAAGCAATTTTCTCTCCCTCACTCTGAGGCCATGTCTACGCCAGCCATTTATCCCGGGGTAGTCCATATGACACACAGGTGATCCTGGGATCAACTGGGGATGACCTAGGGATGAACCTGGGATAATGGAAACCATGGATATTCCAGGTTTTCCATGGTCCTGGGACCATCCTGAGGACCGTGCCTGGTGTGATGCGGCATCATGGGTCCTAAAATGGGCACAGAGCTGCACAGGATGGCCCAATGCCCATGGGGGTTGGGGGCAGCAATTTCAATATCCCTGGGATGGCAGGGGGTGGGTGCAGGTATTATTTTTTTTTAAAACAAAACTTACCTTTTACCTGGATCAGGACCACACAGCTCCTCTTCTTTAAAAACAAAACAAAATGGTGGCTGCAATGTCCATCTTCTCTTCCGGGCTGTCACACAGCCATCTAGATGCTGGGGGAGGATCGTGGAAGGAGTTAAATCCATGATCCTCCCCCCTCCCTCCCTCTACACCCTTAGGTGTAGATGAGCCCTGATACTGGAAATGGGCTGGACTCCTAAACACCCCATTATATATTCCATGTCAAATCAAATCAAATCAATTATTTATTACAGTCACAGACCAGCAAAGTCAATATAAAACATACAAAAGAGAGTTAAAAGGTGACATGAAAATAAAATACAGCTTTATAGACTTCCTTCTCTCAGGAGGATTGCAACATTTTATTCCTAATTTGCATTGTTGTCATAAAAAACTTAGAGACCCTTTCAGTAATAAAGGAGGACACATCCCTTAAACAAATTAATACCAAAATTGTGGGGTTATTTCCAGAAGAGGCTCTTAATAATGGAAATATTAGCTTCTTTCTGCATTCCTTGTACATGTTGCAATGCAATAAGACATGTTCAACAGATTCTATTGTTCCAGTGCCACAGGGACATATTCGATCATTAACTGGGATTTTACTAAACTGTCCATCTAGTAGTGCTGATGGCAACACATTAAAGCGAGTAAGGGTAAATGCTCTTCTGTACTTTGGGATGGTTAACATATGCAGATATGAAGCTGCAGTGAGTCCGTAGTTATTAAAGATATTATAGAGTAATGGGGAACAAGATTCGTTTGCAGCAGTTCTAAGTGCTGTAGATCTAGGTCTATTAGTCTTTGAATAACAAGAGATTGGGCCTTCTGAAGCCCATACTTGCCCACAACTTCCACAGAGAAGCCCAGCCTAAGTAACTTCTTCTCCATCTCTCTCATCCAACGAGTGACATGGGAATCTGAGAGCAGTAAGAAGAGATAACTACCAGGAACTGCCAGAAAATATAACCATAGCCACCATTTAAAGGCATTGATCCATGCCTTGCATTCAACTGATCGAATTTTAAAAATAGATCCACCCACCTCAGTTTCTATATGAATAAAATAAACATGTGGCTGCCCCATCATGTCTGCTATAAGTAGAGGCATTGGCTCTGGAGCTGAGAGACAGCAGGGAGCGATTTTATCCAAGCAGGGTTCATGATAAGGCTTGCTGAACAGCACTTTTTGGAGAGATAATTGATTGTTGGTTAACTTTTTTCCAAAAACGATTGATTTGTTTTTATAGAAGCTTCAGTACACACTATAGCCGCAGATGTTTATTAAGTAGTTAAGCTTTCCTGAATGCTTAAAGCTCTTGCTAGTACCAGGCAACGTTCTTCAAAAAGTGCCAAAGGATATGAGGGCAGAACTTGGAGAAGCTTTTATTGTTACAAGTTCATTGAGTTCAGGAGACAGTCCAGAAGGGTGAAAAGAAGTCAGGATAATCCAATTATTAAAGAAGCTTCCTAGAGCCATACCAGGTGATTACAGACCAGTGAGCTTAATGCCATTTGCAGGGAATATTTTAAGAAACTATACTAGGTCATCCACTGAAATGGGAGAAAAGCCACATTTTAATCAAGGGTTGGCAATACAGAAGGAAAGTCAACAAGACCTAGGAATACCAGCATTGCATTGACCATAGTAATCACTGAGGATGTGAAATTTTGGGTTGTGGAATCAAAAGATTATATACCAGGAGCCCAGGACTGTTCTTCAAGCAATCTTCTTGAAAAATCTGCAACCATCAACCTGGAGTCAGTAGGGGGAAAAATATAGTATGAGCTTCACAGCTTACTTGCTTTATTGTCTTCCGCAAGCCACTTAAAATAAAAGAGCCCCCTTGAGGAAGCTGCATTTGCCTCCTAGAGTAGAGGCTACATCCCTTGAAGTACTTTTAAAAAAATACCTAAGGCATAGCAGATAAGGAAATGAAATCTGTTCTCAGTTAACATCAAAACTGGTATTCGCTGCAAACCAAACATTCAACAATTGATAGACAGCAGGCCAGATGTTGAAGCAGATAGTAGCATCCTAAGCAAAGATTCAAGCCATTTCTTATCCTTATTCTACACAGTAGACAAGTAGGAACATTAAGACAAAGTCTCTAGATCTGGTATCAACCATCTAGTTGCAATAATATTTTAAATACATTGATAAGTCATAGGCTATGACCAATAATATATGAAAAAAATAAGATGTCTTAAGAGGAATTGATCCCTAATAATAATAATAATGTCTGAGTTCCAACACATGTCCTACTTAGAGTATACTCATTGAAATGAATGGGACTTAAGTTAGTCATGACTCACTTAATTTCTATACATTTCAGTGGGTCTATTCCAAGTAGGACTTGTGTTGGATTTTACCCTAAGATTCTCCCCAAACTACCTAGAACACAAAGGGCTGAAACAATTGTAATTTGCAACCTGTCAAAGTTGGCTAAGTGTAAAGTATAACATAGTCCATGTCTACACCATGCAGTTATACCAGGGTTGTCTCTAGGTCATCCCTGTGTATCCAAATCCTGGGGTCAACCGGGGATGACCAGAGACTTTTCCCAGGATAACTGCAACTGCAGATGTCCCAGTTTTTCTGCGGTCCCAGGACAACCTCGAGGACCATGGCCAGTGTGGCACGGGCTTCTGGGTCCCCAAACAGGCACGGAGCTGCATGGGATCGCTCCATGCCCATGGGGGGGAGCAATTTTGCCATTCCTGGGATGGCAGGGGGGTTGGGGCCGCAGCTCCTGTTTTAAAAATATTTTTTTTAAATGGTGCCCGTGACTTCCCTCTTCCCTTCTGGGATGTCACTCAGCCATATAGAAGCTGTGGGAGGATAGTGGAAGCAGGTAAGTCCACAATCCTCCCCCTCCCTCCCTCTAGGCCCTTAGGTGTAGATGAGCCTATAGTCCTAAACACCTTTAAAAAACACAAAACCAAATCCTTTCTACTTGTCACCCTATAGCTCCTTTTAACCAGTAGCTAATTCCTCCTTTGTAGGAATTTTGGAACCTGCAAGACTTCAGTGCCGGCTCCGGGTTCTGAGGAACTATCGGGCAAGATGCTATTGACTGTTGGGCTTAGATGACCACTCTGACCCTACCTCCTTCCTTGCTGCTGCCAAGCCAATTGACTTGCCCTCCTCCTTTGAACCCTAAAATTTAGAGCCAAGCCACTCATAGCTTTATTAGATTAGACATTTATTGTACACTCATTATTCCCTACTCATGGTTGTTTACAGGTTATTTAGGTGATGTTGTGACCCTCCAGTTTATCTTCTGTTTGTA
This sequence comes from Anniella stebbinsi, assembly GCA_029215795.1. Taxonomy (NCBI): domain Eukaryota; kingdom Metazoa; phylum Chordata; class Lepidosauria; order Squamata; family Anniellidae; genus Anniella; species Anniella stebbinsi. Next base: position 80,088,639 of record JARDYH010000002.1, on the reverse strand, counting down.
AACAGCACATTTGATTATTATTTTTAGAGAATGGAAAATGCAAAATTATTTGTTAAAGCAAAAGAAAATGCTTTTTCCACTTGTGTAATTGTGCTATTCCACTATAAAACAGTGCCACCTAGAGGTTATGAAGCAGAGAAACAGGAAAGGAAATGATCTTTATCTAGTGCTCTTCATCTCAATTCGATGATGAAACTAAAAGTAGATATAGCAGATTTTGTAGAACATCTCCAGAAAGGATAAAGCAATTTGAACAGAGGCTGCTGATCCTTACACTACCAGGTCACACAGGATTATAGACTCAATGTAAGTATCACATCCAATACAAAAGGGAAGTTGTACAGTATTGGCTTATGCTTTACACATTTTTGGTTTAAATGCTAAGTTATCAGCTAGACAGGGAGGTCCCAGATGAAAATGCAATAAGGTGGATCTAACACATCTTGCTGACCTCCCATACATAGCTTTCAGGACTTTTCCTCTTTCTATTTATCTTGCTTGCTTGCTTATCTGTGCCATTCCATTATTGTGCCTGTTTGCAATAGTGCAGCTGTTGTGACTGGTTTGTTTGTTTTTAAAGGTCAATTAAGGACAATGACATGCAAGCATGCCCAGTCACAGCAGTTAGCCCAGCATAATCCAACAGTCAGACAGACAGAAAATGTGCATTAGATATTGCATCATAGGAAGGAGCATGCAACACAAGGCAAAGGCAATGACAGCCATGCAAACCCAATCAAAACATCCCGCAGACCCAAACCAACTTAAAATTAAAGAGTGTGCTTAACTTGCAGATCTGTATCTTCGGTTGCTTTCACAATAGTATTTCACACCATCTTTTGAAAACATAAAACGGAATACGTGTTCCAACCTGCAGGGGTGTGTGCATTTAAAAGTGATAATATTTTTTTTTAATGTTCTCAATACAGTAAGGGTGCAATCCTATGCCTATGTAGACAGAAAATTCCTACAGTATGCTGGCTGGAGAATGCCGGCACTTGTAGGACTTTTTCTGTCTAAACATGCATAGGATTGCATCCTTAATACAGTAAGCAGATGAGCTAGTTCATCTATCTATCTATCTAAGCTTCAAACCACGTTTTTGACCATTACTGAGTCTGGCGACTGCTAAGCAATTATACTACTACTACTACTACTACTAAACAACAACATTTATGCTTTCTTGAGCACCAACAGTGTGCTGGTTTCATTGATGTAGATGTGATACACACTTGATGCTTTGTACATGGGTACATAGATGCTCAAGTAGGCTGACCAGATAAAATCCAGGTCAGGGCTCGTGTAACTTTAACAGTTGTAAAGAAAAGGGAATTTCAGCCAGTGTCATTTGTATGCAATTAGTTCCTGGTGATATTCCCTCTTCATCACAACAGTTAAAGGTGCATGCACTATACTAGAGTGACCAGATACAAAAGAAGGCAGGGCCCCTGCACCTTTAACTGTTGTGATGAAGAGGGAATTTCACCAGGAACTAATTGCATACAAATGACACTGGCTGAAATTCCCTTTTCTCTATAACTGTTAAAGTTACACAAGCCCTGACCTGGATTTTATCTGGTCACCCTAGCTCAAGGTCTGAATAAATGCTTCTCTCATTCATTATCAAGACCATTTCTGTGTGAGGCCACCACTTTTCTTGGTAAAATACACCCAGGCAGGAACACAGGGCCAATCTACACAAGAGGTTTGTAACGTTTCATAAGGGTAATGAAAACTCTTTGGGCCACATGACACACTCCCTTTAACGATGTATACCTGAGGTTTTTTAAAACTCACTTCAGCAATATACAATGGTTTTTACTTTTAATAAATCGTTTTAAGTAAAGTAATGTGTCCTTCCTTACCGTTTGTGATTCATGGGGGCAGTGCTTCATTGACCGGAGCCCAAATGCTTAGCAGTTGATTGGTGGGGAAGAAAGAGGAAGTGGGTGACTGAACTACAACTCCCACAATTCTTTGCCCTAAACTCATTGTAAAAATGAAAGAGACAGACAGAAGAGTGTGTGAGACCTTCCACACCGCTTTGAAGACTGAAGATTTTTTCTCCTGTAATGTGAGTACTCGTTAATGTGGCCTAAGGCGTTTTAGAACGCACCTATTTGGAACGTTTTAAAATACAATTTAAAACGTTCCAAGGGACTGTGTAGATAGGCCCACAGTCATTTTCCAATTGATGGTGAATTGCCATTCAGAAATGATGCAAGGTGTGTTTATTTCATTTTATTTATTTATTACATTTATATATCGCCCAACAGCCGAAGCTCTCTGGGTGGTTCACAAAGATTAAAACCATCAACAAAACAGTTTAAAAACATGTTCAATTTCTAGAAGCATTCCAATTTTCAAAAAGGAACTGAAAAGCAGCCCATACACCCCTCTCCAGTGGACTTCCAATCCACTGTATACTTAAGGTTCCCATAACCCCGAAACATTCAGACTATAACAAACAAACACTAACATTAAGCATGTATATGGTGGATGTACAAGTTTCCTCATATGTTCTACGATGTCTTTTCAACGACATCATATATTTATGCATTTATTTATAAATGTTGAGTTTGGTTTCTGAGCACAATGTGAGGCTAAGGTTTTAATTGGGAATTTTCTGCCACAAGAAGCAACATGGATGAAGGCCAGGATTAACTTGGTTGGCAGTTTCAGCTGCTTAGCATGCACGATCTGCTTGGCGCACATACTGTATGGTGCTTAGTTTTGACAGAGCTATTGTGACTGACAAGAGGATTGCTCTGTCTCCTGAAAATGTACAACACAGAACATTCTACCAGTTGAATAATTCATTCAGAGCTTCCGCCAACAAGAAACAAGTTGCCTTTCAGTCATTTGCCTGGGGTGGGAGGGGGGGTGTTGAAAACTGGGATGATGTCAACGATGTTTAATAGAGAGAGGTGTGATAATATGCTTGAAAGGAATTGCAAGGAGTAACATCTGCCTAATAAATGCAAAGCTACTTAAAAACCCATTGGAGAGGGGGTGGGAATCAACTGCGGTATGAAATAACCTTTATGATTTGGAGGAAATAAGAAACAAATGCAGCCTTGACATTTAAAATGCAAGAAAATGTTTAATAGTTTAAGTTGAATTTTATGCTGAGTTCAGATGACACGTATCACAACATGACCCCACTAGGAAACTTCAGGGCATAAAAAACAAGGAACTTGAGATGAACTATAACATTTTTGTTCCAGCATGGATTTTCATGTGTACTCTGAGGCCATAAATCAGCACAAGAGTTGGGTATGTTCAGGTCTTATTGGTTTGCTCCCAGACAACATTACATGCATAAACCATTCCCTGTGTTTGAAAGCAAAGCGAGGGATGAGGGTCACTTCAAAAAGTTGTATGCGCAACAAGCATCCATTGATACATTGGAGCTAGCCTTCAATGGGAATGGTTTATCTGAAACCAAGGCCGGATCTACATGTCGTCCTCGATGCGCCCTCCCTGCGCCACAAGCCACTTTGGAGCGCTGCACTTCGTCTAGTGTGGCTCAAGCCTCAGAGGCTCTGCTCGCGCTCTCACCACCGCTGCCACCCTTTCATCCCAGCCGGTCCCAGGGAGGGAGGAGGAAGGGTTGTAAACAAAAGCTAGCAATTGGAAATCCCTCTCCCAATCACCGGCGGTGCGGGCGCAGGCAGAGCCTCCGAGGCTTGAGCCACACTAGGGGGGGTGAAGCGCTCCGAAGCGGCTTGTGGCGCAGGGAGGGCGCATCAAGGACAACATGTAGATCCTGCCCAACAGGAAATTTAGGATTCTGATTTGTTTTGTGCAATGTGAGCCTTAAATACTTTTGTTGCATAAATCTAGTGAAGAGAATAAGTAGTCTTCTACCAGAATATGGCATATTGGATGAGGACCAGCACACTCCCATGTGTTTCAAGCATGCAATATTTGCAGCGGGGTCAAGGATAGCAGTTTCTGACACTAGGTTGGGTTTCCGAATTCAGGCTAGCTATGCCTCTAGTCAGATTACTAATACCTAAGAATATAAGAGCCATGCTGAATCAGACCATAGGTCCATCTAGTCTAGCATTCTGTTCACAAAGTGACCAACCAGCTGCCCATGTGAAACCCACAGGCAGGACATGAGTGCCACAGCCCCCTCCTGCCCATGTTCCCCAACAACTGGTGTACATAGGTATACTGCCTCTGATACTAAGGTACCATAGAGGCATCAGGACGAGTAGCCATTGATAGCCTTCCCCTCCAGGAATTTGCCTAGCCCCCTTTTAAAGCCATTCAAATTGGGCCATTTCTACACCAGGCTATTTGCCTGCAATGGCCCCCGGCTGATCCCTGTGAATCCAAATGACGTACAGGGACTCCCAGGGGTGGGGGAGATGGCCACAGGATTTGCCAGGGATAAGGGATCCCTGGAAAATCCCAATTTTACCTTGGTCCGGGAAGTTTCCGGGACTGTGGGAGATGTGGTCGCCCATCCCGGCTGCTGCCTCGCTTATTCGTGAGTAAGTGCAGCAGCAGAAATGGGCATGGAGCTGCACCGCACAGCTCCATGCCCATAAGGGGAGAGGGGGGCCAAGTTCACCATCCCCGGGATGGCCAGGGGAACCCCCCAATTTCACAAACAATTTTTTTAATTTTTTCCCCTTACCTTTTCGTTGAAGTACTAGAGTGCTCTTCTCCGCTCCGCCCAAACCACAAAACAGCGGGCACAATGGTGTGATGGCCCGGGAGCAGCCCGGGTTGTCACACTTCTGATGTGGATTGAGGCGACGATCCAGAAAGCAGCCACTTCTGGGATCGCCACCCCCCCACCCTGTACGGTGTAGAAAGGGCCTTGGTGGCCATCAATACATGTTGTGGTTGCGAACTCCATAGTTTAACTATTTGCTGTGTGATGAAGTACTTCCCTTTATCTGTCATGAATCTCCCAGCAATCAGTTTCATTGGATGATCCTGGGTTCTAGTATTATGAAAGAGGGAGAAAAATGCTATCAAAGCTTAAAGTGTTAGCAATCTTTAGGGTGGCTGGATGCTTGTGCATATGCCCACCATAACATTGGTAGTCCAGTGCTGCACATGTGCTTCTATGGATTGAGGTCTGCAGTATTTATAATTGGGGGTGGGGGCATAACTCAATGGCAGAGCACCTCCGTTACATGCAAAAGGTTCCATGTTCAATCCATGGCATCTCCAGGTAGGGTTGAGAAAGATTCTTGTCTGAAACCCCAGAGAGTCACTGCCAGTGAATATATATGTTACGGAGCTACATGAACCAATAGTTTGACTAAATATAAAGCAGCTTCTTGTGTTACTACATTTGTCTATTTGATTCATTATGACCCTGTTGGGATGACACACTAAGCCATGGTGGTTAAGCACTTTGAGCTAAACGTTATGGCTAAGTGTGTTGTGTCAACTATTCCTAACCGTGGTGGCTACATTACCACAGTTTAAACATATTCGCTAACCATTTGCTGCAAAAGGGTTAGAAGCCTACCCATGGCTTAGCGTGTTGTCTGAACAGGCCCTATATCATAGCGCATCATGTTAACCATGGCTTAGCATGTCATGTGAACCATTCCTAACCATGCTGGTGACATAACCATGGTTTAAACACAATCACTAACCATTTGCTGCAGAAAGGTTAGCAACGTAACCATGGTTTAGGTGTTGTCTGAACAGGCCCCATATCTTTATAAGTTCTATTTTCAATGCTTATGGCCCCCAGACCTCCCAAAGTTCCCCAGCCTACAGTCATGTCCACAAAGACATGCAAAGATAGAGCATAATCCAACACCATTAGCCACTTTTAAGTCATAGTGATTTCAGTGGGAAAGCAATTGAGCACATGCTTAACTAGGGCTGTATTAAACCCTCAAATCACAATATGAAGCAGGGATCTCTATCACGGGTTGCCTTCAGATATGGCTGCTGCACCATTCATGGAGAACAATTGTGCATTTCAGATTTTTTGTGACATATTTCATGCAATAACACAAAGGCAGAATAATAATAATGCCATGTTTTGTTTTACTTGTCGAAATCAAATGAAGCTTATTTGAATAGCCGGAGGTAGGCAGTTGATGGACCATTTTAATATCCCATTGTTTATATTTTGAAATATTACCATTATTCATCCAAAATCTTTGGGGAAAACTGGGATATAAATAAAAGAAAGTAAAAGTAAATGACCACAGCTTCAACTTATGAGATTTAAATCTACCTTCTAATTCTTCTTGTCATTTTCCTTCTGAAATTGGTGCAGGATGCAAAACATGCTAAGACCATCAGCAGGCATATATGATTCAGATACCAGATGTGAATCCTAAAAGAAATCTGTTGCTAATCAGAGTAGACTATAAAAGGTGGAAAATACTCACAGGTAGATGCACTGCCATTCACACATCATATGGAACATACCCACCCAGCACACTCACACACACGTGCTTTCAGGGGAAATCAATTGTTTTGATGCATAAATGAATGCATTATGATGACATAAGTAAATCCATTTCATCAGAAATAAGCTCTCTTTAATTTACTGAAATTGATAATGCTAGGCTGCACAGGTTTGGCAGCAATTTCAGAATACTGTCATTTGGCATGAAAATGATTAGCATCAGCTGGGCTGAGTATCTCCCCTCAGAAACCTTCAGCAAATGCCTGCATAAATTTGTCCATCAGTAGGAGCATCCTGTTGTACCAGCGAAGAGACTGAAGTGATAATGTAGCATGTTTTGGTATTTAGTTTTCCTTTTAATAACTCTGAAATGATGTTGGGGTGATGCAATATTTCGAGGAAAACAACAGACTTTATTTATTTACTTGAAACATTTGGCAGATGTCTTTTGTACCTGGATGCACTCATAGTGGAATCCTGCATCTAAGAGCATCGTCACACGGGGAAGTCGTGTTTCCCGTTGCTTCTCTGCACTTCTTCATTCTTCCCGGCAGGGAAAGAGGAAGTAAACAAAGACCAAATGGCCCATTCAGTGACTGTTTTGATGGCACCGCTTTTCCTGCACACAGCAGGAGATCTTGGCACATGCCATTTTTTTTTTTTAAAAAAAGCTGGATTAAAAGGCATCTATTTTGCTATGGAAAAATGAGTGGTAGGAGTGGGAGGCATGTGGGAGGCAGACGATAATGTCTAAAGGACACGCACACATCCATAAGTGGGCAGTAGCATGCGTGCGATAAAACACTCGTCTGATGAACCTCTTTACTAAAGGGAGTCTAAAGAATCATACAACTTATGATTCTAGGTAAGGAGGAGACCAAGATCAATGGAAGTAATCAGAACACTAGAAATTATCTTGATGGCTCTGGCAGAGTGGTCAAGTACCCTTCTTTTGCAGTGGAAACGGGGGCTGAGAATCCGTTCTGGGTTTTCTGTTGTTGTCAGAACCAGCCAGAACTCTAAGGCAGCTATCCAAGGTGCTGAACCCTCTCCCCAAAATAGGTTCAGCAGCTTGGATGTTCATTTGTTTAGGGAATGTTTCTGGATGAATGGGCTCTTCTAGAAGGAGAAACCCATTTGGGAATCAGAGGTTAATTCCCTGTTCCCACAGAGATGAAGTCATTAAAGCTGGTAATGTGAAGAAACAGCAATTATTATTGTTGTTGTTGTTGTTGTTGTTATTATTATCATTATTATTATTATTATTATTATTAACATTTATATACCACCCCATAGCCAAATTTCTCTGGGTGGTTTAGAAAGATTAAAAATATTGAACATCTAAAAACCATTCTACAAAATTTAAAACCATAAAAAGCATAAAACAAGCTAGAGAGATCCTCAGACAAGATCAGGCCAGGATTGGAGCTCTAGTAGCATCTTTAAAGAGATGCAACCTAGCAGGGGGGGGGCAATGTCTGTTGGAATGTTAATGCTCTGAATCCTCATCTTATGCTGAACTCGTATCTTATGTGTCAATAAACCATACATCACAAAAATGCCACAAGCCTCCGGGAACCTCATTCCAAAGAAATCAAAATCCTGAGGAATGCTCACACCCCTGGAGTTCTCACTGCTTGAAGAATTGGGGTTCCCTTAGTTATATTTTCATTTATTATTTATTTATTTATTACATTTTTATACTGCCCAATAGCCGAGGCAGTTCACAATTAAAACCATAAAATACAGCAAGTCAGAATAGAATATATAGCTTTAAACGTTTTTTTTAAAAAAAACATATAATACCAAAATAAGTTAGAGCCCAGGGAAAGTCTGTATGAAAATTAGGGATGTGCACTGGATCGGACCCGATCCACGATCCGAGTCCGGTCCAGTGGGAAATCGGATAAATTATCCGATTTCCGATCCCGCAGCTGGATCGGCCGATCCAATCCGAACCGGTCCGAAAAAGCTCCGAACCGGTTCGGTGGATCGGCGGATCGGCGGGCGCCCACTGGCGCCCACCGCCGCTTCCATTGGCGGGCGCCAGCGGGCGCCCGCCGATGAAAGTGGACAGCGGGGGGGGGAGGAGGGGGGCACTTACCTTCTCGGCCCGGTGGCTCCCGTCCGGCGCCGGCGCCTACTACTACTAGCAGGCTCCGCGGCCTGCTCTAGGGTGGCGCGCCGGGTGATGTCATCACCCGGCGCGCTACTCTAGAGCAGGCCGCGGAGCCTGCTGGAAGTAGTAGGCGCCGGCGCCGGACGGGAGCCGCCGGGCCGGAAAGGTAAGGAGGGGGTGCGTGGAGGGGAGGAGGGGGCGCGCGGAGGGGGGAGGGGGGCCCTTACCTTTCCGGCCCGGCGGCTCCCGTCCGGCGCCGGCGCCTACTACTCCCAGCAGGCTCCGCGGCCTGCTCTAGGATGGCGCGCCGGGTGATGTCATCACCCGGCGCGCTACTCGAGAGCAGGCCGCGGAGCCTGCTGGAAGTAGTAGGCGCCGGCGCCGGACGGGAGCCGCCGGGCCGGAAAGGTAAGGAGGGGGTGCGTGGAGGGGAGGAGGGGGCGCGCGGAGGGGGGAGGGGGGCCCTTACCTGCCCGGCCCGGCGGCTCCCGTCCGGCGCCGGCGCCTACTACTCCCAGCAGGCTCCGCGGCCTGCTCTAGGATGGCGTGCCGGGTGATGTCATCACCCGGCGCGCTACTCTAGAGCAGGCCGCGGAGCCTGCTGGAAGTAGTAGGCGCCGGCGCCGGACGGGAGCCGCCGGGCCGGAAAGGTAAGGAGGGGGTGCGTGGAGGGGAGGAGGGGGCGCGCGGAGGGGGGAGGGGGGAGGGGGGCCCTTACCTTTCCGGCCCGGCGGCTCCCGTCCGGCGCCGGCGCCTACTACTCCCAGCAGGCTCCGCGGCCTGCTCTAGGATGGCGCGCCGGGTGATGTCATCACCCGGCGCGCTACTCGAGAGCAGGCCGCGGAGCCTGCTGGAAGTAGTAGGCGCCGGCGCCGGACGGGAGCCGCCGGGCCGGAAAGGTAAGGAGGGGGTGCGTGGAGGGGAGGAGGGGGCGCGCGGAGGGGGGAGGGGGGAGGGGGGCCCTTACCTGCCCGGCCCGGCGGCTCCCGTCCGGCGCCGGCGCCTACTACTCCCAGCAGGCTCCGCGGCCTGCTCTAGGATGGCGCGCCGGGTGATGTCATCACCCGGCGCGCTACTCGAGAGTAGGCCGCGGAGCCCGCTGGTAGTAGCCGCCGGCGCCGGACGGGCCGAGAAGGTAAGCAGTGGCGGGGAAGGGGGCTTACCCCCCCCCGGAGCCGTCCGCTTCTATCCGCTGGCGCCGCGGGCGCCAGCGGATGGAAGCGGGCGGCCCCAGGGGGGGTAGGGAGCGCGGGGGAGGGGGTTTACCTGCCGGGGCCGTCCACAGCGGACGGCCCCGGGGGGGGAGGGAGTTAGGCCCCCCCTTACCCACCCGCCGCCATTTTTTCCTCATAGACTTGCATTGCAATGCAAGTCTATGGGGAAAAAAATGGCGGCCGATCCAAAAATGTACGATTTTTGGGTCGGGATCGGACTCGATCCGGTCCGGGGGGCCTCCGATTTTGTCCGAACCGGTCCGGGACAAAATTGGAGGTCCCGATCCGGGTCCCGATCCGATCCGGGGGGTCCGTGCACACCCCTAATGAAAATATATGTTTTCAGATGGTGTTTAAAGGATGTTACACCTCCCGAATCACACAAGGACTGAACTTAGTCAAGGTGAGCTGCTGGAGACGAAGAACATCTCTACATTAAGGAAAAAACCCACCACCTTACCAGGCATTTCTGCATTCACTTCAAGCTCCGTCAGACATGACTATGTGATTTGTAATTGAAACCTTCCCCTCTGGCCAATGTTTCATAAAGCTCAATGAAACAGTGCCATCTAGCAGTGGAATTAATCCCACAATTATTTGAGATACTGGATTATCTCAGAGTTGTTGTTTTTAGTAAGATTTTCAGGGGAAGGCATGAGAGACACCCTGGAGATTCATGGCGTAATGGATCCACAAACTTCTGTGAGTGTCCAATCATGAGCATGTAGTAAATTGCTCATGTGGAGGAGCTCAAAAAAGGGCAATCAGTGAAGATAAACAAGGGAGATGTTCTGCCACAAACAGTGTTGTTTTAAAATATTGAACTAGTATTCTAAGTTTCTGGTATATTGTTAAGGAAATTGTTATGTATCTGAATGTAGATGGGGTTGAGAGAAGAGGCTAATAAAAGAGAGCATATGAAAGCTACATTTCTATGTAGATACTTGATGGAGCTTGCAATGTCATAGATCTGTGTTTTATTATTTCATATTGAGGTTATTTTACCTCCACTACAGTTGTACCCAAAGTGGTGTTGTTAAAGGGCCTTCATCTAAACCCTGCTGAATATATGGTAAACTGATTTATGGGAATACCAGCTTGTTCATAAAATGCTTTGCATACATGAATTGCTCAAACCTGTGCCTGCAAACAGTTGTGTGAACTGGCCTTCACATTTTGTCTTAACATGATATGATTTATTGACTGCATTTATATCCTACCTTTCTTCTAAGGAGATCAAGATGGTTCTCCAACCACCACCGTTGTTCCATCACGGCTTTGTCTTCACAACAATCCTGTGAAGTAGGTCAGGCTGAGAAAGTGTGACCAGCTCAAAATCACCCAGTGAGCACTGTGGCTGACCTGGTTCTTCCAAGTCCTGGTCCAGCACTCTCATCCATACACCACATTGGTGGTGGTGGTGGTATGCTTCTGTTTCATTATGGTCACACATTTCCCAGAATTATCTAAAGTAAATTATTTATTAATTTATTAATTTCTTTATTACATTTGTATACTGCCCCATAACCGAAGCTCTCTGGACGGTTTACATAGAATTAAAACAATTAAAAACAATATACAAAAATTAAAACAGCAACAACATATAATATACACACAATACGCACATACATTTAAAACCGCTATAACAGCCTGAAAAAGCTACAAAAACAAAAACAAACCCAGGCTCCTCAAATACTGCCAAATGCCTGAGAGAAGAGGAAAGTCTTGACCTGGCGCCAAAAAGATAACAATTTTGGCGCCAGGCGGGCCTCATCAGGGAGATCGTTCCACAATTGAGGGGCCGCCAAAGAGAAGGCCGTCTCCCTTGTTGCTGACCACCAAGATTCCCTCGGAGTAGGCACTCGGAGGAGGGCCTTAGATGTTGAACATAGTGTTTGGGTAGGTTCATGTCAGGAAAGGCGTTCCGTCAGATATTGTGGTCCCAAACCATGTAAGGCTTTATAGGTTAAAAACAGCACCTTGAATCGGGCTCGGAAACATACAGGCAGCCAATGCAAGCGGGCCAGAGTAGGTCTTATATGCTCGAACCTTCTGGTTCCAGTTATCAATCTGGCCGCTGCATTTTGCACGAGCTGCAGTTTCCGAACCACCTTCAAAGGCAGCCCCACGTAGAGTGCATTGCAGTAATCTAACTTGGAGGTTACCAGAGCATGGACAACTGAAGCCAGGTTATCCTTGTCCAGATAGGGACGTAGCTGAGCCACCAACCGAAGTTGGTAGAAGGCACTCCATGCCACTGAGACCACCTGAGCCTCAAGTGACAGAGATGGTTCTAGGAGAACCCCCAAGCTATGAACCCGCTCCTGCAAGGGGAGTGCAACCCCATCCAGAACAGGTTGAAGACCCTCCATCCAGTCAGCAGAACTAGGGGTGTGCACTGGATCGGCTCCGATCCATGATCTGGAGCCGATCCAGGGGAAATCGGATGCAATTATCTGCTTTCCGATCACCCCTCTGGATCGTTCGATCTTTTCTGAACTGGTTCGGAAGGACACGATCCGGTTCAGAAAATATTGGAGGATCAGCGGGCGCCCACTGGCACCCGCTGCCGCTTCCATTGGCGGGCGCCAGTGGGCGCCCGCCGATGGAAACAGACGGCCCGGCCAGGTGAGGATCATGGGGGGGAGGAGGGAGGGGAGGAGGGAGGGAGGGAGGCCCACTTACCTGCCGGGGCGTCTTCTTCCTTCACCTGCCGGAGATCTACTGAGAACTAGGCTTCGTGGCCTAGTCCTCAGTAGATCACCTGGTGCTCTACTGAGGACTAGGCCGCAAAGCCTAGTTCTCAGTAGGTCTCCGGCAGGTGAAGGGATGCCCCAGCAGGTAAGGAGACCCGCAAGGGGGGGCTTACCTGGGGGGGGGCTGTCCGCTTCCATCGCCGGGCGCCAGCGGGCGCCCACCGATGGAAGCGGAAAGCCCGGCCAGGTGAGGATCATGGGGGGGGAAGCACACAGCCCGGCCAGGTGAGGATCATGGGGGGAGGAGGGAGGGGAGGAGGGAGGGGATCCACTTACCTGCCGGGGCGTCTTCTTCCTTCACCTGCCAGAAATCAAATGAGAACTAGGCTTGGCGGCCTAGTCGTCAGTAGAGCGCCAGGTGATGACATCATCACCTGATGCTCTACTGAGGACTAGGCTGTGAAGCCTAGTTCTCAGTAGATCTCCGGAAGCTGAAGGAAGAGGACACCCCGGCAGGTAAGGAGGAACATGGGGGGGCTTACCTGCCAGGGCCATCCACTGCCATCCACTGCTGCCCAAGCGGCAGCGGATGGCAGAGGATGCCACTGGCAGGTAAGGAGAACCGCGAGCTGGGGCTTACCTGGGAGGGGCTGTCCGTTTCCATTGGCGGGCGCCAGCAGGTGCCTGCCGATGGAAGTGGACAGCACGGCCAGGTGAGGATCGTGGGGGGGAGGCTCACCTGGGGGAGCTGTCTGCTTCCATCGGCGGGCACCAGTGGGCGCCCACTGATGGAAGCAGACAGCCTGGCCAGGTGAGGATTGCGGGGGGGAGGAGGGAGGGGAGGAGGGAGGGGGGATCCACTTATCTGCCGGGGCGTCTTCTTCCTTCAACTGCCAGAGATCTCCTGAGAACTAGGCTTCGCGGCCTAGTCCTCAGTAGAGCGCCAGGTGATCAACTGGTGCTCTACTGAGGACTAGGCCGTGAAGCCCAGTTCTCAGTAGATCTTTGGCAGGTGAAGGAAGAGGACGCCCCGGCAGGTAAGGAGGAGCGTGAGGGGGGGCTTACCTGCCGAGGCCATCCGCTGCCATCCGCTGCTGCCTGGGTGGCAGCAGATGGCAGAGGATGCCCCCGGCAGGTAAGGAGAACCGCGGGGTGGGGGGCCTTACCTGCTGGGGCTGTATGCAGGCGCCCGCAGGCACCCGCGGGCAGCCCCAAGAGGTAACCGTGGTGGGGGAGGGACAGGGAGGGCGGAGTTAGGCCCCCACTCACCCACCCGCCGCCATTTTTTCCACATAGACTTGCATTGGGGGAAAGCTTTCTTTCCCCCAATGCAAGTCTATGGGGAAAACAAAAATGGCAGCCAATCCAAAAATCAGATGTCCGATTTTTGGATCGGGATCGATCCCAATCCGGTCCGGGGGGCCTCCGATTTTGTCCGATCTGATCCGGGACAAAATTGGAGGTCCCAATCTGGCTCCTGATCCAATCCGGGGGGTCCCTGCACATCCCTAAGCAGAACCACCCACTAACAGTGTCTCAGTCTTGTCTGGATTGAGTTTCAGTTTATTAGCCCTCATCCAGTCCATTGTCGCAGCTAGGCATTGGTTCATCACATCCACAGCCTCACCTGATGAAGATGAAAAGGAGAAATAGAGCTGCGTGTCATCAGCGTACTGATGACAGCGCACTCCAAAACTCCGGATGACTGCACTCAATGGTTTCATGTAGATGTTGAACAGCATGGGGGACAAGACTGACCCCTGCGGAACCCCATACTGGAGAATCCATGGGGTCGAGCAATGTTCCCCAAGCACCACCTTTTGGAGCTGACCTGTCAAGTAGCAGCGGAACCACTGCAATGCAGTGCCTCCCACTCCCAACTCAGCCAGTCGTCCCAGAAGGATACCATGGTCAATGGTATTGAAAGCTGCTGAGAGATCAAGGAGAATCAACAGAGTCACATTCCCCCTGTCTTTCTCCCGACATTGGTCATACAGGGCGACCAAGGCTGTTTCCGTACCAAAACCAGGCCTGAATCCCGACTGAAATGGATCCAGATAATCGGTCTCATCCAAGAGTGCCTGGAGCGGGACCGTGCCCAGGAATGGAACATTTGCTACTGGGCTGTAGTTATTAAGATTTTCAGGGTCCAAGAAGGATTTCTTTAGGAGTTGTCTCACCGCCGCCTCTTTCAAGAGGCCTGGGACTACTCCCTCTTGCAAAGAGGCATTAATTACTTCCCTGGCCCAGCCAGTTGTTCCATCCCTGCTAGCTTTTATTAGCCAAGAGGGGCAAGTATCCAATATGGAAGTGGTTGCACGAAAGTGCAGCATTTTAAAGAATGCAACATCTGATTTGGAATTCATTACACTCAGAGGAGTGAAGAGGTGAGATGGAAGGGATGGAGTATACACAACCAAACTCCCATACAGATTAATGCCAGGAGGTTTATATGGCAACAGGACTGTATATAATTTAAGTTGATTTTGATCCTTCTTATTTAGTACTCAGATTTACCATTATGTCACCTACCAGGCATTAAAGCATGAAAAAAAACCTAAATTGATGTGTTTGCCTTTACAGTGTTTAGAAATGCTACAGCTGCGATACTATACCCATATACCTGGGAGTAAACCCCATTGAACTCAGTGGGACTTATTTTTTAGTCACTTCTGAAATTACACTTCAGCTATGCCAGAGGAAGAAAAGATTGTTTCTAGGTTGCAAATATTCATGCATTTCAGCATGGGCACATTTTCAATTGCCTGTTCATATGGTTGTGTTTGAGTTTTTTATTATTATTATTTTAATGAAATGCTAAAGAACAGGATAAAATAAAATAAAAAAATGGGGGGGGGGAGAAAACAAATGCCAAATCCCAGTTGGCCACACAATAGCATCCTGAATTATATTGGTAATATTATTAACATACTTGTAGTCAGCCTTTTGCTCAAATTTTTATCTTCCAGCCTTCAGAATTATTGCGTATAATTATAATAATCAAAAGTGATCAACAGTATTTCTCTTAAGGATGGCACTGTAAACATTTCCAATTACACCAAAGTTAATATGTTTTGCTTGACTGCAATTATTATTTTGATTTCCTTCCAAGATTTACACAGGCTGTAGCCATTTAATTAAGCAAGTTTCCTACTTCATATTGACATACATCACCCCCCCCCCCCGGTAAGCTTTTCAATTTCTAAGTGACCAAACACTGAAAATTGTTTTACTTTCTTCTTACCATCCACACCCCTATTTTTAAACCTATGCGGAGAAGGCACCCTTCCTATAATTGTTGTTCATCAGTAGATTTAAATCTCAGTGTGTGAGGCGGCGGGGTGGGGGTGGGGGTGGAGCGAGTAATGTCTTTTAAACTAATACCATGTCATCTCTTTAATCATGCTGATGCTGAATAATTCAGCCACTCTCTGGAATTTGCAGGGCAAGGATCTATAGCTCTATCTCTCACTGGGGGGAGTTTATTATTACTGAGCCTGACAGCAGAGAACTCTGGCAGGTTAATTGCTCCAGTCCGACTAGCTGGGAGTTTGCTGTTGATATATAGTGACTAAAGGGAGTGAAGGAGATTGACTGTGCCTGTTACAGCACAAATATCTTCATGCGCCTCAGGTTCCTCAGAAAGATATGAGAAATAAATGTTCGCTGTTCATTTTCTGTCTGCACAATACAAATAGCCTCAGGCTGAACATGGCAACTGCAGCATACCAATATATATATATATATATATATATATATATATATATATATATATATATGGAATTCACAAATTAACATTATTACAAACATTTCTGCCCGAAATGGCTGAAAATCAATTTCAGCACACTTTACATTTTAATAAGGTGCCAAGGAGATAAATCAGTCCCATTCTAGGGGATGCTTGGCTGGCAATGATGTCTGATCATCTCCTGCCTTAAAAGATATGATATTGTGCCAAACCAGTGTTAATTGAAGGTGCGGGACATGTAAGTGCTAGTTAATGAAGTAACCTCATGCTGGTTATGTTGGGCCATTAATCCAGTTTAGACATCCAGTTTGCTAAGGACAGCTGCCCCTACTCTTGCTATAATAAGGAAGCAAAACTAAAGTTGGAATTACTGAGAACGTGTATCAGCATCAAGTGAACCAGCTGGTATTTTCTTGAAGGAGGTTATAAAAGCTTCCTCTCACACCCCCACCTCATAATCCTGTACAATTCCAAAGTGGAGAGCAGGCAGTTGCTACAACACAAAAGGAACAATTGTGTGCCCTTTTTCTAGGCCTACACACTACTGACTTGCCCCTTCACAGGCCTTGTCTAGATATACAGTTGCTACCAGGGCAGGGCCTAACATTAGGCAGAGGGAAGCAACTGCCTCAGGCAGTAGATGCTGGGGACAGGGAGTGATGGGAGATGTTGGGGGACAGAGCTATGTGTGCCACACTCATCCTGCCCTGTGTACCGCCAAACCAGCCTATTGCCCTCCCGTTGTGGTAGAGGAAGGTTAGGCCTCATCTTAAGTATTGTGTTCAGATCTGGGCACCACACTTCAAGAAGGATGCAGACAAGCTGCAGCGTGTTCAGAGGAGGGCAACAAGGATGATCAGGGGTCTAGAAATAAAGCCCTATGAGGAGAGACTGAAAAAACTGGGCATGCTTAACCTGGAGAAGAGAAGATTGAGGGGAGACATGATAGCACTCTTCAAATACTTGAAAGATTGTCACACAAGGGAGGGCCAGGATCTCGTCTCGATCATCCCAAAATGCAGGACACGGAATAATGGGCTCAAGTTATAAGAAGCCAAATTCTGGCTGGACATCAGGAAAAACGTCCTAACTGTTAGAGCAGTAAGACAATGGGACCAATGACCTAGGAGGTTGTGGGCTCTCCCACACTAGAAGCATTCAAGAGGCAGCTGAACAGCCATCTGTCAGGTATGCTTTAAGGTGGATTCCTGCATTGAGCAGCAGGTTGGACTCGATGGCCTTAAAGGCCCATTCCAACTCTACTATTCTATGATTCTATGATGCTCTTCTGTTGCCAGTAGGGTAGCAACTTGAGAATCGCCGAAATAGAGTAGAATCTGTTTTCTTTCTTTTAACCCATAGTGAGTGACTACTTTTAAAATTTCTGCACAGTAAGAGTTTAAATAATCAATAACTTGCATCATGCTTGAAATTTGGCCCCTTTTAATCCTTACTAAGTCTATCCTGGTAGAAGAGAGAGGATGCTTTTCCCCTGGTGTTATTAAAGGGAATCTTTAGGCTTTGCCCAGCATTTCTTAGGCAATTAGCCCTTTTCTATCTGATTATTGTACTCATTAGCAGCACTTCAGTAGCTTGCAGGCCACCACCACCTTTTATGGGGAAAATGGAAACTAACAAGCCTGTTACTTTGTTGGAGAGAATTCTCCATGAAATGCCAACCCTTCGATAGCAGAGGGTCATTTTCAGAAAGGGAGCCCTTTTTCTCATGTTGAGGGATGATGCACATAAACTCTGAGGTTGAGTTTATAGGTCAGCCAGGACATGCAATGATACAGTATAGTCAATTAATGTTAGCCCCTCCCCTATACCACACAGATGATGATGATGATGATGATGATGATGATGCTTTCATTTCACTTATTACATTTCTTTTTGCTGCCCCATAGCCAAAGTTCTCTTATGGTTTACAAAAATTAAAAACCATTAAAACACAATATGCAGAGAACAAAAAGATAGGTATTTACATAAAACTGCCAACAACATATATCTAAAAACAATTTGTTGAACCATCACCCAAGACAATCAAGTACCTAGCAGACCACCTTCCCTTATACATACCCAGGCAACCTTTTAGCTCAGCAGAGGAGGTCTTGCTGAAATGACCGGAATGTCACCATGAAATAACCAGATGGCAGGCCTTCCCTCTAGACAGACACTTTCCAGTTGTGTTATATGACGCTGCCGCCAGTGCAAAGCCATCTAGGGGCAAAGGCCCTTTACTCCGATTTTAAAAAGTCAGCCATTTACCCCGACTTTCTTTAGATTGGAGCAGGCTGGCCAGGGAAGGGGATGGAGCAGCGAGCTATCAGCTCGCTGCACCGCCTCCACAGTCCTCCCCCCCATTTTGTTTTTAAAAAACAAAAAAACCTTCCTGGAGAATAGGGAAGCCAATGCTCCCAGCCACCCCTCCAGGTGATGCTGGGCAGGTGTGGGTGCGGTGGCGGCTGTGGCGGCAACAGGAAAAGCCGCCGTGGCACTCCTGCTATGAAGACTGTCGGCAGGAGCGTCAATGCGCGGCGCACCAACTGCTGCCACCATGCCGGAAGAAGTGCCATGAAGAGGTGGCCTCTGTACCAGCACCCACCATCTGAAAAACCCTCCCACGTATAGTTTGGGAGGCAGAAAATGTGGCATCTTTAAAATGCCTCCTAAATACAAACTTGTTTGCCCAGGCTTTTCCTGGGCTGTAAGTAAACTAATTATGCCATTCCATTTTACTGCTCCTTTACTGTGTAAGTAAGTATTTATACTGTGCTTTAATATGGTGTTTTTAATATTGCATGTTATTATATTATGATTATTATGATTATTTATTACATTTATATACCGCCCCATAGCTGAAACTCTCTGGGCGGTTTACAAAAATTAAAAGACTGAACATTAAAAGGCAATATACAAGATTTAAAACCATAAAACATAAAACAGCAGATATTTAAAACATTTAAAACTTTTAAGCCTGGCCACAAAGTCAGTTAAAACCTCAAATTAAGCTGTTAAAATGCCTGGGAGAAAAGAAAAGTTTTGACCTGGCGTCGAAAAGATGTTGGCGCCAGGCGGGCCTTATCGGGAAGGTCATTCCATAATTGGGGGGCCACTACAGAGAAGGCCCTCTCCCTTGTTCCCATCCTCCGAGCTTCCCTTGAAGTAGGCACCCGGAAGAGGGCGTTTGATGTTGAGTGCAGTGTACGGGTAATTCATGTCGGGAGAGGCGTTCCATCAGGTATTGTGGTCCCAAACCATGTAAGTAGGGTGACCAGATTTTAAAAATCAAAATCCCGGTCCCCCACCCACCCAAAACAACCCCCCCACCAAGCCACCCCCCAAAAAAAAAAACAGCCTGGACCTACCGCTGGGTTCCTCCGCCGCCCGCGCGGGGTCCTCCGTCGCCGCCCGCGCGGAAGAGGCGGGAGAGGGGCCGGATCCGGAAGTGACGTAACCAGCCCTCTCCCGACTCTTCCGCGCGGCCTCTGGCCTTACGAGCCCGGCAGTGGCGGTGAAGGCGGTGGAGGAGCCCGGGAAGCGGCTGCCCCAGCAGGTAAGTGCCCCCCTTCGTGCTTACCTGCTGGGGCGGCCGCTTCCCGGGCTCCTCCACCGCCGGGTCTACTGCCGCTCCTTGCTTGCTGCCACCGCCGCGTGACCCCCCGCCACCCCGGTTTGCCCCCCCGCCCCCCGGTTGGGCTGGTTTGCCCCTGGATTCCCGGTTAGGACCGGGAAATCCCAAGCCACCTGGTCAGCCTACATGTAAGGCTTTATAGGTTAATACCAGCACCTTGAATCGGGCTCGGAAACATACAGGCAGCCAATGCAAGTGGGCCGGAATCGGTCTTATATGTTCGAACCTTCTGGTCCCTGTTACCAATCTGGCCACTGCATTTTGCACAAGCTGCAGCTTCCGAACCGTCTTCAAAGGCAGACCCATGTAGAGTGCATTGCAGTAATCTAACTTGGAGGTTACCAGAGCATAGACAATTGAAGCCAGGTTATCCCTGTCCAGATAGGGACGTAGCTGGGCCACCAGCTGAAGTTGGTAGAAGGCACTCCGTGCCACCGAGGCCACCTGAGCCTCAAGTGACAGAGATGATTCTAGGAAAACCCTCAAGCTACGAACCCAGTCCTTTAGGGGGAGTGCAACCCCATCCAGAACAGGTTGAACACCCTCCATCCGGTCAGAGGAACCCCCCACTAACAACATCTCAGTCTTGTCTGGATTGAGTTTCAGTTTATTAGCTCTCGTCCAGTCCATTGTCACAGCCAAGCACTGGTTCAACACATCCACAGCCTCACCTGATGAAGATGAAAAGGAGAATGTTAATGTTGTAAACTGCTGAGAGATTTTATTATATTCAGTGGTATATAAATGTTACAAATAAATACTAATTTAAGCTCATTATATGCTGCCAAATGCCTGAGAGTAGAGGTGCCAAAAAGATAACAATGTTGGCACCAGGTGAGCCTCATCAGGGAGATGATTGCATAACTGGTGGGGCCACCACTGAGAAAGCCCTCTCTCTTTTTGCCACCCTCCGAGCTTCCCTTGGAGGAGGCACATGGAGGAGAGCCTTGCATGCTGAGTGTAATTTATGAGTTGGTTCATGCCAGGAGAGGCAATAATGATGATCTATATTTTTATACTGTTTCTCAATTGTATAAATCCTGAAACAGTTTACAACAGCATAAGACAATAAAATAGAGATTGTTCCAGGCAGCTCATGGATGGGGGAAAGCCGAAGTAAAAAGATACATTTTCAATCAATGCTCAAACATGCCTGATGGACTGCAGAGCAGAAATCACTCCACAGGGTGAGTACTATCACAGAGAAGCCCATTTCCATGCCAGTACCAAACAGAAATCTGTGGTATGTACCAGATCTTCCACCTGAATACCCATCTGTGAATAGGTCCACTTTCTATGATTCTTACAACACTATTGTCTGAGCAGTGCTTATTGGATCTGGTTGGCGAATGGATGAGAACAACTTAGACATACAGGCATAGCTGGATAATAAACTGGTGACAACTTTATTGACTCACTTGAATAGGCTTGGCAGCGGCATAGGGCATGGATCCTGTAATTGGCCAGCCCACTTGCTGGCCACTTCCACTTCCTGGCCTGCATGCCAGGGGCACTGGTGGTGGATGGTAGGGTCAAGGACACACCATGGCATGGACCATTACTGTGAATACCTTTCTACCTGTTTGCAGAAGTCAGAATTGGTGTGTTCTTAAAGAACAATCCTAGAGACAATTATTTAATATTAAGGAACAAAAAATGATTAATGTTTAGTCTTAGAACATAACTGAAACACTAATATATATAATAGGCGTAGAGAGACAAACAAATCTTGTCTAATCTTCTTGAAGACTTCTTACCAACTGTCATCAACAACCGTAACTGTCATCAAGAGCAGATAGAACCAGGAAGTAAACCTGAGAACTGCATCATGGGACGCACATAGAATCTTCAGGTTAAAGAGATACTAACCAATCAAAATATAGAAACACAGTACCAACATATTTCTAACTGATTAACTATCTGATTTTCTTGCACACTTGATGTTGATTACATCTAACACTACCACCCTGGGGTACACCACGGCATGGACCGCTAATGTCAACCCCTTTTCCACCTCCCCAGATGTGGCCAGCTTGCAGCCCCCATGCTGGTCTGGTCTTGGCATCACATCTCCAAGATCCCTTATGGGAATCCTCACCGTGGGGGAACAGTTAGGCCAATCCTGCTCCCCTCATCCATGGATCCAGCCCAGTGCCTATCACGCCTACGTAAGTTGTGACAAATGTTATAAAATTAAGCATCCACACAGAATATACTGATAGTTCAGATAAACTTATTTACTATGGAATTAATCTTGCAATGGGGTCTTTGCCCATTGGTGTGCAGGTAAAATTCCTTTCCAGCTCCATTAACTGGCAACCACTTCTGCCACTGCAAGACATCTTACTACCAAGAGTGGATGGGTGGGGAAATCAGCAACTGCAATCCTGGAACCACATGGGAGGTTTGCCTTTTGGAGCCTAAGGTTGAACTGGAGGCAGAACAAAGAAGAGATCTCACTCTGCTGGGTCCGCCTCTTTGGTCACACCCCATCATCATGCTGATCGGCTCACCAGTCCCCTCCTGGAAAGAAGATGCTGCTGCTGGGTCTGTGCTGCTATGGAGGCTGTGCCATGGCCCTCCCCCAGCCTTTCTCCCTTTGCTGCCAGCCAGCACTCCTCACAATTCACTGCTCCCCTATTAAGCGGGGAACTCAGCTTTTGAGCAAAGCTAAAGTGCAATCTGTCATTTGCAATTTTCCTTTTCAGTGCTGAGAAGTTTATTGATTTCTCAGAAATTCCCAATGCAGTCCTATACTTGTTTACTCAGAAGTAAACCCCACTGAGTTCAGTGGGGCATATTCCTGTGTGTGTGTGCGTAAGATTCCAGCCTAGGTAATTCTGTCATATACTCTTGTTTTACATTTGGGTAACTAAAGGCACAATCCTCTGCATTTTTAGACAGAAAAAAAGTCTTAAAACTCCCAGCGTGCCCTAGCCAGCATGGCTGGCTGGAGAATGCTGGGAAATGTAGGATTTTTTTTTCTGTTCAAACTTACATAGGAATGCACCTTAAAGCTGCATTCCTATACCCATTTACCTGGATATACGCCTGCTGAACTCTGCAGGGCTTACTTCTGAGTTAGCTAGGCATAGGATTGTTAAATTCCAATTCATTTATTTTTCTCTCTCTAACATTCCAATTTCTTCTGCTGCTTCCTTTCTTTATGTCATGCTAGAGCCAAGTCTCCATCTTTATGTTCTCAGTTTGTGGAAACCATTCCGTTTACCCCCAAGACTATGGCTGAATTCGGATGACACATTAAGCAACTGGGATGGGGGAAACAATCGTCAGTTGTTTTGACTATCGTGTCGTCCGAATGCTGCCATAGTCAACTCAGCGCTGATCCTAATCCAAACTACGGTTGATTATTTCTTACCATGTTGTGTGGGGAGTACCCCCTAGATGAACAACTGTAAAGTTGTTTATTACCCCACCATTGACTGTCGTGTTGTCCAAATTCAGCCTATGTCGATTTCAAGACTGCAACTTTTTAAATAATAATCTAATAGCAAAGGCCATATGCAACCTTGTCCTTATTTCGATATGCACTCTCCTAGTTCTCTCTCTAAGCAGGTGTTTCTTTACCCCTGGATCTATTTAGCTTCAATCCTAAATGCACAGTACTTTTTCTCACCAATTCTTAAAAACATTCTGGATACAGTCATCCTGCAATGGGTGATGTGTAAGTTTCTTTTCTGTCCTCATAATTTCTGTTTCCATTATAGTAGTAGTAGTATAAAGCCCATGTCGCCATGGGTGCTAGTAGCCTGAGGATGAATCATAAGACTCATCTACACCTGCAGCCCTTTGGGGAGTGGGAAGGGACGATCACAGAGTTTTCCACTTCCAGGATCATCCCTCAGGATACGCAAGGATGACCTCGTGACCACCCTGGGATAAATGGCAGGTGTAGATTAAGCCATACTGTTCCTTGAATCCTACTATGTCAGTTTTCCAGAAGCTGTATGTAGGTTACTTTCCTTCAGCGCAACTGGGAACTTTTGTCCCTCGCTTTCTTATACCTCTCACAACTGAACATCATCCGCTTCTTTCCCTCAGGCCTCAAGCTCACCTG
This sequence comes from Anniella stebbinsi, assembly GCA_029215795.1. Taxonomy (NCBI): domain Eukaryota; kingdom Metazoa; phylum Chordata; class Lepidosauria; order Squamata; family Anniellidae; genus Anniella; species Anniella stebbinsi. Next base: position 80,064,747 of record JARDYH010000002.1, on the reverse strand, counting down.
CTTCCCTCTTCCACAACATTTTAAACCTGGCATTTCCTAGGGCAGCTTCTTTTTCTTCTCTGTTACCATCTCAGAGTGTTCACTGCTGCTTCCAACACTATCGCAGCTGCCAACATGGTGGCTCCGAGATCAGGCCCGACTCACAAAGCTCAAGCCAATTCAGGATTGGGTGCATACCTATTCTGAGCAGGGTTACACTCCCTCTGAAAAATAAGGAGATGCCTGTCTCTTTGTCCCACAAAGGATTGTTGAAGGTACAACTTTTCAGTGGCTGCATCAATATTATGGAACACTTTATCCCAATTTTTCCTGGTGTTTTATTTAAAGCTATTTTATTTAAAGCTATCTGTAAGTTTCTGCTTTCATACTTTACTCTGTTTTTATTTTTAAAAAAACATTTTACTGTATTGTTTTGTATTACTTTATATTTTACTATGGTTTTAAATTGTTGTCCATCACTCTGAGTGATCCACAGGCTCTATCAGGGCAGTATACAGATCTCTATATAAATAAAATAAATAGTGGATTTGCAAAATGTTTATAACTAAATCTGAAAAATGAATATATTTCAAAAAGCATTGGAAGTAACATGATGCATTCTCAGCAGCAGCAACAACAACAACAACAACAGCAACAACAACAACAACAACAAACCAAATAAAAGCCTCCCCAATTCTAGCCTTTCCCTGGACATTTTCAGCCAACCAAAAAGACCAGACTTATGAAACTTCTTGAACAGTACACAAACGACAGAGGCGTAATCTTTATCAGGTGGAAGAGGTGCCAAAATGTTTCCAAAGCATGCCCCCTTCATTGAACACTGCATTATATATACTGTACTATCTATATTAATAAATTGGACATAAAAGCATTAACACCAAATATTGAGATGAGCACATAGGAATTTAACTACTCCACTCCTGAAAACATCAGTTGGAGTTATATGGATGTATCCCACAAGAATGCTTCGAAAATGACTGCTTGAGATTTCAGTAGTTGGCATTTGCTTAAAAAAAAAATAGGAAAAAGGAAAATGCTTTGAAAAGCATTCTATTTAAAAAGAAGAAAAACAAAGAAGAACGATAATAAGCTGCAATAAAGCCCACCTGCAAAGATTCCCAGTGCTGCTAACCACTTGAACTTTGGGGGCTAAATTCAAAAGCAACATGTTAAGAGGATGAAAAGCAGATTTTGTTAAGTGGTTCTATAAATTTCATACGTAAGCTATGTATATAACTGAACTACGCTACTTGTTCCACTCACTGAAATTCGTTGAGACTCACCTCTAGAACTGGCCTGTAGTTGTCACTGCAAAGACATTGATATTAGTTATGAGAAATTCGTCTACTTGACAGTAATCATGCAGTCTCTCTCTATATGCTCAGGTTCCTCAGTAGCATCTCTCAGTAGCTGTGCCTTCAACTTTCTCCTGCTAGCCAGGGTATCATACACAACTCTTCCTTCTTGTCTCTAAAAAGAAGAGTAGTGTTTCCAAAATGATGACAGGTAGTATTTTCCAAATGTGAAATTGATTGCCACAGTCCTTTTGATTACAGGGGGAAAAAATTGGAAAAAAATGGAAACAAAACAAGAGCCCAAATTAAAGGAGATATAGAACAGGTTGTTGAATTTGAAATATTATTTTCATGGAAGGCAGAAAAATGATGTTAATATAAATTAAAGAGATAGACGCTATTAAGGACAAGAACAAATGACTTCAATGGATTGGACACCATTCGTGTTTTTGGTTTTTAAAAAGGAAAAGGAAAAATGTATGTTTTAATAATAGGTTTCTCCTGAAGAACATTGAGGGGAAAGATGATGAAAGAAAAAGAAACAAATTGCTTGAAGTGGAAATTCAAAATGCATAGAGAAGTTCTTTGAAAACAAAAATAGTCCTGATAGTGCTTTCTGTTACAGGAATTTGCTTCTTTAAAAAAACTGCAGAAGACCAGAGTAGACCACAATGTCTTTTCAAAAAAGGGTTAATGCCATCTTCCCATTATTATCTATTATATCAACAGCATAAAGAATGGGGAAAGAAAGAACTCTCTACCCTTGATCCAAATTTCTCAAGCAGCTTTCTCTTAGCTGGTGCGCTCCAGATCTGTTGGACTACAATTCCCACAATTCCCAGCCAGCTTGGAAGGCACCATACCCAACTTCTCAAGCCTTAGGCAGGGGAGGGGAGAAGTCAAGGGCCATGTCTACACCAGCCATTTATCCTGGGGTCATCCCTAGGTCATCCCTGTGTGCCCATATGATACACAAGGGATCCCAGGATCAACCGGGGATGATCTAGGGACGACCCCAGGATAACAGAAAGTGGAGATATCCCAGATTTTCCTGGTCCTGGGACCATGTTGAGTGTGCTGCACACTCCCAGGGTATGAAATGGCACAGAGCCATGTGGGGTGGCTCCATGCAGGTGGAGGGGCAGCAATTTTGCCATCCCCAGGATGGCAGGTGGGAGGGGGTTGGGAGCGGGTTTTTTTTTAAAAAAACTTACCTTTCCCATGGATTTGGGCCATGCGGCTCTTCTTCAGTATTTTTAAAAAGCACCTATGATGCCCATGACATCCCTCTTTCCTTCTGGGACATTGTGTGGTGGTCTAGATGCTGGTGGGGGGAATCATGGAAGCAGAAAAGGACTGCAATCCTCCCCCTCCCTCCCTCAACACCCTTAGGTGAGCCCAAGGGATATTTGTTTGTTTGTGAAGCCTTGCCACCAAACAGTGCTCAAGGTGGCTAGCAGCAGTAGTAGAAATTCAGTAAGTCTGCAATACCCACTGAGATGGGAGTAGGCCTCACTGAAATTGTGGGGCTTACCCCTGAGTTAACATGTCTAGTACTGAGCTGTAAAGCTGCGATCCTATATACACTTACCTGGGACTGAGAGCAAGTCCCATTGAATTCAATAGGGATTACTTCTGAGTAGATATGTATAGGATGGTGTTGTAAAACAGTGATAAAATACAAAGTGGAAAGAACAAGATAGATAAAATATCAATAAAAATTACCTGTTAAAGCCAATTGCCACATATTTAGTAGGGATGTGCATCAGATTGGGTCCGATCCGATTCCTATCCCGGCTTCTGGATTGTCCGATCTGATCCGAACCAGTCCGAAATGACCCAATCCGGTTTGGATAAGATCGGAGGATCAGACCTCCTCCTCCCCCTCATGCTCCTTACCTGCCGGGGCCGTCCACTGCCATCTGCTGCCCCCTTCTACTGAGAAACAGGCCACCCATCATCCCCGCCATCATCACCATGGGCCACCGCATCGCCCGCTGCGACCAGAAAATGTGGTGCCCTAATGAGAACCTAACCTCCCACAGCAATGACAGTGGTGACAATGGCGATGATGGTGGTAACAGCAGATGACAGTGATGGAGGCGGTGGATTGCAGCAGCAGGCAGCAGCAGGCAGGCAGCAGCGATGGCTGGCGGTGACAGTGATGACAGCGGGCGATGGCAATGTGGCAGCTGGTTAGTGGGGAGAGCTGGGAGAGGGTGGTGAGTCCAATGGACTCACTGCTGGCCTTGCTACCGGCTTTCCTGGGTGCCAGCTGCACAGCTGGCACCCAGGGACCTGCAAGGCCGAGTCGCCTGGGGGGGGGAATCTCACTTAGGCCTCAGCACTTAGGTAAAGTGGGGGGGCCCCGACGGCCCCCGAGTCAAATTGGGCCTGTTTCTGGGGCTCCAAAACGGCCCTCGAGGCGAATTGGCTGGGGGTGCATGCACACCCCTAGCAACTAGTGCTACCAGATCTGTCAGCTAGTGTTACCTGTTAAATTATTTTTTTCTTGTGCAAAAGTCACTTTTTTTGCAGCACTTTAAGGAAAAAGATCTACTCATTTTCCCATGAGGTACCACAGAATGAGGCAGCCCAGGACTGAAAGTAGACCAGCAAAGGGTAACTGAAATGATCTTGTAGGCCACATCTAACCTCTAACTATTGGGCTGCTAGTTGTCCTTCAAATTACGAAATATTTAGTATTATTAGTGATGCCTCCAAATTTTGTAAGTAGTTGGCTCATTGGTTGAAACTTGCAATGGTCACTTTTGTATTCTTATGAATTCATGATTGGATCAGGGGTCTGGAAACAAAGCCATATGATGAGAGACTGAAAGAACAGGACATGCTCAGCCTGGAGAAGAGAAGACTGAGGGGAGACATGACAGCACTCTTCAAGTACTGTTGTTCCTGCTGGCTTTATTGTTGGTTTTATTGTTTTAATTGCTGTTTTATTGCTTTTAAGACTTTATGTATTTTATTGTAAGCCATCTTGTGAGGGCTTTGTCCTGAAAGGTGGCCAAGAAAAGTTTTAAATAAATAAATACTTGAAAGGTTATCACACGGAGGAGGGTCAGGACCTCTTCTTGATCATCCCAGAGTGTAGGACATGGAATAATGGGCTCAAGTTACAGGAAGCCAAATTCCAGCTGGACATCAGGAAAAACTTCCTGACTGTTAGAGCAGTATGACACTGGAACCAATGGCCTAGGGAGGTCATGGGCTCTCCCACACTAGAGACATTCAAGAGGCAGCTGGACAGCCATCTGCTAGGGATGTTTTAGGGTGGATTTCTGCATTGATCAGGAGGTTGGACTTGATGGCCTTAAAGGCCCCTTCCAACTCTACTATTCTATGATTCTGAGAGCTTTGAGGCATGTACAGTCAGCTTCTCAACAAAACCAGGTCCACACATGCACTAAGTTGGTTGGTTTAACCTTTTTTTTTCTTTCTTAAGCAAATATGATGATGTCACTATCCCTTTAGCCAAATAACTATTCCCCCCTCTTTTGCTAACCAAAAGTGTACTTTAGTGAGGGTGGCACTGGAGTCTGTTACAAGGATACTGGAAAGGGAATCCAATTAGGAGGAGGTCTTTGTGGCCGGCTGGCTGGCATGGGTTTAGGCAAATGTATTTGTTGCTTATGTGGATATTAAGTAACCTCTGTACCATATATGTTCCTAGGAGTGGAGCACTAGAAATAATAAAGTCATGGAGGATGCAGCAACAGTGAAGGTGAGCTGAATCCCCCCCAGCTCAACCTGTTTCCTTTCCAAGAAACAAAATAATTTGACTAGATTATCAAGCAGGCCAGGTGAAAACAACCAATCAGGAAGGTGTACATAAAGTGGTAATGCATGACATCATGAGCCATTAGGCAATTCTATACTACAGCTCCCAAGATGCAGCTGGATATTGTGCAAGCACAAAAACTCATATACATAGAATGACTTCTTGAATTAAAGGAGAATTCTCATCTGAGAGTATACTGATGAATTCATTACTTTCTGAGGAAATAATGCATTTACTTGGGCTAGGTTTGCCCATCTCCTCCTCCTCCTCCTCCTCCTCCTCCTCTTCTTCTTCTTCTTCTTTTTCTCTGTAAGTAATCATTAATATGCATAATACAGTGTCTTCCTACAGATTATTACATGAGCTATTGATAACTTAATCATGTGTATGGGCAAGCTTCTGGTGGTATCCAGGATCTGCCGATGTTTGGAGATCCTCTCCCCCACACACCACAGTTCACCCCATTCAGCAGGGTCTCCTGACTCTCTGTGTAGCATTTTCAGGGACTGTCATGGGAAGGAAGGACAGGGAAGTCCATTTCCACCAGTGCAGTTGTTCCAGCATAAATCTGGACCCAACCCAGTCATGTTTTGTAACCTTATCCTGGTGCATCACTTGTAAGCTTCTCCAGTCCAATGTTAACTTGCTCACACAAGGAACCTTGAACTATTGCCAAAGCTGCATTTCTTTCATGACATAATTATATACCGATAATGGCGATCGCTAATATTCACTTTCATGTGATTAGTTAGGAAAATACAGGCAACAGAGAAATCAATTATAATTGGAAGTTTTATTTGTAAGTTTAAAGGCCTTCAATACACTAATGTTTTGTAGTATCATTTGTGATTTTCTGAAAGGTTTATAATATTTATGATTTTAAAAACTAGTGAGATTTCAATATTCATCATGCAATGGTGTGTGTGTGTGTCTAGTTGGAGGAGTCTATGGTTTTGTCGTGAGGAAAATCTGAAATGTCCTTTTTTTCTGGCGATACAGCCTGAACCAAAAAGTTTGTGAAAATTAAAGGAAAGATTTCTGGACTCAAAGAGGCTTGTACCATCCCCTCTTTGAAGATTAATGTCTGGTATTTGGACATAAACTACAGCTCTTTCCAAACAGGGTTGCCTCTGAAACTCAGTTGTCTCCGTAGTAAATGCCTTTTGCAGTATCTAAGTGCCATGTTGTCTAGACACTCTCCCTACCTAGTGTTTGGACCATTTTCAGCTCAGTAATATATTTCTATCAAGGGTGCAAACATAGTTGCCTCTGATAACTTGAAGTGTTCCTGTTAATAATGCATTCATGGTTGTGTTCCCAATGCACTCCGAGTAATGTGTCTTGAATTGCAGTTTCGGTATTTGTATGTCTGTCAGTCTCCATTTCAGTAAGTCAATTTGGGAGGATTATGCTCTTCAGACAGAATCTTTCTTGTTGGACAGCCATTTATCAGCAGTTCTTTCCCAAGAAATACTTGGGATAACACTTAAATTCCATTACTCATTAGCCATGCCCCTAAATCAAGCTAAGCCTTAAAATCAGTTAAAATAAACTAGCCAGACTTCTTCAAGAGCTACTCCTAAGAGCTAGGCTGACCATATGAAAAGGAGGACAGGGCTCATGTAACTTTAACAGTTGAAGAGAAAAGGGAATTTCAGCCAGTGTCATTTGTATGCAATTAGTTCCTGGTGGAATTCCCTCTTCATCACAACAGTTAAAGTTGCAGGGGCCCTGCCTTCTTTTGTATATGGGCACTCTAGTATAGTGCCTGCACCTTTAACTGTTGTGATGAAGAGGGAATATCACCAGGAACTAATTGCATACAAATGACGCTGGCTGAAATGCCCTTTTCTCTACAACTGTTAAAGTTAAATGAGCCCTGTCCTCCTTTTCATATGGTCAGCCTATAACAGCTTCAGTTGGGGGGCATGCAAAGACTCACAGCAACAAGCCCTGAAAGACAGTTTCTGATCATTATAACTTTTCTTCCAAGGAAAAATAGTAGTAGAGTTGCCATTCTTCACCAGTCGAAGGGCATCATCAGACGGGTGTGGGTGTGGGTGGGGAAGATCATGTTTCCTTACCATTGCTTTCCTCTAGCTTCTGTCCCAGGATACTTCCTCGTTCTTCTTATGGGGGAAGAAAGAGGAAGTAAACAATGACCACGTTGCCCATTCAGTGGGCATTTCATCGCACTACTTTTCCAGCACACAGCAGGAAATGGCATCATGTTTCGCTTCCCCCCCCCCCCCAGGTCAGATTTAAGGGGATCTATTTTGTTGCAGAAAGAAGACCAGAAGGAGCAGGAGACGTGAAGGAGATGGACGTCGTTGTCAAAAGGATCCGCAAAAAAACGTGAGTGGTCAGTAACGAGCATGTGATAAAATGCTCATCTGATGACTCTCTAAATCTTGAATTGCAACAAAACATTTTTAGGGTATCCTTTTGAGTCACCTTGAAAGTGACTCAAAAAGGAATTTCCTTCAGTTTTAATGAGAAACCTAGACCATGCTAAAACCTACAGTTATCTATGTAAAATGTCTTTCTGGAGCTTAGCTTATACTAATCTGAGTAAAAAAATAAATAAAAATTATTTAATATCCCACCTTTACCCCAAAACATGGCACTCATAGAAACTAGAAATAAAATCCAGATTAAAAACAAAATCTTAATTAAAACATAACATAAAACAAACACAATTAAAAACGTAAGATACAAGAAACAAATAGCATCAATCAATTACCAACCCATCCCTTCAGCAACAGGCCAGCATATATATCAAAAATCTATCTGAATAAAAACATCTTTGCCTAACAGTGGAAGGACAGCAGAGTGGACATCTAACTTCCTTCAGCAAGCAGCTCCAGATGTTTTGAAGATGGGTTTGTAGAAAATGAGGAATGCAGTGTTGTATAACAACTAGAACATTTATTGCCTCAAACAAACATATACTCTCCTACCTAGCTTCTCTTTAGCCCTGACTGACTCACTAAAGTGCTGAGTCCCTGACTGCTGTGTCACTTCCTGATTGGGTGAGTATTCCTTCAATCACGTGTCACTGACTTCCTCTTCCATCTGACTCCCTGCCCGTCTCCTTAGTTCTACCTAAGCAGCCACCAAGAAAGACCTCTCTCATATCTACACCAAATGTGCCTCTAATGGTGGCAGTACCAAGAGAAGGGCCTTCCCCAAAGATCTTAAAACCTGGGCAGGGTCATATGGGAAAAGGTGGTCTTTAAGGCAGCCTGGTCCCAAGCTGTATATGTCTTTATAGGTCATAACCAGCAGTCTGAATTCTACGTCGAAACAGATCAGTAGCCAGTTCAGATGTTGCGTGCTCCCTGTAACCAGATCTGGTCAACAGTTTGGCCACAGCATTCTGGACTAGCTCCAGTTTTTGAATAGTTTTCAAAGGCAGCTTCATGTACGGTGTGTTAAAGTCCAAACAGAATGTAACTAAGGCATGTGTGACCATGAACTGATCAAGTATCTCTAGGAATGGGTGCAGTTGGCACACTCGTCTCAGTAATGCAAACACATTCCTGATCATTTCTGAGACCTGGACCACCAGGTTCAGGGCTGAATCAAGGAGTGCATACAAGGTACAAGCTTGAGTTTTCAGGGAAAGTGTAAGCCCAATCTTGTGCATATTGAATCCCTTAATCTAACTTTCAACGAACAAGGACTAGCTCTATTTTATCTGGATTAAGTTTCAATTTGTTCACCCTTATCCAGTCTATTACTGCCATCAGACACTGATTTAGAACTAGAATAGTTTCCTTGGATTTAGATGGAAAAGAGAATAAGGTGTCGTCAGCATGCTGGTGTCACTGAACTGCAAAATTCCAGACAACCTCTTCTAGCATGTTCATGTATGTGTTGAATAACATGGGAGATAAGATGGATCATTGAGGGACACCACAGGCCAGTTGCCATGGTGTCAAACAGGAATCTCTCAGCACCATCTTCTGAAACTGCCTCTCAAAGGAGGACCAGTCACCATAGAAAAGTGGCTCCAGTCCCATCGCAGACAGATGTCTCAAAAGGATACCATGGCCAATGATTCTGTAAGCCATCAAGAGATTCAGCAGAACCAATGGGACACACTCCCCCTGTTTTTCCCTGCCAGTGGAAGTTTATTAGAGAAGAAGCTAGAAAAGACTACCCCTTGGCCAGAAGCTACAGAGCCTGGGAGAAGCCCTTGTACCTCTGGTTCAACAGCATCAATTTAAGATTAGGTCGCATACTCAATATGTTTTGCCTACTGATTGCCAGCTAGTGCAAATAATCGAATTGTTTTATTTTTGTACAAAAATTACTTATAGACACACCAGATATGGCATGTTTTTGTATCTGTTTAAGCAAAAAGAGCTTCTCAGTTTCCCAGGGGGAACTACAGTGTGGGGCAGCCCAGAACTGGAAGTAGGCCTGGGAGAAGCAGCCTAAATTATCTTGTGTAGACCCACATCTAGCCATTGGGGTGTTGATTGTATGTTTGACAAGCATAACTTCAATCACAATAGAATCTATATAGGCACTGGTAAAGAAGAAGAAATACACCTTCACTTATACCTCAATAAGGACAAAGAGGGCCCTAGACTGCACTTCTTTTGTACAGGGAAGTAGGCTGAGGTTTATAAAACACACGCCGTGATCAAATGTGTGAAGATTATTGCACTTTTTAGAAGTGCATCATATTTGAGCCTCTCTCCTATTCGGTAACTGTGAGCAAAAAAGAAGATGAACCTTTTGAGTCTTTAGTAATAGACCTTCAAGTACTCTTCAAAAGTGTTTTCTTATACATGAAGATTTAGTAGAGCACCATTATTTAATCTTGAAAAATAGGAGAGCTGCTTTGTCAGGGAATAGAGAGGGACACATATGCGTGTGCGCGCACACACACCACAAGGGGATACTTTGCACCAAGCTGTGATAATTGTATCAGCGGGTCATTACTGTTTAACAGCTCAATCTATTGTGCATGGTACAGCAGTGAAAGCATAGTGATGTCCATTCTTAATAATATACTGAGACAGGACATAAATTTTCTTCAGGTAGACGGGAGGAAGCATCGTTTCTTGTGTTTCTTCTTAAAAGCTCCACAATTTTTTAATTTTTTTATTTATTTTAGAAAAAAGCAATGTAGAAGAAATTATTAAATAAATGCATGTATGTAGGACTTTCTTTATGATCCATCTTTTGTTCTGACAGATTGGCCATCCTTTCCAAAACCAGAACATTCACAACTTCTTTTAAGATGTGCTTGAGAACTAAAATTCAGAAGCTACTAAGCCAAAGACACCTTGCTGTGGAACAGACCAACCCAACCTGCGATGTCCTGGAGTTGGAGGAAGAATTGCATGTGACAGGTAAGAAGGCGCTGTCAAAGGAAAATGGCATCTCCGTGTGTAATTCTCGCTTTCCTCCCTCTAATGTATCGATCAAATGCCTACATCACAGGTTTTATTTTTCCTGTCGTCGATGCAGACACCAACTGAAACAGCAGGATTCCCTTGGGCAAGCCAACGCACTGGTAAGACTGGGCTTATTTGTCTTGCACTTTCGGAATATGAAATAAAATGTGATGGCCTCAGGAGAGCAACAACCCTATTGCAGGGGTATTGGCACCTTTGTTTGGCATTCCAGCAGTGGGTAGAGCTAAGGGCATGAGGTGGATCCAAGAACAAAAGGACGTTTTCCATATCACTTCCCACCACATATTAAGTAACATCAAAATGGTACTATATTTGGGGCCGACATTTGTCTTGCGTTTGAATGAAGCAGGGATCAATAGAAGAAACTTTCAGAAGTGCTTCATGTCTGAAGATTTACACTGCTCCCGTTTGCAGAGATGAAAATATTTTTTTAAAAAATTTTTAATGGCTAGACGGAAATAATTAATCATCAGGGTAAGGAAAGAGAATTGAAACTTCAAAAACAAAAGGATTGGCACTGGGGATGCTAAGTAGTTAAGACACATGGCAAACTACAAAGGCCTGAGTTGCACTACCTGATATATCAAGATAGAAGCCACTGTGGAGAGACAGGCCTGCTTAGACCAAACGCATGCTCGTATTGGCTCTGCATGTCTCCTCCAGTGGGAATGCAGGAAAGAATTCCCACTGAAGGAAGGATGAGGTGACATGGGAGCAGCATGCATCACCATCACTTCTGCCTTCTTACAGCTTCATACTGCAATACTCTGATGAGTCTAATTCTTAAATTGCATTGGTTTATAGCGTAAACAGGAGTATATTCCAGCATGGAACTGTGCAGATCTCAGGTGGGTGAGTCACGTTCACCGGCTGAGCTCATCAAAAAGTGGTCCACCAGTTGCTGCTTTTATTTCTTGCAAGAAAGCTTCTGGTTTTTAAGCAAACTGATACTGTCATAACGAAGTGCCTTATTCCGAGAGCTCTCCAAGAAGGAAGGAGAATCGTATTACTGCTGGCAATAGAGAAGGTATATAATAATAATAATAATAATAACAACAACAACAACAACAACAACAACAACAACAACAACAATAATAATAATATATTTATTTCTTACCCACCTCTCCCTCTGGATCGAGGCGGGGAACAACATTAAAAACACATGATATAAAATACATAAAACTGATTAAAATATATAAAAACTACTACATTGTTAAAATATCAATAAAACTTCTAAAATTCAACTGGGTATGCCTGCCGGAAGAGATCAGTCTTTATAGCTTTCTTAAATTCTGGAAGACTGTTAAGTTGGTGAATCTCTCCCGGCAGGCCACATTCCACAGTCTGGGAGCGGAAGAAGAGAAGGTCCTCTGGGTAACGGTTGTCAGCCTAGTTTTTGTTGACTGTAGTAAATTCTCCCCAGAGGACCTGAGTAAGCGGGGTGGATTGTATGGGAGAAGGCGATCCCACAGGTAACCTGGACCCAAACCATGTAGGACTTTAAAGGTAATAACCAACACTTTGTACTTTGCCTGGAAAGTAATTGGCAGCCAATGGAGTGATTTTAAAGCAGGTGTAATATGCTCACCCCTGGGTGTACCAGTGACCAACCTGGCTGCCATATTTGAAGTAGTTGAAGTTTCTGGTCTAGGCACAGAGGTAGCCCTATGTACAGCACATTGCAGAAGTCGAGCCTCGAAGTTACCAGCGTGTGCACTACTGTCTTTAGGTCTTCCAACTCTAGGAAGGGGCGCAGCTGGCGTATTTATTCCTAATATGAAACTTAAGCAGAACACTTGAGAAGAAATGACACCTCTGGAACATGTATCCCTGTCCGCTAAGTACTTTACTTAAAACACCAAACTACAGTCATGATGACGATGATGACAACGACAGTGATATTGTGGATAGGGAAAGAAATGTGGCTGTGCAACCTACTGTTCAAGTGGCTGATCTACGTGTCTTTGTTCTAATTACTTTTTTTTTACTTTCTTTGTCCATCCCTGGCCAGGCCGCTTCTTCCCGATGTGGTTTGTTTTTCACTTGCTCACTGATTATTTCATTTTATTGATTGGAGAGTTTCATCCACTTTGATACCATGATCTGTAATGAAGGAAAGCTAGGAAACCATTTTTAAAAAACCAGAAATAACATGATCTGAGTTCAGATGCAGGAATCTCTCTGTCCTACACCCCCATCCATTTTATGCCTTTGTTTTGAAATCCAGTTGGCTGAAAAAGGGCTTATAGTGGTTGAAAATAAACCAAATAAATACATAAAATAAGCTCAGATACATTCTACGTCATGCCTTTTTTGGTCTTTTCCCTAATAGCCACTTCCTGAGGAACAGAGTTATCCTAGTTCCATTCCCATAAGATGGTGCTTTAAAAACAAAACAACCCCTATATGGACTTCTGTAGTGTATTGGAAGTTTTGTCAGACTCTGAGGATATCTCCATATAATTTCAATTCAACTAAAAGTTCAGATTATACAATTCTCCATACGAGCCCAGCATGGTGAGGGTGGGGGGACAGTTGAACTCCTGTGTTGAATTGTGGCCTCAATACAGATTTGTTTTGTCACCTTCTGTAGTGGATTAACGGCTGATTCGAACATGTATGCACATCACCCAACATCCCACCACTTGATGGCTTTATTACTTGATAACCCATGGCAGAATGAGTGAATTGCCTCAGTCAAAAATGTGTTCCATCCAAGGCAATGCAAAGTAATATGGCACCTCTGTCTGTGGGGTTTGATCCGTAACCACTTGTTTCATCCATTTTGTTATCCCTTGATGTCTTAGTCCTTGAGGGCTGAACATGCATGTGTGAATTTGCCCAAAGAGAGCAGTCTGAGGAATCTCCACTTTCATTTGGCCTTTACTTTTAAACAAGGGCTTGAGCAATTTGGCCCAAGGAATGAGTTCAATTAGTGTCAACACATTCCGTTCCAAACGAGGGAGAAAAACCAGTTTCCACTGATGCTTTGGAGTTCATGCCACTCCGTCAAGATGAAAATCACTGCACATCTCCAAGTGCTGTTGGCTGAGAATCATAAATTAAAGCATGATCACCAATATCCCAGAATCTCAGAGAATGGCTTTGAGAACTAATCAGCTCATTCACATGACCATGCTCTTAGCCAAGATTTGTTATTTGACTAATCCTTATGATCCAGATGACATTCTGTTCATGTTCCAGTGCACAGCGGGTGGGAGAGTAGATTCGTTAAGCTGGGTGGGTTTATCCTTCTTTTATGTGTTCATTCAATTTTATGTTCATTTACTTACTGTACGCATATGGCAGTGGAAGCTGCTAAAGTAATAACTGTTATCCTGCAAACAAGCCAGGGCAAAGAAACAGATGTAAGATCTCTACTGTTTCTATTGGACATTGTGTGATTGAAAGCATAAATTCTCCTGCTAGAGCCTAGGCTTACATGGGGGCAGGAGAGCATCCTTAATCATTTAAACAGCAGTTTGTAGTTCTTAGCCCTATAAAAGGAAGAAGAAAAGATGGATATGCCTGCCTTAAACACACACACATAGAATAATTGGTAAAATATAATCCCAGGAGTTTAGGAAGAGCCAATATTGTCAAGTTGAGGTTTTACATTATGGCCAGGCTTAACAGTTAAAATGTTTTAAAGTGTTTTAATGATAGCTGTTTTATGTTTATGGTTTTAAATTTTGTATATTGTCTTTTTAATGCTCAATCTTTTTAATTTTTGTAAACCACCCAGAGAGCTTCGGCTATGGGGCGGTATATAAGTGTAATAAATAATAATAATAATAATAATAATAATAATAATAATAATATGTAGGGTGACCAGATAAAATCCAGGTCAGGGCTCCTGTAACTTTAACAGTTGTAGAGAAAAGGGAATTTCAGCCAGTGTCATTTGTATGACACTGGTGATAATCCCCCTTCATCACAACAGTTAAAGGTGCAGTCACTATACTAGAGTGACCATATACAAAAGAAGGCAGGGCCCCTGCAACTTTAACAGCTGTGATGAAGAGGGAATTTCACCAGGAAGTAATCACATACAAATGACACTGGCTGAAATTCCCTTTTCTCTACAATTGTTAAAGTTACATGAGCCCTGACCTGGATTTTATCTGGTCACCCTAATATGGTGAATCACTGTCAATTACGGTTGATTGTGTGTTTGTTGTCTGGTATTTGTACATCACAACAGTTAAAGCTGCAGGAGCTATACTAGAGTGATCAGATATTCTAGAGTGACCACAAGAGGGGGCAGGGCTCCTGCACCTTTAACTGTTGTGATGAAGAGGGAATTTCAGCAAGTGCTGCATGCATACAAATGACACCTGCTAAAGTTCCCCTTTCAATACAATTGTTAAAGATACAGGAGCCCTGTCCTCCTTTTCATATGGTCACCCTAAACTGTAGCATCAATTCAGAAATGAGCTATATGCTATTCTCTCTAAGGCCAATACACTGGCATCTCACCCTATTTTTTGCTGTTTATTAGATGCCATAGACAATTGGTGGGAAATATTTTCACCCCCAAGACTACATTCCCCCATAGGTGATCTGTTGGGGGGCACATTCTAGCAGTGAATGGGCAGAGCCAGAGCCATAGTGGACAGGTCTACAGACAAAAGTGGGCAGGGCCATGGTTGATTTTTTTTTAGCTTTGTTCAGTAGACTAACATGCTATGTCTGTTGGATGTGACCATCATCTCCTCTTCCAGCCACACCTGTCTTCAAGTGAGGCCCTGTTTTCTAGTGTGGTGGCTGAGGATACTTGTCCTTAGTGAGTCCAGTTATATCTGCTGGCACTGATGCTGCTGCCACTTGCCACTGGATTTCTAAATTCTCATCTGGCAATCTGGTGTAGGTAGTGCAGCAACAAAGAGCCATTTCCTTGTTTTATAGGCTGACCATATGAAAAGGAGGGCAGGGCTCCTTTGTCTTTAACAATTGTATTGAAAGGGGAATTTCAGCAGGTGTCATTTGTATGCATGCAGTACCTAATGAAATTCCCTTTTCATCACAACAGTTAAAGCTGCAGGAGCCCTGCCTAGCATGACCAGATACAACAGAGGGCAGGGCTCCTGCAGCTTTAACTGTTGTGCTGAAGAGGGAATTTCACTAGGTGCTGCATACAAATGACACCTGCTGAAATTCTCTTTTCTATGCAAATATTAAAGGTACAGGAGCCTTGTCCTCCTTTTCATATGGTCACCCTATTAGTCACTTCGGCGAGATTGACACCAAGCAGGTTATGGCACTTTGAAAACAGTTTTAAAACTGTATATTGAATGTGTCATGAGCCCCAACAGTTGTCAATACTGTTATAAACCATTTTAAAGCAGTAGTGTAGATACTGCCTTCCCTTGTCTTTCTCCTCACCTCTTTTTCACTTCATCTCTTTACTTCAGGAAGCATATGTTTCCTCAGTATTTCTTGTCACTGACTATCCTAAAAAGTATTAGCCTCTTGCTACCCAAATTATCAAGCAACACCACACAAGGGGAGAAATTTGTCACTGTTTGGATACAGTGCTTACGAGACTTACAAGATACCCTGTCTTCTTTGACAAGAACAGGTCCATTTTATGTTTACTTTGGCTGACCACAATCACTGGCCTGTTAAATTTTATCTGCATGTTATCACAGGAGGTGCATGGTAACAAAATTAATATTTTCTAGCAGTAAATTCATCTCACAGCGGTAAACCCAAAATTTCCATCATAGCTCAGATGCTCAAATATTAATTGCCAAACCACAGCACAATTAGAGGGTAATATATTTCAGCTTCATTCAAAAGATGAAGCTCGGTGACAGGGAAATATAAACCCAGTAGCAGGTACAAAAGACTTGCTCTAATGTGGCTCTAAAGACTTTGGAAATAAAGCAGTCCTATGGTGTCACTGCCATTGTAAAGAAGCTAATCACCCTCACTTTGCTTCCCTTCATTTACTAAAACACCGAGGGGTTTATGAACAGTCAATGCAGGCTGGTGAAACAGTCTCTTGAGAGCAATTCTTCAGTAAAATAACTTAACACTCACTAATAATAATAATAATAATAATAATAATAATAATAATATAGAAACCATTGTAGCCAAACCCCTGAATACTAGTTGAGGAGGTGAAGGATATTTTCCTCACATTCTGCTTGTAGGTGTTCTATCAGCATCTGGTTGGCCAGTGTAGGAACCAGGGTACTGGACAAGATAGGCCTTCAATCTCATCTAGCTGGGCTCTCTTCTTATGTTCAAGTTGTCCTCAATATACTGGCACTGGTGTGCACTTCGGGAGGGTGGACAATCCTTTCAAATGGAGCACGTTTCAATAACTGGTCCCCACATCTTGTACCTGTTTAGGAGCAGAGAGAGGTAGGCAGGCACTTTTATCCCTAGAGTCATATCCACAAAGGCCATGCAAATTTTCATGAGGGACTGTGGGGGAAGCATGTAGCGGAGTTCTCTTATGACTGTACCGCTTCAGCATATGGGCAGGGGACAAGCTCTTGGCATTTGAAAAGCATAACCTTCTCTTTGACATGCTACCACTCCTTTTGCATGATGTTTTTTTTTTAAAAAAAAGGTGGAGTGGCCTTCAAACAGTGTCTCTAGTATGCATAGAATTGATACAGCCCCAAAATCAGCTGCTGGTTACTTACTATTCAAAAATTCCAGAAGAATATATGGGACAGATTTGGGGCTGTACCAGTTCACTCTTCATGCATACTGGAGATGCCACTCCACATTAAATAGTAAGGAAGCCAGTGGTCAGCAGTCAGCATGGTCCGCAGGGAGAGCAGAGATGTTGACATGCTGATTCTTAAAATAACTGCCAAAATAATCTAGCCACACCCTCAAACCACTTAGGTGCAGCTATCTAGTGATCAGCACTGAATTACTGTGGGTTAAAGTCTTCATAAATAATAACAGGAAATTTAACGAAAGCCCTATTATTCTGGTTCACACATTCAGTAAAGAGATACTTAAGGAAAACCAATGTGTGTGCTAATATTAATGAATGAATGGTTGGGATTAGGAATGTACAGATTTTGTTAAATCCATTCCATCTGTATTTTACAGATTGCCAGGCATTTTTCATCCTGGTGTCCACTCATTGACGAAATTGGATTTTTTTTGGGGGGGGGGGGATGTATGAGAATTTATTTCCAGTTGTGCATGTATGCATTTGTGCAAATCCCTCCCTAAAGCAAAAACAATAACAACAAAAATGGTCCCCAAGTCCATATGACTCAGAAAATGCAGGTCTGTTTGCAGAATTCACAGGTCATTCATAAAAATCTGAACTCATTTGAATCTGTTGCTAAATGGAGATGCAGAAAAAGACCATGGCAGGTGACTGAACACTATAACAGGCCCATGTGCCAAATCCTTATTGACATTATGGGTGATATTTATTTCATATATTTTGCACCTGTAATTCTCACATATGTCGTTTCTAGACTGTGTATCAGACAAATGCAAGTATGGTGGTATGTTTAAAAAGTGTGATATGAATTATAAGTGAGTCTTATGAATGGCATGCATGTGCCAGCTTCTGAGTAGTTTTTCACATGCAATCTGCATTTCCGACGCTTGTGCATTAAGTTATTAATGCAGTGAGAAAGAAGGTGTTGCTCTCCTGGGTAGGATTGCATTTGGACATGTCATGAAAATTATACATGGACAGATCAAGTAATCTTGTAAGTGAGGGAAATAATAGAAGTACATCAGACAAAATCCAGACTCGCTGGCTTTTAAAAGGGATTTCTGCCTCCATACAATGGAAATGTGAAATCATTTCTCACCTTGTAAAAGTCAAAGGCAGTCTCTGCATTTTCATTATTGTGTTGAAATCCAAATATTATTCTTCCATTCTCTAACTCATTCTCATCACTGTGTGATCAAACTATAGCCAGGGAATGAAAGGTTAGATTTATCAATCAAAGTTTGCTACCAGCATTCTAAATAATTGAACCCTCCGGAAAAACAAGCCTTATGTATTCTTTCCCCCATTCCCTCCTTCTTCTCTTCAATATCTCCATAAAAAGTCATTTCAATATGTTTGGTTCTATGGAAGGAGGTTTTTATGAAGTGTTTATCCTTTTCACAGTTCTCACAGAAGAGATGATATATACATATAAATACATTTGCAGTTTTGGCCTCAGCAAACTTTCCAGAAGAATTCCAAACTTTTTTGCTTCGTAATATTTTTGCTTGTGTGCCTACATTCAGAGCATATGGGACAAGGACAGATTAGGTATTTAATAAACTCCAAAGATTTAGATCTGCTCTGAACATATAGCAGAACGAGATGGCAGAATCCAAAAATTGTAGAGAGTGGATTGTACCAATGCAGAATACATTCTGGGGAAAGTAGTTCTGTATGCCCTTCCACTTAAATTCCCTGCAAACAGAAAATTAGCACATGAGGAAGAAAGGGTTGGACTCAGATGACTCCCTGTTTAGCAGGGTTGTTGTTTTCTTACACTATGGCCCTTTCCACACCAGGCGCTCTGCCTCGAATTGCCCCTGAGTGATCCCTGTGAGTCCAAATGATGCACAGGGAGTCGCGGGGGCAGGGGGGTTGGCCACGGGATTTTCCAGGGATAAAGCAACTCTGGAAAATCCCAATTTTTCCATGGACTTGGGAAGTTCCCGGGATCATGGAAGATGTGGCCACCCATCCCGGGTGCTGCCGCGCTTATGTGCGAGTAAGCGCAGCAGCACCAATGAGCATGGAGCTACACCGTGCGGCTCCATGCCCATCAGGGGAGGGGGTGGCACCAGTTTTGCCAGAGGGGGGGTGGGGAGGGCCGCGCACGCATGAGGTAAGTAAAAAAACCTTACATTTTACAGAGGAGCACTCCTCCGCTCCTCCCTTGGTAAAGAACAAAAACATGGCGCCTGCAACATACAACAACCCGGGAGGAGCCTGGGTCATCGCACAATTAGGTGTATATTGGGGCAATGAACCCGGATGCAGGCATTTCCGTGTTCTCTACCCCTCCATCCCCCTACACCCCTCTGGTTTAGGAAGGGGCCTACGGAGCCCATCCGTCCGGATTTGTCCTGACATGCCCGGAAAAAGGCGGGCAAATCCAAATCCGGGGGGAAAACCCGTTTTGGGGGGCCAAATCCGGACATTTAGCCCCCCCCCCTAAAAGCCTGTTTCGGGTACTTATGGTTTCGGCCTTCTGAGGCCTTCCGAAGCCATTTCCGGGTTCCTAGAGGGTCGTCGCTATGGCGATGGCCCTCTAGGAATCCGGAGATGGCTTCAGCAGGCCTCTGCAGGCCAATTTCAAGCACTTCCGGTTTCGGCCTTCTGAGGCCTTCCTAAGTCATTTCCGGGTTCCTAGAGGGGCCGTCACCTCTAGGAATCTGGAAATGGCTTCAGCCGGCCCATTTGGGGCACCTCTGAGGCCTGTCCCTGGTGGGTCATCCTCATCCACACTTACCAAAACTCAGTCTGCAAACCCCTTCCGGCTCCTGCTCGACGATCCTGGGCCTCTTCTTGGATGGTGCAGGCAGAGGACAAAAAGCAGGCAGAGTAGCAGGTAGGACAGTTTTATCCTGGGAGTTACAAGGTTCTGAGAATTTTTCCAAAACTGCCCTCCACCTGTTAGGATCTCTCCTCCCCCAGGTCTCATCCTGTACTTTTCTAGTCCCCTTCTCTGCAACCCCTTGCTACCACTAAGAATATTTTCAAGGTGAATGTAAAAATCCCCACCATTTGCCTAGAGAAATGGGGGGGGGGGAGAGTGGAAGCAAGCATAGGAGCAGCCTTGGGAGAGGTATGTGTGTGAGAGTGTATTTATGTGATGGGTGCATGGGGTGCATATTCATTTGTCTATGAATGGATGTGTGTGCATGTGTTTTGGGGTGGGTGATCCTGAGAGAGTTTACTTGTTTGCAGTGTGTGAGTGTATGTATCTGATGGGTGCATGTTCATTTGTCTATGAATGGATGTGTGCGTGTGTGTTTTGTGGTGGGTGATTCTGAGAGAGTTTGGTGTTTGTGTGCATGTTAAGAGTGTGTGGGGAGCTATAGTTTTGTATGTGAGAGTTGGGGGAATGATATGGAGTTGATATTCCTATTTACGGGAAATAAATTTGAATGAATTTTCTAAGAATTCATTTAGAGATGGTTTGAGCAAATTGGTTTATCTGTCTGGAAAACAGGTGTTGTGCTGGAACAGAAAACTGGCTTCAAAGCAGTACCTTTATCTGGTTACCTCACCCATTTGCTTTTCTTTGATTGTTTTTTTGGAGGAGAACATTGAAATATATTGATGTATGAATTGAGTTATTAGCAATATTTATTTACTGCTTCTTATTTGAATAAATCATGAAACAGTTTTAAAAAAGAATATAAAAATGTGAAGTGGTATCATATTAGAAGTTCATTTGAACATACAGTAGCTCATGGGTGTGTGAAAGGCAAAGTAAATGGATGCAATTTCAATGGGCTTTTTAAACATCATGAATACATAATTTATTATCCATCTCTATTGGAGGATGATTGTTTCTGGCCATGGTGTTTTTACTTCACCTATGTGATATTTGCTGGTGCTAGCATTTGTTTTATCCTTTTAGTAGGCTGACCAGATAAAATCCAGGTCAGGGCTCATGTAACTTTAACAGTTGTAGAGAAAAGGGAATTTCAGCCAGTGTCATTTGTATGCAATTAATTTCTGGTGATATTCTCTCTTCATCACAACAGTTAAAGGTGCAGGCACTATACTAGAGTGACCATATACAAAAGAAGGCAGGGCCCCTGCAACTTTAACAGTTGTTATGAAGAGGGAATTTCACCAGGAACTAATTGGATACAAATGACCCTGGCTGAAATTCCCCTTTCTCTACAATTGTTAAAGCTACATGATCCCTAACCTGGATTTTATCTGGTCACCCTACCTTTTAGTAACTGTACAAAAACAGACGATTCTTGTTAAATACAGTATCCTCCTCCAAGCTGGTTCTCTCCAGATGTGTTGGATAAAACTCCCAATGCCCAGTCAGCATGACCAGATAGGAATCACAGTCAAAGACATTTGGAGAGGATCAGGTTGGGGAAGGCTGAAATACATAGAGTTCTAAGTTTTTTTAAAAAAAAGTCATATTCCTCCTCAGTTTATTAATCTTCACAAGATCATATCTAGCTGAGCTGGAGTCTAGATCCACATTGTATATTGTATCTTCTATATATTTTCTCAATTCCCAAAACCCGTGTCAGACTGTTAATGATTTTTCCATTTAATTCACTAATCTTTTGGATCTAACTATTAGCTCTTGCGCCAATGTGCATGGTGGGTGGGGTGGGTGGAGAAGGGTTTTTCACTTCTCCTGTAATTGCTAGTTATTTTATATCGCCCACCTGAAGTTTCTGAAGTCTGAAAGCTCAAAGTAAAATTGTTAAAAGTCTTAAAGACATTTCCATCAAAGTCCATTGGAGTTCTACTGATGAAAATTCTGACCAGCAAAATATCTCAGCCTATGCCAATATGAGTAAGATTTCCTAAAATCTTTGCTGGGTCTCTCTTTTCCTCTTCCTTTTCTGCAACGTTTTTGTCATTAGGTATTGCTATGTCAATGAGGTAGTTGTGTTTTTCTTTTATATGTATGACTGTTGTGTCTGATCGCTTGCAAAGTATTGTCTTGTCCCAGAATTGTTCTGTCCCAACATAGCATGGCTTGGCTTGACTTGTTTGAGTGTGTCTGGATCTTCTAGGCTCTGAAAGCATCTTTCTGGAAAGCACCTGCTGGTTGCATGATCGAGGAGGCCAGGTTCTGTGAGTGCATAGTTGTCCTTGACAGGAGGGCCTTGCACTTGCTAGAGTAAGGTGAATAGATGAGAAGAGGCTGCAATCCTACATTCATTTATCTGGGAGTAAGCTTCATTGAAATCAACAAGTGTTATTTCTAAAGTTTCTTTGGGCAGTTTTCTTTGGGTCTCTGACTGGGATTTCTATTCTGTACACACTGAGGCAGTGTAAATTCAGGATATACTTGGATAAAAGGAGGGAAAAGTCCTTGTCTAGCATTGTGATAATGTTAAAGTTGCAGGGGCCCTGCCTTCTTTTGTATCTGGTCACTCTAGTATAGTACCTGCAACTTTAACTGTTGTGATGAAGAGGGAATTGCACCAGGGACTAATTGCATACAAATGACACTGGCTGAAATTCCCTTTTCTCTACAACTGTTAAAGTTACATGAGCCCTGACCTGGATTTTATCTGGTCAGCCTAAGTTGACAGAACTAGAGAGAAATGCACTGTTCCTCTGCCCCCATTTCAATGATGCAGCAAAATACAGACCTTCCCATTCTTCTTAATGGCAGATGCTTTGCTGTTCAAACACGCAAAGAATGAGACGGCCAGAGCTACTGGTTTAGGGCATGAATATTATTTTGCATTCAGTGAAGTCTCCCACATATAACTGATGCATTTTTTACCAACTGAAAGGGAACTTTCTGGCAGGATTATATTTTAAATCCTGACACGGGACACTGTTTGTTTAATTTATTTATTGAACTTGCAATCGTCTCAATTTAAAATAGCTTAAAGCCTCCTTGAATCAATGAGCCCTTTGTAGCCATAGGTGTCATAGTCCTTTGAAGCTCATTTTTGGTCAGAATTTGTTAACGATTCCTGATAATGCTGCACCTAAAGCAAGTGAAAGTAATGGTTTGCAGTCTGGCAAAAGATGCATTTTCATTTCTTTACACTGGGTTTTATGTGATCATGGCCAGGCAGAAAAACCCAAATTCCAAAAGATATCATAACAGTGATAATGCTCACATGTGCACTTCATGTGCATTGGACTTGGTAACCTCAACAACAACCTGTAAGGTAGGTGGATGCTCTTCTCCTACTGTATAATGGGTGAAGGCTGAAAGAGTGTGATTTGCCTAAGGTCACTTAATACAGTTGAATACGGCTGAAATGCAATTTGAATGCAGAATTATGTTTCTTAACTGCTATAGCAGCCATTCATTAATAAATTTATTTATTTATTTATTTATTACATTTCTATACCGCCCCATAGCCGAAGCTCTCTGGGCGGTTTACATAGGATTAAAAACAATTAAAAACAATATACAAAAATTAAAACAGCAAAAACATACAACATACACACAATCTGTACATTTAAAAACCACTACAACACTTCAAAAAGCTACAAAAACAAAACAAAACAAAACAAACCCAGGCTCCTCAGATATTGCCAAATGCCTGAGAGAAGAGGAAAGTCTTGACCTGGCGCCGAAAAGATAACAATGTTGGCGCCAGATGGGCCTCGTCGGGGAGATCGTTCCACAATTGGGGGACCACCACAGAGAAGGCCCTCTCTCTTGTTGCCGACATCCGAGCTTCCCTCGGAGGAGGCACTTGGAGGAGGGCCTTAGAAGTTGAACGTAGTGTTCGGGTAGGTTCATGTCGGGAAAGGCGTTCCATCAGGTATTGTGGTCCCAAGCCGTGTAAGGCTTTATAGGTTAAAACCAGCACCTTGAACTGGGCTCGGAAACATACAGGCAGCCAATGCAAGCGGGCCAGAGTAGGTCTTATATGTTCGAACCTTTGGGTTCCAGTTATCAATCTGGCCGCTGCATTTTGCACAAGCTGCAGCTTCCGAACCACCTTCAAAGGCAGCCCCATGTAGAGTGCATTGCAGTAATCTAACTTGGAGGTTACCAGAGCATGGACGACTGAAGCTAGGTTATCCCTGTCCAGATAGAGATGTAGCTGGGCCACCAACCAAAGTTGGTAGAAGGCACTCCGTGCCACTGAGGCCACCTGCGCCTCAAGAGACAGAGATGGTTCTAGGAGAACCCCCAAGCTACGAACTCGCTCCTTCAAGGGAAGTGCAACCCCATCCAGAACAAGTTGAACACCCTCCATAAGGTCAGCAGAACCACCCACTAATGGCGTCTCAGTCTTGTCTGGATTGAGTTTCAGTTTATTAGCCCTCATCCAGTCCATTGTCGCAACCAGGCACTGGTTCAGCACATCCACAGCCTCACCTGATGAAGATGAAAAGGAGAAATAGAGCTGCGTGTCATCAGCGTACTGATGACAATGCACTCCAAAACTCCGGATGACTGCACTGAATGGTTTCATGTAGATGTTGAATAGCATGGGGGACAAAACTGACCCCTGCGGAACCCCATACTGGAGAATCCACGGGGCCGAGCAATGTTCCCCAAGCACCACCTTCTGGAGCCAACCCCCCAAGTAGGAGCGGAACCACTGCAATGCAGTGCCTCCCACTCCCAACTCAGCCAGTCGTCCCAGAAGGATACCATGGTCAATGGTATTGAAAGCCGCTGAGAGATCAAGGAGAATCAACAGAGTCACACTCCCCCTGTCTTTCTCCCGACATAGGTCATCATACAGGGCGACCAAGGCTGTTTCCGTACCAAAACCAGGCCTGAAACCCAACTGAAATGGATCCAGATAATCAGTCTCATCCAAGAGTGCCTGGAGTTGGCTCGCAACCACCCACTCCAGGACCTTGCCCAGGAATGGAACATTTGCTACTGGCCTGTAGTTATTAAGATTTTCAGGGTCCAGGGAAGATGTGTTCTCTTTTGATATTCTGTCTTGCTATCTGCTGCACCCTCTCCCATCTGCAGGGTCAGTGCCAGCACCTGGCATCCTTGGGCAGCTGCTGGGGACCAAGCATCCTAGCAGGGCCCACTGCTGATGTTGGCCCTGGGCTCCCTACAGGGATTTCTCAGCCTTGGTCCTGCCTGTCATTTAAATTTCTCACAATGCCATGGAGCTCCTGATATAGCATCACTCTGGGCAAGCATCCCCAAATTGGTGCCTTCCAGGTGCTTGTAGATGTAGTTCAAAAAACATCTGTAGGGCAACAGATTGGGAAATCCTGATCTAGGGCATTTTGGTAAATTTAAAATGGTAGCCAAGGGCTCAACAGTGTAGGAGAGGACTCACCTTATCAAGGCAGACTCAGACCTGGGCCCAGACCTTTTCCTTCCCCCCAATCCTTCTGGCAAAAACTAAATCTACGTAGCCACTAACAATTAAACTCTCAGTACTCATCCTTACATATTTATTCATGATATTTTTTTCTCCCAGCATTCCAGCATAAGCTCTCTATAACTTGTCTAGTCACCTGAATATGATATTTACTCATCAAAAGTGATTGGAGTAACTGCTGTTCACAAGCATGCACGAGGACTAGAGTGCCACATGATATGCTGTCTTTTAGGGATGTGCATGGACCCCCCCCCCGGATCGGATCAGATTGGGACCCGGATCTGGACCTCCAATGCTGTCCTGGATCGGTTTGGACAAAATTGGAGGTCCCTCAGATCGGATTGGACCTGATCCTGATCCGAAAATCGGACGTCCAATT
This sequence comes from Anniella stebbinsi, assembly GCA_029215795.1. Classification (NCBI taxonomy): domain Eukaryota; kingdom Metazoa; phylum Chordata; class Lepidosauria; order Squamata; family Anniellidae; genus Anniella; species Anniella stebbinsi. The sequence goes on along the minus strand of JARDYH010000002.1, from coordinate 80,038,848 downwards.
TTCGGATTGGCTGCCATTTTTGGTGTTTTCGCCTTAGGCTTGCATTGGAGGAAAGAAAGCTTTCCCCCAATGAAAGCCTATATGGAAAACATGGCGGTGGGTGGGTGAGTGGGGGCCAAACTCCCCCCTCCCTGTCCTTCCTCCCCCACTCGCGCTCCTTACCTGCTTGGGCCGTCCACTTCCCTCTGCTGCTCCAATCTACTGAGAAACAGGCTTCGCGGCCTAGTTCTCAGTAAAGCGCCGGGTGATCATCACCCGATGCTCTACTGAGAACTAGGCCATGAAGCCTGTTTCTCAGTAGATTGGAGCAGCGGACGGAAGCGGACGGCCCCGGCAGGTAAGCCCCCTCCTCCCCCTTGCACTCCTTGCCTACCAGGGCCGTCTGCTGCCCCTTCTACCGAGAAACAGGCTTCGCGGCCTGCCTTTCAGTAGTGTGCCGGGTGACATCATCACCTGGTGAGCTACTGAGAGGCAGACCGTGAAGCCTGTTTCTCAGTAGAAGGGGGCAGCGGATGGCCCTGGCAGTAAGGAGCGTGAAGGGGGAGGGGGCTTACCTGCTGGGGCCATCCGCTGCCATCCGCTGCTCCAATCTACTGAGAAACAGGCCTCGTGGCCTAGTTCTCAGTAGAGCACTGGGTGATGGTTGACCTCAGCTTTCAGAACGAGCACAATCTTTTAAAAAATCATATAAAATCAAAGGTTTGAGCAATTGCTCTGATTTTTTTTCACAAATGACCATCCAGATCCCACCTTCAATTTCCCACAAGTTTCAAGTATTTATCTTTAAAAATGAAGACGTTACAGTCAGGGGTGGGGCTTTTGGGGGACCCCCTATAACTTTTTAATTTGAAAAGATAGAGACATGAACCTTTTTGGACATTGCAGATTGGATCTTGGTAGTCCTGGCTCCCCAAGTTTCATGTCATTATCATTTCAAATAAAAAAGTTATGCATGCGTTTCCCCCAATGCAAGCTTATGGGGAAAAAGCAGACAACAAGATGACAGCAAGGTGGCCAGGTCAACCAGCTCTCAATAAAGTTGCACGAACATTAATACATTTATATAAATTCAAAGGTTGGAGGGATCGATCTCAAATTTCATACACACGTGTAGCACATGTTGCTACACATATGTGCCAAATTTCAGATCAATCCCTCCACCCCTGTATTTTATATGATTTTTTGATTGATCCTGCAACTTTTTGACAGGTCTGAATGAATGCACGTGGTGAGTTGTCATTCTGACCTGTCAGAATTTAAACGATCTTGAATAAATTCATATAAAATCGAGGGTTGGAGGGATCGATCTCAAATTTCTTACACATACCTAGGCATACCCCATAAGCCCTGTGACCAAGTTTCAAGCCTCTTTGAAAATACAGAAGTTATAGGTTTATTTATATGGCAGTCCGATAAGCCGATATAATTGGGCTGAAAATTATCGTCTTCAATGATTATCGTAGGAAGTTGTATCGCATCGTTATTGTTAATCGTATGCATGATAAAGAGAATATCATATTGTTATCGTACATTTTAACGATACGATATACATCCCTAGTATCAATATAGCCAAAAGAAATCAGATTTGATGAAGCTCATTTTGTGATGGAAAAAACAGCAGAAGGGGTGGGAGATGAGTGGGAGGATTGCTGTGCCGTCAAAATGTCCTGCGAAGAACTGTAAATGGCCAGTTGCAAGCGTACCATAAAATGCTCATCTGATGAAGCTCATATTGAGATCTTGTGCAGGTTTCAGCACATGGGTTGCTAGATCTCCCCTTATTTCTCATCAGTATGTAGCAGGATCCTGTAATAGCTCAGTCCAGAAAAAACACCATGTGAAATGTCAGATTTCCTGATACAGATGTTGCAGCTATGGGAACCTAAAAAGAAACCAAGGCTAGATATGTCACCACAGCCCTCTTTTAAAAAAAATTTAAACAACACAAGACTGCAGCACGCAGATCTGCTACATGGCATTAATACTTAACCACCTTTGTCATGCTTGCAAGACATTTAAATATTTCACAGACATTAGGCAAGTATTCTGTGTTTATTCAGCAAAAGGGTTCCCCTTTTGTCCTCCACAGATTAGTAAATAAAAAATAGATGAGTTGTATTGTGCCACAATGGATGTATAGTAGAAATTTTGGGTCTATGGTAGGTCACCCTTAAGGTGTCTATGGACTTCTTAGACTTCATGCAAAAATATGGCACAAAAGAACAAAATTCTTAGATGCTATACTTATTCAGCAGTACAGAACATAGAGTATATGCATGGGGTATTAGAGGAGACCAAATAATGGTCATGATTTGACTCTCACATGACAGAGTCCTGCCCCATGGGGAAACACACACACACACACACACACACACACATATATATATATATATATATATATAGCAAACAAAATGTGCCCTGTAACTTTACAGATAACAGGACAACCTAAGGACATAAGAAGAGCCATGCTGGATCAGACCAAGAGTCAATCTAGTTCAGCTTTCTATGCACACAGTAGCCAACCAGCCACCCATGGGAAACCCACAAGCAGGACATGAATGCAACAGCATCCTCCCACCCATGTTCCCCATAAACTGGTGTACATAGGCATACTGCTTCTAATACCGGAGGACTAGTACCAATTGATAGCCTGATCCTCCATAAATCCACCTATCCTCCATCAATCCACCTATTGATTTAGAGGTATAATCTGTTGTTTATGGACCCAATCCATCAAGAGATTCATCTGTGCCATATCCATTGAATGAAGAGGTGACATCCTCTTGTGTTCCTCTGGAACACCGTGTGGATCATGGCTTATACCAGTCCCAGGGCACAGTTCATTATAGTCCTCCTAGGTCCATGTGTGAGCTCTTCTGTTGCTGCCTTCATCACCCTTTAAATAAATGGAGGCATCCCAACCAAAGGAGACTAAGAAAGAGAAAGACTTCCCCCTTGCTGGAAGTTTAAGGTGGTTTTCACTCATTTTGTTCTCTTTTTTCTAACCTCACTTGCTATGATGTTATTCCCAGACTGTATGATTAAAAAGTCCGTGTCTTAGTAGTGTTGTGCCCATTTTTTTTTCAACCATCCACATTTTTTTGACCATCCTCATTCGATTTGATAGAAAAGAAACTGCTTTCAAAAAGAAATTCAAAAGAGACAAAATTTCAGAGAAATTATTAGGGGTGTGCACGGACCCCCCGGATCGGATCGGGACCCGGATCGGGACCTCCAATTTTGTCCCGGACCGGTTCGGACAAAATCGGAGGCCCCCCGGACCGGATCGAGTCCGATCCCGACCCAAAAATCGTACATTTTTGGATCGGCCGCCATTTTTTTCCCCATAGACTTGCATTGCAATGCAAGTCTATGAGGAAAAAATGGCGGCGGGTGGGTAAGGGGGGGCCTAACTCCCTCCCCCCCCCCGGGGCCGTCCGCTGTGGACGGCCCCGGCAGGTAAACCCCCTCCCCCGCGCTCCCTACCCCCCCTGGGGCCGCCTGCTTCCATCCGCTGGCGCCCGCGGGCGCCAGCGGATAGAAGCGGACGGCTCCGGGGGGGGGGTAAGCCCCCTTCCCCGCCACTTACCTTCTCGGCACGTCCGGCGCCGGCGGCTACTACCAGCGGGCTCCGCGGCCTACTCTCGAGTAGCGCGCCGGGTGATGACATCACCCGGCGCGCCACCCTGGAGCAGGCCGCGGAGCCTGCTGGTAGTAGTAGGCGCCGGCGCCGGACGGGAGCCGCCGGGCCGGGCAGGTAAGGGCCCCCCTCCCCCCTCCCCCCTCCGCACGCCCCCTCCTCCCCTCCACGCACCCCCTCCTTACCTTTCCGGCCCGGCGGCTCCCGTCCGGCGCCGGCGCCTACTACTTCCAGCAGGCTCCGCGGCCTGCTCTAGAGTAGCGCGCCGGGTGATGACATCACCCGGCGCGCCATCCTAGAGCAGGCCGCGGAGCCTGCTGGGAATAGTAGGCGCCGGCGCCGGACGGGAGCCGCCGGGCCGGAAAGGTAAGGGCCCCCCTCCCCCCTCCGCGCGCCCCCTCCTCCCCTCCACGCACCCCCTCCTTACCTTTCCGGCCCGGCGGCTCCCGTCCGGCGCCGGCGCCTACTACTTCCAGCAGGCTCCGCGGCCTGCTCTAGAGTAGCGCGCCGGGTGATGACATCACCCGGCGCGCCATCCTAGAGCAGGCCGCGGAGCCTGCTGGGAATAGTAGGCGCCGGCGCCGGACGGGAGCCGCCGGGCCGGAAAGGTAAGGGCCCCCCTCCCCCCTCCGCGCGCCCCCTCCTCCCCTCCACGCACCCCCTCCTTACCTTCCCGGCCCGGTGGCTCCCGTCCGGCGCCGGCGCCTACTACTACCAGCAGGCTCCGCGGCCTGCTCTAGAGTAGCGCGCCGGGTGATGACATCACCCGGCGCGCCACCCTAGAGCAGGCCGCGGAGCCTGCTAGTAGTAGTAGGCGCCGGCGCCGGACGGGAGCCACCGGGCCGAGAAGGTAAGTGCCCCCCTCCCCCCCCCCGCTGTCCACTTTCATCGGCGGGCGCCCGCTGGCGCCCACCAATGGAAGCGGCGGTGGGCGCCAGTGGGCGCCCGCCGATCCGCCGATCCGCCGAACCGGTTCGGAGCTTTTTCGGACCGGTTCGGATTGGATCAGCCGATCCAGCTGCGGGATCGGAAATCGGATAATTTATCCGATTTCCCACTGGACCGGACTCGGATCGTGGATCGGGTCCGATCCAGTGCACATCCCTAGAAATTATCATGGTTTCGGTTCAGGATTCTTGTGCTTACCTTACTTGTGAGGTGGCTGAAAACTGTGTAAGAGTGCCCTGCCTTACTTTGTACAATCATGTCTCTTGCAGCCTGCAGTTTTCTTCGTGTCTCACACCTCAATTAAAGCACAATTAAAGACATCATGAGGTAATTCCTCCCTTTGGGCTTTTTCAATTCAGGAAGCGCAGGCAGCTTGAAAGGCTGCAGAGCGATAGAGAGATATGTAATGAAAAGAAACCCAACACACCGCACCTTTGACCACCTTGCAGCAATTGGGCAAATTCAAAAAATGCCACCAAAATAAATTATAAAATGCCTCGAATATGAGGCATAAAAATGGAAGCCTCTTTCAGGGAGGAAGGAAAAAATCCAGGAAATTGATGGACAGATTTTGGTACAGTGCTAACTCTGCCTGTTCCCTGGAGCTGGATACAAAGGGTGGTATCCAATTGTGGCCTTCTGCATGAAAACAACCCTGCTGGCCCCAGACTGCAAGCAGCTTCTACCGCGTGCATGACATGATATAGTGCTTCCTGGGGCAAGCCCCAGAATGAGCAGAAATGCTCATTTCTGGAAGGGGCAGGACTCCGGCAACCTCCCCCCTTCCAGAAACAAGCCTTTCCACTTGTTTTGGAGCTTGCCCCCCAGAAGGGCTATATTATGTCACCATGTGACTTGAAGAGCTGTAAGATCTGACAATAAATATAACAGAGAGCATATATGATAAGCTAAACAAGAGCTTTTGCAATATGCCTTCTCTTCATTTTGGTGAAAAGCTATTTCACAAAATATATTCTGAATTAAGATACTGGTGTGTATTTAACTTAATTAAATATTTAACCAAATGTCATACAGATATTATTTCTGCTCCTACAAATTCCCATAACCACCTTGAAGATTTTGCTTATTTTATCATTTCTGTTGACTTTGGGGAAGTTTAAAACTATTATTAGTCTTCAAGCTAGCTGATGGTTCCTTGCAAGATTTTTTTCCATTCATGTGCTGAAACCTACAGGGAAACAACATTCCCTTAAAAGCCCTTTCCAGTTGAAGACCAGTCCTTATGTAACATCAATGGGGCCATAGCTCAGTATTATATAGACTATATGCTTTGCATGCAGAAGGTCCCAGTTTCGGTCCCCGACATTTCCAGGCAGGATTAAGAACGAATCCCACCTGAAACCCTGGACTAGATGGACCAATGGTCTGACAGTATAAGGCAGCTTCCTATATTTCTATGTTCTTATGCTCTGTCTTCCTTGTTCTTTTACAACTGGTTGTTAGTGGTTTACTCACTATGAATGCTATGAAGAGGAATCTTACTGAATCTCACACATCATTCTGTGTAAGCAGGGTGTGCTCTGAAACTGGGTATTTCTGCTCATGGAAGTTGATCTGCAGGATTCATAAGTCCCATGAATTTTGTCACCCACTGGAGCACTTACATGCACAGTAAGTAACTGTATGAATCAGTTGGCCTTGGGAAACATATAGGCTCAATTGAAGCATCAAGCCAAAGCTTCAATATGATCGCTTAATGGAGCCATAGCAATTCTTGAATAGCAAGAACAGTCAATAGCCACACTGCCCTGAAAACAGATGTTTAGCAAAGTCAGGCCATACATGGATGGGAGGCTTCCTGGGAATACTAGGTACTGTAGGCTTCCATTTGTATTGGAATCAGTAGGCCTCCATATACCAGTTTCTGGGGAATATGAGTGGAAGGGTGCTATTGTCCTCATTCCCTGCTTGTGGTTTCCCACAGACATCTGGATGGCACAGTGGGAACAGAATGGATTAGTTAGGCCTTTGGGCTGATGCAGGAGGGCACTTCTTATGGGACTTTTCTACATGAGGCTTTTAACTAGGGATGTGCACTGACCCCCCGGATCGGATCGGATAGCGGATCGGAATCGGACCTGGGGGGTCGGATCGGATCGGATCGGAGGATGGTCGGATCGGATCGGACCGGATGTCCGATCCGGATCGGACGCCATTTTGAATGCTTTTTCCCATAGCCAAGTATTGTTTTACAAAAACGCCTATAACTTTTTCATTTTTAAAGATAGAAGGATGAAACTTGGGCACATTATACACTGGTTAGGGATAGTTATCTGTGAGAAATTTCAGAAAGATTGGTGCATGCGTTTTGTGGCAATTAATTGTTTAATAAATACCCAGAAATGCCTATAACTTTGTCATTTTTAAAGTTACAAACATGAAACTTTGCCACATTGTAGGTGGTACCTTGGGACCTATCTGTGAGAAATTTCAGAAACTTAGGTGCTTGCCTTGTGTGGCAATTAATTTTAGAAAAATGGGTAGTAGTGGGGTAAATACATTTACGCCTCCCATTTTTTTATTTTTGAAGATACAAACAGGAAACTTGGGCACATTACAGGTACCACTTGCCTTGATATGTGTGTGAAATTTCAGAAACATTGGAGCTTGCCTTGTGTGGCAATTAATTTTTGAAACAATGAGGAAAGAAACACCTATAACTTTGTCATTTTTAAAGTTACACACATGAAACTTTGCCACATTGTAGGTGGTACCTTGGGACCTATGTGTGTGAAATTTCAGAAACATAGGTGCTTGCCTTGTGTGGCAATTAATTTTTTAATAAATACCCAGGAATGCCTATAACTTTGTCATTTGTAAAGTTACACACATGAAACTTTGCCACATTGTAGGCGGTACCTTGGGACCTATGTGTGTAAAATTTCAGAAACGTAGGTGCTTGTATTGTGTGGCAATTAATTTTTGAAACAATGAGGGATTCATTGGACAGCACTTGCCCATAGGGATTCATTGGACAGTACTTGCCCATAGGGATTCATTGGACAGTACTTTCCTATAGGAAATCATTGGAAAGCACTTGCCCATAGAAAATCATTGGAAAGCACTTGCCCATTGAGAAATACAGTTATGCCTCCCACTTTTTTATTTTTGAAGATACAAACAGGAAACTTGGGCACATTGTAGACTGGTTAGGGATAGTTATCTGTGAGAAATTTCAGAAAGATTGGTGCATGCATTTTGTGGCAATTAATTTTTTAATAAATACCCAGGAATGCCTATAACTTTGTCATTTTTAAAGTTACATACATGAAACTTTGCCACATTGTAGGTGGTACCTTGGGACCTATGTGTGTAAAATTTCAAAAACGTAGGTGCTTGCCTTGTATGGCAATTAATTTTAGAAAAATGGGTAGTAGTGGGGTAAATACATTTACGCCTCCCATTTTTTTATTTTTAAAGATACAAACAGGAAACATGGGCACATTACAGGGAACACTTCACTTGATATGTGTGTAAAATTTCAGAATGATAGGTCCAGGCATTTGGTGGCAAGGTGTCTGCACACACCACTTTGAAGACTGTAGAAAATTTCTCCCGTAACGATCCTAGCGAGAGAGAGTGATCCTAGGCTCAGCCGTTCTGCTTAAGTAAAAAGGGAAAGTATCAATCAAAGCAGACACGAGCCAAGTGCTACTTTGTTTCGCCTTTTGTAATGGATACTACCTCAGTTGCAGCCAAGCGTGCAAGGATCAAAGAGATGAGAGAAAGTGTTTCCTTCTTCTTCCCGGGAGGCGGGAGGGTGCAATTGACAGCCCCAGCCTCTGTGTAAAAAAGGTTAATAACTTTTAATCTAAAAAATTCGTAGCCACCAAATGCCTGGACCTATCATTCTGAAATTTTACACACATATCAAGTGAAGTGTTCCCTGTAATGTGCCCATGTTTCCTGTTTGTATCTTTAAAAATAAAAAAATGGGAGGCGTAAATGTATTTACCCCACTACTACCCATTTTTCTAAAATTAATTGCCATACAAGGCAAGCACCTACGTTTTTGAAATTTTACACACATAGGTCCCAAGGTACCACCTACAATGTGGCAAAGTTTCATGTATGTAACTTTAAAAATGACAAAGTTATAGGCATTCCTGGGTATTTATTAAAAAATTAATTGCCACAAAACGCATGCACCAATCTTTCTGAAATTTCTCACAGATAACTATCCCTAACCAGTCTACAATGTGCCCAAGTTTCCTGTTTGTATCTTCAAAAATAAAAAAGTGGGAGGCATAACTGTATTTCTCAATGGGCAAGTGCTTTCCAATGATTTTCTATGGGCAAGTGCTTTCCAATGATTTCCTATAGGAAAGTACTGTCCAATGAATCCCTATGGGCAAGTACTGTCCAATGAATCCCTATGGGCAAGTGCTGTCCAATGAATCCCTCATTGTTTCAAAAATTAATTGCCACACAATACAAGCACCTACGTTTCTGAAATTTTACACACATAGGTCCCAAGGTACCGCCTACAATGTGGCAAAGTTTCATGTGTGTAACTTTACAAATGACAAAGTTATAGGCATTCCTGGGTATTTATTAAAAAATTAATTGCCACACAAGGCAAGCACCTATGTTTCTGAAATTTCACACACATAGGTCCCAAGGTACCACCTACAATGTGGCAAAGTTTCATGTGTGTAACTTTAAAAATGACAAAGTTATAGGTGTTTCTTTCCTCATTGTTTCAAAAATTAATTGCCACACAAGGCAAGCTCCAATGTTTCTGAAATTTCACACACATATCAAGGCAAGTGGTACCTGTAATGTGCCCAAGTTTCCTGTTTGTATCTTCAAAAATAAAAAAATGGGAGGCGTAAATGTATTTACCCCACTACTACCCATTTTTCTAAAATTAATTGCCACACAAGGCAAGCACCTAAGTTTCTGAAATTTCTCACAGATAGGTCCCAAGGTACCACCTACAATGTGGCAAAGTTTCATGTTTGTAACTTTAAAAATGACAAAGTTATAGGCATTTCTGGGTATTTATTAAACAATTAATTGCCACAAAACGCATGCACCAATCTTTCTGAAATTTCTCACAGATAACTATCCCTAACCAGTGTATAATGTGCCCAAGTTTCATCCTTCTATCTTTAAAAATGAAAAAGTTATAGGCGTTTTTGTAAAACAATACTTGGCTATGGGAAAAAGCATTCAAAATGGCGTCCAATCCGGATCGGACCTCGTCGGATCGGATCGGATCGGATCGGAGGTTGATCGGATCGGATCGGATCGGATTTTCCCGATTTTGGGGCGGATCGGATTCGGATCGTGGATCGGATCCGATCCGATGCACACCCCTACTTTTAACCTGCTGCTTCTGGATTCTTTGTGGGATTAAAATCTGCTTCCTTTGCACATGTTGTTTTTCCAGGGATTTTCTTTTTCAGCCTTTCAATATGTTCCCTTATGCAACCACTGTGTTCCACTGTGTTATGCAGTTACACTAGGGTTTCATGAATATACCAGACTTCCTTCATTTAAAAAAAAAATACTGACTAAAATGGTTCCAAAGAAAGGGAGAAGCTCTGGAGGAGTAGAAGGTCATGTAAATTACAGTGAGTGAGGAATCATGAGCACATAAGAAATGCCTCATGTAGAAATGCCTCTTGTTGAAAGGGTCTTGTTCTTTTCTTAGATGATTTTTACTCACCTAGCCTAAATATTTTTAGTTTTTTTAGGGAAACAATTCAGAAATATTCTAATGACCAAGTTGATGCCCATCTTCAGTGAATCCTAATAGGTATAGCAATTGCTAGCATAGTGGACATGGAAGTAATATCATTACTCAACAGTAGTCAACTAGATAATTTTTGTTCTTTACAGCTTGGTAACTATGGTGTGATTGGTTTCCACAGCTTTTAAGGTGTATTCTTCAACTGCACTTCAACAGAATCAATGATGCCTTATATATATGGTAGATGATTCCAATATTCTCTCTCTCTCTCTCCACACACACACATGTACATTAGATATATAAAAATAGCTACATCTGTCCTGTTCCATATCTTTTAGTAAATTGCCCTGGTTTCAGAAAGGTAGCATAGAAATACAATAAACAAACAAAAATAACTAAATAATATCTTCCAACAACTGGTTGAAAAAAAGTGGAATGGGATTTCATCAATTCTACAGAAGCCCAAGACTGTGACAGGGGCATAGTTAATCATTAGAAGTCCCTTTTCTTCATTTTATATCAACCAAGGAGATAATATATCTGCATTTCAAAATGTTAGGCTTTTGTTCCAGTTAGTTACATTTTTTCCATGTCATTGGTTCTTGTTATAGATAATGAAAAACAGCAAATTAAAATTAATAAACAACTCAGCTGTTTAGCTGGCAGAAATTGGCTCTTTCTAACTTGCCACTATTGGTTGAGCACCTGTGATGTCACAAAATGTTTAACATTCTAACTACTGAGGGCAGGGGAGAGAGTTAGCCCATCTTGAGGAAAATGGATGGTGGCATTAGCGAGGTCTGATTTTCACAAAAAAGATAAAATAATTGCCTCGAATAGCCCCCCCCCCAACTTGGTGCCTTCCAGATAGTTTGGGCTACAATTCCCAGCATTCCTGGCCATCGGCCATGCAGACTGGGGCTGATGGTAATCAAAGTCCAAAATGTCTGGAGATCACCAGTTTGGGAAAAGCTGGTCTAGAATCTACAATGTATATAACTTAATAAATATAAAACGGTAAATAGAAAGGGATTTTCTGCTATTTAAATATTTTTTTTAAAAAAACCCACGAATGTCTAAAATGGATGGATTATAGAATCATAGAATTGGAAAGGACCTTGGAGATCATCTAGTTCAACCTCCTGCTCAATGCAGCCCGTGAAATGCAGGATGCTGGTATAGCATCCCTGACTGATGACCTGCCAGACTTTGCTTAAATACCTCCAGTAAAGGAGGACCCATCAACTCCCGAAGCAATCTGTTCCACTGCTGAACAGCTCTCACTTTTAGGAAGTTTCTCATAATGTTAAGTCTGCAGTTTCCCCCAACTGGTTCTGGACCTGCCCTTGGGAGCAAGAGATTCCAAGTCTGCTCCATCTTCTGCATTACAGCCTTTCAGATATTTGTCTCCCTTCAATCTTCGTTTGTCCAGGCTAAACATCCCCAGCTCTTTCAAACATTCCTCATAGGACTTAATTTCCAGACCCCTCACCATCCTGGTGACCATCTTCTGGATATATTCCCATTTTCAATATCCTTCTTAAAATGTGACACCCAGAACTGGACACAGTACTCCAAATGCAGCCTCACCAATGCGAAATAGAGCAGAACTATTACTTCCTTTGACCTGGGCACTGTGCTTCTGTTATTGCAGAATAAGATAGCATTATCCTTTTTTGGCAGCTGCATCGCACTGCTGACTCATGTTCAGTGTGTTCTCTACTAAGATATGTGGACCCTTCTCTAATGTTCTGATGCCAAGCCTGGTCTTTCCAATCCTATACTTTTATCTTTGTTTTGTTCTGTTTTTGAACCTAAATGCAAGACTTTACATTTATCTCTGTTGAATTTCATCTTGTTTATTTTATCTCTGTGTTCCAGCCTATCTAGATCCTTTTGAATATTGTGTTTCCTATGGGTTTGGCTATCCCTCTTAGCTTTGTGTCATCTGCAGATTTCATAAACAACCTCTCTACACCCCCCCATCCAGGTCATTTATAAAAATGTTGAACAGCACAGGGCCAAGGACAGAGCCCACTGGCTCACCACTAGAGATCTCCTTCCAGAAGGATGGACAGCCTTTAATTAGCCCTTGTTCTGTATGGTTGCTTAACCAAATAGAATAATGCTAATCAGCACACAACTACTAGAACATTAAACAATATCCAAAGAATGGAGGTAAGTGAACATTTTATATAACATATTAATTATAAATCAAGTGTGGAATATTTAACAGAAACTCAGCAAGTGGTCAAATGACCAAAAATAAAACCCACAATGCAATAGATATGACATCCTAGCAAACAGGGTTTACAACAACAAAAACCTAACTTAATAATTGCAGTAATTAAATAAAGTGCACTCAATAGTTGCAATATCTGTACATGGGGCTACAGGCCGCCGGCTTCTTATGCCTGTTTCACAACTGCTTCTTCAGACTATATAACAGTATCTTAATGTTTATGGTTGGGGAAAAGGAAGGATTTGTAGATTACGTTCCTTAGTCCAAAACAACTTATTAGCCCTCCATAAAGGATTGACTTGGATCCCCAGCCAGACGGACGGTAATCTTCTAGAGCTGTGAGTTCTGGTTAAGTTCTGGCCTGTAGCCCCCTGTACAGATATTGCAACTATTGAGTGCACTTTATTTAATTACTGCAATTATTAAGTTAGCTTTTTGTTGTTGTAAAACTTGTTTGCTAGGTTGTCATATCTATTGTATTGTTTTTTGTCATTTGACCACTTGCTGAGTTTCTGTTAAATATTCCACACTTGATTTATAATTAATATGTTATATAAAATGTTCATTTACCCCCATTCTTTGGATATTGTTTAATGTTCTAGTAGTTGTGTGCTGATTAGCATTATTCTATTCAGATTATCTCAACTGCTGCCTGCTGTATTGTATTATTGGTTGCTTAACCAGCCATGTAACAATAGTAGCATCCAACCCACATTGTACCATTTTGTCAAGAAGATATCACGGGAAACTTTGACAAGTGCTTTGTTGAAGTCAAGATATATTATGCCTGTGTCATTCCATGGATAAATGTCATATGAAGTTTTTAGCTCCTGGTAATGGTCTGGGACTTTGGAGGGTTACTAGTTTAGTCTGGGAAGTACTTTTTCACACTCTGCTGCAACATTTATGCTTACTGTATGGACATATATTTCCATCTTGAACATATGTTCTTGTAAGCAGGTCCTATTGCTTAAGAACAAATCACTTCCATGCTTGTGTGAGTCACTAAGCTGTTTCATTAACTAGCAGGTGTCTCACCAACTCATATTTGCCTGATGCACTACAGAATCAACAATTTCGTGAATCATTCTGTTTTCTTCTGTTTTGAAACACATAGCTACATTTTAACAAAACTTGAAAAGTGAAGAAACATTAAAAAGGGGGTGGGGTGGGAAACCAACTTCCTTAGAAGGGAGCATTTGCTTCAAGTATCTTTCAAGATTAGAAACTTGACACGGTGAAGTAATATATTGGGGAAAACTGTTAATTGTTCCATCTGTTAGGTGGTCTTTAAGAGCCACTGCTAATGTATGCCAACATTCTGGCACAGTAGCGAAATCATGCTATGGATATGCAGTGTTTGACACTTTGAAGCTCAAGGTGAGTACTAGTGTATGGGGAAAGCACTCCCTCAAAAGCAGGGAATTAATGCATTCAGGAATGAAAGGTATATTTTAAACATTTGAATAGTTTTTTCATATAATAAAGAAGAACATAAACTGTTAGCATGGAAAGCTAACAGCTGATACTTATACAGAAGGGCAAATAATAAGATCTGGTTAGCTTGCTCTCTTGAAATTTTGGTGTCTAAATTCATTGCTTTGGACAAGAGACATCATCCTGGTTAAATGGAAGACAGAAGTTCACTTTGGCTAAGTCTGTGAGGAGGATGGGAGTTTTTGCTGGCAAAGGATGAAACTGCTGAATCCATTCTTGTCTTTCAAGGCTTGAGGTTACATCACCCAAGGCCTTGTAAGATGTGAGGGTTGGGATCGGATCTTGTGAGATTTAGAAACAAGAGATGAAAATTGGAACTAAAGGCTTGTTTATACTTTGCTGTATTGTCAGTTCGGGCAGGCAGCTAAGCAACATTATTTGTTTGTTGGTTTAATATAATTCTAGGATGCTTATCATAAAGCAATCTCTAAGCTGGGTAGGCAGCCATCTTGGGCTGTGTGTATATTTAGAAATTTGAGCAAAGTGGCCTGAACACTACTAATGGTGTTAGAGTGAGTACAAGGCAGAAGTGGAGTCTGGACCCCAATAAACTAAATAACTCTTTTGAACCCAAAGTTTTCAGCACCAACAGAAAACTATTTCACAGCAATTCCATCTGTTGATTAGAAAATATTTGTTGCTTTATTTTTATTTTTATTTAAGTGAAGGGTAGAGAACTTTGGTAGGTGCCAAGGAAGATGTCCAGGGCACATTGGCACCGATGGGCACCACATTGCCTACTCTTGGTATAAGCAGTGCACAATAATAAAATGATGTGAAAACAGCACACAACTCAGAGATGATAAAGCCCTGGCAATGCTTCAAAGCAAGCACGGCGCTCTAGATCAAGCACTGACCTTTCTCCATATATTGTGTGGCGGAAAGGCTCTTTCCCTCTGAACTGAATAGGGAAGCCCTGGTGAATGCATGAAATCAGGATATGAGCATTAGGACACAATGTGCACAATTCAGGAGGTCATCTTTGCATTATGTGCAATGACAATGGGATTTTCAGATTAAAAAATGGCACCAGTCCTTGAATGCTTTAAAACTTGGGATGTTTAACAAGCTGTTTAGAAGGCATCTCCTGAGATAAAAACCCTGCAAAAATTAATGTGCACATATAGATCGTGAACCTGAAGCAAACACTGAGCCTAGATGACCTGGTAGAATCAGTTCCTGTCGCAAAACTATGTAATGTGAAGTAATTCCATTGACAGTATTGATAGTAGAGTCTTATAAGTTTTACATGGGATATTCTTCAATTTTTTGTTCAAGTAGTGAACAACAGCTTTGTAGGTCTGAATTCTATTACTGTTATATTGTTTCTAATACATTTTCCAGCAATGTAATGTCTTTGTACCTCTAAACAACACCTACTTGCAAGTGAAAAGGGAACAAAAGCTCATAAAACTGCAATAAAATATTTATTTCTCTTCAGCAATAGGATTAATTTTATCACTGTAGATTTATGACCCTGAAAATACTTTGCTGGATATTTAATATATCAAAAGAGTGGAACAAAGAGACCATGTTAGAAAATGGTTTGAGAAACTTGTGATTTACTGGAAAGAACCGATTTAGGTGCAGGCTGGGTTTTTTTTTCAAGAGGACTTAATAAAATAGCGACAAAATTGAATTATCTTGGCATAAAGTTTAATTGCCTGACAAGAAATTGATACTTCTATTGTGTTACTGTTTATGTACAGCATATTTCAGATTGAGCACTTTTCTGCTATGATTGAGAGTATAGTGAAATAGATTCAACTTTATCAACTGGAGAAAGTTGACTTGCTTAGTCTTTGAGATGGACAATAATCCATTCTTTCCTACCAATTTCTCTTAGTACTTTTGGATTTGACCAAGCCATTCTAAGAAAGCTATATCAGCAGACTGGAGGGGAAGTGCCATGTCAAATGTACATTTGAAAGATGTAGGATGCTTCCAGATGGAAAGCTCCTTCCACTACCAATCAAAAGACACTGTACTGCTATTCTACCTTACCTTCCTTAACAGTTTTTCTTTTTCTATTAAGAAAATAGACAGAAGAGGCAATAAAAACAACAACAACAACAAAGGAAG
Source organism: Anniella stebbinsi (assembly GCA_029215795.1). NCBI lineage: Eukaryota > Metazoa > Chordata > Lepidosauria > Squamata > Anniellidae > Anniella > Anniella stebbinsi. The sequence continues at coordinate 80,022,720 of JARDYH010000002.1, read as the reverse complement.
GTTACAAAGGGAAGACAATGTCATCTGGACCACCCCCACCCCCCATAAAATTCCATGAGTGAGGCAGGGCCATTAAACAACAAAAGCCTTATATGAAAGCACCCTAGTTTTCCACCTTTAAAATGGTTCAGAAGGTTCAATAAGAGGAAACCATGAAAATAAACAAACAGAGCTACAGTTTTTTGGGGATCTGGAATGGTATGACAAATATGAATTACATACTGAACTGAGAATTAGTTATATTCAGAAAAAAAAACATTGGGTGCCATGATTCAGCCATAGCCAATGACACAGATGCTGAGGCTGTTTAGCTAGTGGAGACAATCAGAAGATTAAAAGCCCAACATATGATTCCTCAACAATCAACTCTTGGGATCAGAAGAAATCCCCAAAAGGAAGTGATGCAGATTCTCCACTGAGTTAAGGAGCAGCAAAAGATGCCCTTGGCCTCAGCTGACAAACATAAGCAATGCTTTCCAAATCCCATAGATTTCTCCCCACGTTACCAGCCATCCCAATTTCAAAATGCCAAGTAGCCACCTTGGAAGCTACCTTGGAAGCCACTTTGCACAGAAGTATGGTGTTCCAATTGGGGAAATCTTGCTCTTTAAATATATCACAGATCAGCAGCTGTAGGCAGAGCTTAGTTAGGTATGTCAGAGAAAACTGCAACAATCCAATGAGTTTGGAGTTCCAGCTTTTTCCAAGTCTCACAGGTTCTACAAACTTGTGGACACCCCCATTAAAAAAAACAAAAAAACAAAAAAACTTAACAAACAACAAAACCACCAACCCACCAGACAAAAATATAAATTATACCGCTTTAGGCCAAAGCATGAAAATACACATTTATGGAAGATTTGCAAAGTGCAAATTTGTGCAAATTCGGGAAAATGGAAAAAAAATCCAACTCTGTCAATGACAGAATGGAAGGCACCTGACAATCTGTGAAATGCTGATGGAATGGACTTTACGAAATCCCTACATCCCTACACTGAGTTATATATGGCTCTATTTGGTTATGTCTTTTGAAGAAGCAGTGTCTCACTTCTGCATCAGACTATTTGTGCACCAGCCTACTGCATCACTTTGAACCACTGCAAATTTCTGCTGCAGAACCCACATGGACCATCATTAAGTAGACAAATAAACATGTCTTTGAGCTAAACACTTGCCATAAATAATCATATATATATATATATATATATGTGCAGAAAGCTTGGATATACCTTTAATTAATTAATGTTCACTGTACAGAAAATTATAAGCAGATAGGCCTAGCCATTCATGATTTATGAACTCTGTATGTATGACTATCTATCATTACATATATGACCATCTGCCTACTGGAATGAAGTGGGTGTGTCTCAGTGCCAAGTTCTGTTTATCATCTGATTTAAAGTCTTTGCAGGTCAAGGTTCTTCAGAAGATAAGAGTCTTGCAACATATTTATTTGTCTTAATTCTTATAATTGTTACATGAAATCGAACAAATTAGGAACACATAACAAGAGGGGATTAGATTAGGAAAGCCTTAAAAGCTTTACTGTTTCCCCATAGTGTTATTGGAGAAATCATGCTTAATTAGCATAAAATGCATTAGTAACAATTAAACAAAGCTGAGGGCAAGAAATTAACCTTTATTAATTTAAAATTAACTTTTTAATGTTAGGGTACTTACCAGCCCAGCAGGAAACAACATTTGATGTCAATAGAAATTTTCTGATATAGTTACAACACAAAATGCATATTATTATTATTATTATTATTATTATTATTATTAGTCTTGTAGATGGACATCCGTGAAGCTAATGAACTAGCTTCATTCCTTGTGCATTTCCCCCAGTGGAGTTGCACAAGAGAAAAATTTGATCTGTGTGTTTGTGTGTGTGTTTTTCTGACTAGATGTACAAATGGCTTCCTCTTGGAAAATAAGATTCAGTGCATTTTTTAAATTATTATTATTATTATTATTATTATTATTGTTGTTGTTATTATTTTGAAGAACCACTTATGAATTTGTGACTTTGCTTGTTAGATATTTTACAGAGTAGGACGAAAAAAGGAACAAATCTTGTGCAAGTAGTTGCTCTATTTCCTAATTCCACACCATGCACCACAATTCAAAAGGGTTAAGAGCCCATTAAATTCTCTTCTTAGCCTATAAGATTCTTTGCCAAACACTTCTTCAATCTTTTGAAGAAAATGTCTTGAAGGTTAGCTACAAAGAATTATTATACTTCTCCAACATTCTTGACTTATATCTCGAAACATAGGGCCATTTTAATTACTAACAGATGAAAGCCAGAGTTGTTTAACTCCATTGGATTTGAGATGTTTCTTATCATGTTGAACATCTTGGAAAATTCATCTCATATGAGCTCTATGGTTGATGTTTAAGACTTTTTTCTAAGGCAAGTTTTTATTCCCCCCCCCCCACACAAACACACAGTTCTCCCTTACTGTAATGTAATATGTGAATCATTCCATGTGAATCATTATAATTGACTGAAAAATAAAGATAGGAAGGAAGACATGTAGGAAAACTAGATCAGGAAGTTGAAATTTCAAGCTGGATAAAGGGTATCTGTGCAGATTAGTGTTTTGGATTTGAGTTTTTTGTAAGACAGTAGGAACATATTTATTGGATCAGACCTAAGGTATCACCAACAATTATATGTGTTGTTTATCTCAGCATTTTGTTATTATCAATACAGTGCCTCTGATGATGGAGATGATAATATTAGGAGAAGAAAAAGACGCCAGAGGCGCATGAAGAAAAATGGAGAAAGATACATCAAGAAAGAGATTCATGAAGAAAAGAGAAAAGAAAACTCAAGGCATTTTACGAAGGTCAGTTACATAAAACAGACTATGAAAAGTATATTCCACTTAACCTGACTCCAGTGAAAAGGATAAATAGAGCTGGGTGTCCAGATCTCTAGAGGGCCTCATTAGGGGTGGGTGAATCTGTCAGTTTCATTTTCTCCCACATTTGAACTTCGTAAATCTCACAGTCATTCTCTCCCAAATATGAAGAAGTTTGTGAAATTTAATACATTCTTATCAAAAATGAACTGTGTTGAAATTCTCACCCATCTGCACCAACAAAATCCAAGAGATACAGCTATTCCCATTCGATGTACCTGCCTGCCACATGGGACCCACACACACGCCCTGCGCAGCTTGGGCGGTGGTGGGCTTTGTGGGTGGGAGTGGAGGATGAGGCGTGGAGGCCTCTGATTGGCCGGCCTCTGATCAGGCCACCAGGGGAGGGGGGGCTTGAGAGCCTATTTATGGCTGGAGGCCCCTCCCCTCCTCCTCTTCTCGGTGCGGCGCAGGTAGCTTCAGAGCGCAGTTCAGGCACTCGGCAGGCCAGCACAATTCTCTTCACGTCCAAATACATCACGCCTGACACCCACAGTAGCCATTAAACTAAGGCTCACTTATATACATTTTAGACATCAGCCCATCCCAGATTAATCATCTTATCATTTTTGGTACTTAGCAATAATCAGGTTGACCTTTCCAGTTCTGCACAGAAAAAACTCTCTCTCAACCTTATTGTCTGCAGCTGGCTGAAATGTCCTTCAGGACTCTAAAACTTTCAACCAATCCACTTAGATATAGAATTTTCCTCAAGCATTCTGGCATGCTTTTCACACAGTAGCCAACCTTCTGCCTTTGCGAAACCCATAAGTAGGAGTATAATAGCAGCAACTGTTGTACATAGGCATGCTGCCTCTGATACTGGACTAGTAGCTGTTGGTAGCCTTATCCTGCATGAATTTGTCTAATCACCTTTTAAAGCCACACAAATTTGTGGCCATCACTACGTCTTGTGGCAGTGTATTCCATATTATAATTATGCACTCTGTGAAGAAGTACTTCCTTTTTATCTGTCCTGAATCTCCCAGCCATCAGCTTCTTGGGATGACCCACAGTACTATGTCTGGTAAGGAGCAGCTGGGCACCAAATCAACTATATCCCCATAGACTTATGTTGAATAAAACGGTCACCCATATAGAGCTACTATAACATGACTACTCTGATGTAAAAGTAAATGACACTGTCCCATATATAGAGAATATGAGCTCTTACTGATGAATTATGATTGCCTTGCTAGTTTTGGTAGTAGATCTGATTGAGAATCCAAGAGGTTTCCATAAATTAGTTTTCCCCCAACCTGATGCCTTCAGTTTGTACCAGATGGTACATCTGCCATGGGGATTGTAGTTGGGAAAGGCTGTCATAAGTGTTTCTCCTGATGGGCCTGTGCATTTGCAGGATTTTCGTCATGAGATCACTTCAGAACAAGTAAGGTTTAACATTCCTAGTTGTGGCAAGAGGTGACATAATTATTATGATCCAATTCTACAGACTAAGAAAATGAATTTGCGAACAATCTGATCACTGAGGAGGTCATACCTCTCAAGGAACTTCCTAGTTTGTTTTAAAAGCTACGCCTCATTACCTTTGTAATAATAACCTGAATTTCCACAATAGGTTCCTGTTCTTAGCTTTTCTGCATCCTTGCGATTTCCCCCTCCCCCACTTTTCCTTGCTATAATGCCAAAAACTAAATGAAGGGCTTTCAGGCACCCCAGGCTACCTAGGGTGCAAAACGTTCTTTTCAGTGCTTGGATTAGGACCAGGAAGGAAAGAGCCACTCAAGTGATAAACTATGCTATACATTGAGATAATATTCATTCTGAAATTGTGTGTTTGGTCATGCTAATTGTTGTGTTATCAACTTGGTGCTAAAGCATCCAACTCAAACTCTAGAAAGGTCTAAAAAGTAGGTGACTGGGGGTTTCAAAAAGGCATCCAGTTGGCCATTGTGGGAATGAAGATGCTAGACTAGATGGACCATTGATCTAATCCAGCAGAGCTTTTATTTTTTCATGTACAACAAAGTCCTGGAGGATTCCAACTGTCCATGCTTATTGAGGTAGTAGTCTTTAAAGCATTCAGACCCTGACCTGGAACCTGGCATTCCCTTATTCTTCCCTCCCTTTGTCTGTCTGTCCAATTCCCTCATAGTACGCACTAGAGATGTGCTCGGACCCCCCCGGATCAGAACCTCCGATGTTGTCCTGGATCGGTTTGGACAAAATCGGAGGTCCCTCAGATCGGTTCGCAGCTGATTCCGATCCAAAAATCAGACGTCTGATTTTCGGATTGGCCGCCATTTTTGATGTTTTCACCATAGGCTTGCATCGGGGGAAAGAAAGTTTTTCCCCAATGCAAGCCTATATGGAAAACATGGCAGTGGGTGGGTGAGTGGGGCCCTAACTCCCCCTTCCCTGTCCCTCCCCCCCACTCATGCTCCTTACCTGCCGGGGCCATCCGCTGCCATCAGCTGCTCCGATCTACTGAGAAACAGGCTTCGCGGCCTGCCTTTCAGGAGTGCGCCAGGTGATGACGTCATCACTCGGTGTGCTACTGAGGGGCAGGCTGCGAAACCTGTTTCTCAGTAGATCGGAGCAGCGGAGGGAAGTGGGCGCCCCGGCAGGTAAGGAGCGCAAGGGGGGAGAGGAGGTTTGATCCTCTGATCTTATCTGAACCAGATTGGGTCCTTTTGGACCGGTTCAGATCAGATCAGACAATCCAGATGCCGGGATCGGAATTGGATAATTTTATCTGATTTCGGCCGGATCGGTTCCAGATCATGGATCGGACCCAATCCGGTGCATATCCCTAGTATGCACCACAGTTTGGAGCCTCACTCATCTTTGGATCATGGCCTGATTGTTGAGGGCTAATGACATAATTGCACAATCAAACAAACTTAAATAACTAAATGGCACCCAGCATGTTCCAGGGATTAAAACAAGCCACTGTGACTTAAATTAGCCATGGTGGCTTGTTTTAATTCTGGTGCATGCTGGGTGCCATTTGCCTAATTACTTGCCCAGGTGTGACTTGCCATATCATCCAAACCCAGTTAGCATGGCTTATTTGAGGGGGAAATAACTAGGGATGTGCACAGACCCCCCCCCCCGGTTCGGATCGAAACCAGGATCGGAAACGGGGTTGGCGGGTCAGACCGGATCGGATCAGAGGCTTTCAGGATCAGATCGGACCTGATCCCAATCCGAAAATCAGAAGTCTGATTTTTGGATCGGATGCCATTTTAGGTGTTTTTGCCATAGGCTTGCATTGGGGGAAAGAAAGCTTTTCCCCAATGCAAGCCTATGAGGAAAACATGGGAGCAGGTTAGTGGGGGTCTAACTCCCCCCTCCCTGTCCCTCCCCTCCACTCGCACTCCTTACCTGCCGGGGTGCCCACTTCTGTCTGCTGCCGTCCACTGGTCCCATCTACTGAGAACTAGGCCGCGGAGCCTGTTTCTCAGTAGGCAGGACCAGCGGACGGAAGTGGACGGAAGCGGGAGCCCCGGCAGATAAGTGGGGCCCTCCCCCTCCCCCCACTCACGCTTCTTACCTGCCGGGGCCATCCGCTACCATCTGCTGTCGCCCGCAGGCAGCAGCAGATGGCAGCGGATGGCCCCGGCAGGTAAGCCCCTCCCCCCCACTCACGCTCCTTACCTGCCAGGGCCATCTGCTGCCGTCCGCTGCCATCCGCTGACCCCTTCTACTGAGAAACAGGCTTCGCGGCCTGCCTCTCAGTAGCGAGCTGGGTGACGTCATCACCCGGTGTGCTACTGAGAGGCAAGCCGCGAAGCCTGTTTCTCAGTAGAAGGTACCAGTAGATGGCAGCGGACGGCACTGGCAGGTTAGGAACACGAGTGGGGGGAGGAGGTCCGATCCTCTGATCTCTTCCGATCCAGATTGGGTCCTTTTGGATTGGATCGGATGAGATCGGACGATCCAGATGCGGGGATCATAATCGGATAATTTTATCCGGTTTTGGCTGGATCAGGGCTGGATCAGGAATTGGACTCGATCCAGTGCACACCCCTAGAAATAACCCTCAAATGGCCCTACAACAGCTTGTGGATTTAAGGTTTTTTTCTCCCTCAAATAAGCCATGCCACCTGACTTTGGATGACACGAAAAGCTGTGCCCAGTTGGATAATTAGACAAAAAGTGCCCAGCACATGCTGGCACAAACCATGGATTAAAACAAGCCACCATGGTTTATTTAATCATGCAAACTGGATCATTGAGTGAGATATATTGCTATACAGCCTTTACTATATAATCACACATACCGACTGGGTTCAGATGATCGGCAGAGGAAAAGAAACCACTGCGGTTTATTTTCCTCACCCCACATGTGCCTCTCAAATGCCCACCATTTCCTTAGTTACCGTGACTCAGGTTGTTGTGGCTTCCAAACATTCCCATAACCCTTACAACAAGCCATGGTTGATGGGGTGTTTTGGAAATCACCCCTGCCACACCTTGCTGGTTTCAGACAACATGGCAACCTGTGCCACAGTGAGGGAAATCGTGGGCACATGAGTGACATGTGCAGGGTTGGGAAAAGGAGCCACCATGGCTTTTTTCCCCCGCAGATAATCCGAATCTAGCCATTGATGAGTGGGAGATCAGCTTGGCCTGAAAACTCATTCCGGAGAGTTCAACATACAACAGTAGTGTATCTAAGGCTTTAGTGGCCGCCTTTCTGCAAAAGAATTATCCTGAATTTCTGCTTTAGAGAAAGCTGATGTGTAAATAGTGAATTGTTGGAACTTCACCATGTCTTGTTTTACTAACAAATCAAGTAACTGCATTAAAATAAAGAAAAACAACACACTGTATAACCCTGTTAAGCAGCAGCAGCACAGCAAAAACATAGAATTGGGATGGATGGAGCCATATGAAAAGAATATCAACTATGAGCCTTACAAGTTCTGAAGCAATGGCGGGCGTGATAGCATGGCTGAATGCCATGGAATTAGGACTCATTAGGCCTGCTCTTAGCATTATGGCAGAAAGTAGCACTTCAAAGAAAAATAAGTAAGTCTGTGGGGTCGGATTGTAAGTCACATGATAGCAAAAACATATCCATTTGGGACAAAGAAGGGAATAACATAACATATAACAGGAAAAATAATCAGTGCTAATATTTCTGTTGGAGCAGGAACAAAAGTAGACAGACTCAAACATCAAATTTAGTTTTGAATTTGCAGCCTGTATCATGTAGCATGGAAGGTGGTTTTTTTTAAAAACAACAACAACTATGTGCATATTTGGGGCTGTGAAAATCAAATTACATTACCAAATTTCAAAAGCAGAAATGTGGGGGATGATCCATCACCTGTAACCTGTGTGTCATCCTAGGGAGAAGGGTGGTGGCTATATATTGCATCTAGTATTAGAGGTAGTATGCTTCTGAATACAGATTGCTAGGGAACATGAGCAAGAATTCACTACTGTGGGCTTCTCATAGGCATCTGGCTGGCTACTGTGGGAACAGAATTCTGGACAAGGTAGGCCTTAAGTCTGATCCACCACAGCTTTGATCCACCATATGAGAATTATGTATGGGCTTCGCTTTGAACATAATGAATCATGTCCTTTTCTATCTCCCGCACTATGTGGGAGAGAGAAAAGGACATGACTGAGCCATGTGCAGGCTGATGTGCATCACAAACAAATAGATTTGCATTAGTGCTCACTCTGTCTTAGCAAAAGAACATAAAACCAGAGCAAGTCAACTTCACTGTGAACACTGAGGGGAAATATCCCGTAAATTAGTAGTCATGATTAGTCTACTGTAACATACTCTGTGTGGGGATGCCCTTGTACCTGGTTTGGAAGCTGCAGCTAGTGCAGAATGCAACAGCTAAAGTGTTCAGTGTGATAAGTGTACAGTGTGTGATAAGACCAGACTGGCTGTCTATTAGCTACCGAGCCATGTTCAAGATTATGTTATTGACATACAAATCCCTAAACAACTTAGGATCAGACCACCTTCTCCTATATGTTCCCAGCTGACCATTAAGTTCTTCAGGTGCAGCCTTGCTGGTCATTCCCAGACCAACCGAATGTCGCCATATAATACTTTGAAGGTGGGCCTTCTCAATGATAACACTCAGCCTCTAGAAAACCATCTCCCATGCAGCTCTAGAGGCAGAAAGTGTGGTATATTTCAAACACCTCCTGAACTGCTCTAGTTCACCAAGGCCTTTCTGGATTGTAAATAATCACAACTGATAATATGCTGCTCTCTGTTACTGGTTTTTGAATTGTTCTTGTAGTATTATTATAGTCTTTAAATAGTTTATAATTGTGTATTTTAAATGTATTTGTTTTGTTGTAGTTGAAATTCTTTTTAGTAGTGTTTAGTACTGTATTTAAATGTTTTTTTAATATTTGCATGTGAACTGCTTGGAGATTTTTTTTATTTTTAAGTGGTATATAGGTATTATTAAAAAAAAGTAAATAAAATACCTTGTTTTTTGTAGTTAAGTACATTTTGTGTGTGTTAAAAACAAGTGACATGAAAATTGTCTCAAACAATTCTCCATGCAATTTGGGATTTGGGAAATTATGTGATGCAGCTGTTACTTAAGATGCCATTTTAGACTACAGGTGTGTGACTCACATGGAAAAGTGCATAGAAAAATGAGGCTGGAATCCTCCTTTTCTATGTGCAGACAGAGGTCTTCTATATGAGAAGAATGAAAACATGGAGTCCCCTGTCTACAGTCTGAAGTGGTACAGTCCAGCTTGTACAGGGTGGTGACCATGCATTCTGACTTTAAGTCTGTCAGTACAAATCCTATACCTGTCTATTCAAAAGTAATTCCCATTCAATGGGTCTTACTCCCAGATAAGTGGATCTTGGATTGTAGCCTTAATGCCACAGTCCTATATGCACCCCCTTACTTGGGACTAAATGCCATTCAACTCACTGCGACTTACTGCATAGGGAGGCATGAAAAATTGTGATCCTAAGCATTGCTGTCTGGGACTTCCAACTGAATAGGAACTTATGCAGATGACCTTTTAGCCACCTGTAACACATCTTCACCTAATGACTAAGCTACCCAGAATGAGAGACATTTTTCCCAAGGGTTCAGTGATTAGTATTGGGATGTGCAATTGCTAATCAATTTAAGATCCTACCTGGATAGTTATCAAAGCAACTCTACAGAGTTAGCAAAGGGAAAATCTAAAACATTGGTTGGTGCCATTATTATTGTCAAAACTTCAAATGCTTCCTCTTATTGTTAATAGCCAAAATAATGTGTTTTAAAAACATTGCATGAAATTTGTTAGTATCAATAATGAGCACATGTTCACAGTACTCTGCACATATGGCTGGATCCAGATTTAGTCATACTTAGAGTTGACCTATTGGAATTAATGGAATTTAATGATTTCAGTGGGTCTACTATGAGTATGACTCAGTCTCAATCCAGCTCATGGCTATTACTGTTGATGCTGCCTTATAAATATTTTGAGTGGATAAGAAAATAAGCTAATGCAAATATTTAGTAAGTAAACAATAGTATGGATGTTGACTGGAAGTATAATTAAGAATCTGAATTGTTGGCTGGTGTGTTACAGCTGTGTATAAGAATGGGCATGTAGGTGTGCAGTAAGAAAGGTATATTCTATGTATCTCAATAAATCAGCAAATTCATTTCACTATTAAGCAGGGTTCATTTCCCTACAGTAATTTTGGCTAGTATAGGATACTGTTCCAGAAATGTCATAAGCAGAATATACAAAATAGCAATTCCAGTTCTCTGCCACTTGGCAGACCTACAATGAATTGTATAATGAATCATCTGCCATGAATTCTGTTTACTTCTGTTACATTCACGGTCCATTCCTTGTATTAGACAAGGAAACAGTAAACATAAGTTTTACAGTTTCATTATCATCTTTCCCAGCTCTATGTTTAGTGAATCCCGAAATTCAATGAATTCTTATGAGTTTCATCAGAAAACTAGGTCCAATATTAGTTATGAGCCTATCTTGCATTCACTGTCTCAAAAGAATGTTTTCTGAAATCATCTAAAATTGAAATATACTTTCTCGAGAGAATATTCATTCCTGCTGTATTACCACGGTGTACACAATCCAGAGAATTGTAGATAAGCCTAAATTCATTGAAATCCACTACTAATGTCTTGTTAACTTCCTTGGAACTTGGGCATTTTAGCCATTATCTGGCTTCAAATGTTGACAAGTGTGAGGAGTTTACAATGGGTTGGATCAGAGTTTTCTTCTGCCAGCAGGAGCATACCTGATCAAAGATCCGCTGAGAATGCTCCTGATGGTAGAAAAGGTGAAGGTTTAGGGAACTGGCCTGAGGTAAAAGAAGTCATTAAGAGGCCTGTAGCAACAACTGTGCCTCTTGAGTCTTTAAGAATTGTCACTAAGCAGTCTTCTGGAAACCCCAAGTAAATATTAATGAACTCTTATGTACAAAATATCCCTTTAATAAATTAACTTGTTTAATAGTTCACCTTGTTTTGGGTATTCTCATGCTAGAAGGAGCAATCCTATGGCCACTAGACAGCATCTGAGGAGCTATGGACTGGGAACTGGGCATTTGAGCTCCCTGACCATGAGCTTGGAAGGAGGGAAAGGGGGCATGTCAGTGGGTAGGGAAGGGAAGGACAGCTTACACCGTATCTCCAGCAATCCCAAGCCTCTGTTCCTCCCCTTCCTCGAAGCCTCTGCTAGACAGGTGAAAACGCCCATCTAGCTAAAATGCAGAGTGAAAGGTGCAATGCAACTCACCACTCTGCATTGAATACTCATGAGCCTACAAGGTCAGAGACTTACGGGTATTCAGGTCAGATCCAATAGGATTGCGTTTAGCCTCTTATACTGGCTACTTGGAGGTCTTTAGGTATTGTTACAGAATTGGTGGCAGCAGAAAAGGGTCAACTTGTTCAACTCTGAGTTATAGTGGCAGGGAGTTCCGTAGGCCTTGAAAAATAAGCATGCACAATATATAAGAAACCCTATAGGTGGGCTGCCCAGTGAAAGAACAGTTTCCCCATAGGTGGTGGCAGTGCTGGGAAGCATAACTTCACCATAAAGGGTAATTCATAATTACTACTAATGTCCATATTTGCTACAAAATAAGACAATAAATGCAGTTATGTGGAAGAGTATGGGTTGGATCCAGACTTAGTCCAACTCTGTGGTTGGTTGGTTTCCTGCAGGTTAACATTATAAAGTGTGAATGGTAAGATCCAAGTCTCGGTGTGTGCAAAGGAACCACATTTGATCCTGGCTCCATGGATCTGATATTCTGCCTTTCACATCTTAGACTGCTCATTGTGGCAAACGCAGGTGTGCATGCAGGAAACACATTTGCTGTATAATGACTGAAGTAACTCTAAATCTCTGAAATCAGTGGAACTTTTTTCTGTCATCCAAGAGCTCGCAGCTTTGAGATGAAACAGGGAATATATAGAAGCCTGAATAAGCTTCTATCTATCTATCTATCTATCTATCCATCCATCTATCATCTATGTATCATCTATCGATCGATCATTTACCAGAGGATTAAATGAACAAAGAAACTGAATTTTCAGTACCTGTGTGTGTATTCTTTCACTTTCAGGTTTAAAGTTTTGCAAACATTTTAATAATATAGATCATTGCTGAATCTGAAATACTTAAAGAGTTCTAATTCCATTTTTCTTTGGAAGGTTCTGAATTTTTGAGAATAAATGGGTTTCTTGCCTCTTCTCTTTAATGAGAACAGAAGCTTATAGTCACCTACTAGGGATGTGCAGGGACCCCCCGGATTGGATCAGGACCCGGATTGGGACCTCCAGTTTTGTCCCGGATCAGATCGGACAAAATCAGAGGCCCCCCCGACCGGATCGGGCCCGATCCTGATCCGAAAATCGGATGTCCGATTTTCGGATCGGCCACCATTTTTGTTTTCCCCATAGACTTGCATTAAGGGAAAGAAAGCTTTCCCCCAATGCAAGGCTATGGGGAAAACATGGCGGTGGGTGGGTGAGTGGGGGCCTAACTCCCCCCCCCGCGATCCTTACCTGGCAGGGCTGTCCGCTTCCATTGGCGGGCGGCCGCTGGCACCCACCGATGGAAGCAGACAGCCCTGGCAGGTAAGCTCCCCCACTCCTTACCTGACGGGGCATCCTCTTCCTTCCATTGCCGGCTCTAAACTACTGCGAACTAGGCCTTGTGGCCTAGCTTACAGTAGAGCACCAGGTGATCACATGGCGCTCTCCTGTAAACTAGGCTGCAAGGCCTAGTTCGCAGTAGTTTAGAGCTAGCAACGGAAGGAGGAGGACGCCCCACCGGTAAGCCCCCTTGTGATCCTTACATGGCGGGGCTGTCCGCTTCCATTGGTGGGTGCCCGCTGGCGCGCGCCGATGAATACAGACAGCCCTGGCAGGTAAGCTCCCCCACTCCTTACCTGACGGGGCATCCTCCTCCTTCCGTTGCCGGCTCTAAACTACTGCGAACTAGGCCTTGTGGCCTAGCTTACAGTAGAGCACCAGGTGATCACATGGCGCTCTCCTGTAAACTAGGCCGCGAGGCCTAGTTCGCAGTAGTTTAGAACTAGCAACGGAAGGAGGAGGACGCCCCACCAGTAAGCCCCCTTGTGATCCTTACCTGGCGGGGCTGTCCGCTTCCATCGGTGGGTGCCCGCTGGTGCCCGCCGATGGAAGCGGACAACCCCGCCAAGTAAGCTCCCCCTCGCTCCTTACCTGGCAGGGCATCCTCCTCCTTCCATTGCCGGCTCTAAACTACTGCGAACTAGGCCTCGCGGCCTAGTTTCCAGTAGAGCGCCAGGTGATCACATGGCACTCTCCTGTAAACTAGGCCGCGAGGCCTAGGTCGCAGTAGGTTAGAGCCAGCAATGGAAGGTGGAGGACACCCCACCAGATAAGTCCCCCCCTGTGATCCTTACCTGGCAAGGCTGTCTGCTTCCATCGGGGGGTGCCCGTGGGTGCCCGCCAAGGGAAGCGGCAGCGGGCGCTGGTGGGTGCCCGCCAATCCTCCATTTTTTTCCGGATCGGGTCCTTCCGGACCAGTTCGAGAAAGTTCGGACGATCCAGAGGGGTGATCGGAAATCGGATAATTGTATCTGGTTTCCCCTGGATCGGCTCCGGATCGTGGATTGGACCCGATCCAGTGCACACCCCTATCACCTACCTATAGTTGTTCTAAATGAAGCATCATAATAAAATGAAACAGTCACTGCTTCACTCAAATGCAGATTACAAAAAAAAATATGAGGTAGACATAACACCATTCTATATCCATAACCTAAAGCTTTATTTCCCCCCCACCACATTTCCCCCTGATTTTTGTCCAGAAAAGAGAAGATCTTTGTGTCTACAGGAAATCTACACCAGATCTACACCAGGCAGGATATAACACTATGAAAGTGGTTTGAAAACGGTATATGGAATATGTCTATGGGCCCCAGCAGTTGTCAGTGCATTGGCAGCCACCATTTTTTCCCTCCGAATGCTGAAATGATGCAACAGGTCATTCTTTTTTCTTTTTCTTTTTTTATCTATTGTGAAGCAAATGCACATCCCAATTGGGACTACATCCTTTCCATATTTGGGACCGTATGCACTCACCATTAAAGGTAACTGAAAGTATCCAATCCAACAGTCTGCGGCAATCATTCCCTTCCAGATTATTCCAAGTAAATGTGGGGCTTAATCACATGGGAAAACCACGTTTGCTAACCGTTGCTTCTCCACCCACCTGTTTGTCCCTCATTACTTCTTCTTTTGAAAGAGGAAGTAAACAACATGCATGTGGCCCACTCAGTGAGCTGTTTGATTGTGTGACTTCTCCTGCACACAGCAGGAGATTGCGGCAACTTCCATCTTTAAAAATAAGTTGGACTTGCTGGGGTGGAGTTTTTTTGTGGCGCGAAGAAGGCTAGAAGGGGCGGGAGACACACGGGAGGGGGACCCGCGGGAGAGGGACCCACAAAAATCTGTGAGTGCCCAGTAATGAGCATGCAATAAAACGCTCATCTGATGGAGCTCATGGTCAACACTTTGCCTGTAAAACTTTGCTTTGTTTCTAGATGTTACTTTTATTTTTCTGCTGTCTTGCTATTTCACAAGGTGATGAGTTATTGCTCATCAACATTATTTCCCATGCAAAGTGCTGACCTGCTTGCTATCACTCCTCTATCTAAAAAAGTGTATCCACAGTTACTATACTTCTTGCTATATTTGGGGAACTAAGAACATGTGATTTTCATTCCCAAAACTTGAAACCTATGGCTGCTGCATCCCTAATCCCACACAGTCAGACCACACTAGGACACAATCAAAGAGGCGGTGTACTGAATAAAGGTGCCAGCCGAGCAAATAACTTCAGAGAATTCAATCAAATGAGTCAAGCCACATGCTGCAAGGTGCTTGATCCAGTCCAGTTTTGTTTTATTCCTTCCCAGTCTCTAAATTAAAGACAAATATTATAGCTGTGTTAGCAATTGGTGTTTGCATACATGCACAAACAAATGTGTGCGCATGGGCACACACACAGTGTCACATAAAGCTGCCCACCCTGTCGCTCACATGGCTGATTTTTCATTACTGAATGCCAGATATCCCACTGAATTATTAAAGAGTATCCTGTTATATTTATTACAGAGCTGGCTGATATTACTGCCAATTGTCAAATTTCAGTTTCCTGTTGTTGATTTTCATGCATGAGAAACACACAAGCCGCTGGATTGGTGCCAGCGCTCCATCAATCTCTCGAGCTGACTTCGACCTCGGGATATGTAAGAGCAGCGGATAAATTGGAAGATCAATGCCTTGTCCCTCCTGCTGTGCCAGCTGCTATTGAGAAATTAATATGAGGATCACTATAAATAAAAGATAAAAGATGATATGGCTTACAGTGTAAAATATTAAGGCTGGACACAATGCGCTCTATGAATCTAAACCAAAAGCCAAGTGTGTTAACCCTGTAAGGGCACATGCTGCTGTGTGGGTTGGCGGAGGGCAGAGGAAGATCTGCCTGGAAATGAGAAGGCATGGCTTTAAAGTCTAACTAGGCTAGGTGGAAGCATCGAGATGCAACAGAATTGAAAACACTGTGTCAGATATTGAAGCTAAACAAGACCAGATCCATGGTGTGCCCCGAATCATGGAGACTTTTTTTACCATATATGGTAGCCCTTAAAGTATTAATTTGGGATATATTTTAAAGTAAAGGTCAAGGGACGGTTGGGTGGATTTGTGGAAGGGGATGATCAGTGCCCATTTGAGAAAAAGGAAGCAATGTTGCTTCCATCAAAGAAGCCTGTTCAGACAACACACTAAACCATAGTTAGGCTTCTAAGCCTTTTGCAACAAATGGTTAGTGGGTGTGATTAAACCATGGTTATTTAGCCACCATGGTTAGGATTGGTTCCCACAACACGCTAAATTATGGTTCACATGACATGCTAAGTCATGGTTCACATGACATGCTAAAAATAATGTTTAGCTCAAAATGCCTGACCACTATGGCTTAGTGTGTCGTGTGAACAGGGTCACTAGGTCCCCCCAAGAAAACCATATCTGCTATTGATTATCTCTCCAGTTAATGTCTACAGATAGCCATCCCCAACCTGTTGCCCTCCAGGCTTGTTGGACAAAACTCCCAGAATCCCCCATCCAGCACAGCTGATTTTAGTAGTTGTAGTCCAACTCATCTGGAGGGCATTAGGAGCCCATCTACACTACTGCTTTAAAATGGTTTATAACAGTTTTAAACCAGTTAATAACGGTTATTAACCGGTTTAAAACTGTTATATTAATCGTTTTAAAGCAGTAGTGTAGATAGGCTCTAGGTTGGGGAGGCGGTCACTTATGTATTGCCATAAAAGAGGAAATGCACATTCAAAAAAGAGGATGCATGTTTGCATGAAATTTGCACATGCTATGTATACATTCAAATGGGGAGGGGACTTCTGCAGTTTAAAGACAATACAGTTCACCATAGCAGGGAATTCTCAGCCCCACCACTGACTTACAATATGAACAGTGGACTATATTACAGGGCTCACTCCCAACGCCACCCCTGCAAAGTGCATTAGGGCTGTATTACTAATAGTAGACAACATTGCAGGTTTGTAGCAAGCTATTCTTTCAGCCTCTGCTCAATCCTCATCATGGAAGTGTAGCCAGGGGAGCAGGAGCTCTGAGGCCCAGCACTTGTCATACATTCTGTCCTTGCTTTGGCCCTAGGCTATGATGGTGACTTACCATCGCTAATATATAAGCTTGGATTCCTGGAACCTGAAGCACTCCTATCATCTCAGATGACAGCTATGGGCAGTTCTTTGTTATATCAATTGCATAGCATTCACAGGCAGTCACTTTTTTGTAGAGGGCAAGATCTGGTATGTAGCACTATGCTCTTGTAATGTCTAAGGTTGAATAATACAAAGTTCTCGATCTGGACTTGTCTTTGAAAATGGCTTGGAATTTCCAGTGTGTGTAGGAAGGGGTCTTTCTGCTACAAATAGGAAGGCTAGAATGCATACAGTTATAATTCTCTGTCCTATGACCTTAGATGCATGCACAGGGTGTGCAGGTACACCCTAATTTCCCAAGGCACCTCTGCTTTCCTGCCCACCTCGCTTGAATCAGGGCTTTTAAAATGATGGGAAAGCCTCCAGAAAGCCACCATTAGCATCCCTGGGGAAACTATGCACTTTCCAGAGGCCCTGGAAAGCACGCTTTCTCACCGCCCCCCCCCCCCACTGCTCCAATTGGGGCCTTAGGCCCCGATTGGAGCAGTGGGGGGGTGAGAAAGTGTACTTTCCCCTCCTCTGCTCCAATCAGGGCCTTTAAGGTGCACACCCTAATGAAATGAACTGTGCACGCCTATGCCTATGGCGTATACTGCCATTCAGAAAAAAACCTTGCCTGATCCCAGACTTTCTTCCCTTAAGTCATTTTGCCAATGAAATTTGGGTGAGAGTATTCTGAACACAGGATCTGTTTTTATTTGTAGTGCAAAGTTGTTTTTTTTCCTGCTGGAACTTTGAAAATACTTTTTGCTAATGAGGTTGATTTGTGTATTTTACAGCTGGGTTTCTTGTTTTGTGATTTTTATTACGATGTTTTATAGAACCCTTTGGAGAATTGCAAACAGCCAGTTGCTTAGGTGGGTTGAAAACTAAACATTTCCTCCTTTTTCTTTTAAACTCCTGTGGTCTTCAGCTCACAACAAACTATGGTCATTTCAAAAGACCGGAAAAGAACAGGCAGCTAAAACAAAAACAAGGTGCTTGGATATAGTGTAATAGAGGAACAAACAACAGCATATTGTATATTTGTGGGAGGTACAAATAAATGAGGTGGTCCTGCACATGAGAAATAAGATTCAAGCTTCCCACCCTCTTGCTGTAGAGATTAGGGATGGTGGAGGAATCTGCCAAGGAGGTCATGTCCACTGAGCTTCTGGCAGTTTGGCCTCATGGACTCTGGATCTCTTGTTTGCGACCTGGTCCATGACTTGCACACAGCAACCCCACCACCAGCTGCTGTGCTCAAGTCTCTCCTTCCTTCCCATGGGCCCTGGGAGGGAGAAAGTGGGACTTGTGCACAGCAACATGCCATGGGTGGGAGTCTGCAAACTCCAGGGTCTCAAGAGGGTCAGATTTCCTTGTGCTGGACACCCCTAGTAGTAACACACCAACACCACATATGCTGGTGTGCTCACATTTTAATTGGCTGCATTATGGAAGGACTGAATGTGAAGACTCAACCAGAAGACTTTGTGCTTTCAAATTAGACATTGATGGGGGGGGGGGAATAATACTTCCCTGGCTTTGGTGAGGCTGGGTCACCATGAAGCTGTTCTTCATCGAAAACGTCCTATTTGATATGCCATACCCACATGTGGAGGATGCTGCCATCAGTTGGGTTAACAAATAGGAAAATAAATAAATTTTCATCTCCTTATGTTCATCTTGTCTTATCTTTGTCTTGTTCCTCATCTGTGTTGTTGCCTTCCACATTGGTCAAAAAGAAGAGAAATGGGTTCTCAGGATGCAAAATATTTATTTTCAAGAATCCCTCTTTATCCTAGTCCTTCCTCAGGGGTTTGTTACAAGGTAATGTATGCAGAATTTCCTCTAGCAAAATAATTGTCTCCTATGCTAATCTATGGCAACTTGAACTAGAATTAAACGGAAGAAGGGGATGGACAGCAAGGAAAAGAGAATATCATCACAGTTATGAGAAAACAAAGAGGGGAAGAATTGGTGTATGAGCAAGTGCATGAGAAAGCCACAGAGAGGGGAAGAGAAGATGTGACTAAGGGTCTTCCTGCACATCTTGCATGGTGATCAGGCAACATGTATGTGGCTGATAGAGTCAGAAACAGTGATCAGTCTCCTGGTCACTTTTAATATACACTGAAAGGGTTCGGTGGCTCATTTTCCCTCCCAGTGCACTCCAGCTCATAATTGCCCTCATTGGGCATGGGTTGTCATGTCTGAATTCATGAGGGTGGGTGGATGTGGTGGTTTATGAACCATTTGTAAACCACACCAGCCGTACACCCTCACTGGGTTCAGACATCACAACAACCTGTACTGGTAATTATGCTAATAAGGCAGCTCACAACTGGCATGTGCGGGGAGGGAAAATAAGCCACTGCATCTCATTTTCCTGCCATGATTGTGTGAATCTGGCCAATGTTATGCATCTTTCCTAGCCAATGGAAAACCATCTGTGCTTAAGCAGCATCTCTGCAACAACTGTGTATTTAATAGCCTAGTCCAGGAAAGGTACACGTGGATTCATTTGCACTTTGCAAAGATAGTGGCAAGAGGGAGAGTATGTTGATGTTCACTTCACTGATCTTTGTTTCCCATCCGTCTGCCAGTTGGTATTCAAGGTTCAATTGATGTGCAAGACACAGGCCACTTCCCTCCTGAAGACGAATTCACAAACCCTTCACATAGATAGAGATATATTCTTATTTGTAGCGAAACCACCCGCTGAGTGACAAAGGCTGCTTTTGGTCTCTGGCTTCCTATGAAGAATTCCCAAACTGTGCGGTGGTTCTCTCCCCCCCCCCCCCCACTTCTTCCTTTCTCATGCTCTCTTTGCAGTTTCTTAAGGGTCAAAAAGTATGCATTACAAAAAGGGAAAGGAAAAAAAATTAAAGATCAATGCCTTCTTCCCCTGCAGTGTGCCAGCCTCGGCTGAGAAATGAATATGAAGATCGCTATAAATAAAAGATAAAAGATGATATGGCATTTGGAGTAAAATATTAACACCAGGCACAATGTGATGGATCAAAGTCCAACCAAATTAACCCCCTGGGATAAACGGGGGGGGGGGGTTGTTTATGTTGGATATGAGAAATGGAGCCCTCTCTCTACATAATCCGTTGTATATACAGACACAAACATGAGCCATGCAGGACTTTAGGGGAAGTAGTCGGGGAACTGGAGGAGGTTCAGCAAGCAATACATTGTGCTCTGTGCCTCTGATGCACTCTGTGGGCGAAGGATTTGGAGTCGATTTTGACTTCGGGCTGCACATCTAAAATAATCATTCACCATTTTATGCAGGGATGCAAAGCTATTATCTTATTGGCAGGTGCATCAGGCAAGAGCAGTTCTTACATATTTCCCGGCTAAAAGAACTGTTGAAAAAAAGTACAACTGAAAAGTGTTTTCCATTAGGATTCGCTTTCCTAACTTATCCGTCATTAGATGGGTGTTGGTGCAAAGCCTATGTGGCTTGGGCTTCAGCAATGCATTCCATAAAATAAGTTTTTTAGAGTATTAGAGCTATTATTTACAGTAGTGTAAATAAATAGAAGCCAAACAGTACCATTTCTAATACGGCTGTGAACCACCTCGGACTGATTCAGCCTGACTCTGCCTGGATACGAGGTGGTACCAGGTTGGCCTGAGGAACCCCGAGGAGAAGTGGATCAATTTTGAAGCATCTCAGGATGCCTTAAGCTGATTTGGGGGGGGGGGGGATAGGCAGCTCCCCCTGCCCACATGGGAAAACTGGAGTGAGGCTGACCATGAGTCCATTAGATTCCATTGCTCTCACTCTCCCTGCTCACCCCCAAACCGAGAGCCACCCCCGCTGCCTGTGGGGCTTACCTTTGCAGTCTGTCCTACTCCATTAGAGTGGAGATTTAAAAGTCAGATGAGGCTCATAGATCTACATTTGCATCCATGAATGGCCATTTCTGTAGTTTGCGACCATAGACCTATGAAAACAAAAGAGCTCTTATCTTACTTTTAAAACTTTAGGTTCCTAGGTGCTGGATCCATGGCAAACAACCCAGGAAAGCTGGGGGCAAAGTTGACTGGGAGGCCATGGGTCTCCCGACAGCCTGCCTAAATCCCTCTCCCCACCACATAAATGTGGAGCCACCACTGGGACTTATCTTCATGTGTGTCCTCTTCCTTGAGAGCTGGGCCATGATTTAAAGATAGTATCGTGGGGATCTCTTTTTTTTATAGCTCTATGGCTGCATACTAATGAAAATAGCACTTTACAGCATCCATAGTTTGCACCCAAAGGGCTATTAAAAATAGGGAGCCCCCGCAATCCTAGCTTTAAATTGTGGGTTGACTCTCAGGAAAGAAGATGCACATGAAGGTAATTCCTGGTGGCAGCGGCAGCAGTAGTGAAATGTGACCAGGGAGAGTGGGGAGGGAAAGGGAAGTGAATCCAGTGAGTCCAATGGACTCACCTGGACTCACAGCCAGCTTTGTGCTGGCTATCCCAGGTGGATGGGTGGGCAGGTGTGGGGAGCGGTACCTCAGCGGTACCCTGAGGCTTCTGTACCGCTATGCTATGGCCTCAGGGTACCTCAGGCCAACCCAGTACCACCCTGGATTCAGCGATTCGGGCTGAGGTGGTGCAAAGTCCTAATGAAAAGCATCAGATAAATTTGAGGTGGTGCCAAATTTGAGATCAATCCCTCCAACCCTCGATTTTATATGAATTTATTAAAGATCGTTTCAGTTCTGACAGATCAGAATGACAGCTCACCACGTGCGTTCTCAAACCTGTCAGAATGGAAACTATCTTCAAAAAATTCATATAAAATTGAGAGTTGGAGGGATCGATCTCAGATTTCAAACATATACTTAGGCATACCCCATAAGCACTGTGACCAAGTTTCCAGCTTCTAACTTTTAAAATACAAAAGTGATAGGTATATTTTATATGGCAGTCTGATAAAACGATAAAATCGCCCAAAAATTATAATCTCCGATGATTATCGTAGGTTTTTGTATCGTATCGTTATTGTTAAACACATGCACGATAATGACCTTATCGTATCGTTATTGTACATTTTAACGATACGATACACATCCTTAGCAAATTTAAACTTAATCCAAACAAGATGGAGGTACTGTGGGTGGGAAAACCAACTACTTTGGATGGAGGTTTACAACTAGTCTTAGATGCAGTTGCACTTCCCCTAAAAGACCAAGTATGCAGTTTGGGAGTCCTCCTGGACTGAGCTAACTGGGGAAGCCCAGGTGGCTGCAGTGTCCAGGAGTGCATGTGAGGTTGCCTTTGAAGACAGTTCAGAAACTTCAGCTGGTGCAGAATGCGGCTGCCTGAGTATTAGTGGGGGAGAGGCGATCTGATCACATAACGCCTATACTGCGCCAGCTGCACTGGCTACCTGTGAGTTTCTGAGCTCAATTCAAAGTGCTGGTTTTGACCTTTAAAGCCCTGAATGGTTTGGGACCAAGCTACTTGAAGGACCACCTTTACCCATATCAGCCTGCCCACACTTTAAGATTAAAAAGGAACACTCTTCTCACCTGCCCACCAGTGAGAAAAATTAGGTGGGTCTTCACATGGGAGAGGGCCTTCTCAGTGGGGGCCCCACACCTGTGGAATAAACTCCCACTGACAATCCGCCATGCACCATCCTTACAGGCTTTTAAGAAGGCCTTAAAAACATTTTATTTTACTATGGCCTTCTCATAAATGAATACTGTTTTGCTGCTATTGCCCTTGTTGTTGTTGTTGTTGTTGTTAGTTTTAATGTTAGCTTTTATTGTTTTTAACTGATATTTTACTCTATGTTTTTATTGTTTTTAATGTTTATACTGTTTGATGTATTGCTGTAAGCCGCCTTGGGAGGGCTTCTGCCCTAAAAGGCAGCTAAGAAATGTTTTAAATAAATAAATTTAAATAAATAAGTTGATCCGAGTTTCAAGGTGGTGCCCTCAAACATCAATGAGTTTCCCATCCTTAAGCCGTGTCTCCACCACCACCTGTAAGCTGCTTTAATGACTTGATTTTAGGTTTTAGGTTCCTGATAAGCTTTAGATAGCTAATTCTGTTTCATTTTATCTTAAAAGCAACTGACCATCCTGAATATTACTGCTTGGTTTCTGAATAAATAGACTCATGGAAATTCTAGTTGATCCTTTTGTGAGCCTTTCACCAGAGGTGGGCAACTTTGCAAGCCAATTTCTACCCCGGGGTGGGGGTGGTAGCTAGTAAGTAATAGTTTATTTGTGTAGCAAAAGCCATTACAATAAACAAAACGCATAGTACAAAAAACAAGAGCATGTTACACATCCATTTAAAACTATGATAAAACCTAACAATAAAAATTACTCCTCAGTGCAGTTGAGCTTGTCACAAAATTTCCTCCTTAGAATTGCTACTCTGAAAGCAAAGTGGGCTACCTTTTCAGAAACTTGAGGGAATCTGTCTCCCAATAAGAAATTGGTCAGGTACCCATCGGATCTACCTGATGCCAAGTGTAAATCCCTGAATAAGGCTATCCTTAAGTCTGCATAAATTGGGCATCATTAAGACAATTGATGGTTTCCTGCCAAATTTTAGCACCAAGCCACAACATTAGCCTTAAAAGACCTTAAAGCTAAATTTGGCCACCAAAATTCAGTGGCAAACCACTGAATTCAGTAACAAACCACTGATTGTTTTGCCACTGCCACAGCCACCACATCAGTGAATTTGGCTGTGGCGGTGGGGGGCAGAGGGCCTTCCCTTAAGCCCAAAGTGTGCATGCAGGCCATGGGACATACGTTGCCCACCCTTGGTTTTCACAATGCAACCTTTCCCATTGCAACAGAGATCCCCACAAGTCCCAGTATTGTGAATGTATTCAGCACTGTAAAGGTATTTAACCCTCTACAAATTTCCTCATCATTGGAACATGTTCCCATTCTAGAATTTTATTTACAGAATTAAAACTGACATAAGATCTGACCTCAGTCCTTGTAGAACGTTTGACGACAAAAGCATCTACAATGGTTTGTGAGCCCAGAGAAGAATGAGCAAGGATGCACCTCCTTCTTTTGAAGCCTGGAACAGTTCCCTGCCAAAGTAATGTTTTTATGACATTGCCTTGGCCTTTACAGTAGGCACTTAGGAATAAAGAGTCAGCCGGAGGATACACAAGTAAAAATCTTACCTGTGAATGACCTGCAGTGCTATGCCCCTTGTCACTGAGACGGAGAAAAAGGGACAGAAATAGACCCAAGGCTACCATTGGTCAGTGTATGCTAGAAGCAACTATGTGAGAAACTAAAAAGAATTAATAGGAATAGGAAAAGACAATTAAACCAATACCATCAAGGCTAAAGGGAGGAGAGAGTAAAGCCTGTGGTAAAGAAGTACAGCCAGACAAAGAAATCTGCAAAATACCTTTAAGAAAAGAAATGGCATGTAAGGTAGCGTGACCATATGAAAAGGAGGACAGGGCTCCAGTATCTTTAACAGTTGTATAGAAAATGGAATTTCAGCAGTTGTCATTTGCATGCATGCAGCACCTGGTGAAATTCCCTCTTCATCACAACAGTTAAAGCTGCAGGAGCCCTGCCCTCTTTTTTATCTGGTCACTCTAGTATAGCTAGTGCAGCTTTAACTGTTGAGATGAAGAGGGAATTTCACCAGGTGCTGCATGCATACAAATGACACCTGCTGAAATTCCCTTTTCTATGCAACTGCTAAAGATACAGGAGCACTGTCCTCCTTTCCATATGGTCACCCTAAGGTTACTTCTGAGTAGACATGCCTGAGTAGACATGCACGGTACAGCTGCAATCCAATACACACTTATTGGAAGTAAGCCCCATTGAAATAAATGGGGCTTGCTCCTGGGTAAACATGCATAGGAGTGCACTAAAAAAAGCCTAATATAAAAGAAAGATGGCATGAAGGATGGCAAGCCTAGCAATGCTACATGTCTGGACTGCTGTCAGGTCTTTGCATGATCTTTCTCTAAGGTGTTTCCATTAGGCTCCATTAAAACACCTAAAGGCCCTAATGGATAAGCATGAAAAGTAGGCAAGGTATTATACACTTCAAGAAGGAAGTTGCTGCACATAAAATACGACTTTACAACAGACTATGTACTGTCCATGAATTACAGTCAATAGGAATTTATACAGAAAACATAGGCTCTTTGTATTTTCAGTTAATATTCCAGGAATATGTTGTCATTGTGTCATGGCTACTGTTTTTATATATAGTCCTGGAAATTTGCAGGAATATTAGACCAGAAATTTGTAAAAGTATCATTTTTATCCTATTCTCTTTTATACCCATTTATCTTGAACATTGACAATATTTAACATCCCATAGATCCAATGGGATAGGAAATACAAGTAATTCTCACTAGTGTAGTTGGAATTTATATGCCTGGGACTTTTAAGGACAGAGATACTCAGTGGCACAGCTATGGCCGGAACGTGAGGCTAAAGTCCAAGGCCCCTCAGCCCAGGGGTCCCCCAAATGACCACCAGAATGTGTGTAGGGGGTGATGAGAGCCTTAACAGTAATAGAAGCAAACTTCATTTCATTCCTAAAGTCATTTATTTTATCATTTTTTTATTTATTACATTTATATCCTGCCTTTTTTCCTCCAAGGAACCCAAGGGGGTGTTCATAATCCTCCACTTCTCCATTTCATCCTCACAGCACTGCGTCAGGTAAGTTGGATTGAAAGTCTGTGGCCAGATCTACACCAAGCAGGATATAGCACTATGAAAGCACTATAAAATGCAGGAACCACACTACTGCTTTATAGTGGTATTGAAGTGCACTGGCAACTGTAGGGTGACCAGATAAAATCCAGGTCAGGGCTCATGTAATGAAAAGGGAATTTCAGCCAGTGTCATTTGTATGCAATTAGTTCCTGGTGAAATTCCCCTCTTCATCACAACTGTTAAAGTTGCAGGGGCCCAGCCTTCTTTTGTATATGGTCACTCTAGTATAGTGCCTGCAACTTTAACTGTTGTGATGAAGAGGGAATTTCACCAGGAACTAATTGCATACAAATGACACTGGCTGAAATTCCTTTTTCTCTACAACTGTTAAAGTTCCATGAGCCCTGACCTGGATTTTATCTGGTCACCCTATGTTGGGGCCCATTAATACATACCATATATCACTATATTCTGCTTGGTGTGGCTCCTGACATTTATATACCGCTTTCATACCGCTATATCCTACTTGGTGTAGATCTGGCCTTTGACTGGCCCAAAGTCACCCAGTGAGCTTCCATGGCTGAGTGAGTACTAGAACCCAGATCTCCTGACCCCCAGTCCAACACTCTAGCCACTGGACCACACTATAGTCATGATGGTGCTATGATTAAAGTGAAAAACTACACATACTCAGAGTATTTTTATTAGTATCAAGGGTGGCAAACAATTCTGACATTTAAGGAATGTAGAAGCAGTTGTAAAACATGGAATGGAGGTTGGAGTGGTGGAGAAAAATGTGACTTTTGTGCTTCACATCTGACATAATACAGATGATCCTCTAAAGTTCTCCTCCCAAGCCTCATAAGATCATTAAATCTGGGGTCTAAAATTAGCTGCACCGCTGGAGATACTGCCATGATGCAGAAAACAAAGATATAGAACTTAATACCTCTATAAGCACAAGGTCTGGTTAGCTCCCGCACTGTGACATCATGTCAAAAAAAAAAAAAGAAGAAGAAATTTAGAGGTCTCCTAGGCCTCCTCCACACGGGGCGTTTAATGAGCCTTGAAGGCTCATTATAAATTTTACCTACACACGAGCGGAGCGCAAAACGGGCGTACAGGCGCGTTATCTCCCCGATAATGCGCATTTTCGAACGCGCGTTAAATAGCGACTTTTATTTTGCTCCGGCCGTTAAAGCGCATTTTCGCTGTGTGAACAAGCGATTATGCGCATTAACTACCTGGAAAGCGCTTTTTGGGCATCTTTTAATGCGCTTCGCCGCTTCTCGCCGCCTCCCGTGCAGAGGGATTGTGAGTAAATGCGCCTCCGCGATAATGCGCATAATCGCGGAACCAGGCGCAAAGGCGCATTCTTGTGGAGGGGGCCCTAATGTGTTGTTTGGGACTAGTGAGAATAAAGCCCGGAACTTGTGCAATAGTTTTTTCATTGTAAAGAATGGTTTTCCTGAGTCTGAGGCAGATTAATAAGTCTTGGTTTCTCTGGTGAATATAAATATTAATTGCTAGGAAACAAGGATTGAAGGTGATATTAAGCGTTGGGGTTATGGGATCACAGTGAAATGTTTGGCAGAGTTGAAAAATACCAAATGTACTTTCAGCTGCTGAGGTGAGGGCTGCATTGGTTAATAAAAAGAGCACTTGCCCCTTTCAGGAAAGAATGTGACATGCTTGGATTTAAATTAAAAATGGCTGCAATTCTCTTATGCAGTTTGCATAAGAATGAAGTCTGAATTGTCCATCAGCACATGCCACAGAGATCCTATTTGGCTGAGGTGCCCCTGATCAGCCCTTTAAAGACCACAATTTTCACAAACTCTGGAAAAACTGCCCCCCCCCCCATCTGTGTGGGTGGGTGTGGGTGAGTTTAAGAGGAAGAGGAAAGGACAATGCACAGCTGCAGAATAACCAGGTGTTCACAAACTACAGAATAGGATAACCATTAAACCAATGGTGAGCAGCTTTAGAAGCAGCCAAATATTTGTGTGCCACTGCTTTAGCCTGCCTCCACAAACTTGGCCATGTGTTTCCTTGCATTCCACGGAGAAAGGTGGGACACAAATGTGAGAAAGAGACAAACAAATGATGTGGATCTGGAAGTTACATATGGTGAAATTACATGTGGTACTCAGCATAGTACTAATAATAACAGGTTATTTATTTCAGCCACAGTCATATCAAAAGATGAAAGTATAGAGGGGACCCACAAGACGGAAACAGTTTTCCTTCCTGTTTTAGTGTGTGTCCAGGCAGTAGCTGCCTGGGGCTAAATACAGCCCCCTGGATGAGCTCCTCAATCAGGTACTGGTAGAACAGCCAATATCTTCTGTAGGTGGTGAACACTATCCTCACCCCAACCGCAACCTCTCATTGGCTACTGGTAGCTCATAAAAACAGTTGGAAAGGGGGCATCCCATGGAAATAGTTTCAGCAATTGCTGTAGTACTTGTCTGGCAGCTGCTTGTGGCTAACCCACCCACCCACGCACCCACCCAGATGAACTCCTCCAACAGGGGTGGTCAACCAGCTTTTTTTCTGTTGAGGGCCACATATCCTTAGTCTTTGAGAACCTTTAGGTGTTCCTGCACTGCTGCTTTTATATTGCACATTGAGTCAATGCACAACTGAAGCAAGGGATCTTTAGATAGCTTCTACTCTATTCTGTTGTGTATTGAGTCAATACAGTGGCAAGAAAAAAGGTTTAAAAAACCATACACAAAAAACCAAAATGGTTTCATCCAGACAGTGGTGAAGGAGGGTGAATTCCTAGGCAATGCAATACTTTGAGGAGTCAGGGAAACATATGAGGTGCCTGAGAGATGGTGAGAAATCTGATAACATTCATATCATTTTTATTGAACAACCTGATCCTCACCATGACATAGCTCTTCAAGTCCTGATTGATTTCATCGCTCATGAAATCTCAGCCTAACGTTCTTCACATAATTGTTGTGTGGATAAACTGGGATATATATGTATGCAACTCCAAACTCATTTAACAAGGATGGGATAATATATACGCTCATATTCCAGTATCTACTTAGAAATGTCCTGCCGATTTATTTAGCTGTACATAAGATGGTTGCATGACATGGTACTAGGATTATATATATGGGGTTGAGGGGAGAAATGTCACTTTACAGCCAGGCTTGATAACATTCTAGTGGGTTGCAATGACTTTCTAAATGTATGCATTGAGACTGATACATAGCCATTACATTTGTTGTTCAGAGTCGCAAGCGCCAGACATACAATTCTAGAAAGCCCTCTCAAGAATCCTAGCTGCTATTTCTGTCATTTGCTTTCCCATCAAAAGAAGAAGAGTAATATATGGCAGCTTCCATAAAATCTCAGATGACTCACAGTTTCTGCAATATATTTCACTAATTAAAGTAAAATACCTTGCGGAATATCTTTTCAGTAATTTCTCTTAGTTTCATTAATTCTGGTTAGTGTCAATTTAAATTCACTCCTATGAAGCGAGACCTGGAGCAGCAGCCATTTCCTCAGTTCACACTGTTGGAGGGATCCACAAACCACAAGCACAAGGAAACAATGAAAACTGAAAATGTCCAGAGATAATAAATCGTATTTATGTCCAAGGGAATATGGATGCTCATGTGAAAACACAAAAGGTTGTCTTTATACTTGGAAACAGATGTATAAAGCCGAGACTTACTCACCTTTACATTCTTCTTGAGGAAGTTGTTACTTGTAACTCATAGACAGCTAATGTCATGTGGTGGTAGGTGGGGATGGGTGAATCTATCAAGGTCAATTTTGCTCAAGTTCACATCGTTCTAACGATAAATTAATTCCATCCTGATTCTGAATCGGATTTTTTTCAAGTCCACATAAAAATGTGTTTGTATTTTTGCATGCATTTTTTTAAAAAGTATGCATTTTTTGTTCACTTCACACACACCCCACCAAATGCATGCATTTTGTACACACTTTTTCAAATATACATTTTTTTAGGCAATCTTTCTACTGAATAAAGCAGTTTTGTGCACATTTGGGGGGTGGAATATACACATTTTTGGTGCACACTCTTTCAAATGCGTGCATTTTTTAGTATTGGTTGAATTACAATACAAACCTCAGAAATGTATGGATTTCTATGGCAAACAGCATTCCAGTTTGCGTTTAGGTTCAGGAAGTGCAAATTTGGTAAGCTCACATTGAAATCTGGACTGAATTTCTCAGCAATCCCTGTGGCTCTCAAAATGTCATTGGACTCTGACTGCCCTCAGCCCAAGCCAGCATGACCAATAGTTAGGGACAATGGGAGTTGAAGTCTGACAACATCTGGAAGGCCATAGTTTCCCAGCGAGATCTATTGCGTTCAGGAAGATGCCACCAGATCCATCTGGTTTCTGAAAGTTTCCGTCTTTCTTTATCTAACACCAGTTGAGTTGAGTTCACTTTGCAGAGAGGCTCACAAAGAGAATGGTGGAGTTTGAGCTGCAGGGGGCGAGGCAAGCCATCTCCTGCTGGTTTGTTTGGTATTCCAAGTTCAAAGAGGCTGAAGCACTGTTGCCTGAATGAAGCTTGCAGATTAGCTGCATTGCCTGAGGTTTCCCAAAGGCAGGTCAAGTTGAGCAGGAGTACAAGTATTTTCAGAGCTTTCACATGTCGTTAAAATACAAGACCGATAATGTGGTCGGTCTCAAATCACTTCTGAAATCCAACAGAAGGCTGTTAATATTGATATGGTTAATATACATCAAACAGGATTCCTTTAATTTTTTTCAAATCGAAAAATTCTCCACAGTGTTGACATTTCCTCAGTGAACTCTCAGGATTGTTTGGTTTCCAAGACTGTAGGGCCCAAGACGCATTTTGTTTTAAATAATCCTTCATAAAAAATTCAGCTTCCCGTCTAATATGATTGAAACCCAGCTTGAGTGTGTTTTATAATGCATTGAACCAGTAAGACGATAGGTGTTGCATTATTCAGAACATGATAGGGAAACTAGCGATATGTGTGTGTGTGTGTGTGTGTTTAGGGAGGGGTGATCAAAGAAATCAGTGCAACTTGATCTGTCATGTTATCTCATTTTATTTACTTTTCAGAACTCATCCAAATATTAGAGAGAAAATCAATATCAATTTTCACCTTTGTCACGTTCCACACTTCCATTATTAATGAATGTCAAATTTGACCACATTTCTTCACACCACCTGCTCTGCAATAATATTTCAGAACCTTTATTAAAAATGTAAAATTGTCATTGAATTTCCAAATACGATTCTCCAGTGGCTAATTCAGCTTGTTTTATTAATAAGCGGGTTCTGATGAGTAATACTAATTTAATATGCCTGCATGTAAGATTAAACCATAAATTATTCCTGCTGAAGGTGATGAGATTTGACTGCTATGCAGTTGTTAGGCAATAACCTTCTGCATTAACCCCATAGATACGGTATGCAAAGGACTGATTGTTCCTGGAAAAGATAACCAGTCAATGTTCAGATTAAGGCATTATCATTATGCTGATATAAATATAGTTATTTTCATATTATATATTAACAGTGAAATCTTCTACATACTCATAAGTAAGCTCCATTAAGTTCAATGGGATTTCCTCCCTCTATAGTAGGTGTTTATAGGATTGCAGTCTAACAATACAATCCTATAGATGTGTACTCAGATGTAAGCTCCACTGAGGTTAGTTGGACTTACTTCCAGGCCCAGATCTGTACCAAGCAGGATACAATACTTTGAAAACGGTTTGAAAACTATATGGAGTGTGTCCTGGGCCCCAACAGTTGTCACTACTGTTATAAACAGTTTTAAAGCAGTAGTGTAGATCCTGCCCAGGTCAGGATATATAGGATTGCTGACTTAGATAGAAAAAAGGCCTACAACCCCCAGCACACCCCAAACTGCCATGCTGACTGGGGCATGCTGGGAATTGTAGGTTTCTCCCCATCTAAGCATGTAGAGGACTGCACTTTAAATGTCCTAAACATCAGGTTATAGCAGTGGTAGTCCTACTTAGAGTAGACCCATTGAAATGAATGCAATAAATTAGACTAACATTGGATACAACTCACTGTGTATAACTAGCAAGATGGTAAACAAATGTGGGAATGTTTGAGTTCCACATCTTGTGCTTTGCTCTTTGGTTAATAAAACATTCTTAGGACAAGAAACAGAGCATGATGATGGCTTTCACTGCACTGCCAAGAAGGCCTCCACAAACTCCGTGACTATGAGTTTCTTTCTTTGCACCCTTATAAGAAGCAATGGAAAATCTCTCTGGCTTACCACTCTTTTAGGGTTTCCCAAAGACAAGCGCTGCAATCTTCTTCTTCTTTTTTTTTTTTTAGAAAGAAAAGAAACAAACATAGCCATCTAAATCTAAAAAACTAATCTAAAAAGAGATTGGCCTGCTTATCCAGCATCATAAAAGCCGTTACATTGTGCAGTGAGGCTGAGAAAGCATTTCAGCATTCACAGTGGGAATAGCATCACATTTGAGAGGTATATATTAAAAATAAAAGTCATATTCATGTAAATCACTGCATAGGAAGATGCTGCACACATGGCATAGTACAAGTTGTACACATGCCAGTGCTAGTATAGTATCACATTCTTTATGTTCAAATCATGGGCAAAATAAGCTTCAAAGATATACATTTGATACATGTGGGATGTGTGGAACAGTCCTTTATTCAATCAACACTTCTTACAGGACTAGCATAATCTGCTGAGGAACAGTGAAATTATCATTCCCGTTAGTATCAAATCATTACCTAGTATATATGAGTAGCTGGTAGCTGGATGTGGGGAAGAACATAATAATTTTCCAGTAAGTCCCAAAATGCCTTCTGCAAGCATAGCAAAGTATCTGGTGCAATTACACCTGTAGCTTTTTTCTGGGATATTTTCCAAGACATATTATAAACAGCTGGATTCCATGTACTCTATAGGGATGTGTATCGTATCGTTAAAATGTACGATAACGATACGATATGCTCTTTATCGTGCATCCGTTTAACGATAATGATACGATAGGAAACCCTATGATAATTATCAGAGATGATAAAAATCCTACGATAATTATCGTATTTTTATCATTTTATCGGAAGGCTCTTTCTCTTTTGCTGCCACATGGAAGGAGCTAGAAGGTGGGGTGTGCTTGCTGAGACTGACAGATTCAGTGAACAATCGTGCAGCAAGGATTCCAGCAGGCTCCAATCACAATGCTGGAGGAGGGCTAAGGATATCCCCGCATAAAACCCCCACACTTGGTGTCCCAGCCCTGTTGGAAGTTAGGCGTTGAGGGGAGAAGGGTGGATTTTGTTGGAGCTCTGTCCTGGCTCCTGGGTCTTATAGTTACTTGGTGGCGAATTATTGGAGATTCTTTGTAGTCTTGCATCTTTGTGTCTCAGGTTTGTTTGGCTGTTGGTTGCTTGTGTGTTTGAGTTATAGTTTTTATACATTTTCTGGATGGTTTGATTGAAGGCTTAGGTTAGCATGAGTGGGGGTCCTGTGACTGAGTGAGTGTGTTTTGTCTTCTTCCCTGTTTAACTTTCTTTAAAAATATATATTTAAAAAATTATATTTCTCTCCCTCTCTCTCTCTCTGGGTGTGTGTGCTTGCTTGATTGACTGTGATTGTGCTGCTGTGTCCTGTAGCCTGCTACACAGGATAACACTCACTCCACAATCTGTGTGGTCAAAGCAGCACACAAAGTCACAAATTGTGGGCAAAGCATACATTGTAATTATTAATTTCAATCACTTTGTAGCAGTATAAAACGCAGCTCTCAGGCACGCCTTGGGCGAGGTGGCTGTGGGTCTAGGAGAGATGCTGTTGCTGCTGGGGGCAGTTCTGGGGTGGCTGTCTCTCACACATTTTATTTCTTTTTGAAAGACACTGCTCCATCCAATGTTTCCAGTCTGGAGGGACTGCTTTAGTGACCCTTGAGAGATTCCTGTATTATTATTTTTCGTCACTACGTCCCTGGGTCTGCTCCTCGTGGAGTCCGTTAGTGAGGGACTGCAGAAGCATCCCCCTCATGCATTTCCTTTTTTTGTTTTTTTGTTTTTTGAGACTCTGGTCCAGGCAATGTGCCTACCTCTACCCAGAACATGACTTTTTTTTATTATTTGCCAATGTGCCTACCTCTACCCAGAACGTGACTTTTTTTATTTGCCGGTGTGCCTACCTCTACCCTGAACGTTACTTTTTTTATTTGCCAATGTGCCTACCTCTACCCAGAACGTGACTTTTTTTATTTGCCGGTGTGCCTACCTCTACCCTGAACGTTACTTTTTTTATTTGTCAATGTGCCTACCTCTACCCTGAACATGACTTTTTATTTGCCAATGCCTACCTCTACCCTGAACATGAATTTTTATTTGCCAGTGTGCCTACTTCTACCCAGAATGTGACTTTTTATTTGCCAATGCGCCTACCTCTACCCAGAACGTTAATTTTTTTATTTGTCAATGTGCCTACCTCTACCCAGAATGTGACTTTTTATTTGCCAATGCGCCTACCTCTACCCAGAACGTTAATTTTTTTATTTGTCAATGTGCCTACCTCTACCCTGAATGTGACTTTTTATTTGCCAATGTGCCTACCTCTACACAGAACGTGACTTTTTTTTATTTGCCAATGTGTCTACCGCTACCCTGAACATGACTTTTTATTTGCCAATGTGCCTACCTCTACCCTGAACATGACTTTTTATTTGCCAATGTGCCTACCTCTACACAGAATGTGACTTTTTTATTTCCCTCTGCTCCAGTCAATGCCTACCTGTAGCCCGAACGTGACTATTCCCTCCGTTCCAGCCAATGCCTACCTGTACCCCGAACGTGACTTTTTTATTTCCCTCCACTCCAGCCAATGCCCACCTCTACCCCGAACGTGACTTTTATTTGCCTCTGTTCCAGCCAATGTGCTGGAACAGAGCTCTGGCATGAAGAACTGCCTACCTGCCTGCATGGAGATGGCGGGCAGACTGGGCCATTTTTCAAGCATGATGAGGTCAAGGCAGTGCGTGAGGGTTGTTTTGATGGGATTCGCAGTTGTCAAAGCAGCACATGTATATCTGCTAGGATCCTGCAGGTGTCCTCGCTTCCAGGGTATGTTCTGGCCCAATGAGGCCCTGCCTGGGTAAGGATGGTTCAGTTCAGTGGAGTGGAGTGGGTCCACTTTGCCAGGCAGAGGAATTTCTGCAGAGCGTAATTCCTGACAATCTGTGCGGTGCTGCTTGTGGGATCCTCCAGGTTGGCGCGCCGCAGGGATATCCCCTGCCCCAATGAGGCCCTGCTTGGCTAAGGCTGGCTCTTTAAGAAAGGTCTTCTTCTACCCCTGCTCCTGTGGTGACACCCAAGAGTCCATGCCGCTTTCAGGGACAGATCCAACTGGCCCTCTGCCTCTGTGCCCACCTCTGCCAAAAATAACTGCCTCCTGCATCGGCCGGCCTGCCGTCTGTGCACGGGGATTGTCTTCCTCCTCCTAGCCTCCATTACTGAGGGGATGCAGAAGCATCTCACACATTGCCTTTTTTGAGCCACTATGCCTGCCCGGCCCGCCTTGGTGGTTCAATGTGCATGTGCGTTTTTGGCTTCAATCAATACCAACATCGAGAGAAGCTATGTCAAACTGACATATGCGCTCTCCTCGTGGAGTGCTGCCATGAGTCCATTCCCTACAGCCCTTCGGTAAGGTCGCCAACTTTAAGGTCTAGATCTTTAAAAATGAGGAGTTATTATAGCACTTAGCAGCAGCATGGAGTGGATTACCGGAAACAGTGCATGTTGTTGAGAGCTTATTTCCAAGTAATGCCTGCAGCTGTGCGTCTGAAATTGGGCACAGATGAGTCCCCTCAAGGCCATTTGTTAGATGCTCATGAGTACTGGACGACGTCTCTTGAAAAAGGACCACATTTCAGCCACCTGAAACAGGGTATTTGAAAGCTTACTTCCGAGTAACGCTTGTACCGATTGTTCTAAAATTTGGCACACAAGACTAGCAATACTCAGTCTGCACTGTGAGCAAGTTTCAAACCTGTAACTTGGAAAATCAAGAAGTTTTAGGCCTTTCTGACTCAAAAAACAACTCTAGAGTCTCTAGGGCAAAATGGAGAAACAATATAAAATCGGATTTCCAATAATTATCAGAAACGCAATATGATACGATATGGTACACCTATGATATAATTGAAGATTATATATTTTTTTGGTCTGAAATTCCGATAACGATACAATATTTTCAAGCGCGCACATCCCTAGTACTCTATAGATTGGATCCCAACTTAATCATACTCACAGTAGACCTATTGAAAACAACACAGCTTAAATTGATTTCAATGGTCTACTTTAATTATAACTAAGGATCAACCCTATGTCTATTGTTTTATTTTTATTTTTGTTCAGGGCAAACTCAGTTCCTCATTAAAATGGAACCTAGCTACTTTCTTGCACTATTCCTTGCAATGTCTGGATGAACCATAAGAAGAATTATCCCATCCATTAGAAACAGCAGAGTGGCAGTAATGCACATAGATATTATTATTATTAATAATAATAACAATAGGCTGCTTCAATCACTGTCCTTTCTTTTAGCATTGCACCTCTTGAATAAAATGAGCTTCTTGGAGACGTGATCTGCCGACTCCGTAAAAGTGTTTTGTTTTATTTTTGTACATAGTCATGTCATTGCTGTTCACTGTAATGGCAGCCCCTAGTGAGTGGCAAGAGAAGCAGCCATTGTTTATGGAGGCAGCCATTTTTAATTTCACAAAATCCAAAACAAAAACAAACAAACAAAATGGTACCCATTCAATGTTTTTCCATCCCCAAAGAAGTTCACCTCACTCTAAAACCAGAGCCAAAACAAAACAGCTGATTTCCAGCTGGGTCAAACAGCTGAGAAATGTTCCTTGTCAATTTGGTACAAACATATAAAAAGGAAAAACAATGGAAAAAAGAGAAGCAATAAGGTCAAAATAAACACACACATGTGCATGCATGCATATGTGCACACACACACACACACACACACACATTGACAGGCAGCAAAAGGACATCCTTAGATTACTTGTAGATTGGCACCATTGTGGCACAGTAAGGCCAGATCTACACCAAGCAGGATACGACACTTTGAAAATGTTTTGAAAACTGTATAGGAAGCGTGTCCTGGCTCCCAACAGTTGTCACTACTGTTATAAACCGTTTTAAAGCAATAGTGTATATCCTGCCTAAGTCAGAGCATTGGGTTTAAATTAGGGATGTGCACTGACCCCCCGGATCGGATCGGATAGCGGATCGGAATCGGACCTGGGGGGTCGGATCGGATCGGATCGGATCGGATCGTGTGTCGGATCGGATCGGATCCGATTCCGATCCGCGGATCGGATTTTCCGATCCGGATCGGACGCCATTTTGAATGCTTTTTCCTATAGCAAATTATTGTTTTACAAAAACGCCTATAACTTTTTCATTTTTAACGACAGAAGGATGAAACTTGGGCACATTGTACACTGGTTAGGGATAGGTATCTGTGAGAAATTTCAGAAAGATTGGTGCATGCAGTTTGTGGCAATTAATTTTTTAATAAATAACATGGAATGCCTATAACTCGGTCATTTTTAAAGTTACACACATGAAACTTTGCCACATTGTAGGTGGAACCTTGGGACCCACGTGTGTGAAATCCCAGAACCGTGGGTGCTTGCCTGGTGTGGCAATGAATTTTTGAAAAATGGGTAGTAGTGGGGTAAATGCAGTTATGCCTCCCATGTTTTTATTTTTAAAGATACAAACAGGACACTTCGGCACATTACAGGGAACACTTCCCTTGATATGTGTGTAAAATTTCAGACAGCTAGCTCCAGGCATGTGTTGGCAATGAATTGTTGAAAATTGGGTAGCAGTGGGGTAAAATACAGTTTTGCCTCCCATTTTTTTATTTTCAAAGATACAAACGGGAAACTTTGGCACATTGCAGGGAACACTTCACTTCAAATGTGTGTGAAATTTCCGGAAGCTAGGTGCAACATTTTAGTGGGAAACGAACGTTTATTCATGGCATTTCACATGGGATTTATGGGTTGGTTTTAAGAGCTACAAACCTCTAACTCGCTCACATGGCACAGGACCTATGCCCGCTCAAACGCTGGAAATTTAACAAACTTTGGTGCAATGCTTTAGTGGGAAAACAAAGGTTTATGCATGGCATTTCACATGGGATTTATGGGTTGGTTTTAAGAGCTACAAACCTCTAACTCGCTCACATGGCACAGGACCTATGCCCGCTCAAACGCTGGAAATTTAACAAACTTTGGTGCAATGCTTTAGTGGGAAAACAAAGGTTTATGCATGGCATTTCACATGGGATTTATGGGTTGGTTTTAAGAGCTACAAACCTCTAACTCGCTCACATGGCACAGGACCTATGCCCGCTCAAACGCTGGAAATTTAACAAACTTTGGTGCAATGCTTTAGTGGGAAAACAAAGGTTAAACTTTATTATTTTAAACCTTCAGGAAGGGGACATTGCCTGCCTGGTGTGGATTGGTAATGAGGGAAGAAAGTTTCACTTATTCATTTGTAAAATGTAAAGTGATTGTAAATTGCTTTAGGGACCCATACATTTACATGACAAGACAGGTGTTGGTTGCAGGAATGCTACCAAATGCACTAGTAGCTAATCCCAGGTAATAGCTATTCAGATCCTAGCTAATAGCTATTATTCAGATCCTAGCCTGGGAAGGGATCTTGCAGGATAAGTGATTGTTCTTTTCTTGTGTACTATGTAATTCTAAACCAGAAGGCTGCTTTGATGTAGAGCCAATCCACATGGTCTCTTGCAGCACCTAGTATTATTTATTTCTCCTTCCACAGCAGAATCTGGAAGGCGGGCAGGCAGGCTGGCATTTAATGGGCAAAGTCCAACAGCGGCATTGGGGACTGGGTGACATTCTCCTTGAGGGCGAATGCCAAGTCCCATGGCTTGTGCGAGGAGGGCGGCTTGCTCTCTTTGCAGGAAGGATCTGGAAGGCGGCAGGCGGCATCAGCAGCGGGCGGGCAGGCTGGCATTTAATGGGCAAAGTCCAACAGCGGCTTTGGGGACTGGGTGACATTCTCCTTGAGGGCGAATGCCAAGTCCCATGGCTTGTGCGAGGAGGGCGGCTTGCTCTCTTTGCAGGAAGGATCTGGAAGGCGGCAGGCGGCATCAGCAGCGGGCGGGCAGGCTGGCATTTAATGGGCAAAGTCCAACAGCGGCTTTGGGGACTGGGTGACATTCTCCTTGAGGGCGAATGCCAAGTCCCATGGCTTGTGCGAGGAGGGCGGCTTGCTCTCTTTGCAGGAAGGATCTGGGAGGCGGCAGGCGGCATCAGCAGCGGGCGGGCAGGCTGGCATTTAATGGGCAAAGTCCAACAGCGGCTTTGGGGACTGGGTGACATTCTCCTTGAGGGCGAATGCCAAGTCCCATGGCTTGTGCGAGGAGGGCGGCTTGCTCTCTTTGCAGGAAGGATCTGGAAGGCGGCAGGCGGCATCAGCAGCGGGCGGGCAGGCTGGCATTTAATGGGCAAAGTCCAACAGCGGCTTTGGGGACTGGGTGACATTCTCCTTGAGGGCGAATGCCAAGTCCCATGGCTTGTGCGAGGAGGGCGGCTTGCTCTCTTTGCAGGAAGGATCTGGGAGGCGGCAGGCGGCATCAGCAGCGGGCGGGCAGGCTGGCATTTAATGGGCAAAGTCCAACAGCGGCTTTGGGGACTGGGTGACATTCTCCTTGAGGGCGAATGCCAAGTCCCATGGCTTGTGCGAGGAGGGCGGCTTGCTCTCTTTGCAGGAAGGATCTGGAAGGCGGCAGGCGGCATCAGCAGCGGGCGGGCAGGCTGGCATTTAATGGGCAAAGTCTCTCCTTTCCCGGGCACTGTGGCAGTGAGAGTGCCATAGGCTGCAAAAGAAGAAGGGGGGGGAAAAAGAATGAATATTAGTTGACCACTTCAACACAACCAGCTCCCTTCCACCCAGGATTGCCCTTCCTGAGTGCCCACGCCAAAGCAGGCACACGGGGCTGCCTGCTCACTCGGAAGTTAGCAGGCAGACAGCCAACCTTCAGTTAGGTGGAAGGTGCCCCCCCCCATTCACAGAACACTTACCGTAGTCCTCCTGAGGGCGTTGTTGATAAGATGCCACTTCCAGGCGGGCAGTGACGGGCAGGTGGGCAGTCTGCATTACCGTCTCTCCTGGGCACTGTGGCAAAGAGTTCCATAGGCTGCAAAAGAAGAAGGGGGGGGGGAAGAATATGAGGAAAATGATACTTTTCCACCACTGGCTCCCTCCCACCCAAGACTGGCATGTGCCCGTCCTGAGTGCCCACGCCCCAGCAGGCACACGGGGCTGCCTGCTTGCTTACTCGTGGGTAAGCTCTCTGACAGGCTCTTACCAGAGTCGTGCGGGCGACGTGAATCGATGGGCCACCTCCATGCGGCCGTGGCTGGGGCAGATGGGCAGTCTGGATTCACGGGTACGCTTTGCGCAGTGGCGAAGAGTTCCATAGGCTGCAAAAGAAGGAGGGGGGGGGAAAAGAATTAACATGAGATAAATCATACTTTTCCACCATTGGCTCCCTCTCACCCAGGACTGGCATCTGCCCGGTCCTGAGTGCCCACGCCCCAGTAGGCACACGGGGCTGCCTGCTCACTCGGAAGTTAGCAGGCAGACAGCCAACCTTCAGTTAGGTGGAAGGTGCCCCCCCCCCATTCACAGAACACTTACCATAGTCCTGAGGGCGTTGAGGACTCGGTGAGATTCTCCTGGAGGACCCCTAGTCCCATGGCTTGTGCAAGAAAGGCGGCTGGCCCGCCTCGCAGGAACGATCTGGAAGGCGGCAGGCGGCATCAGCAGCGGGCGGGCAGGCTGGCATGTAATGGGCAAAGTCTCTCCTTTCCCGGGCACTGTGGCAGTGAGAGTGCCATAGGCTGCAAAAGAAGAGGAGGGGGATAATGAATATTACATAAATACTTTTATACTGCAAAAGAAGAAAGGAAAATAAATAAAGATTTGTATTAATTATACATGCAAGTCCTAGTAACTAGTCTCCCACCGGCACACTTCTCTGGTTTGTGATGCAATCCTCTTTCTCCTGCACCCCTCCCTTTCTAAATCACTCTTCTGAGCCCATTGTTAGAGGGATTGGCTATCCTTTTGTGTCTGGCAGGACACAGCTTACCGGATCATTAGAGAATCACCATTTCTTTTGTCCTTGGGTTATTCATTCACTCCTAATAGCACCCTACGTTAGGCTGACCAGATCAAATCCAGGTCAGGGTTCCTAACTTCAGCAGTTGTAGAGAAAAGGGAATTTCTGCCAGTGTCATTTGTATGGAATTAGTTCCTGCTGAGATTCCCTCTTCATCACAACAGTTAAAGGTGCAGGGGCCCTGCCTTCTTTTCTATATGGCCACTCTGCCTGCACTCTTACCTGAGTCGTAGGGGCGACGTGAATCGAGGGGCCACCTCCATGCGGCCGTGGCTGGGGCAGATGGGCAGTCTGGATTCACGGGTGCGCTTTGCGCAGTGGCGAAGAGTTCCATAGGCTGCAAAAGAAGGAGGGGGGGGGGGAAAAAGAATTAACATGAGATAAATCATACTTTTCCACCATTGGCTCCCTCTCACCCAGGACTGGCATCTGCCCGGTCCTGAGTGCCCACGCCCCAGTAGGCACACGGGGCTGCCTGCTTGCTTACTCGGAAGTAAGATCTCACACTGCCCCACTTCTGGACACTCTCAGGTGTCCCTGCGTTGACTGCACACACTTACCTTATTCGTGCGGCCGATGTGGATCGGAGGACTCCAGTGGCACATAGGCTCCTCCAGGCAAAGTCACATTGGCACAGGGTCCTCCAGGCAAAGTCACAGTTTGGCACAGCTCCCTCCAGGCAAAGTCCCAGTGGCACAGGCTCCTCCAGGCAAAGTCACATTGGCACAGGGTCCTCCAGGCAAAGTCACAGTTTGGCACAGCTCCCTCCAGGCAAAGTCCCAGTTTGGCACAGCTCCCTCCAGGCAAAGTCACAGTTTGGCACAGCTCCCTCCAGGCAAAGTCACATTGGCACAGGGTCCTCCAGGCAAAGTCACAGTTTGGCACAGCTCCCTCCAGGCAA
The DNA here is from genome assembly GCA_029215795.1 of Anniella stebbinsi. NCBI lineage: Eukaryota > Metazoa > Chordata > Lepidosauria > Squamata > Anniellidae > Anniella > Anniella stebbinsi. Next base: position 79,980,694 of record JARDYH010000002.1, on the reverse strand, counting down.
AGTCACATTGGCACAGGGTCCTCCAGGCAAAGTCACAGTTTGGCACAGCTCCCTCCAGGCAAAGTCCCAGTTTGGCACAGCTCCCTCCAGGCAAAGTCCCAGTTTGGCACAGCTCCCTCCAGGCAAAGTCCCAGTGGCACAGGCTCCTCCAGGCAAAGTCACAGTTTGGCACAGCTCCCTCCAGGCAAAGTCACATTGGCACAGGGTCCTCCAGGCAAAGTCACAGTTTGGCACAGCTCCCTCCAGGCAAAGTCCCAGTTTGGCACAGCTCCCTCCAGGCAAAGTCCCAGTTTGGCACAGCTCCCTCCAGGCAAAGTCCCAGTTTGGCACAGCTCCCTCCAGGCAAAGTCCCAGTGGCACAGGCTCCTCCAGGCAAAGTCACAGTTTGGCACAGCTCCCTCCAGGCAAAGTCACATTGGCACAGGGTCCTCCAGGCAAAGTCACAGTTTGGCATAGCTCCCTCCAGGCAAAGTCCCAGTTTGGCACAGCTCCCTCCAGGCAAAGTCACAGTTTGGCACAGCTCCCTCCAGGCAAAGTCCCAGTGGCAGAGGCAAAGTCCCAGTGGCAGAGGCAAAGTCCCACTGGCAGAGGCAAAGTCACAGCTGCATGGGCACCTCCAGGCAGGCAGGCGGGCGGGCAGGCAGAGGCGGGCATGATGCCAGGCGCTTGCACATTGCACAAGTAAGCAATAGAACCGTGAGACCAGCCCACGCATTCCGGCTACTTCACAATGGCGGCAACCTAGCAGGCGGGCAGGCAGGCAGGCAGGCAGGCAGAGGCAGAGGCAGAGGCGGGCATGATGCCAGGCGCTTGCACATTGCACAAGTAAGCAATAGAACCGTGAGACCAGCCCACGCATTCCGGCTACTTCACAATGGCGGCAACCTAGCAGGCGGGCAGGCGGGCAGGCAGGCAGGCAGGCAGAGGCAGAGGCAGAGGCGGGCATGATGCCAGGCGCTTGCACATTGCACAAGTAAGCAATAGAACCGTGAGACCAGCCCACGCATTCCGGCTACTTCACAATGGCGGCAACCTAGCAGGCGGGCAGGCGGGCAGGCAGGCAGGCAGGCAGAGGCAGAGGCAGAGGCGGGCATGATGCCAGGCGCTTGCACATTGCACAAGTAAGCAATAGAACCGTGAGACCAGCCCACGCATTCCGGCTACTTCACAATGGCGGCAACCTAGCAGGCGGGCAGGCGGGCAGGCAGAGGCAGAGGCAGAGGCAGAGGCGGGCATGATGCCAGGCGCTTGCGCATTGCACAAGTAAGCAATAGAACCGTGAGACCAGCCCACGCATTCCGGCTACTTCACAATGGCGGCAACCTAGCAGGCGGGCAGGCGGGCAGGCAGAGGCAGAGGCAGAGGCAGAGGCAGAGGCGGGCATGATGCCAGGCGCTTGCGCATTGCACAAGTAAGCAATAGAACCGTGAGACCAGCCCACGCATTCCGGCTACTTCACAATGGCGGCAACCTAGCAGGCGGGCAGGCAGGCAGGCAGAGGCAGAGGCGGGCATGATGCCAGGCGCTTGCGCATTGCACAAGTAAGCAATAGAACCGTGAGACCAGCCCACGCATTCCGGCTACTTCACAATGGCGGCAACCTAGCAGGCGGGCAGGCGGGCAGGCAGAGGCAGAGGCAGAGGCAGAGGCAGAGGCGGGCATGATGCCAGGCGCTTGCGCATTGCACAAGTAAGCAATAGAACCGTGAGACCAGCCCACGCATTCCGGCTACTTCACAATGGCGGCAACCTAGCAGGCGGGCAGGCAGGCAGGCAGAGGCAGAGGCAGAGGCGGGCATGATGCCAGGCGCTTGCGCATTGCACAAGTAAGCAATAGAACCGTGAGACCAGCCCACGCATTCCGGCTACTTCACAATGGCGGCAACCTAGCAGGCGGGCAGGCAGGCAGGCAGAGGCAGAGGCAGAGGCGGGCATGATGCCAGGCGCTTGCGCATTGCACAAGTAAGCAATAGAACCGTGAGACCAGCCCACGCATTCCGGCTACTTCACAATGGCGGCAACCTAGCAGGCGGGCAGGCAGGCAGGCAGAGGCAGAGGCAGAGGCGGGCATGATGCCAGGCGCTTGCGCATTGCACAAGTAAGCAATAGAACCGTGAGACCAGCCCACGCATTCCGGCTACTTCACAATGGCGGCAACCTAGCAGGCGGGCAGGCGGGCAGGCAGTTTTTTAAATCATATAGCCAAAATAAACACAACACACAGTGACAGCCCTGCAAGGCTGCCACATAAGTCCAAAAGACACAGTCAGAAACAGTGTGGGATGCTGCTTGTCATCCACTCAATGTAGGAGCCTGGAAGAGGAATCCTATCGCGTCCTTCGTTCATAGTCAGAGAGGTGCATGCGTTCCTTGGCGATAAAATTAAGCCTTCTTCTTATCCAAAGTTCTCATGAGCCTCTGACGTGGTCTTACAAGAAGAAACGCCCATGGAAGTGTGGGACCTTACAGAAGGCCTGGAGGGAGCCATCGGAGTCCAATTTCAGAGGCACACGTGCAAGCACATTGGTTCAAGTCAAACAACATAGAATGTGTGAGATGCTTGTGCATCCCCTCAATGTAAGAGGCTAGGAGAAGAAACTAGATCCCTTCGGGATCCATCGTTCAGAGTTGAGTTACTGAGCTGTAAACAACACAGCCAGTAAATTAAAGTAAAGAAAATTAATTAACCGAAAATAAGAATTAAAAAATCAAGGGCCTGCCGGTGCCTGCCCAAAGGTGTGGGATGGATGGGGGGTGCCTGCCAATTACTCCCCCGCGGGCATGAGGGTGGGGTATCCCAGCAGGGGCAGATTGACCTTGAGGAAGACCAGCTGCTCCACAATCTCAGCGTCCAAGCGAGAGCGGTGGGGTGTGACCACGTCGCCCGCCATGGAAAACACCCGCTCGCTTGGAACGCTGGACGGTGGGCAGCTGATTCTGTCCATGGCCACCCGCGCCAGATCAGGCCACATCTGGCGCCGAGATGACCAGTAGGCCAGGGGTTCGATGGAGCCGTCCTCCATCTGCTCCGCCAGGTAACGCTGCACTGCTGCTGCAGCGTCATCCTGGCGGCGGCTGGGTTGAGTGCCTCTATGCCCAACCGCAGCCTGCAAAGCCTTGTCCCAAAACCCCTGGCCTGTCCCCCTGCTGGGTGTGGTGGTGCTGGTGCCGCCGCTGCTGGTGGTGCTCAGCGGACTTAGCGCCTGGGCTTCGGTGGGCTCCTCCTCTGCCTGCCCAATCCTGGCATCCCGGGCCGCCCGAACGTCCGTCACCAGCATTTCCACCCAACCTGCCCGGGAAGTCTGCCCACATAACCCATCCTTGATGCGCGGGTCGCACATGGTGGCCAACATGTACTGCCTCTCGTTGTAGAGAGGCTGGACCCGGCGGGATAAGCTTTCCCTCAGCCTCGTCACCACTTCCCGCACCTCTGGCAGGAAGCGCCTGCCGGTGACGGCATCCCCGGCCTCCAGAAACTCGCCCATCTGATTCTGGAGATGCCTGGCCACGGGGAGCACCTGGCTGAGAAGGGCAGTGCTGCTGCTCAGGGTCTCGGTGGCCTCAAGGAACGGCTTGAGGACCACCAGAAGCTGGGACATGGCCTCCCACTGCTGCCTGGACAGTGGGGCCTGGATGCCAATGTCCCCGACCCTGAACATCTCGTGGACAACACGCTGTTGCTCCACCATACGCTCGAGCATGTGGTAGGTGGAGTTCCAACGTGTTGCCACGTCCTGCACTAGCCGGTGCTGCGGAAGTCCCAGCTCCTGCTGCTTCTCCCGCAGCAACCGACTGCCCTTCACGCTGTGGTGGAAATGCCCAGCCACCTTCCTGCAGCTCTCTAGGAGATTACGGATTTGGGGAGGGAGAGGGGCCTTGCTGCCTCCAAGGCCATCCCTGACGACCAGGTTGAAGACGTGCGCGATGCAGCGGATGCCCTCAAATCCGCCATCGCGCACCGCCTTCAGCATATTGGCTCCCCCGTCCGTGACCATGTAACCGCGGGTGTGCTGGTGCCCGCCCAGCCACCCTGCCACCATGCGGTTCATGGCCTCCGTAATCTCCTCCGCCGTGTGGGACTGGTCCATGACTGCGGTATGAAGGAGGGCCCAGCGGCAGCCCTCCTTCCCAGTCCCAGAAGTCCTGGGTGCTTCCTGCCCTGAGGCTCCCCACCAGTGAGCCGTCAGGGACAGGTAAGCGTGCACTCCTCCTTCGCTGGACCAGATGTCCGAAGTGAAGTGCACCTTCTGTGCCTCTGCCTGGCACAGACGACCCAGAACTAACTCCCTGCATGCCTGGTACAGGGAGGGCACCACACGCCTGCTCAGGGTGGTGCGACACGGCGGCTTGTAGTATGGAACCACAAGAGCCATCAGCCTCTTGAAGCCTGCGTTCTCGACGAGGCTGAATGGCTGGTCATCCAACGCCACCATCTCACCGATGCAATTGGTGATCTGGTTGGGCGCTGGAAAACGCCACCTTGTGGCTCCATACTTCCCCCACCCCATCTCTTCCATGGTGGCCTGGCGAAGCCTCTTGGGGATGGGAGGTCGAGAGCTGGCAGAAGTTGCAGGAGCCTTCTGCTTGCCCTTGCCGCTAGCACCAGTCTGCTGCGAGGTGCCCGCCTCGGTCCCAAGCAAAACAGACTGGTGGTGCCTCTGCATGTGGCGGGTGAGGTTCGTGGTGGTGAAGTGGCCTGGCATTTTTCCCCTGCTCACTGACATCTTGCAGTGGCGACAGACAGCAAAGCGGGAATCCACTGCCACCTCAAAGTGGTCCCACACCTTGCTTGCCTGTCGCTTCTGGGGTGACACAGACGGCCTGCCGGCGCCTTCGCTCTGTGGTGTCACCTCAGGAGCAAGGGAATGAGTGGAAGAGAGGACGGATTGTGGAGAGTAAGTCTCTGGTGCTGCCTGCTCTTCCTCTTGCCCCACATCAGAGTCCTCCTTCTCACTCTGAACCTCGCTGACTTCCACAAGATCTGGGAAAAGATCAGTCAGCGGGTTCACAGGCTCACCCACCAAAGAAGGAGCTGGATAATATAGTGCTCCTTCTTCATGCCCACTGCTGCTCCCAGCACCTGCCTCATGTTGCTGAAAGAGTGCCCTGCAGGCACTACTTTGAGTTGCCTCTGCCTGCTTCTGCTGCCCCAGTGGAGAACGCCTCAGTTTAACTGGGGGTGTGGAAGTAGGCTGCCTGCTGCTGGTCCCAGCAGCAGCAGCAGCAGCGCCATGCCCAGAGCGGCCTCTCCCAAATGCTGCCTTGGGAGCACCCCCCCTTTGAGTGCCACGCTTCATTTTATTTTTATTATTATTTATTTTTGTGTAAGTGTGTGCTTTGCTGACTTTTTTTGTGTTTGTAGCAGCAGGCTACACAGCCCAGCAACACACACTCACTCACAAGCGCGCACACACACACACACACACAGAGAAAGAGAGAGAGAGAGAGAGAGGATAGAAATATTTTTTTATTATTTTTTTGGGTTTTTTTCAGAAAGCGAAAGTAGAACAAACAAACACACTCACTGCAAAGACAAACTGAACTCACAGACAAACAAACGTGCTATCTAAGAAAGGAAAGGCAAGAGAGAAAGGAAAGCCAAGAGAGAGAACAAGAAAAGCTGAAGTAAAAGATCAGAAACTCCTCAAAACCACCTCCAAATACAATCAAATCAATACAGTCTCTCCAACACAGCTCCAAAACACTCCCTAATCTCCTCCACGTTCAACCCACAAAGAGCCAGAAGGGCAGGGCTGAGAGAATATATACTGGTGCCCTCCTCCAGCATTGCGATTGGAGGCTGAAGAAAGTCTTCACAGGATTGGGTGATTCAGTCATGTATTCTAAAGCACAATTGGTGGATCAAGCTGTCAAACACACACACACAAACACAGCCTCCCCCTCCCTTTCCTGAAGGTTTAAAATAATAAAGTTTAACCTTTGTTTTCCCACTAAAGCATTGCACCAAAGTTTGTTAAATTTCCAGCGTTTGAGCGGGCATAGGTCCTGTGCCATGTGAGCGAGTTAGAGGTTTGTAGCTCTTAAAACCAACCCATAAATCCCATGTGAAATGCCATGCATAAACCTTTGTTTTCCCACTAAAGCATTGCACCAAAGTTTGTTAAATTTCCAGCGTTTGAGCGGGCATAGGTCCTGTGCCATGTGAGCGAGTTAGAGGTTTGTAGCTCTTAAAACCAACCCATAAATCCCATGTGAAATGCCATGCATAAACCTTTGTTTTCCCACTAAAGCATTGCACCAAAGTTTGTTAAATTTCCAGCGTTTGAGCGGGCATAGGTCCTGTGCCATGTGAGCGAGTTAGAGGTTTGTAGCTCTTAAAACCAACCCATAAATCCCATGTGAAATGCCATGAATAAACGTTCGTTTCCCACTAAAATGTTGCACCTAGCTTCCGGAAATTTCACACACATTTGAAGTGAAGTGTTCCCTGCAATGTGCCAAAGTTTCCCGTTTGTATCTTTGAAAATAAAAAAATGGGAGGCAAAACTGTATTTTACCCCACTGCTACCCAATTTTCAACAATTCATTGCCAACACATGCCTGGAGCTAGCTGTCTGAAATTTTACACACATATCAAGGGAAGTGTTCCCTGTAATGTGCCGAAGTGTCCTGTTTGTATCTTTAAAAATAAAAACATGGGAGGCATAACTGCATTTACCCCACTACTACCCATTTTTCAAAAATTCATTGCCACACCAGGCAAGCACCCACGGTTCTGGGATTTCACACACGTGGGTCCCAAGGTTCCACCTACAATGTGGCAAAGTTTCATGTGTGTAACTTTAAAAATGACCGAGTTATAGGCATTCCATGTTATTTATTAAAAAATTAATTGCCACAAACTGCATGCACCAATCTTTCTGAAATTTCTCACAGATACCTATCCCTAAGCAGTGTACAATGTGCCCAAGTTTCATCCTTCTGTCGTTAAAAATGAAAAAGTTATAGGCGTTTTTGTAAAACAACAATACTTTGCTATGGGAAAAACGCATTTAAAATGGCGTCCGATCCGCCGATCCGATCCGATCCGGATCGGACCTCGCCGGATCGGATCGGATCGGATCGGATGGTGTATCGGATCGGATCGGATCGGATCGGATTTTCCGATTTTTGGGGCGGATCGGATTCGGATCGTGGATCAGATCCGATCCGATGCACACCCCTAGTTTAAATGTGTGCAAGAGATTTATATTACCATCCAGTTTTGAAACTTGTTAGGCAGTCTTGGAAATCTCTCTTCTAGGCTTCATTACAAACCTAAAAATAGATGTGATAAATATTAAATAATGTGGCAGGCCATTTGGGTGTGGTATAGAACGAAGAAAAGGTTGCCCAAACGAAATAAAACTACAGCTCATATTGTTAGACTTTGACCAACATGCAATGATTATATTATCTCTTATTGCATCCTTGCTGGCTGATTAGGGGATGCCTATGGGTGGTATTCTTGACCCCCTGTAGTTTCAATGATAAACACAAAGACCTAATGCAATTCCTCTAATATTATAACCGTTGGCTACATGATTCGATTGAATACTTCTCAGGTTTATTCAACACTTCCCACCAATAATTCCAATCAAGCATTCATTCATTCATTCATTCATTTGTTCTTTATAGTGCTGTGCGGCGCCTCGGGCTGAATCCCAGAAACCAAGGCGAAGCGGGCTGATTCAGTCCACCTTGCCTCGGTTAAGAGGAAGTTCAGCCCACCTTGCCTCGGTTAAGAGGCCCGAGGCCCCCAAAGCCGAACCACATAGGTACTGAAGCTTTGGGGGCCTTGGGCCACTTCAGAGCGACGCTGGGCCCTCCCTCCCTCTGTCCTGGGAAAGATGGCCCTGAGTCCATTGGACTCACGTACCTCTCCTGGCTCTCCCACCTCATCTGCTGCCGCATTGCCATTGCCTACCATTGCCTGCCATCGCAGCTGATGAAAGACATTTTAAAAGAGAGTTGGCTAAATCATTGGGAATAAAGCAAAATTGTTAAAAGGGGTGGGTGGTGGAGGTGAATTAAATAAATAAATAATCATCTGAAAGTTTTTCAAAGCACCAAGTCTTAACCAACTGCCTAAGAGAGTGTAGAGTTGGCCCCTGGTACATCTCTCTCGGGAGCACATTCCACAAATCATGCCACTTCCAAGAAAGTCCTGTTCTTAGTGGATGCTCCAAGGTTCATTGGCAGTGCCACCCAGACAGGGCCTCAGAAGTTGAAGAGATAATTACTATCCACAGCGCAACTCATCTTCCCACCTGAAGCAAGAGCCCAAGGGGTCATTTACACCTAGAGCCCTTTTGAGAGGGGGGAGAGGTTTCCCATTTCTGCGATCATCACTCATGGGGCACACATGAGGGAAGTTTCCCGCAAATAAAGGAGAAGTGGGCGGGGCTAGGCAGATGGGTACAGGGCACAGCATTTGTTAAAAACAAATGCTGTGCCCTGTATCTAGAGCACAGGCTTGTCCTGTTTTCTTGGATGAGTTTCAGTTGGTGCAGCTCGAGGATGTTGACAAGGTGCTTGGACAGGTTCGTGCAACCACTTCCATATTGGATCCTTGCCCCTCTTGGCTAATAAAAGCTAGCAGGGATGGAACAACTGGCTGGGCCAGGGAAGTGATTAATGCCTCTTTGCAAGAGGGAGTGGTCCCAGGCCTCCTGAAAGAGGCGGCAGTGAGACCACTCCTAAAGAAATCTTCCCTGGACCCTGAAAATCTTAATAACTACAGGCCAGTAGCAAATGTTCCATTCCTGGGCAAGGTCCTGGAGTGAGTGGTTGCGAGCCAGCTCCAGGCACTCTTGGATGAAACTGATTATCTGGATCCATTTCAGTCGGGATTCAGGCCTGGTTTTGGTACGGAAACAGCCTTGGTCGCCCTGTATGATGACCTATGTCGGGAGAAAGACAGGGGGAGTGTGACTCTGTTGATTCTCCTTGATCTCTCAGCAGCTTTCGATACCATCGACCATGGTATCCTTCTGGGACGACTGGCTGAGTTGGGAGTGGGAGGCACTGCATTGCAGTGGTTCCGCTCCTACTTGGGGGGTCGGCTCCAGAAGGTGGTGCTTGGGGAACATTGCTCGGCCCCATGGATTCTCCAGTATGGGGTTCCGCAGGGGTCAGTTTTGTCCCCCGTGCTGTTCAACATCTACATGAAACCGTTGAGTGTAGTCATCCGGAGTTTTGGAGTGCGTTGTCATCAGTACGCTGATGACACGCAGCTCTACTTCTCCTTTTCATCTTCATCAGGTGAGGCTGTGGATGTGCTGAACCAGTGCCTGGCTGCGACAATGGACTGGATGAGGGCTAATAAACTGAAACTCAATCCAGACAAGACTGAGACGCTGTTAGTGGGTGGGGTTCTGGATGGGGTTGCACTCCCCTTGAAGGAGCGGGTTCGTAGCTTGGGGGTTCTCCTAGAACCATCTCTGTCACTTGAGGTGCAGGTGGCCTCAGTGGCACGGAGTGCCTTCTACCAACTTCGGTTGGTGGCCCAGCTACGTCCCTATCTGGACAGGGATAACCTGGCTTCAGTTGTCCATGCTCTGGTAACCTCCAAGTTAGATTACTGCAATGCACTCTACGTGGGGCTGTCTTTGAAGGTGGTTCGGAAGCTGCAGCTTGTGCAAAATGCAGCGGCCAGATTGATAACTGGAACCAGTAGGTTCGAACATATAAGACCTACTCTGGCCCGCTTGCATTGGCTGCCTGTATGTTTCCGAGCCCGGTTCAAGGTGCTGGTTTTAACCTTTAAAGCTTTACATGGCTTGGGACCACAATACCTGATGGAACGCCTTTCCCAACATGAACCTACCCGAACACTACGTTCAACATCTAAGGCCCTCCTCTGAGTGCCTCCTCTGAGGGAAGCTCGGAGGTCGGCAACAAGAGAGAGGGCCTTCTCTGTGGTGGCTCCCCAATTGTGGAACGATCTCCCCGATGAGGCCCGCCTGGAGCCAACATTGTTATCTTTTCGGCGCCAGGTCAAGACTTTCCTCTTCTCTCAGGCATTTGGCAATATCTGAGGAGCCTGGGTTTGTTTTGTTTTGTTTTTGTAGTTTTTTGAAGTGTTGAATGTGGTTTTTAAATGTACAGATTGTGTGTATGTTGTATGTTTTTGCTGTTTTAATTTTTGTATATTGTTTTTAATTGTTTTTAATCCTATGTAAACCGCCCAGAGAGCTTCGGCTATGGGGCGGTATACAAATGTAATAAATAAATAAATAAATAAATAACTCCTCCAAGATGCGCACCAGCGCAAACACACAGCAACGCAGGGGTGGGTGGGTACTGTGTCAAATATGTGCTCCTGCTCATCGATAAGTTGTGTTAAAAAAAGTACACATGGTCGGTGCCAAGACACACTGATAACCAATCAAAAATGTGCTGAAAATGGCGGACACCCACTCCCGCACACATCCAAAACCACTCGACACGCGGGAAGGTGGGGCACACCAGCCTCGGACATCAGGCTTGTAGCAAGAGAGCTGGAAAAGCCATGAAAAATCCAGTCACCGATATTCCTGAATAACTGTGGGCTTGTCCCGAGATCACCGCAGGGGTAGATGAATGTCATGTGGCCCGGTAGGGATGACTTCAATAATATATTATTCCAAAATAAATGGCTGGTGTGGATGAGGCCCTTGCTGCCTCGTGGCCCTTCCCACCTCGGCCTTGTGCCCTTCCCAGTTGTAGAACTCTCACAACAACTTGCCCACATCCTGGGAGATCTCACTCGAACTCTTGTGACATTTCACTCTCGTGAGCATTCAGGCAGGTATTGTGAAGGTTTGAGCATGCTCTCCTGAGAGTTTGGGTGTGCTCTTGCAAGAGATTGGTCGACAGAGCCCAGCAATGGGAAGTGGGGGGCGTGTGATGGGAGGGCGTGCAGCTGTTCCAGAGAGCCCTGCTCTCTCACTGCAGCAGAAAGCGAGGTGCAGGTCTGTCCTGAGCACTGCTGGAGGTGACAAGGAGACAGGATTCATGGGAGTGGCACAATTCATCGCCACTCCCCCACTCTGCTGCCTGATGTAGGTGCATGAGTCCATGTCATGGTAGGGCCGGCCCTGGGAATTACACCGAGGCACATATGGAAGATGTTCTTTATAATATCCCACTCCCAAGCCATACTCGCACTACAACAGTACCTGTGGGCAACTTTCTTCCACATGTGTTGTTTGCAGTAGGTTGGAGGGAAAACAAGGCTTCCTTTATTTATTTTGTTTAATGCATCCAAAAATTTGGTTTTAACATGTCCAAACTAGGAATGAGAATGTTAAGGCCTTAGAAATGGTCTCTCTCCTGAAGCATAGATATAAAGGCACTTCTGAATAGTGCCGGAGATGCTTCCTTTTCATACCCTGGAAGGAGTGTTTGATAAAGAATTAGTAAAACCAAACAATTAAATTCCCCAGAGTGAGCTTCTTTTGACTTGTGACTCTCTCTTCTATCTCCAAAGATTCCTCTAATGTGGATAATTACACTGATGGCTGGCCTGAGAAAATAGGCCAGAGAAAGAGGCTTTGTGTGATTCTGTTAATTGTTTCAGTAGACAACCAGCTTGGCCTGTTATTCATGCTTTGCAAACCTTTCATCAAAAGTGTAGATTATTTGTAATGCATATTAGATGGAATGAACTCATCACAAAGAAGCAAAAGGAAGGTGTCAATATGCTGTCGCCTATAATAATGGAAGTATATATATATATATATATATGTGTGTGTGTGTGTGTGTGTGTGTGTATTCTAGTGACCCACTATGGTATTCTCAGCATACAGATAACAGGCAAGCAGCAAAACAATTTGCTGGTTTATTGCATTTGATGTTATGCTAATTGTGGTTGCACCATGTCAGACAGAAATAATTACCAATATGGCAGTATGCAAATCAGATGCATGCATCTTTCATGAACATTTCACATCTGAGTTGAGGCTGTCGAGCACTAATGGATAAAACACTGGGATTTTAACTCTTGGGTCAAATGGAAGAACATCATGAAAATGTGGATTTGTGGCTTAAAGCCACACCATATGCGCAACCACAAATGCTACCAGAACCTCAGCACTGAAAATTGTGTGCCAGCAGAACTACCGTTCACCATCCAGAGACATAAATGTGGTCTGGATGATATACTATAACAAGTGAAAAGAGGTCTGGTCTGCATGATAACAGAGATAACAGAGATAATGCAAGTCTTGATATTCACAAATCAAAGAGCACCAAAACACACGAAAACAGAAAGACTTCATGGATCTTTGTGACTACAAATGTGCAGACAAAAGTTCTCTATCTTGATTTCATATTTTATAAAGAAATCAATAGTGGTAAGGGATGAACAATAAATGCAAGGGTAGCTTGAACAGCATGTATGAAAACACTCAAGGATAACTTCATGCAGAACTAGAATTATGCATAGCCCCGGGTTGCTGATGAAAGAGCATCCTCATATGATATTGTCCCCCTTTCCCTCAATAAGGTATACTTATCTCAAAATAGGATGAAAACTTGTGTGACCATAATGACATCACAATACAAGGTAAGGGTGATGACACATTACAGAGGGGAAGAATCTGACATTGTGTCATTAAAAGCAAATGGTAACAGGCTGGGAGAGCATTTCAGGGGCCGTTGGATACATCAGATCTCCCCTCTTTGCCTCTGAGGGCAGAGAGAGAGAGAGAGAGAGAGAGAGAGGTCCAACTTCAGACGGCGAGAACTGATCTCAGAACCACCTCAGCTCCTGTGGAAACCTCCATAGCCCTTCCTTTTCTGTCACTTGAGCTCTGAAATTGGAGAGGAAAAGGAGATGGATTGGTGTGTGGTCCTTGAGTATGCTGAGAGAGGCTTCTGGTCCCCAGCCACATACCCAGAACAGGGGGGAAACTATGCCACACCTGGAGCAGGTGTAGTTCATTTTCTTCTCATTGACAGTTAAACACAGGAATAGTCTACAGTTAACAGTTAGAAAGGAAGGAAGATTAAATAACACAGTAAATAATAATAATAAAAAAATCTTCCTCTCTCTTGTCCAGCCAGGCTCATGCCAGCAAGGCTTTGAATACGCCAGAAGCTGGCAGGATTGACCTGCCTGAGTGGTTAATAATATCTGCATGCATGTTCATCACTGAATGACTTGCGTGAGTGAAAGTGGCCTCATCTACACCAAGCAGGATATTGCACTATGAAAGCAGTATGAAAGCGGTATATAAAAGGCAGGACCCACACCAAGCAGGATACCAAGCAGGATATAGCGGTATATGGTATGTGTCAATGGGCCCCAACACTTGTCAGTGCACTTCAATACCGCTATAAAGCAATAGTGTGGCTCCTGCCTCTTATATACTGCTTTCATACCGCTTTCATAGTGCAATATCCTGCTTAGTGTAGATGAGGACAGAGCCACAGTCCAAACTAGTCCATCACCTCATCTCATATTTTTCAGAGGAGGCAATTTACATATTCAGCTATGAGCTATCAAGGGTTTAAGTAGGACTGGTGTCGTGTGAGCACTGGGCATTCTCTGGCAGCTGCCAGTTCTGAGGTTTTAAGGGCCCTCAATGGGCCCCTCCCTGTACACCACCCATGTCAACAGCTGCTCTTGCTCCTCATTATATTTCTCATCATTGCTACCACTTGCTTGCTGGAAAGCCAGAGAGCATGTAGGCCGTGGTATCTACTGCTCCTGTTCACCACCACCACCACAGTTGACTGGGCCAGCATGAGAGGCACGTGAACAAGCAGGTTGCAATGGTGAAGAGAAGAAGCAATTCCAGGGGCCTCTTGTCAATGGGCCCCTTCTACCTTTCACGCCAGCCCTATCGGGCACAGCTCCAGTTTCCACGGATGGGGGGATTTTAATTCCCCACAATTCTATATCAGAATGCAAGCTCTATGTCAGCACATGGAATCCTTGGGGACCTGCCAGCAGAACCCACTGATAACATCTGCTCTGTATCTGGGAGCTGCCATTTTTATTTTCCACAATGCCTTGGAGTGGCAATACATTAGGTGCACTGTAGGAAATTAAAATGGCAGCTGTTGGCTGGCTGCCACTGAGTCAGATGGCTGCTGCCTATGTCACCATCAGATATGCCCATTAGAGTACATTGAAGTGGAAGGGGACCACCAGAAGGCATTTTGCCAGGGTCCCCCTCAAACCTGAAGCTGGACCTGTGAGCATGAATATGTAAATCAGCCCTAAGCCTCAAAGCAAAGAGGAAATTAGAAAATATTATTCATATAGCCCTTTAGGGGATTGTTAAGTAGAGAAGTATTGTCTGCCAGGTTAGCTGAACTCTCACATTGTTGAGCCAACTGGAGTAGAACCAGGAAAAGCGAAAAGCGACTTCCATCTCAATCTATGGCCAGCATGTGAGTATGTTGGCAGGGGATCTTCATCAGCGATATCTTTCCCACCTGAGAAAAACTGCAAACAGGGAGACATGAGAATGATATTAATAACATACAGATAAGATGATGTGGCTTGGATTTGGTTTCTTTTTGTGCTTCAACAACACTAATGTCAATTCCCCCTTTCCCCCTGCAGTTCCTTGCACCCCTTCCAAATGTGCTCTAATGGGTTGAGGGATCCTCCAGAACATCATAGGAAGTGGAACAGGGGGCTGCAGGAGGAGGGGGACAATAATCACTTCTGCCCTTTTCCATCAGTGAGCACCTCCAATGGATCAAAGGCCCTTCTATCCACAGAAGACTCCTGAATGGAAGGGCCCCTTTGGATCCAACCCAATGTAACAAATGTAACAAGGCCTACCTAGTTGAATTTAAGATGTTTCATTGTTATTTTAATAACATATTAGTTTTATATGTTTTAATCAGTTTTATGCATTTTATTCTATCTTGTATTTAATGTTGTTCCCTGCCTCGATCCAGAGGGAGAGGTGGGTAAGAAATAAATATATTATTATTATGTATCTCTTTCTTGCTCATGGCAGTTTTTCTAGATGGGCATGACGGGCTGTGCCAAGTCATGCTATCTTTTATTGATTCAGGAATTTTCTGACAATTCAGCATGTTTAAATTACGACTGTTTTCTGGATGTTGGTGTGGATGTATTTTGATAGGCCCAGTTTCTAGAGGTTTTCTGTATAGTGTTTTAATGTGATGCCGGTGACTGATGTGACTAAAGGAATAATTGTGACCTTGTCCTGTTGCCATAGTTCTTTGACTTCCATGGCCAGTGGTGTATATTTTTCTCTCTTTTTTCCTTCCTTTTCAACTAAATTTTTGTTATTTGGTATTGCTATGTCGATGAGGTATGTGTGTGTGTGTGTGTTGTTGTTGTTGTTTTTGTCTATGAATGTTATGTCTGGTCGGTTGCAAGGTATTGTCTTGTCCATATGAATTGTTCTGTCCCAGTATATTTTTTGATCTGCATTTTCCAAGATTGTTTTGGGTGAATATGTATAGTATGGTGTTGTTGTTATTATTATTATTATTATTATTATTATTATTATTTCTTAAACCAAAGCAGTGCAAGCCAGGTACCACCTTAAAGGTGTTGCAACACGTGAGTGCATCACCTAAAAACAAATGACATATTTTTCAGAAATATTCATTTACATGTGTGCAAATTTATGCAGATTTAGGCTGCAATCCTATACCCATCTATTTGGAAGTAAGTCCCTATTAACTCAGAAGGATTTACTTCAGAGTAGGCTTGAACAGGGTGCTAATCCATAACAATCAATTAATTGACTGCTGACTTAGAAATTCTGGGAGTTGTAAGACTTGTTTTTTTTTTAGCCTAAACATGCATGGGATTGTGCCCTAAAACCCACATGATCAGTGATTGGGATTCCTTTAATTTGGCTGACAACCTTAATAAACACAACTTTTTCAAGCAAGATGTGTTTTGCTTTGAGTAAAAGCAGACAGATTTAAGTCAAGACTCCAGCTTGTGTGCTAGACCACAGGTTCTGAGCTTGCATAGCAACTTTGCAGATGTATGCAATATAAATACCTCTAACTCTGTCCATCTGCACTGTCTAGTGAAGGAGTAGACAACATAATATCCTTCAGCTGTTTTGGACTACAGCTCCCATGCTCCTTGACCATTGGCCATGCTGGTTGGGAAACTGTAGTCCAAACATATTTGAATTCATTTCTTTTCCATTTATAGACTTGTATTTTTCTTCTCTCATCTATATAGCACACGGTATTTGCAATATGTCTCTTGTTTTCCTCCCACCCCACTGAAAGGAGCATGAAAAGTACCAGTATATGAAATAGTAATGTGATGTAGTGAGAAAATTAAGAACAGACTTACTAATGGGGACAGATAGTTCTCAGTTGCCGCATGTTAGTGCTCAAGCTGCATTTCTGTACTTTATTTAAAAAGAGCTATTAAGGAGCCTTTGCCTTTCTTACAAATCTATTGCAAAATGCCTCAGACATGATTAGTAATAATAGTTGCTTATTTTCTAGGGGCTAAATAGAGGCCCTCCATATAGAAATTCAAGGCACCGACAGAAAAATAAAAGTGGTGTTCAGCACAGAAGCATTTACAATGTTCACATAGCTACTCAGAGTAAGCCCCATTGACTTCAGTGTACCTTACTTCCAAGTAAGTGTATACAGGATTGCCATCTTAGTTACTTTTTATGTCCTGCACAATCTTCTATTTGGACAGGAATAAACTGGAACTGCTTATCACCCTTTCATCACAGCTAAGAGAAATGAAACCATCATGCAATAAATCACAAATAAATACTTCCTTTTTCTGTTTGAACTCACAATTAGGGCTGAGCCAAGGGAGGGGCTCTTTGTGAAAATAGTCAGCAGCTGGAACGGGAAGAGCCTCCCTTGTATGCATATGTATCTTTTAAATTGTGTATTGCTGGTTTATGGACTGTAATAAAGATTTGTTGTTGGGAACAGCCTCCCTTTTTTGGGTGACATGAGGATAGGGTGTCCATATGGAAAGGAGGACAGGGCTCCTGTATCTTTAAGACTTGTACAAAAAAGGGAATTTCAACAGGTGTCATTTGTATGCATGCAGCACCTGGTGAAATTCCCTCTTCATCACAACAGTTTAAACTGCAGGAGCCCTGCCCTCTTTTGTATCTGGTCACTCCAGTATAGCTCCTGCAGCTTTAACTGTTGTGATGAAGAGGGGATTTCACCAGGTGCTGCATGCATACAAATGACACTTGATGAAATTCCATTTTCTATACAAATGTTAAAGATACCAGAGCCCTGTCCTCTTTTTCATATGGTCACCCTACATGAGGGTGCTTCAAAAAGAGGCCAAGGTGTTCACACATTCAGAGTGATCCACAAAACATTGCCTTCATTCTGAATTGGCTGGATCTTTCTTCAGTGTCATCGTCATATAGCCAAATCTGTTTGGCTGTGAAGAACAATGGCATCATCTTGTTTGCTATCTGAAACCTAATTGGTCAAAATAAAGCTTAGAAAGATGATCCAATGGTAGTGGTGGGGCACTATTACTGTTACCACCATTCATGCTGCTCCATTCCTTTGTCACCACTGATTGCTTGCCGGCTCACATCACTCACAAATACAGCCCTCACTTCCCAGATGCAGCCATCCTAAAAGTAACCAGAAATAGGCTTTCTCCTAGTAACAGTGGTGAGCAGGAGACTGGGGTTCTGTTCCCCAACAAAAAGTGCCCATGTCTTAAGGGAAGGGATCATAGCTCATTGGCAGAGCACTTCCTTTGCATGCTAAAAGTCCCAGGTTTAATATGTGACATCTCCATACCAGTTTAAAAAAAGATCAGGTAGACAATAGTGGGGAAGATCTTTGCCTGAGATCCTAGAGAACTACTCCCATAGGAACAAATCATCTGATCAGTGGAGTCTGGAGGCACTGATTTCAGTGGGGTTGTGAAGCCATTCTGGGTTTCAGTCAGAACCAGCCAAAACTCTAACAGAGCTGCCCAGTGTGCTGAACACTATCCCCAAATAGGTTCAGCACTTGGACATCTCCCTTAGAGTTCTGGCTGCCAGTATTGACTGAAACCCAGAATGGATTCACAGCCCCACTGATATTAGAGCTGCCAGACTCCACTGTGTCTGACCTAGTGTAAGCTGCTTGTTAATAGTAGCAAACACCAATGACTATTCACAATATGTCAGAGTCAATACAATCCCGAAATCAAAATCAAAACTTCAAAATCAATCCAATAATATGCACCTGACATAATGCACCTAAAATGAAGGTCACTTTAGGTTGTTTTGCACATGAGGTGTTGTAGGGTTCTGGGTAACTTGTTAGTCAGAGCAACCCTGGCTGGTTCGTACAATACGACAAGCCATGCTGCTGAGGGTAATGATGATAATCCTCTCAGCATGTGACCGACATGCAAAGGGTGGTTACCAAGCTACTGTGGCTTATTAACCACCCTACAATCGAGAGAACAAGGTGAGCAGAGCAACCCAAGCCCCTGCCAAACCCTGGATGAAGGGTCATTGGATGAAGTGGAAGTGTTGCTTCCCCAATGGAGAGGAGGCTCACTTGCGGGATGACACTTCTGTCCTGGAGACCCTCTGGTATGCCTGCATCATGCTCCATAGGCATAGCAGTACTGCCATGCAGAGTCCAAAATGGGGTGCAATTTATGTGTTTATTTATTGCCTTTTTTCCTCCCAGGAACCCAAGGTATCATACATAATCCTCCTCCTCTCCATTTCATCCTCACAACAACAACCCTGAGAGTCTATGACTGGCCCAAATTCACCCAGTGAGCTTCCATGGCCGAGTGGTGACTAGAACCCCCCAGATCTCCTGACTCCCAGTCCAACACTAACCACTACACTACACTCTTTCCTCTGATATGTCCATGGACTGGGTGTCCAAACTATACCAGGCTAGAACTGGTATAGTTATTTATTTATTTATTTACTATATTTCTAATCTGCCCCAATAACCAACATTCTCCGGGCAGATTACAAATAGTTAAGAGACTAAATGCCATAGAAACAGTTTAAATATAAAATACAATACAAATATTTAAATACAATGTGATGCAAAACAATAAGCAGCACAAGGATTGATAAAACATCCATGAAAATCTAGAACCAGGTCTCTAAAATGCCCGGGAGAAAAGTAAACTCCTTGCCTGGCACTGAAAAGTCATTTTCTTACTCATTTTCTTTCCTATTGGTGAATGGGAAGGGGGAATCTTTTTAAAAAAAGTTGCCAGTGCATGGATGGAGCAGGGGGGAGCTGTTCCTGCCCTGGCCACAGTGAGTTGTCAGGGATTCGGAACTGGTGGCTCCTCTCCATGGAAATGTCTTTTTCGCTTAGGTGCCGCTAAAATCAATGGGGCAAATTAATTCTGCCTAATGTCCTATTAATTCTAATAGGACTCAAGTACAAATTGCCAGTGGGTACAAAACCCCTCAGTGGGTCCAAAGGTTTGTATTCTGTGTCAAAGCACACAACCGCATCAATTGAAATCACTACTAGTTTATCTCACTGTGTATAATTATATAATAAACACCAAGTCAGAGGACTAAAGTTATTTTTAACTGTTAATTTACACAGGTATTTTATATCTGTTTACATCTTTTTTTTTACCGTGTCATACCACGCAAGTATAGAAGTCAAATGTGACTGCTAGCACATGGCCTCCCTAGTACCAAAATTTAAAGCAGAAGTTAGAATTCACCTGCTGCTGTAACAACCAATTAAGTAATAGGACAATGGACAAAAACATGCTTTTTAAACATACCAAGTTTTTAGTGTACATTCATAAATGCACTAGGTAATTACACCCCAAGTAAATTTACATCAAATAATAATACATCAATTTATCAATACAAATAATATCCATCTAATTATACATAATTGACAGGAATCCGGTTAAGTCCCGTATTGAGAAGGTCCACTTCATCAGAGCGGGTTCGTGGCTTGGGGGTTCTCCTAGAACCATCTCTGTCACTTGAGGCTCAGGTGGCCTCGGTGGCACAGTTGGTGGCCCAGCTACACTCCTATCTGGACAGGAATAACCTGGCTTCAGGTGTCTATGCTCTGGTAATCTCTAAATTGGTTTACTGCAATGCACTCTACATGGGGCTGCCTTTGAAGACGGTTCAGAAGCTACAACTTGTGCAAAATGCAGCGGCCAGATTGATAACAGGAACCAGAAGTTTTGAGCATAAAAGACCTACTCTGGCCCACTTGCATTGGCTGCCTATACGTTTCTGAGCCCAATTCAAGGTGCTGGTTCTAATCTATAAAGCCTTACACGGCTTGGGACCACAATACCTGATGGAGTGCCTCTCCCGACACGAACCTACCCGTACACTACGATCCACATCGAAGGGCCCCCTCCAGTTGCCTACTCCGAGGGAGGCACAGAGGGTGGCAACAAGGGAGAGGGCCTTTTCAGTGGTGGCCCCCCAATTATGGAATGATCTCCCCGACAAGGCTCACCTGGCGCCAACATTGTTATCTTTTCGGCGCCAGGTCAAGACTTTCCTCTTCTCCCAGGCATTTAACAGCATATGATGAGGGTTTTGTGTTGTTGTTGTGCTTTGACCCAGAATTGTTGTTTTAAAGGATACTGTAATTATAACTTGTTTTTATGCTTTATGGTTTAAAATTTTGCACATCGGTGGCCCAGACAACTTCGGCTATGGGGCGGTATATAAATGGAATAAAATAAATAAATAAATAAAGTAGTTTTGTGAGTCGCCAAGTAAGAGCAACAACCGTGGGAGTGAAAAAGAGAAAGTCTCTTAATTATGTGGGGGAATGCCCTCCGTCTCTAGTTATACAATCTTGTACCCTGGCAAGAAAAAGTATGCTTCAATTTTTTTGTCAGCAACATTATATATAGTATTACAAGGAGACATAAATGCATTAAAGCCAGAAAATGAAGACTATGTTATAGCTACACATTTTCCAAATTAATTATGTGAGGCAACTGACATTGTGAGCAGCCAATGAGGCAAAACCTGGTCTGCTTGATTATTTCTGCATCTCATCTATTTGGCAAGTAGAAGCAACCAGTCATTTTTCCACACACACACACACCAAACATAGCTGTGCACTAGAGCTAATTTCAGTACAGAAATAATAGAATCATATTAGTTGCCCTTTAAAAAACAACAACGCACCACACTCTGAAATCCCTGCTCACCAGTGGCTTGAATTTCTACAAAAGGTCAAGTGAGAACAAACTAAATCTTGTCAAATTGCTCTGCCATCTTCAAACTGTCACCATGCTAACTCATTGTAAAATAAGATTCAACAAACTGCCTGGCCAATATCGTCAAAGCCACTTAACAGCAAGACAAATGGTCATCACACCAGAGCTCAAACAAATTGACTCCCCAAAATGTATTTATTTTAAAGTTATTTATTCAATTTATATCCCACCTATACGCAAAATACTCTAGGCAGCGATTCTCCTGTAAGATTTCTCCTTTGAGAATTTTGACTCTGAATGTTCTCCAAATGTCATCTAAATGCTTGAACATTTGCCAAATACTCATTCAGTATTTGATACTGTCGCCCCAGAGCTGCAATGGATTTGCTCCCTCCCCAATCAAGCTATCTCATATTACCTCCACTCAATGTTGGGTTATTCCCCCTTCCACTGTAGACTCCTGTGCCATATAACAGGCCTTTTTGTGAGGGTTCCCTGCCCTCAGGAAGTGTTTTTTTGGGGAGGTGCAGGGGGCTGGAGTAAAGAGCAAGGGCAAGAAAACCGTTTTACACAAAGAAACATCCATTCATGCAGCATATTTTTTTATTATATGCTTAATCTGCCCAATAACCAATCTTCTCTAGGCAGATTACAAACAGTTAAAAGACTAAAATGCCATACAAACAGTTAAAACTATAAAATGCAATGCAAATATTTAAAATACAACAGAATGCAATATACAACACAATACAAATACAACACAAATAACACAATAAATACAAAGCAACAAAAAGCACAGGGACCCAATAGAACTTGCAATCCAATGACACTTGATTTTAATATTTAATGTTGATACGTGATATCATTTGATGATGGGCAGAGCAATTCTAAGCGCAGTAAGAGAGGAGAGAAGTGGTGGATCTTCCCTTGCGTACTAAAGGTTGCCGGCACATACTGGTCAGGACAGTAGATTAGCTGGCCAGTTCCACCAGGCTTTTTGGTAGGGCTGTGCACAGCCCTCCCACTCGATTCACCTCGGAGGCCGTTTTAAAGACTCAGAGTGCTTCAGGGGTGCCTACCAGACCTCAGTGCTGAAGCCAGATTTGCCACCCCCAAAATGTGGGTAGGCTTTGCAGGTTACTGGGTGCAAGGCTGACTGGGAGTCCATTCACAGCCCCCTCACCCCCTTCACCCCCCAACCTAAAGCTGATGATGATGAGACTTTCCTTAAATCACATCCTCCTCCCTGAGAGCCAAGCCATGATTTAAGTTACCATGGGGCTCTCTGTTTTTAATATATCTATGGCCGCAAACTACACCAGGAGGTGACTGGGGAGGGCAGGGAGGGAGAAGGAAGTGTGTTCGATGAGTCCAATGGACTCACCTGAACTCATGGCTGGCCTTACGCCCTGAGGCTTCAGTGCTTGGTTCTGCCTTGCATCCGGGCCAAGGCAGGCCGAATTGGCCTGCCTTGGCTCAGATTTGGGGATTAGCCTGAGGTGGTGCACAGCCCAACCTTTTAGCTTGGTTGACGTTTGCATTCACAATTCCCTCCCCTGTTGATAGTAATGGCAAGGTATAGCTATGCCAGTTGCAGGGCTGGTGTAGCTAAAAGACCTTGATAAGCTTGTCTGGGACTGGAATGGCTTTGAATCCAGTGGATCCAAAGCTGAATCCTCCCTGCCTCCAGAATGCAGTGTTTGGGGGCTTTTTGATGGCTATTACTAGTGGGAGAACCATCCATGGTAACTTTTTGATCACCTGGACATAGCAGATGGTTTTCTCATAACAAAGCTTTAATGGGAACTGCTTTAATGAGAGCTATCGACATGGTATCCTAATTCCTTTTAGCCATCAAAGTTTGGTTTCACACAACATGCTACCCACACTCAGTAGTTGAGTGTGGTTTGTTGTTGTACCATGGTTTACCTTCATGTTTGAATGCACATTTTTTTCAGGGTGGCTTGTTAACCGTGGGCTTATTTTTCTTGAATAAACCACTTTGTGAACCCTAGTTTTTTGTTGGGTTGTTCAGGGGGTTAACAAGCTACACTGCATGCTTAGCAAGCCATCCTGAAGAAATGCATTGTGTTCAGACAACACAGCAACCCATGCTACAACAACAAACCATGATTCAACAACAACCCACTGTTCATCTGGGGCAGTGTTAAGCCTCACCATCACTAACTGAGGACTGAGAATATTCCCCAGGAGACATCCAACAGTATCCTACATTACATAGGAAGATTGATAGTAGTGGCTGGCGAGAATTTTTTCAGGGAAATGTTTCTTTACTGATCTTCACGCTAAAGAACCCCTGAAAAAAGTCCCTAAAACAGTTTTGAATCACTTCTATTTCTTATTTCATAGTATTTTATAATTGACATGGTACAGTATTTAATACTTAATAACTGACATGCAATGACATTTCAAAATCTGGTAGTATTTGATAGAAAACAATAACAATTCATATATTTGACAGTTTGTGAGATTTCACATTTGGGACTGGCAAAGCAAAAGTAGTTTTCAGAAGTTGCCTCCACGCATAGACCAAACATGTGCAGCAGGGAACAGGATCACACACACTACTCACAGCATGGACATCACTTGCATTCTGCTGGCAGAACCGTCCCTATCATTAGGCAAAGTGAGACAGTTGCCTCAGGAGGCAGCAGTAAGGGATTGGAGGGAAGAATTGTATGGGATATGGCCCACTCTGCCCCTGGCCAAGCAGGCCTATTGCCTTTAGATTTAGTAGAGGGTGCTATTCCATTGTCAGTGTTGAAGAAGTATTCAACTGCCAATCCAGTCAGCTTTTATATATGGAATGGGATGGGGAGGGGCACCAACATTCTTTGCCTTGGGCAGCAAAATGCCTTGGGTCGGCCCTATATGAAGGCCTCTGCACGTAGTTCTGAATGTCCGAAAAGGGGTACCTATGCACAAATAGCTGCACGCAACAAGTAGATATTCCACTTGATTGGGGACCCTAATTGCATAAGGTTCCAGACCATATGTGGAGAATCTATGTATACACAGCTCTTTGTCCTTAATTGCATCTTTTCAAGACTCCATCTCTGTGCACATAAGTTGGAGGCAGAGCCAGTGGGGACACAGTGGTATTCGTGACTGCTCTGCTCCCTCTTCTACACATCACTGTTTGTGTGAATGAGACGGTCTGAAAGGGGTACAAGAGAGGCCTACAAGACTAGAGCATCCACAATTTGAGATAAATTGTTACAAGTCCAAATTCAGATTAGAATTCTGAATTCAATATTTCTTATTCATAATTTGCATGGTGAGTGGGCACAATTTGGTAAATTTCAAATGTTTCCAATGTATTCCTTTCTGTTTTTCATTTTGATACCACCATTCTACATCGCTGTATGATTCAAGGGGGTTTACAAGCCAAAGATGTGAGAAGACATACACGACATGGAGGCAAGAATGTGTTTGATCCCGTCCTGGAATCATGTTGGCTTGCCTCTCCCCTCCCTGCTACATGGACCTGCATGGTATGCCAGTTTAAGCTGATCTTGCAGCCCTGGTGTCACTTGAGTTGATGCAGCCTCTGGGTGTAGGGGAAAAAAAGTATTTTCATTGTGTGGAAGAAAGCTGTTCTGTTCCATCCCCTCCAGGGGGTTAGTTTGATAATGGATTTTTATTCCACAGCCGTACTCATTATAAGTAGTGGAAACCAATGGGTTGGTTAGACCCTTGCTTTCAATTAAAATTTCTGTAACCAGGAACTGTGAAAAAGCTGAAGCCATGACATAAGTTAACTTTCAAGTTACTTTTCAGTTTGTGTGTGCACACAGTGTAGGTCTGTGGGGTTCATGCTTAAAGAACTGAAGAGCAACCTTTACTCACTGCAAACTCCCTTCAAGTGAGCAGCAAAAATGCACTACAAACATTACGGCAGAATTTCTTATCTGGAGAGAGTGAGACGATGCCATATTGATGCAAAACAAACAAGCAAACAAACAAAGAAAAAAAAACACCCAAAACCGTTTAGCACACTCATGCCCTGTTAACTTCCAGATTAGATCACTTCGACATGAAGTTTCTCTTGAAGAACAAAACTGAAGAAACAGTCAGCAACCTGATTTTTTTTTCTTAGTAAAGTATGCTGCTGGGAAAGTATGGCACATTGATTTTGGTAACGAAGAATCTTGTGGCATCTTAACCACTAACACATTTAGTCTGGCAAGAACTTTCATGAACAATGTCCATTTCATCAGATGCAGGACAGCGTCCATAAAAATTTATGCCAGAATAAATTTGTTAGTCTTTAAAATGCCATAAGAGTCTTCATTGTTTTTGCTGCAACAGACTAACGTGGCCTGATTTCGATGAAGTTATACTGTCCCCAAATTTGGGAAACCAAGATCTAGAATTATGGGAATGGGAACATCAGATCATGCATACTTCCTCTCCTGTTTCCTTTGAAGACTCAAAGCACTTTTGTGTTGAATGGGTTTTATCTTGCTTATATTCCCTCTGCCCCATGATTTAGGATCTCACCAGCATTCAGGTTGTACCAACGAGATGTGTGTACTAAATACCATAAGCACCATCCAATGTTACATGAGTGGACTTCCACTTGCACAATGTAAGTCCCGGTCCTTTTTTTGCCCCTGCACCCTTTCCATTCCAGATCTCTCAACCCTCCAGAGCAGGCAGGTGGCTTGAGCGGAGAAGAAAAGCCTGTTCTGACAGCAGTATCTATTCCACAGGTGGTAGGTCACTTATGCATTGCCAAAAAAAGAGGAAATGCATCCATCCAAAAGAGGAAAGATTTTTTTCATAAAATTTGCATATGTGAATTTATTCATAGAAATGCAAATTTAGAAATTATAATTTAAATAGTCATAAAATCCATCTTACTATAGTGGGGAAGACTCGAACAGGTGTCCTGTGTGTCCGCTTGTTTAGTCTGCTGCCCAGGTGCTAACTATTGATGGGCAAATTCAAGGCCTCTGCTCTCCCTTCTGATGGCTCTTGGCTTTAAAGCAGACTTGAACTGGACAGCCTTTCAAATAGAAGATGCCTTCACATGTCCCCCCCCCCCCAAGTGGGTGGACAGACATCATTGGAAGCAACTAGGGATGAGCATCCGACTGGGTCTGTGATGGCAATGGATCATTCTGGGTCTCGCCCCCACAGACCTAGTTAAATGCTCTCAGTGCATGTGTGGAACCATGCTCGAGCACCCGCGAGCCCACCACAGGAGCTTGGGCGCAGGTCTGCCCTGGCTTCCGGCCCTTTCTCCCCTCTGCATTAGAGGGAGAAATCACATGTCCCCCCTCCCCCTGTGCATATGAGGGCCTTAAAGGGTCTATTAATGCCAGGGCGGGCAGCTGCCGAGCACTCAGTACCTTTGCAAGTGCCCAGTTCGCAGGGGCCAGGCTGCAACAGTGCCGGGGTGATCTCTTGCCGACTTCAGGCACCCCTAGAAACAACCACACCCTGTCCCATTATATTGCATTTCTTTCTGTCCAGAATTTCCCATTCTTCAAACTCCACAATTCTTTAATTCTATTTAAAGATTACTCTATTCTAATGTTCCTCCTTTTTGCTTCATTAATTCTCCCGGTGTGTTAAACTCCTTGTATTAATAGATACAAATAAGAATGCCTGTAACGTGGCAGTCAAAATTTTATCGCTACCACATTTACAACCTTCCCTATGAGCTCCTGATTACAAAGGCATATTGTTGTTGTTTTTAAAGCAACAAAACAACATGTGCTGGGAGAAGAATCATTTGCGCTTTTTTATTTATTTATTTTGTCTCAGGAATATAAAGATAAATGGAATAGAGACGCTCGCACAGAATACTAGTCTATAGGCATTGGCTCTTGTGCAGGTGTATTAGTCCAAGCTCTGAAATGTGCTTGTGTCATCCTGACAAAATGAAGCATGTTTTTGTTTTGCTTTTCAAAAATTTGGCACTGCACAAAGCTATCCTCTTCCAGAATTAATGAGCAAAACCCAGGAAACAGATTTAAAACAGAAATGAGATACATATTTATACCTCCCAGCACTCGTGAATAGTTGATTTACTGCCTAGGGAAAATATACATAAACAGCTATGGTGCGCTTCATTATGTGTGTAATAAAGTGGCTAATGTTCTTTGCCCCTCTTTTGTAGCGACGGTAATGGAAGATGTGCATTCTGGGTAGCGCTTTCTCTTGGGGGAAGCAAGAGAAGCCTTAGACTGACAATCCCCGAGCCCCAAACCTTGTTAAATGTAGTTTCAGTCCTGGGGACCTAATGCACTGATTGCTTCCCTAGAAGGAATCTCTCTGCTTGCTCCATTTGGTCCTATTACCAAAGGTCTAATTACATCTATTATGCTGTTCAGTTTCACAGAAGGTTGGGGAGGGGGGTGTAGTGTGTGTGTGCGTGTGTGTTTGTCTATGGTGGTGGGGGAATCAAATGGATAGGAGGGGAAGAGGGAGAAAAAAATCTTCAGGCCTCAGCCCTTTCAAAATGAACTGATGACCAAAGTAGAGTACTTTGTGAGATTATATCTAAACCTCTGAGTGTGTTACTGTAACAAGACAAAATGGAGATGGGTCCAATTTTGTATTATTGCCCAGGCAACAGGGAACCAATTACTCTGTCAAAATCGGAGGTGCTAAAGCTTAAAAGCTTCACAAGGCCTCAGCTCTACCAAACAAATGTTAGCTGGCAGAAAAGTGCAGCAGGGGCTTCAGGAGTGACAGTGGAGGGGGGGGGGGAGAGAAAGCAGGGAAGGATTTTGCCCTGAGTAACAAAGCTTCCTTTCCCTTCTGGGTTGCCGAAAGCTCTTCCCGTCCCTCCCCTTCTCGGCAAATAATGCAAACATCACATGCCAAGTTATGCTTTTGTGTAGCCTGGAGATTAAGACTGTTATCATGGTCCAATAGAGCTCAAAAGGGGAAGCAGGGTAGGGAGGGTGGAAAGGCAGAGTGAGGGAGAAAGAGACTCATTATTTGAGATGGCTTCTCTTTTCCCATAGGCTTTCTATACATCCTACTTAGCAGCAACTCATTCCAGCACTGATTAAGTGGGAAACACACAGAATTTCAAAAGGTCAAACCTATAATCAGATGCCCTAAGGGGTTGACATGGAAAACTGCTTTATCCGAGTTAAGTTTATTGCAGTTTTATAACAAGGTGCAGGAGGTGGTGTAACACACCAAGAGGAGAAAAGAACCCCAGAAGTATTGCTACCCAAACTTCTGATGGCATACAAAAAAACAAAAAACACTCAAACCGATTTTGAGGAGCAACTAGCTAACAATATAAAATTGTATTTTTTTGAAAAGGCGTGTTAGGAGCAAGAAGCCTGCTGGAGAATTGGCAGGCTCATTAAACCACCAAGGTGTGAGAGAAGCTTTAAAAGCAGGGGGGGAAAATAAAGGAATTCTTTCTGTTTGTTTTCAGGTGTGTGTGCGTGTGCGTGTACGTCTGTTTGCCATAAGGCTGCATTTCTAAATACATTTTCTAGTGAGCAAGCACCATAGAGCAACAGTGTGGCTTACTTTGGAATAAACATGGGTCCAATCTACATGGGGGATTTACGGTGGTGCTACAGCACCATGACACATGACATTATCACCACATCATAGCAACCATGGGTTTTCCTGCTGCAAAAGCCGCATTTTCATAAAGATGGTTTGTGATGGATTTTCCCTTTAATGCGGCTTCACTTCGGCTCTGTTTGAGTGTGCCCTGTATCCCCAAATTAAATGCACATTAATGAGCAGGCTAGGGGTGTGTCTATGCCCCAACACTGCTGTGTTTTGATGTTGCATCAGCGTAAGTGGGCTGTCCTTTTTTATTACTTTTTCTCACCTCAGTCCTGCGCATTTCCGCACCTCCGCATCCACAAAGGTTCTATATCCACCCCTCTACAGCTTCACGTAATGGCATCTGAGAGAGGGCAACTCTAAGCCCTCAGATCAGAGCCTTAACTAGGGATGCTCAAAGGTTTAATTTAATCCACCTTTTTAAGTGGGTCAGCGCAAGTCGCACTTCCCAGACTAATATTCTCCCATTTTCTCACTTCTCTAAATTTTATATTATAGTTTTCAGCTTGGGAAAAGTACCAAACAGGATATAAATATTCTTACTTTAGGATAAAATGTATACAGAAATGTGTATTTGGGGATAGAATCTGTATTTTAGGATAACATTTTCACAAATACATAACTCTCTCTCTCTCTCCACACACATATGCAAATTTTCATGCTTTTTAAGAAAAACAATCAGAAAAAACTCTGGTCCATGCGCTGGTCATTCCTCACCTGGACTGCTACAATTTTCTTCTGTCTGGTCTTCCATAGTATCACCTTGGTGACCTAATAACTATCCAGTACTCTGCTGCCATAATCAACTATCCTTTCTTGTCATTTATGGTCCTCCAGCTACTCACACACACACACCATCTGACATTTTCCCACTTTGCTCTTTCACCCTTGTTGCCACATATGTATAGAACTGCAATCCAGAACACCTGCTAACTCCTTAACTTCACTCCCCCCTCAAACCCCACTTTTCCCATGAAGCCCTTGGCACAACCTCCTAGGTCCAATGTCCGACTACAGGGGTGTTGACCCTAGCTAATCTATGCTGGTATTTTTGGTATTCCCCTTTTTACCTTTGCCCCCTTTTCCCTTCAGCCCAAACCACCACTGGAATATGCAGCCTCTGAGAGCTTCTCCAAAACTAAATTTGGCCCTCAGACTGAAAGAGGTGAAGGGCCGATGAGGGGGGGAGCCGGTACAAATTACTGGGGCTTTGCTTATCCATGTTAAGAGTCAAAGTGTCCTGTCTTCAAACTCTGTTGAATAGGCTGGCCTAGTCTCAAGTCTTGTCAACTTTTTCAAATCATACAGGGATGTAGAGAACGGATTCCATCCCTGGGGGTAGCAAAATGAGGGTTGTGATGGAGGGAGTCCACCCCACTTCAAACAAATAATAATAAAAAAACACATCAAAACAAGCAGGAAAAGAAACCAGAGCCTTCTATTAAACCTAGTATATAAACCAAGTCCTCAGAGTAAAGGCACAGGTGTACAAGATGACTCTGGAAAAGCAATTGGCAATTCCCCATGGCCACTGTGTAAATCCCCTTCATTCAGAGGTCAGCGGTTGGTGTTTGCAGCTAAGGAGCGTCTTCCACTGGCTACTCTGGGTGCTTCTGTTTATATGACAGTTTTTATCCTGGTGCTAAGAGAACCCTGTCAGATGAAGTGTAAGCCACATTTACCTGTAAGTGCCCTACACTAGCTTGTGATGCCTAATCTCTTTTATTGATCCTACGAGCTGGTTTCTGGAGCCATTGATTTTCCTTGCTGTCAGTTTGTGGCCTTGACTCCTTAATGTTTATTTAGACTGGTCTCCATAAATTGCTTCTGGTGCTGAGGGCGAGGAAGGCAGCAGGAGGTCAGGGGTGCGTGTATACCTGTCCAGAAATATAAATCACAGCTTTTGTTCTTCACTGTTGTTTGTGAACACTGTTTGCTAGGTGAATAAAAAGGAAGTCTTCTACGAAAACATGAAGAAACCATTACTAATTCCCCAGGGTCTGCAATTTTATTGCAGTCTAGGTTTTCAATTTTCTGTATCCTAATGGTACCTCTTGTTATCTACTCAAACATGTAATGTTTCTTTTTGTTAAAGAGAGAGAGAAAGAGAGAGAGAGGGAGGAAGAGAGGAAGAAAAAGTAGGATGTGGAAAGAGAGAGTGGGAGAACAGAGATAGCAGTAATGTTTGTTTGCCAGCAAAGAAGTATATTCTGAAAGCAGAGGGATGCTTGTTTGTTTTGGTCTTTTTTTCCTTTTTGCATACATATGTTTATGAATTCTGGCCTTTGAGGAAAATACTAAAACTCAGCTTTGGTGAAGCTATTCATTTCTGTGAATAAATGAACACCATCTGTGTCTGTCTATGTGTGGTTGGTGCCCCAAATCCATCCATTTTAATTCCCAAACTGGTCTTTGATCAAAAATGGTGGTGCATACGGAATGGGGCAGGGAGGTGGCTTGAAGTTGTGAATTGTGTTGGGGGGGAAGCAACATCCTCACCTGTAACCATCCTGGTAAATTGAGCAATGGCTGCAACCAGGTATGTACTCCGGTTATAAATAATTCAAGGGCACATCCAGAAAACGCCAAGGGAAAAGCCTCACAGCTCATTATAACAGTGAGTTGCTCGAATACCAGAGCCTTAAATCACTGGAAAATGTTTTGCAGCAGCTAAGTTCTCCCCCCTCCCCCCCTCCTCCACCGTAGCAGTAAACATCATAGTCTGTACAAGTTGACAAGTGGTTCTCCTGAGACCTGGAGGACAGTAATCAATAGAGGTGCAGCCTGGGCCACTGCTGATGCAGAAACATTGTGCACAGATATGATACCCAGAATAAATCATCAGAAGAAAGAGAAGCCACTTTGAGACAGGTAAAGAAGGACCTTTCAGGAAAAACCCTTCTGGAACGCAATGCAGCCTTGGGTACTTGGTTCTCTCTGCAGGCTATCTGTGGCCATCCACCATATTAGGGTGGGCACATGTTCTTTTTTTTAGAGGACATCCCTCTGTTTGAAGGACTGCCAGGGGACCGTCCTTTAAAGGCATCCCCATTAGCGTCATCAGATGGGCATATTTTTTTTTTTTGCATGCTCGCTACTGGCCAATTACGGATGTTCATGTGTCCTTTAGATGACGACATCCACCTCCTGCACATCTCCTGCTCCTTCTTGCCTGTTTTCAGTCACAAAATGGATCCCTTTTAATCCAACTTTTTTTAAAAAAAAAAACAGGATGTGCCACAGTTTCCTGCTGTGTGTAGGAAAAGTGGAGTGATAAAAACGCCCCCTGAATGGGCCACATGGTCTTTGTTTACTTCCTCTTTCTTCTCCGGGTAGAAAGAGGAAGCATCGTGGGACAGGAGTGGGGGTGGAGAAGTGATGGTAGGGAACCACTATTTCCCCCCATCTGATTACACTCCAAGTCTGCTTTAAAGATAAAAAGCTATTAAGAGAAGGTGCCTTAAAGTTGCCCATCAACAGTTAGTTACGTGGACTGCAAACTGAACAAACAGGGTGCCTCTCAGGACACCTGGGCTAGATCTACACTGCTGCTTTAGTAGTACACTGATAACAGTTGGGGCATATTACACATGCCATATACCGCTTTCATAGAGCATTTTATAGCATGCTCATGACTGGCCACTCACCAATGTTCACAGGTCATTTTGATGATGATGTTAGCCTCCTGTGCATCTCCTGCTCCATTTCCCTGTTTTAGCGTTAAAAATAAACCTCAGAAAACCTCAGAAAACCCAACTCTTCAGAGAGATATTGGTACTTCTCAGGATTTCCTGCCATGTGCAGGCGAAGTTGTGTTACAAAATGCCCACTAGTGAGCACTATCCCATTGAACAGCATTGAGCTGTACAAGCTATGTAGTCACTGCTCTCTTCCTCATGTAATTTCAGCTTGTTTCAAATGTGGAAGAGAAGCAGAAAGCAGAGCCATGGTAAAGAAATGTGATTCCCCCCCCCCCCCCAACTGAGGAATATAGAGTTACCATGATGGGATCATAATGATTTGACACAAGGTGTAGATCCGGCCCTGGTCACAATCTTTCCCACTATGGCAAGTTTATTGTATTTCTATTTAAATTATAATTACTCCTGAATTTGCATTTCTACAAATAAATTAGGTTATGCAAATTTTATGTAAATCTATCTCCTCTGTTGTCCTCCCCTTGATGATGCTTTTCCTCTTTTTTGGCAATGCATAAGTGGTTACCCTACAGCATACTGGACTATAGCAGGGGTGGTGAACCTTTAGGGACCAAATCCAACCCTCCATGGCCCCACCCACTTTCCTCCAACTACCAACTGTTTGGTAGTTTCCTGGATTTTGTGCAGCTTTTCCCCCATTCCAAAAGATAAAAATGCCTCTCCTAAGGCTTAGCTACCAGTGGACTGTGACCTCTGAGAGTTTCTCCTAAATTCGCATATGCTATAGCCGCATGGAACTGGATTCTTATATCAGTCTTCAAGGCAAAGAAACAAGCACTGAAAAGTACACAGGACTCTTATTTACTGCTATGTATGTCTGTATTACATTTCTATCTTATGTTATTTCCAAGGAGTTCTATCACCACTTTGTTTCTATATTGTTTCTATCACCACTTTGTCCTCACAACACTTTACCTCGTGAAGACAATTAGGATTGGGCCCTTTCCGCACCAGCCATTTTCCCCATGGCTGCCCCTGCCTTCTCGCGGGGGGCATCCTGGGAGCAGGCAGGGGCCAGCCCTCCATTTTCCCGGGAGTTCAGGGAACGCAATTATCCCGATTCGTTCCCTGTTCCCAGGAGGGAAGTGAGATGGGTGGCTGGTGTGGCAGCCCATCCCGGGCGCAGCCGCGCTTACCCATGAGTAAGCATGGCTGCAAACTGGGCACGGAGCACACATATTTGCCAAATTTGAGATCGATCCCTCCAACCCTCGATTTTATATGAATTTTTAAAAGATCGTTTCCGTTCTGACAGATCAGAATGACAGCTCGCCCCGTGCGTTCATTCAGACCTGTCAGAACGGAAACGGTCTTTAAAAAATTCATATAAAATTGAGTTGAAGGGATCGATCTCAAATTTCATACACATACGTAGGCATACTCCATAAGCACTGTGACCAAGTTTCAAGCTTCTAACTTTTAAAATACAGAAGTTATAGGCATTTTTATATGGCAGTCCGATAAAACGATAAAATCGGCCGAACATTATCGTCTCCAATTATTATCGTAGGTTTTTCTATTGTATCGTCATCGTAACTTTTAGGCATGATAGAGAGCATATTGTATTGTTATCGGGAATTCTAACGATACGATACACATCCCTAATGATTTACCAAATGGCGTAAGGCAGGGGCAGCTGCACCTTGAAAGAAAACAGGAAAGGCTTGTGGTCATTTTCACCTATTTTTATGAAAGCTGCCCACTAAACTGAGCCAAGACTGATTTCCCACTTGCTATCACAGACAGTTGGAAAGCTAGAACAAGCTTTGGGTTGTATCCTGTGGTTCCCTTCCACCAGCAGAATGGACACCACTAGTGCCTTCCCCTGCACGCTCATCAATTCTGCTCTGCAGGGTTGGGGGATCCTCCAGAGAAACTCTGCCTTATAATCCCCTTCTAGGACACCATTCCAAATTAGCTCACACAAACTTGCCCAATAAGACAACAAAGTGCACTGCTTAGTAATGTAAGTTGAATCATGTACTGGGTTTGAAGGATATCAATGCTTCATTCCAATGAACACACAGAAGACATTCTGGGAGTTGCCAAAACCATTCACTCCAAAAATGGCAGAAAAAAATGCAATCCTTCTGGCTCATGGAGGGACTTGGTAGATGTTATACAGAAGCACCTCTCAGTTCAGGTTAACTTGGGTAAATCATGTTCCTCACACATTAGAGTTCTGAGCACTTCCTGGTTTTAGGGATACTACACAGTAGTATCCCTAAATATTTAGTTGAATCCATGACTTCAACAATATTTTAAAAGTGACGACATTCTGTACTGATGAATGCTGAATGGCATACTTCTTTAAGCGCCTGTTTTTCAGATGCAGAATAGGAAGGAAAGCTATCCGAGTTTATTTTCCTGTGGAAAAGTAAAACCCAAAATGTTTTCCCTTCCATTTTTTCCACCTGATGTCAGAAAGCGATGGCATTAGAGTTTCCCTTCATGACTGACATTTAGACACCAGACGTGACATTTTGTTGGATGCGGCGAGGAATAATAATTCCTTTAAGTCTATAAATAGCCAACGTATGCTTGGTTAGGATGAAACAGATGACCTAACAGAAGACTAAATCTTGGCTCCATTGACTTGCAATGGACAAACTCTGCCAACTAAATTCTAGCCAGCTGGTTGCCTCAAATCCTCCCCTGCTAAGTCTGAGCAATTTTGTATGGGTTTCATGCCACATCCATTCATCTATCAATTGAAATTCCAACAAAAACTCATTTGGGGTGAGAACATATCACAGATGAAATGTCTGATGGCTCACTAGACTGGGGATGGAGCCAGCAACACTTAGACACATATGAAACTGATCGCATATCCATATCTTCATATTATTGAGCACAGAAACATAATTTGAAGGATGAGGGGAACCCCATTGCCTTGGTGGTTTAGTTAAATGGGCAAGTGGGCAATAGCTGAAAGGCCTTTGTTTAATGCTAGAATAAGTATTTATTTTTCTTGTCCACATGAAAATGAAAACCAGGGAGTGAGAATACATTAGGCAGGGAAACTGCCAACAGCAGCTATTGGCATCCTTTTTCTATTTTTATATTACAGAAGTCAACATAGTATGAGCAGTATATGCACATCCCTGACCACTGGCAGCTGATAGGATAAGGAAATCCAAGTTGACCACAGGGATTACAGCACCCTTGTGGGGAGAAAATCCACCTCCAACCCCCAACCCCTGCTCTGCCCCATACCTTTCAGTGCTGGAGAAAAGCAAAGCACAAGTGGATAGATCATTTGATGTTAATGGATGCTCTCAGAAAATAACAATGCATGGTTTGTGTTTACAGGTTCTTCACCCGCCCAGCCTGTCATGTTTTAATCAGTTTTATGTATTTTATCATGTTGTTGTTCCCCGCCTCGATCCTAACGGAGAGGCGGGTAAGAAATAAATTGTTATTATTATTATTATTATTATTATTATTGTTATTATTATTATTATTATTGAATCAGCCTGGCTTCCATATTCCCATTTCCCTGTTTTTGTACCACCAATAATCTCTCTTTCTGCTGCTACTCTTTCCCATTTGGATATGATGATGTTCTGTTCAACGCCTGAGTGCTGAGCGAGTGAGTGTGGACACATACTTCAGCATTCCATAAAGGAACAGAAAATTATTATTATTATTAGTAGCAGCAGCAGCAGCAGCAGCAACAACAACAGTATTTGTACTTATATACCAGGGTTCTACACAGCTGATTCACCTCAGAGGTTGTTCTGGAACCTCTGAATTGCCCCAATTCAATTCAGGGCACTTCAGGGGGTGCCTGCCTCACCTCAGCACTGGAGCCAAAGAGAGATTTGCCCACCCCCTCTCCGAAGCAGGTCGGCCTTGCAGGAAAGCCAGGTGCAAGGATGACTAGGAGCTCCATCACACCAGAGGTTTAACGCACTCTCACCATGCCTGGTATTTGGTGTTGCAGCATGGGGCTCACATTGACATCATCCCTGTCCTGCACCCATTTCCCCTCTTTTCTTCTATTTTGCATATTATTTCGATGCAGGGAAATTCTGGATTATTTTCCCAAAGTAACTTTAATGTGCCCTTAAGCCTCCATCTAGTGCTGTCCCCTCACTTTTTCCTTCGTTGGGTGTGTGTGCTTTGAATGGAGTCTTGCTGATGAAAGGGGAAAGGGGAGGGTGGGGCGGTTCTCTTCCTCCAGCACTCCTCAGTGTCGAATGTTCAAATGAATGGACTTTTTACTGCTCCAACCCCACTCTCCTTGCCCGCAGCGCCCTCATTTTTAAAGATAAAGAGATGGAACTTGGGAACTTGAGAACTCTAAGCAGAGCCTTAGGCACACCAATTTTGAATCAGATAGGTCCATGCCTTGATTTTTAGAATTTTTAAAAAATGCAAATTAACCAAAATGCTTACATCTGCATAATTTTTATAGATAAAGAGATGAAACTTGGCATGGTGATAGGTCTTCAGGAGAGCTTTAGCCATGCCCAGTTTGAATTGGATCGGTTCATCTCTTGATTTTTTAAGATTTTTTTTTATTTCTCCCCCTTACATGGAAAAAGCATTTCACTAAAAGTCCATTGGTACAATATTCCACCTGTTTGCCTTTGGAGAGGATCCAAATGCAAACAGGCAAAATATAGCACCAATGGACTTTCAGTGAAATGCTTTAAGGGGGAATTTTTTAAAAAAATCTTAAAAATCAAGGGATGAATTGATCCATTTCAAACTGGGCATGGCTAAAGCTCTCCTGAAGATCTATCACCATGCCAAGTTTCATCTCTTTATCTATAAAAATTACACAGATGTAAGTATTTTGGTTAATTCCTATACAAGCTCCAATGAGCCAGGGGGGAAGGCTGTCATGTGGATCACAATGTCCATCAATGAGAAGAACCAATGAACTGGAGGGGGAAGAAGAAGATGGGGTAGGGTAAGGTGTACAGATGCAACAGCAGCGGGAGAAGTGAAAAGAGAGTTCACCAGTATAACTACAGGAATTTTAAGGCATCCTGCCAACATAGTAATTCTAGAATAGTTAATTTATCTTTGCTTCCTTGCTCCTTATATCCCTGTGCGCCGGAAAGGTCCTAACTAGAGAAGGATACAAACAAATGGGCTTAGTCCCAGTGACAGGTGAAAATGTGTCCCTGACAAAACGCCATAAACAACCTAAGATAACTAATTTCTTTCAACCAAACTCAAAGAGGACAGTATAGCTACAGTCGTGAAAGGGAGGAGCGCTTGCAATGCTTATGAAATGGAAATAAAAAATGAGGAGGCAAACCAGGGAAAAAGTACGTGTGATGGAGTCCTAGGAGTCCATGGGACTTCCCACTCACAGTCCCTCACCCCCTTTTCCCCTCACTCCCTTGTGTCCCCCCCCCCCCGGCAACCCTGAGCCGCCACTGCCAGGACTTACTTGTAAATTGCATCCTCCTCCCAGAAAGCTAAGTCACAATTTAAATTTAAGATCATGGTGGTTCTCTATTTTTACTATATCTATGGCTGCAAACTACAGTGGCCATAAAGGGAAATGGCAGAAAGTGATTGGAGAGGGTTTGGACGGCGGGGAGGGAGAGGGAGGTGAGTCTGGTGATTCTAATGGACTCATCTGGATTCATGGGTGGCCTTGTGCCGGCTTTCCCGGGTGGGTGGATGGGGGGGAGTGTCCCAGCATGGCTCTGAATCAGTCCGAGGCACCCCAAGGCTTCAGTGCTGATCTGCTTCAGCCTTAGGGCTGGTCGACCTGGTACTGCCTCAGTTCAGGACCTGCCTTGGCTCAGATTCAGAGATTCGGTCCAAGGCAGTGCACAGCACTATTATATACCCTCTTTGTGAGCAAAAAGCCTCTTCAAGGCCTTTTACAAGATTAAACACACACAATTACAAAGATAAAATACCCAACAATACAAAATCCACACATCCTTGTCCCATAATAAACTTATCACTAAGACTACCGATGCTACTTTGGCAAAAGCCCAGACAGTTCCTTTTATTCTGGAGCTCCACCGCAGCTTTCATATAGGTCTGGGTTTTAGACCCACAAGCTTCAGTACTCTGCAGCTCAATATCAAGTGAAAGAGCACTGGAGGTGCTAAATTGTATTTAATTTAGTTTTTAAATAATGGCAACTTGTGGGCTTTAAGCATACTAGGAAAGGAATCTAGTGTATTTGGTTGTTTCAAACTTTATTATGCGACTATAGCTTGGCATTGGTCAGAACAGTAGTAGCCCAGTTCTGGATTGTAGTGAAGTTGGGCCTGGCTTCCCAATTTTCAGGCCGAATGTATAAACCAAGAATGCTTGGCAGTTTTCTTACAGGGAAAGAAAGGAGTGGGGTGGGGTGGGATGAATCAAAGAGCAGTACACACAAATAACCCTGTAATTGTCTGGTAGATGTTGCCCATTTAGTTTCTGTAATTACACAGGGAGTTGATTTGTCATGGTCTTTCTGCATCATTGAGTGGACACAGAAGAGATACATGTGTGGTCCAGTCAAGGAGAAGAAATTCTCCAGAAAAACATGACATCATTTTTATTTTTTCTTATTATCTCTAACAAATCTTGGCAACTTTTAATGCATGAAATTAAAACAGAAAACACATGCAAAATGAGAAGCTGAGGCACAATAAATGAGACCCCAATGTTTTAGCTACTCCCAGCCTTAGATAGAAAGGAAAGGAGCCCATTTGTTCAAATAAGCAACAATACTCCTGTTGCATTGTCAGGTGCTAACGGTAGGTTAGCACAGATGTGCAGCATATGCTGTTGACCTGGTTCTCACAACACGATAAACCACGGTGGGCCGTCAGCTTTATTTGTGTGCATGGCTTATCATGATATCTGAATCTGGTACAGGGGTTTCAGCATGGTCTGAGAACCCACGGATTGTTGCTGGGTTGTTTAGGGTGGCTTGTTTTCAAGGTAGCTTATGATGATATGTGAACCCGGCATGATGGCTTGTCTTAAGCAGCTACAGAGATGCCTGGCAAGAGCAATGAAAAACACAGCTGCTCCTTGCCATATCATTACTGCCATCTCCCTCCTCCCTTGTCAGTGCTGTCTGCCCCTCCACCAATAGAGAAATGACACTTTGGAATGTCTATAACCCGCCCGCAACTTTTTAAAATATATATCTTTCAGTGCTTTGAAAGTATGCAAATGGATTTGTTTTTGTTTGTTTGTTTGTTTTATGTCTGGTTCCCCTCCAACCTCAGCTTGCATGGCCAATGGTCAGGAATCCTGGGAGTTGTAGATCAAAACATCTGGGGGGACACCAGCTTGGGAAGGCTGGGGTGGCACACATTTCATTCCTATGAATGGGGCTTCTTCAGCAGAAGTGACCAAGGAAGCATTGATGAAGGGAATGCTGTAATAATGTATTTTTCGCAGGATACTTGCAGAAGGGCAAGAGGGCAGGTCACAAAGAGATAGACTTGACTTCCTCTCAGCCAGGTTCAGGTTATTTTGAGCTCTATCACACCAACATTTTAACGCACCTTCGTACTGCCTTGTTTACCATTTTGCCCCGCGATCCTCACATGACCTCATCCCTGTCCTGCAGTCATCTCGCTAGACAACAAAACCAGAGGGGGAAAGGTGCCAATGCCCATCACAATGTCCATCAACCACAAGAACCAATGAATAGCGGGAGAGCAAAGAAGTGAAAAGAGATTTCGCTGCTATGATGGCGATACCAGGGAAACGGACCGGCGTTTGACACACTAATGAAACAGAGGTGGAAACCCCAGATGATACCTGGATAAAAAAGCAGGTGTGTAGGAGACAACAATTAGGGGTCCCCTTTGGTATTTTTCACAGACACGTTTTCCACAGTCAGGAATTATTTTGGATATTCAGCCTGGGGATTGTGTGATACATGCAAGCATGCTGTTTTCTGTTGTCTTCCGGACTAACAAATGACTCTCTATCATCCCCACTTCCATGGGGATGAGATTGGAGGAATGTGTGTGGAATTATGGAAACACAGGAAGCAGGAAAAGGCACCAAACAAGAATCTGTGCAGCATATTTTAATGCAACCAGTTAAAGTTCAGGCAGGCAAATTCTTAAAACTATGTTTAAAGAGGCAGTGGGGCAGGGCTCTTAAACATTACTCTAGTTCAGGGTGGGAAATCTCTCCCACCCCCCACCCCCGTCAAGGACTACATTCCCTCAATGGTAACCCATCAGGGGTCACATGCCAGCAGTGGACAGGCCTGAAGCAAGTGGCTTTCTCATGCTCTTTCTGTCATACTTTCCTTCCTGCCACCCTCTGCTTCCACCCAGTTATGCAGGCTGGCAGTGACAGATCACTCTGTCTTGCCAGAAGTCGGAAATGATAGTGAGCTTTTGAAATTAGGCCCAGTACTGCACACAGTCCTAGGGCTGTAGGTTGCCCACTCCTGCTGAGGGTTCATGAGCATCTCCTGTACGACTAGGGTAACATTTAAACAATCCATCCATGTGGGGAGAGGCAAAACACATGGGAATTTCCCATAGAATCTTCTACCCAGTGGGTTGTTGCTAAGGTGAAAAAGAAGGCCCACATAATTAGCCCTACCCATATAGATGGGTCATTTAAATGTTACCCCAGCCACAAAAGAGCAGAGCATGGAAAAATGGCTACTGTGGGTTCTCAAGAGCCTGCAAAGCAGGTTCATTCAGATTTTCAATGGCCTTCATGGATGGAAAATCACAAAAGTCAGGAGAAGGGAGGCCACTGGCACATCACCAAAAATGAGGACAGCAAGTCGCATAATATAGGGAGTATACAGCTCTTCTGTTAAAACAGCTCCACTGGCTTCCAGTCTGTTTCCGGGCTCAATTCAAAGTGCTGGTTATCTATACCTATAAAGCGGAAAGTATGTATGCGTCACGTATGTCCGGAAATGTTTACCCACTTCCAGATGAGTTAGAAACTTGACACGATGACACAGTGATAGGTCTGGCTGTACAATGTACCAGAAAAATCTAAAAACACAAATTTTGGGGTTTAAAATATTTTTAAAGAATTTTATAAAAACCAAGGCTTATGCCTATAGCTCCCAGCATGCCTTGGGCAGAACTCCCAACATGCCTTGGGCAGGAGGCCAGACCTCTGGCCTTTGGTGGCCATTGTGAGTGCACAGGTGGGTGGCTGCTGCGTGTCTTTCACAACCTGACACCTAAGGTTGGTCTCAAGCAGTCAACCCAATTCCACATAAAAGGAAACAACCCACATAAATGGGCTGCATCCATTTGCAGTGCCTCCTACTGCCCTCTGCGTGGTTTTAAAATCATGACTAGATACAACAGCATGACTTTGAGGGGCCAAAAATGCTCAAAGGCACTTCACCCTGATATCGCTGTTTTCTCAGAAACTGGGGGAAGCAAGTGCACAACTTTTGCCCTTAAGAGGGAGGGAGGGAGGAAGGGGAGACACTCTGTGCATGCCCAGAAACCAACCTGACAAAGGGGGGAAGTGCCCGGCCCAGCCCTGGTCCTTCAGTACAGGCTCCAGATGGAGCACTTGGTGGGTGAAAAGTGCAGGATGAGGCAATCCCTGCAGGATTGGCTGGAGCTGGGCATGTCCACTGACAGCTGCTTACATCCCCTCCTTGGTGATGCTACTCTTTCATGCTCTATCGAGGAGCAGCATTGGCAACAAGAGGACTTCTCAGAGGATGTGGGCACCTGCGAGCTGTCAAATGCATGCTGGGAGCTGTAGCACTGGTGTGTAGAGTGACTGATTTTAAATAAAGTAGGGGTTAGCAAACCAGGCCACTATCTCCCAGTCCTGACTCAGCCCCCACTTTCCTGACCTCTCACTTACTGTCTTTGTTCTCCTTCTAACTGACTTTCCCCAACTGTCACTCACCCCCACCCCCCACTCCATTCTAGCCTCAGCTATCAGCCATTCACTCTTCTGTTTCAATAGTAAAGTTAGGCTTTTACATAAAAATCATAACCTTTATTCAGTAATTCCTGCATCTGTCTTGGAGTGTTGTGTTTTAGTTATG
The DNA here is from genome assembly GCA_029215795.1 of Anniella stebbinsi. Lineage (NCBI taxonomy): Eukaryota > Metazoa > Chordata > Lepidosauria > Squamata > Anniellidae > Anniella > Anniella stebbinsi. The sequence continues at coordinate 79,938,253 of JARDYH010000002.1, read as the reverse complement.
ACCGTGGGGACGGGACCGCAGCATAAAAAAATCTCATCAAGTTAAAAGGCCCTGGAAAATATATATATTTAAAAAAAAATAACTTGGCACTTAAAAGCCATTAATGCAGTCACCAGGCCAGCCTGCCTGGGAAAAAGAAATCCTTATACAGGGTGCCACAACTAAGAAGGCCCGCTCTATCCCACAACACCTCAGATGTATTAAAAGATTAATGTTATTCAGAGAGCTAGGTTTGCGCCTACAATTCCCAACATGCCTTAGGCAGGAGGGAAGACTTATCGGTCTTTGGCAGCCATCACCTGGAAGTGCCTTGCCATCCTGGGCCTGAAGGGAGAGTGTCTGGGCTGGCTGCCTTGGTTACTAGGCACCATCTGGAGCAGAAGGGCAGGAGGTCACAGTTCTGGGCCTGTCACCAATGGTAGTGGCCAAGCTACCCATGAGTCAGCCAGACAGCTCCCTCAGTGTAGTGTGGACTGGCTTAGCCAGATTTCACTTCTCATGAGCTTCAGCAGCAGAACTCCCACTGGCCAAATCGGGCACCACAGAAAAAGGCATGCTGGGAGTTGTAGTTTTTGTTTTCTGTGGGGGACAAGGAAATTCAGGGAGACAGCTTCAAGGTGGCCCTGGGCATGTGTTGAGGGGGAGAAAGAGGGGGAGAAACTAATTTAATTTGTTTTAAAGTTACCTCACAGGCCTAGGACTGGCCTGTGTTCTGGCTGCTTTCCTTTTTTCATAATAATAACTTCAGAGCACATGCATACAACAGTTCCCCGTGTCCACTGAGATCCGCTTCCCTACTATATGTTATTCAGATATCTGGGCAATGCCGGGTATATTTTGAAAACATATTTTTAGGTTTGCATCTTTTTTAGCTGGTAGAAAGGGTGTTGCGTATCCTGATTGTTTTTGAAGTGTAGACGGCTGCTCTGCCAGAGCACGATGGGAGGTGTAGGCATTTCAGGTAAAAAAAAAAGTGGTTTATCAAGAAGCTCTAATTTAAAGTACAGTTCTTATTAATACAATTTTTCATTGATTCTAACAAGACAATTTACTAACTCAACCAAACTAAAAAACAACAACAACCAACCTAAAGATGAATAAGTTGCAGAGAAATTTATTATTTATCAAATCATTGTTATAAACATTATTCATGGACCCGAGGAATGCCAGGCATATCAGCTAGTGACCTATAAAGCCCAGGTCCAGGTTATCTGAAAGACCGTATTCTCCCTTACAAGCCTGCCCATGCTTTGAGAACTTCAGGTAGGGTGACCAGATAAAATCCAGGTCAGGGCTCCTGTAACTTTAACAGTTGTAGAGAAAAGGGAATTTCAGCCAGTGTCATTTGTATGCAATTAGTTCCTGGTGAAATCCCCTCTTCATCACAACTGTTAAAGTTGCAGGGGCCCTGCCTTCTTTTGAATATGGTCACTCTAGTAAAGTGCCTGCACCTTTAACTGTTGTGATGAACAGGGAATTTCACTAGGAACTAATTGCATACAAATGACACCTGCTGAAATTCCCTTTTCTCTACAACTGTTAAAGTTACAGGAGCCCTGACCTGGATTTTATCTGGTCAGCCTACTTCAGGGGAAGCCCTTCTCTCAGTCCCACCCCCATCACAGGCATGCCTGGTGGGAACACGGGAGAGGGCTTTCTCGGTGGCTGCTCCAGTGCTCTGGAACTCCTTCCCAGGGAAGCTAGACTGACTCCCTCCTTGATGTGTTTCCGGAGGCACACAAAAATATTATTATTCTGTCAGGCCTTTGGAGAATAAATGTGGACCCCACCTATGTTTTAAGACTTATAATGTGAATATGTATTTTAAACTTTCAAACAGACTTGGACTGGACATCCCATCAAACAGAAGTCACCTTCAAATAGAGGACTGTCCTCTACCAGCTCTCCAAAATAGAGAAATATCTTCTATAAAGTAGGACACTTGGTAGCTATCACCAGTTTGGGCCTGTAGAACCACGTGCTTAGCTATACATTGGGTGTGGGGGTTTCTCTCAAGTAATGTAGTGTGAATAAGAGTTTCTAAGCACCATAGGGACACCACACCTGCACCGCCTGTACCCAACTGACAGCTTCTCTCTTTAGAAGAAAGAGCAACGTTGTTCTAATGTGCACAGAACATATGCTAATCAGCTGTACTCTTCAGGCACAAATGAGATAATGTGCTCATTGTTTAGACACTGGAATTGTTCATTACAAAATGACACAGTGTTTGCCAATTTTGTCTTCATTATAAATGTAAATATTAACTGGCGATATGCAAAAGAATACAAAAAGTCAACAGCAATTAATTGGCTTCTGCAGTAATTAGCAACTGTAAAGCAAACACTTAGGAGCCGTTGTAATTGTCTGCATTAGGAATACACCTCCTGTACAGATCTAATTAGCAATTTAAATAGTTCAGAAATTATATGCCTCTTGCCTTTACACTCCCTGAAGTACCGTTCATTAATGGGGAGAAAAGATTGCTAGTAAATGTCATTTGCATTGTCTCACGTTAAGAGCTCTACATCAAAGCTTCCGTGTTATTGCCTCACACTGAACACACAGAGCTATGGTTTGTGGACCAATACAAATGTAATAGGTAATGATTCCTTTGTAAATAGGAGACAAAATCTGAGCCTGTTTTGCTTTGAGAAACCTCTTTCACCATTTACATTGGGTTGGATCCAGATCTAAGCTGATCAACTGTGCTGGTGGAAATGGGCTTTCCCACTCCATTTTCCCTATGGTAGCCGCTCCAGCCCACTGAAAACACAATGCAGAGAGTCAGGAGACCTGGCTAAATGAGTTGAGCTATGGTGTGGGTGCAAACCCCAAAACTCAGGTGGAGGGACCCTTCGCAAGCAGGTCTCTTCTCCTTGCAGAAGGCAGATCCTCCTGGATCCAACACATTGTATTGATTAATGCCATTGTATTCCACCTTTAGCAAAGTCCTCTGGGTGGTTTACAAAAAATATGAATCAATAAAATATTAAAATCTAATCATAATAATATCAATTACAATCAATATTTTTTAGAACCAACACAAAGAATCAAAAACTAAAATCAGCATAAAACTAGCACAGTTTAAAATGAGCATAGGGAAATAATTTGCACCAAGATCAAAAAATGTACTGAAAATATAATTAGAAGACCTAGGAAAATAAAAAGATCTTCACTGAGCACCCAAAAGTCTATAATAGAGGTGCCAGCTGTCTTTCTCTGGAGCTAACTGGATCTCTCTTGGCATAGCTTGAAATAAACACCAAAATGGACCTGTCTTGAGTTTCCACCAAATATGCTTCAGACATTGGTAAAGCAGAAAGAAGGGCCTCACCCAAGGATCTTAAAAGTTGGGCAAGCTCCTATGGGAGAATACAGTCTTTCTGAAATTTTAAGAGGAGGGTGATGATCTATGTGTGCAAAGGAATAAATATGCAGATTCAGTTCCTATTGAAGTATATCAGGAGAATTTAGGGTCAGGGGAGCTGCATGTTTAATCTCATGCCATAAAAGAAATGTTGAAGTATGGCACAAGTGTCATCGCTGGGTGAAACCTACCATATGTAGGAGAGCCAGATGCCCCTCATTTCAAGGGCTGATGGACATACTATGTTGCACCTTCTTCTCAAATAGGTGACATGCCACATTTGCACTTTCGTAAGAAGGCTACGATAATCATTACATATCATCAATATCTTGATTTCTCTTCAAGCTTGAAATTAGGTAGAGATAATTTCAGATTAATCCCAGGATGCATCCATTCATCAGTACTCAGAAAGATCCACATATATGTCTTCAGGTATTTCAACTATAGGTACTAAAATAGATATCCTTGTTGAATTATTGTTATTATTATTATTATTATTATTATTTCAATTTATATACCGTTAACCATATCAAAAGATATTTCAAAGTGATTTATGGAAGCTGGTTAAAATACATAATTACAAATACAAAAAAATCATCAATTAAAATGTTTAAAATATTTAAAGCTAAAGCTAAAATCACAACAATTAATAAAGAGACAAACAGAGAAGCACAATCATTCTGGGAAGGCTTGGGTAAAGAGATGGCTCTTTAACAGGCACCTAAAACACACCATAGTTGGTGCTTCCTGAATACTGGGAGGTGGGCATTCCATGAGGTAGGAGACACCATGGAGAAGGGCTGCTTCTGGGTTGGTGCCAGATGGCAATCTGCAGGTTGCAATACAAACAGCAAGGCCTCGTCCAATGATCATAGTGATCACACAGATCTGTATTGGGGTAGGAGAACTGCCAGCTCACCTGGTCCCAAGAGCCATTTCCCAGTGATGGCTCTTAAGATAGCTTAAGTAAAATAAAATAGAGGAAGTTTATTGATATTTGTTTTCACATTGAGGCATTTTTGTGTTTCTGTTCTGTGTTATTCTCCTAGGCTTAGTGTTATTCCCCTGCTGAAGAGCTGAAACATCCTGGGGGTTCATCAAAATAATGACTGAGAATGAAAATCTAGAAGAAAGCTTTCTTCTCTGCGCGCATTGCGTCTGCGAATTCGCGTCCAGCGGAACTGTTCAGGGTGGTGAGGGGTCTAACCCGGGCACCTTCCCCCCTGAATCCGATTTTAGAGCCTTCAGCAGTTTGCTGTGATGCCTTTAACAATCATTTCACAGATAAAATCTCTCGGATAAGAGCCGACTTAGATGCCGTCGTTATAGCAGAGGCTGACGATGGAGTGTCCAGCGACTCCGCGAGTAGAATTACACTGGATCAGTTTCAGTTGGTGAGTACTGAGGACGTGGACAAGCTGCTTGGAGGAGTGAGGACGACGACTTGCCCTCTCGATCCCTGTCCTTCATGGCTGGTCGTCCTGGGAGGAGATGCAGTTAGATCGCAATTACAATATATTATTAATGCATCTCTCAGGGAGGGGACTTTCCCATCATGTTTAAAAGAAACGGTGGTACGGCCGCTTCTAAAGAAGCCCTCCCTGGATCCCCTGGACTTTAATAACTACAGACCGGTATCAAAACTTCCATTCTTAGGCAAGGTGATCAAGAGGGCGGTTGCCTTTCAACTCCAAGTAGTCTTGGATGACACTGATTTTCTAGACCTATTTCAAACTGGCTTCAGGGCGGGATACGGAGTTGAGACTGCTATGGTCGCCTTAGTGGATGATCTACGCCTTAGTATTGACAGGGGGAGTGTGTCCCTGTTGGTACTTCTGGACCTCTCAGTGGTTTTCGATACCATCGACCATGGTATCCTTCTGGAACGCCTGAGGGGATTGGGAATCGGGGGCACTGTGCTTCAGTGGTTCCGGTCCTACCTCTCGGGCAGGTTCCAGATGGTGATGCTTGGGGATAGCTGCTCTGCAAAGAAGGAGCTGCTGTGTGGCATACCGCAAGGTGCCATCCTTTCCCCAATGCTGTTTAACATTTATATGAAACCGTTGGGAGAGATCATCTGGATGCATGGGCGGGGTGCTATCAGTATGCTGATGACAGCCAAATATATTTCTCTATGCCTTCGATAACAGCGCCAGCTAAGGATAGTGTGTCTCCTCTGAATGAATACTTGGAGGCGGTAATGGGCTGGATGAGGAAAAACAAACTGAAGCTGAATCCAGACAAGATGGAGGTGCTTGCTGTCAAAGGCCGCAACCTGGGTTTGGAGGTGTGTCAACCGGTTCTGGATGGGGTTACACTCCCCCTGAAAGACTGTGTTCGCAGCTTGGGGGTGCTCCTGGATCCGTCACTCCAAATGACAGCCCAGATAGATGCGACGGCCAGGAGTGCCTACTATCAGCTTCGGCTGATACGCCAGCTGCGCCCCTTCCTAGAGTTGGAAGACCTAAAGATGGTAGTGCACGCGCTGGTAACTTCGAAGCTCGCCTTCTGCAACGCGCTGTACATAGGGCTACCTCTGTGCCTAGTCCGGAAACTTCAACTAGTTCAAAATATGGCAGCCAGGTTGGTCACTGGTACATCTAGGGGTGACCATATTACGTCAGCTTTAAAATTGCTCCACTGGCTGCCAATTAGTTTCCGGGCAAAGTATAAAGTGTTGGTTATTACCTTTAAAGCCCTACATGGTTTGGGTCCAGGTTACCTGTGGGATCGCCTTCTCTCATACAATCCGCCCCGCACGCTCAGGTCCTCTGGGAAGAACTTACTGCAGTCAGCCAAGACTAGGCTGACAACCGTTACCCAGAGGACCTTCTCTTCTGCCGCTCCCAGACTGTGGAATGACCTGCCGGAGGAGACTCGTCAACTTAACAGTCTTTTAGAATTTAAGAAAGCTATAAAGACTGTTCTCTTCCGGTAGGCATATCCAGTGGAATTTTAGAATGTTTTAAGGATGTTTTTAGGATGTTTTAGGATTTTTTATGCAGTTTTAATATGTTTTAATCAGTTTTATGTATTTTATCATGTTGTTGTTCCCCACCTCGATCCAGACGGAGAGGCGGGTAAGAAATAAATTGTTATTATTTTTATTATTTGGGGGGCTAGAGGACAGTGTACCCCAGTTCCAGGACTAAGTGGGACAACATATATGCCGTATCTCAATAATTAGTTACTCTTGTCAAAAAGTAGTCATCAATTTTCCCACAAACATTATTGAACAATATACAAGAACAGCAATAACAAATTCCATGGCTACAATACTCCCCTCTTCTACTCCCTTTTTCATGGCCCATCAACCACCTGTGAGATGGGTATTAAGCAAATATTTAAGAAGCAATTTTATACCAGGCAACTACCTAGAATGACAACAAATGACAGGCCAGCTTCTTGCTTAGGATATTTATGTGCCAGACACTTACTATGTCATGTTGAATGCACATCCCTCGAGAGATGCTTTGCATTTACCTTGGCATCTAAAATATAAGTCAGTTCATTCTTCTCTGGATAGGAGAGCCAAATAATAGATCCCCCTACCCACGCTTCATACACAAAATGACATCACAGCTTCCACAAGGATATCTAAAATAGTAACTTAAGTGAAAAATGGCTATTTATCAAAATAGCAAGAACCTGTTCCTGTACAACAAAGAACAGGAAGGTGAGGAGAAAGGGAAGGAACAGATTTCTGGGTGTTTTCAGGTCACCATGGTCACTAGAAAAAGTGTTGTTCCTAAAGCAAGCATTTGAACAGTTTGAATATATTCTCCCCCCCCCCTTATTATTGCTTTAACAACAGTTCTGCTCTTTGTTCTCAATAAATTCCATACATCCCCTGTACAGTCAAAGCTTAATTACAGATGTTAGTTTATGATTAATGGTGGCCAAAAAAATAAATACAATGAATCATGGATGCTATGTTTGGAAACAATTATACCCCCAGCATATTCAGCATGTAGAATTTAGAGAAGAAAATGCTTACCATACACAGTGAGCTTGCCAGATTTCTTAAACAGAAAATAAAGTCCTATTACAATTGATCGATATAGGATACCCATAACAGAACATACTGACTCCAGCTGGCGCCCACCGATGAAAGCGGACAGCGGAGGGGGGGCTTCCCTAGCGGGGCTGTCCACTTCCATCGGCGGGCGCCAGCGGGCGCCCGCCGATGGAAGCGGACAAACGGGGGCAGCCAGCGGCGGACGGGAAGGAAAGGTAAGCAGGGAGCAGGGTGCAGGGGGGGGCGGCGTGCTTACCTTTCCTGGCCGCCCGCTCCTGTCCGCCGCCGGCTGCTACTGCGAGCAGGCTTCGCGGCCTGCTCCTAGGTAACGCGCCAGGTGATGACATCACCTGACGCGTTGCTCTGGAGCAGGCCACAAAGCCCGCTCGCAGTAGCAGCTGGCGGCGGATGGGCGCGGACGGCCAGGAAAGATAAGCGAGGAGGGGGGGAGGGGGGGCGCGCTTACCTTTCCTGTCCGTCCGCTCCCATCCGCCGCCAGCTGCTACTGTGAGCAGGCTTTGTGGCCTGCTCCTAGGTAGCGCGCCAGGTGATGACATCACCAGGCGCGCTGCTCTGGAGCAGGCCGCAAAGCCCGCTCGCAGTAGCAGCCGGCGGCAGACGGGAGCGGACGGCCAGGAAAGGTAAGCAGGGAGCAGGGGAGGGGGGGAGGGGGTTTACCCCCCCGGGGCCGTCGGCTGGATGGAAGCCGACGGCCACGGGGACGGCCGGATGGAAGCGGACGGCCCTGGGAGGGTAAGGAGCGTGCGGGAGGGGGCTTACCTGCCGGAGGGAGTTAGGCCCCCCCTCACCCACCCGCCGCCATTTTTTCCTCATAGACTTGCATTGCAATGCAAGTCTATGAGGAAAAAAATGGCGGCCGATCCAAAAAGTTCCGACCTTTGGATCGGGATCGGACTCGATCCGGTCCGGGGGGCCTCCGATTTTGTCCAATCCGATCCGTGACAAAATGGGAGGTCCCGATCCGGGTCCCGATCCGTTCTGGGGGGTCCATGCACACCCCTACTAATATCCTGAGAGTCACACAGACAAAGAACTTCAAGTTTTGAGAGCATCCAAAATCCACTAACTTGCATGTCCACCACAAAGCATCTGCCAAGCTAACCATTTGTATGTCTACTCCAAATTAACAGTGAAAAGCAGCACAATGCAAAAACCCATCTTGTGCATGTCTACTCAGAAGTAAGAAGGAATAGATTACTCAGGAGTAAGCATGGGCAGCAAATTCTGAGCATCCAAAATCCACCTCTATACATGTCCACAAAATCCATCCCCAAACTCCCCCTAATAATGGCAAGGAGTTCCTGGGACCCCCCCTTCTCATCCCACCTCCAAATTCAAAGTAAAATCCCTCAGTATGCATGCTGCTATTGCTGCTTCTCTTGTACATGCAGGGCTCCATGCCCTCGCCCTAATGTACAGATTACCTTTGCCCATATAGGACACACGCATCATTACAATTCATTAAAATTCCTGCTTTGTTTTTGTTTTGTTTGTTTTTCACAAAAATAAGTATCATGCAATTTCATTTCATATTAATACATTTTTAACACTGAGATGTGCTATAAGCTGTGGAGCAGGGGGAGGGATGAAGATGCTTTATAGAAATACACAAACAAATATAATAGTTTTTTTTAAAAAAAAATCTTAGAAAAGATACCCAGATTTTTATTTTAAAAACACCTCAAAGCTTGTTAAGGACTATCATGTTTGACAAGTTACCCTCCTTGTGCACCCACTATCGCTGTAGGATTCAATCCATTAAACTTTGCTTGCACTTCACAGCTTGGAAATCTCCAGGTAAGAAGTGTTGATATATTGGGGCAGCTGAAGACAATCCTATCATGGCAGATATTGTAAGAATGCACATAATGTGGGGAAATATTTGGGAGATGTTTCTTCCTTGCCCTCGTGCACACATACACATGCCAAGTTAGGGATTTCCTGCTGTGGAAATCATATTCATCTTTTGAATCCTTTGACACATCTTTTGGTTTTCCATTGAGAACAATATTGCTTTATTCTGCCCACTTCCCTTGTCATGATTGAAAGCTGAGTCAAATGTTATCTCTGCAGTGTGGGAGTTGGTTCCCCTTGGTGCAATTCCATGTTGCTCCAGTTATGCGTAAACACCACATGGGCAGGCAAGATGATGTAGTTATTTCCCACAACAACATCACCCATCAAAATATATACATGGTCTAAAAGGAGTGAACTAAACTTCACATAAACACACTGCCTCTATAACTTCTTAGAACTACCCATCTCAAGATATTGTTCCCAAGTGATTCTCTACAAAGATATAAGTCATGCAAAGGCTACTGATAGAGTCAAAGCATCTCTAAACATTCATTGCTGTTCTAGAGAATATCACTTAGCTATTTTCAAGTACAGTTGAGATTCACCTGTGCTAACTTCAGAAAAATACACTGATAGAGTACATACGTCATGGATTCAAGGACTGATCCAGATATGTCCACTTGGGTCTCATGCTAAGAATGGGGTGACTAATCCCACAAGAAGAAAATAAGGCAGAACAGCTTTCATGCTGTCACCTCACCCAAAGAAGCTGCCACCACTTTATTATCATATTTATCCTAACAGACATAAGAATATAAGAACACAAGAAGAACCATGATGGACAATGCCAAAGGCCTATGGCCAACCAGATGCCTACAAGCAGGACGTAAATGTAATACCATCCTCCTGCTTGTGTCCCTAGCAACTGGCACACAGAGGCATAGTGCTTCTGATACAAATAGCCATTGACAGCCTTATCCTCCATGAATGGGTGATTTATTATTATTATTATTATTATTATTATTATTATTATTATTATTTTGCCTTTTCCCCAGTACTAGAACTCAAGGACTCCCCTTTAGAGCCATCTAGGTGTTCATCACCACATCTTGGGGTAGCAAATTCCATAGTTTAATAACAAGATGTGTAAAGAAGTACCTACTTTTCCTGTCCTGAATCTCCCACTATTTAATTCAACATTATGGGATGACCCTAGGTTCTACTACTATGATACAAAATTAGCTGAAAGGCAAAAGCAAGAGTACAGACATGAAGTCTCTCTCTCTCTCTCTCTCCAGAAGTTATTTTCTCAGGCATTCAGAGAACATATAGCAGGCGAGCAGGGCTGCATGTGCCATCCCCATCCCCAATATCCCAATTTCTGCTAGTTTAGGCCTAATCCACACCAAGCAGTATGAAAGCGGTATGAAAGCGGTATATAAAAGGCAGGAGCCACACTACTGCTTCATAGCAGTATTGAAGTGCACTGACAAGTGTTGGGGCCCATAGACACATACCATATGCCGCTTTCATACCACTTTCATAGTTCTATATCCTGTTTGGTGTGGATTAGGTCACACACCCCTGACTTTGATTTGGACCTTGGCTGCCCAGAAATGAGAGGGAGGGAAGGGTGTGTCAGGAATGATGCTAAAGTGAGGTTAATCAGTAGATTGTTTCAGCTTCCTGGAAAGGGGAGAGGGCAAGACATGGGGATCCTTATTGTCAGGGTCAGTCCAAAAGAAGGTAAAACAAAGGCAAAAAGAGACTTCCCTAGGCCGCAGCAAGCCATTACTGGGTAGCATCCAGTGAAAGTGGGAGTACAGGAAAAGAGAGCCCTCAAAGCTAGGACTCCAGGGGAAGTCAGGCTTAGGCCCTTTCTGCACCATAGGGTTGTAGAGGGAGGGGAAAGGAAGGGAGGGCAATCTCGGAAGTACCTAATACACACCATCGGCTCACAGAGACCAGCCAGGGGCCATCCCAGGCAAAATGCCTGGTGTGGAAAGGGCCTTAGTCTGTCCTAGCAAGAGCTTTCCTGGAATCACTTGGAGTTCAGAGATGCAAGAGCAGGCACACAGCAGGCAGTTCCAAAGGCTAAGCAGGAAGAATATGTGCCCATAAGGCTGCACCTGAAATCACTTCATTCATTTGTAGTGCCTCTCAAGCAATCTCATTGGATTCTCTGGATCTAAAACCAATTGTAATCTTGAAAACTTCAGATGATGCTTCTGGCAGAGGTCTAATCACATCAGGAACTCAGCAAAGTGCTAAGGCACCATTTGAAACTGTGGCATAAGATCCTACACCCACACCTTGCAACATTTGACCAAGAAAAGAGTATTGCTGTGATGTGACTTTATTCACTACCTTCTGATTGTCCTGGAACACCCATGTGATTAAAATCCAGGGGGAAAGAAATAGCCTAAGAAAAACATTGAAGCAATCTGGGAACACATTGGTATGGAAGCAACAGCAGCCAGTGAGGAAAACAGCACCAAATAAAATATTTTAAATGGTGAAGATTCACAACCTGCATTCAGACACTATTCACACTATTTTTTCAGGAAAAGAAATCTTCTCTATTGAAATGTCTACTTTTGACCTGAAAATTGAAACTGGAGAATATTCAGTGCAGCCCTTATTTCAACACATGAGGGCAACAACAGCAAAAGCAGCACTAAATTGAAAAGAAAAAGGGTCTTCCTATTCATTTGATGCCACTTAAACACAATGGCTTGACCAGGGCCAGCATTTCAAACATGATCTGTCAGACTGCTGAAAGTCTGAATAATATCTCCAGTTTTGCCCATAGTCATTCTCTTCTTCCTTCCAGCATAATGGGAACTCATAGCCTGAGGTTTAATATACATTATAATAGAGCAGAGCAGCTTGAAGGACTCCAGGCATCTGGCAAAAATGCAAATTTCTTCCATTGGTGATTATTTCCCCCACAACAATGATGAAAGAAAGCAATTTCAAGCCAAGTTTCTTCTACTTTAAAGGAAGGACTCTGTCACCCCAAAATCAAAGGGTAGGCAGTTGGGGGGGGGGGGGGAGACTGAATTTAGAGAAGTTCCAGATCAGCAATTAGCATAAACTGTAACCAATGAAAAATAAATCTGTAAGAACATTCATTCCATGATTCTATGTAGGAGATTATTACCAAAGTTTATATTATAAATACCCTCCTATTGCCAATCACTGATAGGAGAAAATAGCAGATGAAGCTTGTGGGCCAAATGTGGAATCCTAAGGGGTCTGTGTCCAGCCTGCGGGCCGAAAGTTCCCCACCCGATTTATACTGATAGGATGGCTATGGCATCCATGCTTCTCATTATAAGGGTACAATCTTATGTATGTTTTGACAGAAATACGTCCTACACGTCCCAGCATTCCCCAGCCACCCATAGATTGCACCCCAAATCAGTCTTTAGAGTTGAAGTTTGTTTCACACCCCACCCCCAAAGTCCTACTCAGAATTCTCTATGGCAAAATCAAAGTCAACCAAGTAGATGACTATATCACAGCCTTCCCTAAACAACAGAGAGAGGCCAAAATGAATGACTGGTTCCTCAAGCGGAAACTGTTAAGTTCCATTTCATGATGCTGAAGAGCCAATGAACACACCCATGTTAATATTACTAGTTGGTATTCTTTGTTTTTGTTTTTAAATTCAGGCTAAAGCTATTTTTCATAAAACAAAAGACAATTTATGAAAAATGGCAAGCATGATAATTCAAAGCTCAATTGAATATTACAGTCTCCATATGGGGGCCATTTTGGGAACCACTTCCACAAGGACCAAAGCCAGATTTACACCTTGGCCAGATCTACACTTGTGGCAAATCATTACAAATGTGGATTAAAAAGCAGGAAATAACACCATGAAAGCAGTGTATGGAATGTGGATTGTACCCTAACAGTTAGTGCACTTCAATACCACTATAAAACATAGTTTAGATCTAGTCTATATCAGAATAATGTAAGCCTTATGGTTTGATCATGCTGAAAATCTTTACATCAGCATTGCACTACAACTGGTGAAGAAGCTCTCCTCGTGATTGGGTTGGTTACAAACATGGTGGAGTGGTGGGTACAGTGTAGCCAAAGTAGATTTTGGCAACTTCCACATAACAGCTGTAACATATAAAACAACCCTCATTTGTACATCTTGTTCACAGACATCTGAATATCATAAGATCTACCTGCATGGCTAGAGGAAATCTGATTAAGGTAGAGAGGTTTCTAAAAATCTTTCAGAAGGATGAAATGTTTTACCTTCTCTATGTGCACAAGACTTGGAATTAATTTGGGTTTGATATACTCAAATTACAATCCTATGCACACTTACTTGAATGCAAGCCTTATTGAACACATCACAACTGATTCCTGTGCAAGCAAGCATAGGATTGCACAGTACATAGGCTGACCATATGAAAAGGAGGACAGGGCTCATGTAACTTTAACAGTTGTAGAGAAAAGGGAATTTCAGCCAGTGTCATTTGTATGCAATTAGTTCCTGGTGAAATTCCTTCTTCATCACAACTGTTAAAGTTGCAGGGACCCTGCCTTCTTTTGTATATGGTCACTTTAGTATAGTGCCTGCACCTTTAACTGTTGTGATGAAGAGGGAATATCACCAGGAACTAATTGCATACAAATGACACCGGCTGAAATTCCCTTTTCTCTACAACTGTTAAAGTTACATGAGCCCTGTCCTCCTTTTCTTATGGTCAGCCTAACAGTACATTAGAGCTTACTGAAAATTTACAAATTGTTTCAAAGTTTTAAAGTTTAAGTTGCCTTGAGAAAATTTTTGGGCCAAAGGGCAACTCAGAAATAATTTTATAAAGAAATAATATTAATAAAAGTCAAGGGAAAAATCCCAGGTAAATGAACATTATGAGACATTCATATAAATCAGCCTTCCCCAAACTCCAGATCTGCTGGAATACAACTCCCATCACCCCCAGCAAATGTCTGGAGATGGTAGGAGTTGTAGTCCAACATAACTGGAGGGCACCATGTTCTGGAAGACTGCTATAACTGGATATTTCCTGTAACCTGGTCAATGTCCTGACTATTTATAGTATAGATTATGTCATCAGTAGGACACAATATTTTAACATTTTCCATTTGGCTCCATGGGGGCAAAATTAATCTTCTTTTGAGGAAATACAAGTATTTGAACATTATGAGCTGAAGGACAACATCTACTGGACAAAATCAGTTCAACTAGTGGGGTTGCCCCAATGCTCATTGTTGACCTTGGTGAGGCATGCCACAGAAGACAGGTCTGGTGGATCTTGCCAAAACATCACTCTAGTTTCAGAACTCTGTGTGTGGAGTTTAGTGCAATCATGAATTCCACAACATGTGAACAATTTATAGTGTTGGTTGTATGATATCCTATTGAAGCCCATAGATCTCAGTAGGAATTATGCACACTGACTGGGTTGTATCCAATATTAGAGCAGAATCATTGAAATGAATGGGACTTAAATTAGACTAACATTGGATACAACTTATTCTGAATGGTACCCAATGAATAATTAATAATAATAATAATAATACAATAAGTATTTCTTACCTGCCTCTCCCTCCGGATCGAGGCGGGGTACCCATTATTTGATGGTTCGGTCACTTGAGCTAGTCACTAAGCTGACTGTGCCAAACACTGGTCCCGTCCTTCACTAGCTTGAGACAAACCTGCACCTGTTCTCCCTTTGCTCAAAGAACATGTTGCCCCAGCCAAAGTATGCCTTTAACCTTGGAATTCTGGGAACGTTTTAAAAAGCCAACAAAAAGCAAACAGAATACTGGTTTGGCACGATTAGCTCCTTGACCCGGCATTAAAGAGACTAGAGGATTATAGCAAATCAGGGTCTGTCAGTCTATTTTTTATGCAAGGGGCAGAGAAAGCCAAGAAAATATTGAAGAGGAGCCATCTTTTAAATGTGTGGCAACACTTGTCTGTTCTAAAAGTCAACCCCCTGCTGCTCACATTTGTATTTAATTTGTGAACAGTAGGCGGAAATTTGGAATCCACAGACACTCCGTTTCTCCCAACCCACCACATACTTTAACTTGAGAAATAGTTATCTAAAGTGACAGTATTTTTTCCCCAGTTGGAGGTCTGCAAATGAAACATGCCGACGGACCCACAGAGAATATGATTACTTTTCTGCGATGCGAAGGACCTCTACGACTCTGGAGAGCAAATGCCAGAGAACTGCCACTGGAAGGCTTCTTTTTAGAACTGTTTCTAATACTTTGCAAAGAGGCATATTTAGAGAATAGCATGACAAATATGTCTTGGTCTCAGTTGTGCCTCGCCAAAACAATTTCAACTTTGGTGAATAATTTTACTGATCCACTTCATTCTTGGGCACAGACAACTCATATGTGGAGCAACTAAGTCTGAACCCATGCAGAGTTCTTTGTAGGAAACATTTGAGAGACCTCTGAAAGGCTCAGGAAATCAAAAGAGAGGTGGGACTGGAGTACTATTTGCATTGATGTATGCTGTTATGAGGCTTCATAAGAGGCAGACAGTGAATCTGAATAATTGGGTTAACAGATGCTATTACATCATGGCAGCTCGACAGTGGAAAGCTAGTGAGGTGTGGTGGTTAAGGAACTGAGCTGAAAATAGGAAGTCACCAGATCAAACCTCACCTTTATGATGTCTTCACTAAGTGACCTTAAGCCAGCCACCAACGGTGTTCACAGGATATGATAGTTTGAGTATCCTAAAACACAGAATATTGTAAAATGGTGTTTCTGCAATGGCCTTAGGCAAATGTCAGGGTCAGAGATGTGAAGGCCCAGAAAGAATCCAAGAAAAAAAGAAAGGAAATCTCTGTGTCCCCCGCCCCCTCCATTTTCTGGGGGGGGGGGACGACGACGACATCAGGGACATTTTTATGGGAGTTTGTTTTGTTTTTCCCTGTTTTTCCCCCCTCCCAGACTGTCACATTTCTAGTCAGGGCCCAGCAAGGCCTGCTGCCACAGACACCTGCCCAAATTGACTGGGCTAGCCTTTAAAAAAAAAAAGAGAAAGAGATTGAGAGAGAGAGAGAGAGAGAGAGAGAGA
Source organism: Anniella stebbinsi (assembly GCA_029215795.1). Lineage (NCBI taxonomy): Eukaryota > Metazoa > Chordata > Lepidosauria > Squamata > Anniellidae > Anniella > Anniella stebbinsi. Next base: position 79,921,951 of record JARDYH010000002.1, on the reverse strand, counting down.
GAGAGAGAGAGAGAGAGAGAGAGAGAGATTTCCTTGCCACCTGGCAGTGAGGAGAAGTGCAGCAAGTGGCTGAAGCAAATATATAAGCTGTCCTTTTGATCTCTCCCCAAAGCCTCTGATGTGGTGCTGCTCTGGAGGAGCCCAATGCCAAGGTTGTTGGGAAGGGATTAAAATGGCGGTTGGCATGCTTGCTCAGTGCAGCTGCCCAGTGTACCTCTCAGCGCTGGGGAGCTAAGATAAAAACAATTCTTAAAGGGGCCCCTTTGATAATGTCTTTAAGAATTTCCTATGGAACTCCCTTCCTTAGAGTTTTATTAAAGTCCAAGCGTGCATACGTTCCAGAAGAACTGCAAAACTTTTAAAATGCATTCAATAGCCAATGTTATTGGGTAACACTGATGTTATTGGGTAGCTGGCTTGTACTGAATTTAGAAAACTGCAGCATAAAACTGAATTTAATTGCATTCAATAACTGTTTATGTGAATGCACATTATTGTTTCTCTTTTACAGATGTGGTTGGATTCAAATTTAGTCATAGTTAGAGCAGACCCATTGAAATCAATGGGACTTAAGTTAGTCATGATTAATTTTCCATTGATTTAAATTGGTCTGCTCTATGGTTAAATCCAGATCCAACCCACAGAGTACTTGTTAAAAAAATATTGTGAATACACTATATGGAATCAGCTACACATGACAGCATTTGTCTGGGGCCCACTAAGCAATGGAGGTATTTTCCCCCTGCCTATGTCATGTAGAATTTGAGATCATGGGTGCAAGAGGGATCAACTTAACCTCTTGATCAGGAAATCTAGAAAAGTTCATCCAAATAGAAATTATAGCTTCCTATAATCCTGGAGGACCAATTTTTAGATCAGAAGTGGGTTATAATTCTATGTAATACAAAAAAACAAAACAAAACACCAAGGTAGAGGAAAAATATATCTTGAATTGGATTGTTACTTTCTTGGCTCTCAAAATATCTCCATTTTCCTATTTCTTCAGGCATCACGCACTTCCTCATGTGCTGTGATTTTCCCAATATAAGAAAACAAGTGGGAGAAGTGGACATTAAAAAAAGTCTCTTTTATACGTTCATGGTAGATCAGAACAAAGCAAAAACAAACAAAACCTTAACGATTCCATCAGCTGGCCTTGTATGTCTTCCTTAAGAATTCAATAATAAAACCACAAATGGGTGAGTGAAATGGTTTCTAACTGCAGATAGAACCAAAGCCACAAAACATTTGCCCATTTGACTCAGCTACAGCAGAAATGCAAAGCAATAGACATCTGGAATTAATTTACAAACTTTTAAAGGGAAAAATAATTTTTTGGACTGAGATTAAGCATGAAAACTTTAATCCTCAACTAATTATTTACATGGTTATAAAGGAAATGAAAAAAGGCAGTTCGAATGGAATGGTTCTGGCAGCCTTATTTATGGCTCTGTGGTACCTTTGATTCACTGCTCTCCAACGTCAATAGAGCTGAAAAAGGTTTTAATGTATTATAAATGAACAATGGAACTAATCTCACATGGCACCATTGCCAATTTCCGTAAGAGAAATGTATGTGGACTAATAGAATTCACTCCATACTGAAAGCTCTGTGAAAAGAAAGACAAAAAGGTACTGTCAATTTAAAAGTCATGTGGCAGATCTGAGGACCAGCGTATGATCTTTTGGGCTGCAGGCCACAAATACATTTTGGAAACCTTTGACTCTTAGGCCTGGTCTATATGCTACTGTTATCACATGAAGAGCCCTGAAAAATGACATCTGCAATCAATCAATCAATCAATCAATCAATCAATCAATCAATCACTAGTACTTCTGCATCAAGTAACAATGCTCCATCTTAGTGGAAGATGTGAACAGGAACACATACTATTGGCATGAAGCATCTCTACATGATAATCTGTGGTGACTGGCATTACATGTTATAGTAGTAGCAGGGCAGTTATGAAGTCATCCCAGAAAGACCATTCAAGTACCCTTTCTGGTTGTCTCTCTATGGTAAACATGTAATAATAATAATAATAATAATAATAATAATAATAATAATATTCATTTCTATCCCGCCTCTCCCTCCGGATCGAGGCGGGGAACAACAATAAATATAAATACAAGGACCATGAAATAGATAAAACATTTAAAACAAATAAAAACAAATATAAACCAATACATTATTAAAAACATCTTAAAATTCAACTAGGTAGGCCTGCCGGAAGAGATTAGTCTTTACAGCTCTCTTAAATTAAAGTAGACTGCTAATTTGTCGAATCTCCTCTGGCAGGCCATTCCACAGTCTGGGAGCGGCAGAAGAGAAGGTCCTCTGGGTAACACTCGTCAGCCTAGTTCTGGCTGATTGGAGTAAATTCTTCCCAGAGGATGGGGCGGGGCGGATTATATGGGAGAAGACGATCCTGCAAGTAACCTGGGCCCAAACCATGTAGGGCTATAAAGGTAATAACCAACACTTTATACTTCGCCCGGAAACTAATTGGCAGCCAGTGGAGTGATTTTAGGATTGGTGTAATGTGGTCACCCCTAGGTGTAGCGGTGACCAACCTGGCTGCCATATTTTGAACTAGTTGAAGTTTCAGGACTAGGCACAAAGGTAGCCCTATGTACAGTGCATTGCAGAAGTCAAGCCTTGAAGTTACCAGTGCGTGCACTACTGGCTTTAGGTCTTCCAACTCTAAGAAGGGACGCAGCTGGTGTATCAGCCGAAGCTGATAATAGGCACTCCTGGCTGTCGCATCTATCTGGGCTGTCATTTGGAGCACGGATCCAGGAGCACCCCCAAGCTGTGAACACAGTCTTTCGGGGGGGGGGGTGTAACCCCATCCAGAATTGGTTGACACACCTCCAAACCCAGGTTGGGTCCTTTGACAGCAAGCATCTCCATCTTGTGCAGATTCAGCTTCAGTTTGTTTTTCCTCATCCAGTCCATTACCGTCTCCAAGCATTCATTCAGAGGAGACACACTATCCATAGCTGACGATGTTATCAAAGGCATAGAGAAATATAATTGGGTGTCATCAGCGTACTGATAGCACCCCACCCCATGCCTCCAAATGATCTCTCCCAGCGGTTTTATATAAATGTTAAACAGCATTGGGGAAAGGATGGCACCTTGTGGTACACCACATAGCAGCTCCTTCTTTGAAGAGCAGCTATCCCCAAGCATCACCATCTGGAACCTGCCTGAGAGATAGGACCATAACCACTGAAGCACATTGCCTCCGATTCCCAATCCCCTCAGGCGTTCCAGAAGGATACCATGGTCAATGGTATCGAAAGCCGCTAAGAGGTCCAGGAGCACCAACAGGGACACACTCCCCCTATCAATACTCAGGCGTAGATCATCCACTAAGGTGACCATAGCGGTCTCAACTCCGTATCCTGCCCTGAAGCCAGTTTGAAATGGGTCTAGAAAATCTGTATCATCCAAAACTGCCTGGAGTTGGAAGACAACCGTCCTCTCGATCACCTTGCCCAAAAATGGAAGGTTTGTGTTGAGGGAATGTTTCGGGTGTGATCATACCAATAGCTAAAATGATTATACATGATTGATTGATTGTAACCTAATTTTAATCCTCCATATTATATTGCTAAGGATTTCATTTCTCTATTTCATGATAGATAGAACTGTCTGTTGAAGCAAAACTAAGAGATGCGACAGTTGCTTAAAAAACAGAGAAGTTAGAAATTATATTTGTCTTCGGCCGAAACCGCAGCAGGCATCCTGTCTATAAGAAGTTTCACTTTATCATGTGCTACATCCAACTGTCTTGCTTTGTGTGTATTCCATCAATCAGCAATTTTATACTTGTGTAATCGACAGAAAATATATCTTGTCAGCCTTTTTGATTGTGTCTGAAAGTAACCTTTGATAAGGCCAGCCCTAATGTCCCCCCCCCCTAGAAATGCAAAGTGTGCATAATCTTGACATGTATAAAACCATGTGCCATGTTTCAGTATGTCAGTCAGAACCTCCTGCTCTGACTCCAACGGCCGTTGATCAATTAAAGCCTTCTTTGGACTGAATCCGTATGTGAGTATTCCTTGGTCTCCCTGCAAACCTGGTTCAGTTGCTTGCGTGAATCTAACTCCATTGAGTTGGTGGGTGGTCACCAATCTTGGGGAGGGAACCCCCCCTTCCTAGGGTTACCCCTAGACTACATACAGGCCAGCTATTGTATCAAAGCAGAGAAGGAATTAGAAAGATCTTTCTCATAAGAGATCTAACTCTTTAACAATTAAGTGACCCCTTTGTCATAAGAGGGAGTCACTAGACCACCCAGGAGAGCTCAAATTCCCCCCCAAAGTTTGATAATATAGTTATTAAAGTCCCGGGGGTCCAGGGAGGGCTTTTTAAGAAGCTGCCATACTACCGCTTCTTTTAAACATGTTGGAAAACTCCCCTCCCTGAGAGATGCATTAATAATATGTTGTAGATGTGATCTAACTGGCCAAGAAGGACAGGGATCAAGAGGGCAAGTCGTGTTCCTCACTCGCCCAAGCAGCTTGACCATGTCCTCGGTACTCACCAACTGAAACTGATCCAGTGTAATTCTACTCATGGAGTTACTGGACACTCCATTGTCAGCTTCTGCTATAATGACAGCTAAGTTGGCTCTTATCCGAGAGATTTTATCTGTGAAATGGTCATTAAAGGCATCACAGCGAACTGCTGAAGGTTCTAAAATCGGGTTCAGGGGGGAAGGTGCCTGAGTTAGAGCCCTCATCACCCTGAATAGTTTTGCTGGACGCGAGTTTGCAGACGCAGCGCGTGCAGAGAAGAAAGCTTTCTTTGCTGCACATATTGCCACTCCATAGGAACGAAGATGTTCTCTATGTCGTGTCTTGTCATCCTTCCCGTTTCAACTCCCTGAGATCTTCAGTATGCCAAGGTGCCTGAGGGTCGGAGGGGACATTTGGGGGTGATCATGTCAATAGCCCTAGTTAGATCTTACTCCCATCTGTTAATAGGGCTTTTACAGGATCGTCAACGATACCAGCCATAGCACTTTCTAAGGCTTTCCGGAATCCAAGAGGATCCGTCAGCCTTCGAGGGCGGACCATCTTAATCAGTCCGCCACCCCTGCAGGGGCGGGTGGTAGCCGTGATACTAACCCTGACCAGAAAATGGTCTGTCCATGACAACACAGAGGTATTTATCACCTCCACCCACATATCTGTCTGTTTGGAACTGAAAACATCATCGAGAGTGTGACCTGCTGAATGTAAGTATGGACTGGCCTGCATTAACTTTCCAAGGGAGAACTCAGTGACTGTGAGATATACTCAGTAGTAGAATGGTGAATTTTGAAGTGCCAATGCTCATCGTGATAATCCCCATTGCCATACCCCCACAGAAAGTCCAAAAATACAGCAGCTATGTTGATCCATCTCTCTCTCGCTCTGTGTTATATATTAGGGGTGTGTGCTCCACCCTGGAATTATCCGATAACTGTGAACATCTGTGGTGCATTTGATCTTCCAGAGTGGAGATTGGCCACTTCTAAACCAATGGAATCATTTCAGAGTGGAGACACGTCCAATTGGAGCTTCTAACATCTCCTAAATTATTTGACCGTTTTGTGTGTGTGGTGTGTCTAATTGAAGACCTCCAAATAAGGAACATGGGGTGATGATGATGATGATGATTAATTACATTTATATACCGCCCCATAGCTAAAGCTCTCTGGGCGGTTTACAAAAAATAAAAGACTGAACATTAAAAATTCAATATACAAAATTTAAAACCATAAAACATAAAAACAACTAATATTTAAAACATTTTAAACTTTTAAGCCTGGCCAGAAATTCAGTTAAAAACCTCAACTTAAGATGTTAAATCCATGGGGCCAAGCACCACCTTCTGGAGCCAACCCATCAAGTAGCAGCAGAACCACTGCAATGCAGTGCCTCCCACTCCTAACTCAGCCAGTCGTCCCAGAAGGATTCCATGGTCAATGGTATCGAAAGCCGCTGAGAGATCGAGGAGAATCAAGAGAATCACACTCCACCTGTCCTTCTCCTGACATAGGTCATCATACAGGGCGACCAAGGCTGTTTCTGTGCCAAAACCAGGCCTGAAACCCAATTGAAATGGATCCAAATGGGGGGAGGGGGTCGTTTTGATAATCCATATTGACATCTGTGGCTAACCAATTAGGAATTTCCATAGTGCTGTCCGTGACCATGTTCTGTTCTACTCCAATTGCAGTATTCAGGGGAGGGAATGCCAATCATTTTTCTCATGATCCTTGTTTCTGCGCACTCATTGCGGTTGTCAGTCTTGCAGCATTCATTTTGGTGCGTGCGTGCATGCGTGCGTGTGTGCGTGTGTGTGAGAGAGAGAGAACGAGCAAACTGACATAGCTTTAGTTGTAAAGTGAGATATCATTGAATTTATTTAGGAGAGAGAGAGAGAGTGAACTATGAGAACTTCGGTTGCATTGCAGAGATTTGTTGTTTTCCTCTGGTTCTCATTTCAAAATAGAAAAGACCTTCTTCCAGGACAGGGTTAAGGTCCTGAAGCTTTTTCCTCCTATGTGCCTGCCCATTCCTCCTTGCAGGGCTGGGTTGCACTATTTATTATTATTATTATTATTATTATTATTATTATTATTATTCACCTTAATGGTTTGATGTGCTGTAGCTCTCCTTCCTCTAAGTTGAGCCTTCCCAGCAGCACTTGGCTTCAAAGCTACAAGTGTCTTTTTGTACTTGTACGTTTGTGTGTTTTTGGGTTGTGCAGTGCACACAAGCAGTGCACCATGAATAAAGCACACTTTGATAACAGTCCATCATGAGGCATGGGAAACACTGCTGTTGCTGCTGGTTCTGGCCATGTGGGGAGAGGGAGCGCAGGGCAGGTTGTTTGCGTGTTTCTAATTCGACTCATAGAAGTCAGCCACAGTGTGAAAGTGCTGCTGGGCTGGCATGGTGAGTGAGTAAGCTTCTACTCCTGAGTCGGGCAGGCTGTTTATTTCAGTTAAACTATTACTCCTATTGGCTGGCTGGGCTTCCAGTGCAGGGGGGGCTTCTCCTCCTCCTCATCGTCATAGTCCTCCTTCTCCAAGCTGTATAGCCTCCTAGGGGGAAGCTGTTGTTGCCTTGACTCAACTCACTCCAATGGGCCCGACCGACAATGGGGGAGGGATGCTTCCTCCTCCTCGTTCTGCAAGCCTCCTGTTCTCTCTGAAGATGGGCAAGCTGTGTGCTGCTCTTGTGGCATTTATTTATATATATTTACTTGTTTATTATTGTGCTAAGCACTTTTATCCCACTGCTTCATTTCTCTCTCCCTTGCCATACAGACCAAGGCACAAGAGGTGCCTGAGAGGACATTTGAGTTCGGATTTAAAAAATTCCCTATAAATCACTGTATGCATAAATCTACTCCAAACCTGGCATGCCTAAAGCCCTTTAAAAGATGTCACAGTGCCAATTTTCATGTGTTTATCTTTAAAACTGAGGGAGCTGTGAGAATTTCTGTTAATTCCCATTGATGAGAATGTACTGGTTCCCCGGAAATGGGGTGGTTTTTCACCAAACTATCTGTCAGAGTAGAGAGAGGGACCCACTCCAGAAATTGGGGCAGAGAAATGACTCAATGGAGCTCTGTCCTGAATTTCAGGGCAGAGAAGACCCACTCCGCACACCCCTATTATATATGACTTTGGTAGGTCTTTTGTAAAGCTAGCGGTTCTTAATTATCCATTCAAGACCAAGTTACCTCAAAATAATTGCACTAACCATAGCAATGGCACTCATCCACATATTGTTATTAGGGAAATCCATTTCACTATCAGATACTGAGGGAACAGGGACACCCAAGTCGGGTGGCAGAGGACATCACCATCCTTGCTAATCACAAGTCCCCATGTTCTGACCCTGTGAGCTCTGGCTCCACTATACCACTGGGTACATTTCTAAAACTAATTAGAGGACTGTGTCTTCAGCCAGTTGAACTGTTGTGGTAAAACAAGTCAACAGAGTCCATTTATGTGTGCAGTCTCTCCTACATACAAATGTTTGGACTGAAGTTTCATCCTGAAGGATTTGTATGGCGATATAGGGACAGATCCCCAAGTTGAGATCTGGTAAAACAACAATCCATTTACTTTTCTAAAGGGTTCATCACAAAAAGCAATTAGGTTCCCTCAGTTCTTCAAAATGCTAGGGTTCAGTTAAAAAGCAACCTTCCTTTCTTATTTCACAAAGCAAGGCTATTTTCGTTTCAGAAATTAAGCTTCATTCTGGGATCACTTAGAACCAATGACGAAGTACCCTATACATGCAGTTGTGTCTTCTTTTTCCCACTGAAATCGCCTGAATTTCCCTGAAGTCAGGAGTGGGAGAGGAGGGGAGAGGCAGCTTAGCCTTTTCCACTTCCACTTCTTTGCATGTTCAAAATCATCCATTGCAACATGTTTAGAAATGGAAAGGTTTAAGAAGCTCCTCCCCACCATTCTTCCACTCCTGACTGCAGCCTCCTCATTTCCTTGTTCTTAGGAAAAACTAATGGGTGAAAGAAATGTGTAGCTTGGCCTTTACAGTTATTCAATATGCCTCTAGCTTAAGTCCTTACAGTATAAGGCTTCCATCTACGCAATATGCATTACTTTCACATTACTCATGTGTAAGACACTCACGTGGTGAAGCAGAAGTGGGCCATTGCATCCCTGGGCTAGCCCCAGACTCCAACATCCACGCACTGAGCATGGACATTGGCAAAGGCATCCCTACTTGTGAGCAGCCACTTGGGCAGAGGGCCCCATGTGATTGGCATTCCTATGCAACCAGTTGGCCCAGTTGTATGCAATCCCTGAGCACAAGTAACTAGGGGTTTCCTTTGCAGATGTCCACACTCAACACATGGACTTCAGAGGGCAAGGCTAGGCTAGAGATGTAATGTCGGGGATGGGGCCAATAGTTTAGGCATTTTGATATATTTCGTGTTATATAAAAATCAACAATAATAATAATAATGGGACCCCACTCATGCTTTAGCATATGAGTGGCCATCACAAGAGTAATGTGTGAATAGGGTTGTATAAAGAACTGATTCTATGATTTCCATTCAGAAAACAGAAATACAACTAGATAACTCAGACGTTACACAATGAGCCCTCTGAAAAGTCTCTCATGTTGTGCAACTCCTTGAGGAATTAAAATGGACTGAGGGCAGATCTACACCAAGCAGGATATAGCACTATGAAAGCGGCATAAAGTGGTATATAAAAGGCAGGAGCCACACCAAGCAGGATACAGTGGTATATGGTATGTGTCAATGGGCCCCAACACTTGTCAGTGCACTTCAATACTGCTATAAAGCAGTAGTGTGGCTACTGCTTTATAGTGCTTTCATAGTGCTATATCTTGCTTGGTGTAGATTGGGCCTGACTGTGCAGATTGTGGTATTTCCAGGGGAGATCAGGGATCAGAGGTCAGGTACATGGTAAATGGGCTTTAAACAGTGCAGCCTCAGAATAGGACACCTGGACTATGGAAATATTAGTATTAGCCTCAACTAAGTGTTGTAATATCTGAACTGGGCCTAAGTCCCATGTGGTGCTCTGAGAATAAACAGTACAAAGGAGACTTCATTCAGAGATAATCTATATTATATCCTTTGTCAAAGAAACAGTAGGAATTCCTATGAAACTAGAACTTACTTTTAAAGGTAATGAATAAACATAATTCACCTTGAATTAGTAATTAGCTAATTGAATCTGGTCATGAATCTGGTAGCATTGTTTCACATAGAAGGTTCAATCAACTAATGGTATGACTTCCTAAGCCTCATTTTCTATTATTCCAAGGTTAGTCTTTGAGATTTGGTTAACAAATTTGGTAAACAAATTTTTTTTAAGGGATGTGAGATGTCTTTCATCTTCAGTAGAAAATAAATGTTTTAGGTCTGCAAGGAAGACACAGCCATTCTAATAACTGAATACTTCTGTTTGAATAACAGGGGCTGCATCCAGGATCAGATCTTTTTCTTTTCTCTATAGCTGTCTTCCACAAAGTCTCTTCCAGGCATATAGGCAGCCTCCAATGTGAAATGAGCCTTCCAAGGAAATGGGCGATCATGGTGATCTTTTCATGTTTGGGAAGTGGTGAAGAATCAGCAAACTAGGGGGCTGTCTATACGTGGGGAAAGCCCCATGGTGGCTGTGGATCTGTGCCATGTTGGTTCAACGATGCAGGTGCAGCTTCACAGCCACAACGGGACTTCCTGCTATGCTACGTTTTGAAAAAGTTGGAGATTTGCCCCAATTTTTTCAAAGGGAGCAATGTCAACATGGTGCTTCCACCATGTAATATCACTCCATGGCCAATTCGGGATCACGCCAGGTGTGGTGCCTGGTGGAAGTTGACCAGTGATCGGTCGTCTTCCACCAGAAAGAGGGCAGGGGCAGCTCTGGGACCTGGATGGCTGTTCAGAAACCCTACGTTCCCTCCTCGGTGTCAGAATTACCCAACGCCATCCCAGGAGAAGAAAAACATAGGTTAAAGAGGGAGGCAGCATCAACCAGGTGCCGTGAAGACAGCCCCTAGGTCTCTGCATGATAAGGCATTCACATATAATGCCTTTGCTTTATGCTAGATACTACATGGGATAAGAGAAGAATTTGAATTGCTTTTCTCTCATACTATTTTAGCCAACATAGTGTCATTTTGAAGACAATGGGTTAGCCATGCTTAGAGCAGACTTATTGGGCAGATATATTCCAAGGGGTGCTTACAGCCTTGTTGATTCCTTTCCCCCACCAATTCCATTCTGCAAGCGGTGAGTCCTACCAATTCTGTTGCATAGGTGCGACTCTTTTCTTACACAAGGGAGATTTAGCGCTTCCCAGGGGAGCCCTGAAATGAGCAGAAACATTCATTTCTGGAAGGAGGCAGGTGGGCGGAGCTCCCATTTGTGTGCATCACTGATCTGCCTCCTCCAAGATATGAGCATTTCCCCTCATTTTGGGTTGCCCTGAAAGTGCTCAATCACCATTTCATAAGTGATGGGGGTGCTTCCGCAATGGAATTGGTGGGGAGTAAGAGAATCAGCAGAGGTATTAAGTGCCCTGTTGGATTCTGCCCACTGAAATGTTGGTCATGACTAAATTAACTCTCATTGATTTCAATAGGTTTCCTCTAAGAATGGATCTAACCCAATGCCAATTTGATACCTCTGGAGGTTTCCAGAAGGTAGGCACCATAAAAGAACACTCAGTGATTATCATTGTCTCGATAAGACTTGGGCCATATCCACACCTTATGTCAAATCGTTATGATCTCATCATGGTGATGCTATATCCATCTTGTGCATTTATACTTCATAGGTCACACAATGATATTCGCTGTAGAATTTGGGTTATGTGGAATAAAAAGCAGAAAATAAGAGCTCTATCTTCTTATTTGGTATACGGTTTTGCAGCAAGGGACTCATATGACGTCGTCCCTGTCCTGCACCCACCTCATCTGTTTTCCTCCATTTTGCATAGTATTTTGGGGCAGGGAAAGTCTGAATTATTTTCCCCAAGAGGATTTAATGCACCTTTAAGCTTCCATGTATTGATGTCCTCTAGGTTTTTCCTTTGTTGGGGGGGGGGTGCTTATGAAACGGAGGTAAAAAACACGGAGACAAACCAGGGGGGAAAATAGGTGTGGTGGAGCCCTAACACTATGAAAGTAGTATGTGGAATGTGCCCCAACAGTTAGCAGTGCATTTCAATACCCCTATAAAGCAGTAATGTAGATCTAGCCTTGATCATTTTATACAATTATCATAATTTTGATAAGACATGTTATATGAACTTGTTTGTATATGAGACTAGGATTTCTTCCCACTCCCTCTCAATCTTCACACAGTTGTGTTAATGAAAACACATCCCTGTGAAGAAAACTTAGTATGATCTGCAGCCCTTTTGAAGCCATTGAAATAGCTGTGATTGTCGCTTTTTGTATCAATTACCCCCACCAAGTGGGTGTTTACTAACGCCCCCCCCCCAAAAAAAAAATACCTGGCCTCTTGTTTATATGAACTGGTCCTCTGTTTAGAAGAAATGACATGCTCCATAAAAACAAGGCAAAGTTTATGCTACCCTCACAATGCACTAATCCAGGTGGTGCCAAGGAGAGATGCCAAAGTAGCAAGAAACTGCAAAAGGGATTTTCTCTAATACATATAAAATGTGCCATCAAGCCCTAGAGAGATTATTACCAGGCCTGGAGCTTAGTCCCCTGGCTTTTCCATGTTACTTGAGAGATTGACCTCATTTAGTTCCCTCATTGTTTGAAAAGGCCTGGGCACTGAAAGGTAGTTCACATACTGGGAAAGAAAGAGAGCTGGATGTTCTCAAGAAGAGGAGTCTGTAATATAACACTCAGTATAGATTCACCCACTCAGGATGTTTCAAGTGGAGAATACAAACACTATGTAATAAATCAATCATTTAAAACACACAACAGATATTTTCATCCGGTTCTTCTCTGGGCATTGCTCCCCATGATGGCGCAATTAGTGGCTACCAGAAAAAGAGCTTTCTGTGGAACGCCCTTCCCAGGGAAATCCATCTGGCATCCTCACTGAATACATTTAGACAACAGGCCAAGACCTTCCTCTTCCAGCAGGCATTTAATCTTTAATTTCCTAATTATTAACTTGATTGATGACTTTTTGATCTTTTCCCTTACTTTAATGTTTTGATTGTTTTATTACATTTGTTGTTGTTTTATTGTTGTTTCAGGCTTTTACGATTGTAAACCACCCTAAGGGAATTTGTCAGTTGGAATGATTTACATTATTATACATTCCAATTATTATACATTTTAAATAAAATAATAATAATTCAGTAAAAGACAGCATGACTTGACAAAGCTCGTCATGTCCATCTAGAAAAACTGTCATGAGTGAGAAAAGAGAGAATAATAATAATAATAATAATAATAATAATATCAGCAGCAGCTATTAAGGATCAAGTGTCCTTTATCACCTACATGTCACCTAGAAGGGATGATCATGAAAGCTTTAATGCTGTCATGCTGGTTATATGAATCCAGGCTTCACCATCTCACAAACAGAAGCAGGGCCAGCCCTGCCATTAGGCAGAGTGAGGCAATCACCTCAGTTGGCTGATTTTGGCTGCCATACAAGGGCAGTAAATTGTTGGTTATTTATTTTATTATAGTTGCATTTTTAGTGGCAGGGGCTTGTGGGACTTTCTGCCTCAAGACTTGAAATGATTTAAACATCATTAGGTACTATGCATTTTGACTTGGGGTGGGGGGAACATTTGCAAAATGTCTTGGGCCTGCGCTGACCAGAAACATACATTCAGAGAGGACACACATTTGCTTTTCACAAGCAATAACTACACATCAACAAAGGATGTTTCTGGGCTCCACCTGACCCTCACAACAGCCACACAGCAATTCTGCATACTCGCAGCCAGAATTTGCTGCCAAGACATGCTGCCAGAATTTGAAAAAGCCGGACTTTGCCTGAATAATTTGATTCCAGTAATTAAGAATCATACTCTGGTGGGCATATCAAAACATGGCATACTTCCAGTAAATCTACTGCACTTTTATCCAGGACCAAAATGTTTGTCATGCACTAACAAGCTTTAAGCATTCTTATGATATCTGCACATTCACATCATCTCCCATATCACTTTACATACTAAGGCCAAATATACATGTGAAAGCATATCGCAGCGGTTATTCTGTTTAAGTCACATAAATCAGTGTCAGGAAAAATATCTCTGTGCAATAGAGACTAAGTGTCCGTACAGTCTGACGACTACAAAACCCAGGATGCAGTCTAACTGCAACCGAAGACACATGTGCATTAGTATTACATTCAACAACTGACAAAACAGTAAACAATGAGAGAAACATGTGGAACTGAGCCAATCCCATTTTGTCCAAAGGATGTCTGTGTATAGAAATGTTGCTGTAATTTGTATATCAAGTTCTGTATGTTATCATGTCCATTTTACATCACATACAATTCTTGGCGTAATGGACTGGATGAAGGTGAACAAACTGAAACTCAACCCAGAGGTCGATCATTGATTGGGTCTTCATCCACTTGGATCGGTTTTGCAGAATGGAGGTGCATATTGATCAATCATTATTGTTAGAGGATCAAGTGACCTCTGTGACTCAAAGTTCATTTTATCAGCTTTGGCTGTGTCTTTATCTGGATGGAGATTGCTTGGCCACAGTTATCACCATGCTCTGATAATCTCCCATTTGAACTGTTGCAATGTGTTGTAAGTGGCACAGTTGGTCAAAAAGAGAGCCACTGGATTACTAATTGGCCAGTTTGATCACATTACGTCTATGCTTTTTCATCTTGGTTTCTGGGCCCAATTTAAAGTGCCCCCTTTAAGCTTTAAAGCCCTAAAAGGCTTATGACCAGGTTATCTGAAAGGCTGCCTTCTTTCATATGTCCCTACCTGAACTGTAAGATCTTCCCCAGAGGTCCAGATTTGCATGTAAATCTGAATGCTTGCATGCATTTTTGTATACTATTTTGCCTAATGTGCCCTGTTTCCCCCCAAGCAATTCCCCTAGGATAATGCATTGTCAATACTCATTTCATAAATAAGGACATTTTGTGTTTATTCATTTTTGAGAACTCCATTGAAAATTTTGGAAAGCACACATTTCAAAGGATAACTCAGTTTGGGTTCATGTATTAGTTCAAAAGTGTGAAATTAGGTTCAAATCCTTTTCTCCCCCATCTCTCCCTCCCCACTCCCATATGTCTTTCCCCCCCCCCCCCAATGCTGACAACTCCATTAAGAAGAACAATTTTTCAGGTTCTTTCATTTCCTTCCTGCTTGCAAAATCATGCCTATTATCAACTCTGCTTCTCAGTAAACATACCAACGTGTGGCCTCAACATGGGAACCATTTGTTGCTCTGAATGTGCTGTCAATTATTGCTTAAATATTCGAGACCAGCTCCATATCCCAACAATCAGCAGAGTGATTTTTTTTTGTTTACTTTGCTATTACCTGGCATGTGATCTGAAGGCTTTAAAAACCTGCTGTTGAAAAACTGTTCAAGCTTGTCCAGAGTCACCCCTCCCTCGCCCCACACTTCCTCCCATCCTATTTAGTTGCGTTGGATTATGCACATGTTTCATTTTAGGTCAGAGAGTGCTCTAACACTCTCTGTAAACACTCCTCTGTAAACAGAAGGTTTCTTCTGATGTTTTGGAGACATGTAGGAAAAATGGAACATTTCGGCAGGGCAAACATCAGAGCTGAACGAGATGAGCATTGTTTCACCATAATGCTCTCTTCTGTCAGTGACTGAGCACCAAACTACATAAGACTTGGGAGATCCATGATCAAATCTCCAGACATTTCTACTTTCTCTTTCTTAAAATCAGTAGTGGGGGGCAGGTAAATTGAATTGGGGCTGCAGTGCTAGGCATTAAAAAAAAGTCCTTACCTATAAGTTTTCCCCAGTTTTCCCATCTGTGTTGTCTTCTCCCCACCCCCCACCCCCAGGGGAAGCAGCTTGGGGAGAGGATGGGCTTTAGATCAGGAAAATAACACAGGAGAAGAGGTTAACCTTCCTACCCCTCACCCAGCACCACCAGTCTAATTTCTCTGTAAATGTGGCAGATGGACACCCTGTTTCATATCAGTGCAATCCCATCATGGTGATGCTATATCCCTCTTGAGCATTTATACCTCCTGGGACACACACAATGATATCTGTTGTGATCTTTTGTATAATACAGAATAAAAAGCAGGAAATAACACTAGAGAAGCGGTATATGGAATAAGTAATGTGCCCCAGCAGTTATCAGTGCACTTCAGTACCAATAAAAAGCTCTAGTATACATCTAGGCTGTGACTCATGTGGTCTGCCCTGGTCAGTTAAAATGTAAATCTAGGTCCAGTTTTAGGTGCATGCAACTGGGCTAACAGAAGCAGAATTTTCTGCTGCCTTCTCCCCATGGTAGCTCCTCTAGCTCCGTGGAAATGCCACACAGAGGCTTGGGGGACCCTGCTGAATGTGGTGAGTTTTGGCGAGCAGGAAAGGGATGATCTCCAAAAATCAGTTGGGTGAAGCCCTTCCATCTATGAAAGGTATATCCTGAATCCAACCCCTTGTAAATGGGCTTCTTCAGCACACAGTGGCTGAATTCGGACAACACGATAGTCAATGGTGGGGTAATAATCTACTTTACAGTTGTTCATCTAGGGGGTGTTCCCCACACAACATGGTAATAAATAATCAACTGTGGTGTGGATTAGGATCAGCGCTGAGTTGACTATGGCAGCATTCGGACGATACGATAGTCAATACAACTGACGATTGTTCCCCCCCTCCCGGTTGCTTATTGTGTCATCAGAATTCAGCCAGTGTGTCTCAATTCCCCATTGCTGTACATGCCATGATGACTTTCACCTATCTAAAGATTTCTAATTTAGGGCCAGCGCTCCTGAATTGACATGTTAGAATAGAATCCTTCCAGACAGATATCAAGTTAGACACTGATCTGGTTCACACATCACAACAGCTCACCGTAGGCTGTTGTGTTGTACCTTTTTGCATGGCCCCTGTAGGTGTTCCTGCTTGCTGTGTCATGTAAACCTGGTGTTGTGGGTCACCCTCACTGCTGCTTGCATATTCAAAATGTCAGCTGGGATGCTCCTCTAAGTCCCATGGGTAAATTAACCCATGGTGATTTATCATTATGTGTGAACAGCCCCACCATGGATTGAATCATGGGACCTAAGTTTGTGATGACCTAAGGGGTCTACTCTAAATATGACTAAATCTGGATCCAACCCCATGATCTGATCTGAGCTTCCATTACACAATCCCACTTTGTTCTCAGATTCTGGGGATTGGAAAATTAAGATTTATGCTTGTTCTATTATCTTTGCCATGGATTGTCTCAGCTGCTTTTGATTTTATGACATTCACTTTCAGAAACTGCAACAGCCAAATGGCTAATTCCCACAAGCCTGCTATTATTAAAAAGGATTGTTGTGTTTTCCCTATTTCTGTTCTTCATTTTTCTATGTGGTTTTCCCTTTTAACATGGTTAAACTTTATAAGTGGTTAACAATTGTTTGTTCCTACAACGGAAGTAATTTTGCCAATGTGTCTTTGGTAGATTTTGCATGCATTAATCATAATTAAGGATCATTAATGGACCAATTGGAAAATGTCAATATGGTCTACCACGCAACAGAGAAAAATGTGAAAATAAATTGGATTAAGAAGAACCATTTTCAAGACCAATATTAGCTGAGTGGAGCTTTGAAAGGGGAAATCTCTGCCTATGTGTTCAAGTCACAGCAATATGTATACAAGGGTTTGGATCCAGAATAATTCTTCCACTAGTGGAAGGAAAACAGTTGCCGAATGAGACGCCATTTTCTCTCTTCCTCCATGAAGCTGCAGGCGGGGGGAGGGGATGCTGTATTCCCATTCCACAAGTAATAAACTTCTGTGGATGCAAGACAACAAAAATGACCCCAAATCCTTATGGACTTGAGTTTCTTACAGATACGAGGTTCCACGTGAATGTAGAATTGTCTCCAACATAAAACACAATCAGGGTGTGTATACTGTGCTCAGGTATGCATACAACTATGCACACTGGAACTGCCAAGATACATTCTCAGCAGTATAGATTTAAATAAAATTTACGAAATTTCTTAAGATAAATGTTTAAATCACATTGAAGCAAGAGAACAAACCACAGGTTGCTGGGGCAAGTTGCTGGGGCAAGTTGCTGGGGCTTTTAAGCACAGACCAGATAAACCTCCATCACAATTAGAATTAGACAAACCTCACACAGGGAGTAGGGACTGAGTAGGATGAGTTCCTTCCAGCACTGTGAACATGTAATTTTTAAGGAGGTGTGGGCAGCTCAACATTTAATGGAATCCTTTTTATTATTGGCATTAACTTTTATGGGTGTGCTACAAATTAATGAGAAGTTCTATATATCTTATATATATAGTTGTTCCTGTGAAGAAACGTATCACACTTACTTCTTGGAATAAATGTTTTCATCTTCAACTAGAGAGAATAAAACAGCATTTCCAGTCCTGGTGCCCTCCAGATGTGCTGGATTACAACTCCCATGATTCTCAGCCAACATGGGAAATGCAGTCCAACACACCGTGTTGGGGAAGACAGGAATATAAGTACTGATCGGGGATGTTTCTCCTAATATTTTGAAATTTACACACACACACAAAACCCCCCAAAACACTGAAATCTCTATGGATTTCCTTGGACAGAAGTCACAACAAGCCTTATCATACAGCTCGAATGTTATGTAGAAAAAGGACTGTAGACTCACTAACTATTGTTGTTATATGCCATGTCAATATTTTTACAGAAAACTTCAGCTCACTCATCTTCTGGTATTTCAGCTGGTAATCTTTTTTTGTTCCCAATTAAGTCCTTCCATTTTTATTCTCATTAAAAGCATTCTATATAAGCAAGCAAGCAAGCAAGCAAGCAAGTTTAGGGAGGAAATCATATTTATTCGCAAAATAGTTTGAAGCTGACATATAGAGGTTTAGTTTCTATTTTATATTATTGTTTCATCTCTATGTTATATATTTTTCTTTTTTTATTGTGAATATCAACAAAACAGAACAGAAAATTCATCATGAAAAAGAAAAGAAAACTATATAACATAGAGACAAAACAATAATATAAAATAGAAACTAAAACTCTAAATGTCTCTATGTTATATTATTATGTTATATTATATTATTAGCCATACTTAATTAAGCCCCATAAATTTCAATGGGTCTCCTCTAAGTATGCCTAAGACTGGACCAACCCCCTTGGTGTCTTTTTGTTGTTGTTTTTTTTAAAAAATTAACCACTTTTGAAATGTATATGAAAGAATAATTATACAAGTATACTTTAAAATAAATTAAAATTTAAAATAATGTCCCATAGAATTTTACCAAACCACTGTTCACTACATAAACCACATTCTTCCAAATTGTTTAAAAACAATGGGATTATACAGACCCTCAGAATGTTGGAGAACCACGTAATATTAACCAGTTATAACTGCAAAAGCTGAAGAAACTGGGAATAAACCTGATTACTGGGAGATAGCATGACCTGGCAGAAGCTCAAATGGGACAACCAGATATCCTGTGAAATATACAGCTAAACAGAACAATGCCATCATATATACCAAATCTAGACTAATCATTACTGTAATAGACTATTCATAGACTCCATAGGCAGTATCCAACGCTGCACATGTACCAGCAGAACCCGCCACCCAGCACTTCCTAAAGAAATTGGAAACTAGCCTACATGCTTGTTTCCAGAATGGAGCAGGTCACTGACCTGTTCTGTTCTGGAAACCAGTGTGTTGGCTTGTTTCTGAGGCTGTGCAACATAATCAGGTACATCGCTGGACTACAGAGGACCAAGCTTGTATATACTTTCCCACTGGCACTATGGACAGATCTACACCAAGCAGGATATAACACTTTGAAAGCGGTCTGAAAATGGTATATAGAATGTGTCATGGGCCCTGACAGTTGGCAATTCTGTTATCAACTGTTATAAAGCAATAGATCTTGCCCATGTTATAATGGATAACATAAACACAATAGCCAGTCTTAGCACCTGCTCTTATCACTGGGGTAGCGGTATTTCTCAAGTCTCCCTCATGGCTCATCTGCAGCACACAAGAATAGCTTGTTCTGATGGGTAGAAGAAAAGAACCTGAGTTTCCTTCTTATGCGTCACATGGCATTGTCTTGGCCATTTTGGTCCATGAAAACTATGGCAGCCCATACAAAGTTACACCAATAATAATAAGGGATAGAGCAGTCTTCCCTAACTAGGGGCTCATCTATACCCATAAGCCTTCCAGGAGGGAGGAGGGAGGTTCTTGGGCTTTCCAGCTTCCACGATCCTCCCCCAGCAGGACCCTGAGAATGATATGAGATGTGGTGCAAGGGGTTGCAGTTGGAGGAGGTCTTGGTAGAAATCCCCCCACCTTACATGAATGGAGCCACAACTTAGGATTCAAGCCAATGTTTTTCCTATGTTGTGATGATGTCCATATAAGAATAAAGGACTGTATGAAAGCATGTGTAATGCAATGCAAGAGCTTTTTT
Source organism: Anniella stebbinsi (assembly GCA_029215795.1). Classification (NCBI taxonomy): domain Eukaryota; kingdom Metazoa; phylum Chordata; class Lepidosauria; order Squamata; family Anniellidae; genus Anniella; species Anniella stebbinsi. The sequence continues at coordinate 79,901,774 of JARDYH010000002.1, read as the reverse complement.
TTGCCATGAACACACAGATGACTTTAACTCAAAATTGGCTTCTCAAGTCAGCCAGCAAAAAGGTCAGAAACAATGCTGATAAGCATTGAAGAAAGTTGCTACTAAATTCTGAGAAGTTATCAAGATCAAATAGCTACCTTAGATGGGTGAGAGACAGAAGTCTCTGCCTATGGAGCTGGAGGACCAGAGTTCTAGTCCCATGGGTATCTAGTCCCATGATAGGCTTATTTTGTACCAATAACCACAGTGTGGGAGCTGCTTTCATCATACACTTCCTTTCTTCTACTGCTGGCATAGAAGCATTATAGAGGCCTGATATTTAAAAACATTTTTTTCTTCTCCAAGCTATTCTATTTACAACACAATATTAAAATTCTCAGTGTGGCATTTTAAGAAAATGATTTCCAAAAAGGCCTCTATGGTAGGGTGACCAGATAAAATCCAGGTAAAGGCTCATGTAACTTTAACAGTTGTAGAGAAAAGGAAATTTCAGCCAGTCATTTGTATGCAATTAGCTCTTGGTGAAATTCCCTCTTCATCACAACAGGTAAAGTTGCAGGGGCCCTGCCTTCTTTTGTATATGGTCACTCTAGTATATTGCCTGCACCTTTAACTGTTGTGATGAAGAGAGAATATTACCAGGAACTAATTGCATACAAATAACACTGGCTGAAATTCCCTTTTCTCTACAACTGTTAAAGTTACATGAGCCCTGACCTGTATTTTATCTGGTCACGCTACTCTACGGTAAGCTAGCAGGACTGTCCTTGCCTCCCCAAAACAAAACAAGAACTAGACATGCTCCAGACAGAGTTAAAGAACGTTCAAAACAAAACAACACCCATCCACCCCCCACAAGTTTCTACCAACTGCCTAAGGTTAAGGGCATTTTGAAAATAAATCTTCTGAGAAGAGCTGACTCCTGGTTTAAACACTGCAATACCTCAAAGCAGGGAATGTCTGCTCAGACTGCACCCTTAGCGGCATATTCCTATCCCTACTCATTTCAGTCCTGTTATATGTGCTTACTTGAAACATATCCAGAGAGCAGATTCACAGGCCCATGGGGTTACTGCAAGTTGTGGTGGTGAACGAGCTTTTCAACGGACTTTTGATCCCCATCCTGTCCAGCCAAACCTGCAGAAAGCCCAGAGGAAGGAAAACAAAATATGTCAAATTTGTTCCAGCAACACATGGAGTAATTTTTAAGCAATTTGTCATCTCTCTCTCTTCTCTTCTCTTCTCTTCTCTTCTCTTCTCTCTCTCTGTGTGTGTCTTTGTCACTGCAAAATAAGCAACTGCAACACCAACACGCACCCTGGCATGAAGCATTCGTGCCATAAATCCCTGAGTGAAATGTTATTAAAAATTCCCAGCTCTATAAATGCTGCTATTAATCACTCTCAAATTAACCTTATGCAAGTTAAATTATTATGAGTTCCTGGACAAATTAAATTGCGATTAGTTCCAGACTCTTTCTCCTTGATACTATATTTAGAGGAGGGGATAAAGAAAGGCCTACTGGTTACAATTTACACAAGAGCTGTAAAGTCTCTCTTTAAAAAGAAAGAAAGAAAGAAAGAAAGAAAGAAAGAAAGAAAAGTGTAAAGTATCTAACAAGCTCAAACCAATGCCACCTTGGTTAGAAGAGAAAGACAGTTTACAGGAGAGTATCACCATAATTGTATCCATATATCATAATGACATTGTTTTAAAATAAGGTTGCAACTTTTCAAGGGGCTTCTTTAGCTGCCTCTTCACCAGCAGTTTAGCTCCACATCATGAAAAACTTCACTTGCTACTTTTGACCAATCAAGTCTGTATTAAAAGCATGGGAGGACGTCAACGCATTCTCTCCCCAACCCCCAACCCCTTCCAGAAGCAACTCAGACAGTGTTCCATCTGCAGATAGCTAAGAAACACAAGGTAAGTGAGGTCATAGAATTTTTACCCATATTCCACTAGAGAGCAGTATTCTTTTGTACAAAGCAGGTAGGTTATGCTCTGCAGAGAAACCTATGAGGGATGCCTCTTGCAAAAGCAGGAGGTCTTCTGAAGTGATTTAAAATTACTACTCTTAAAACATGGTAGAGTCAGCATGCTCCAGGGAACATACAGAGCCAATATTCTGATACTGAACTAGTCTGTACAGGAGCCCATCTTCCACCTTTCCCTTATTTTTTTCTCCTCTCCTCACATAAAAAAATACCATCATCTTTTCAAATAAGTAGGACTTTAGAAATTGGATCTCTTCTTGTCCAGGAAGGAAAGAAGATGGATTGTCTTGTAAGTCACAGAGAAGGGGAAGCTTCTAATTGCTCTAATAAAATATCATAAGTCCTAACGAGTTGAAAGTGAGGATACAGTTCGGCATTCTTTTTAAAAGTTCAATTTCATGGTGGTCTTTTGGGAGGGCTGATATAATAAAAAAAGGGGAGGGGGGAGAATGGTAACACTGTTTCAAAGGAACCCTGTTCCACAACAAGTGATTTCTTAATATCTGTTTTACAGCTTGGCTGATATTTAACAAACAGACCAAAATCCTGGTTACAAATGCTTTTGTTCTATCCTGTTCTGCTTTTATGTGTTGCACACCTGTAAACAGAACACAAAGGGAGGCAGTAAAAGAATGCTTGTGTGCTGCAGTTAGCTAACGGGAAAGGTTGTTGTTGGCCCCCTGCAAGCGTTCGTTGTTGTTTCTATCTCACTTACCCATGGAGGAGCATGCCGACCTGGCCTGCATTACCAAGACCTTGTTGGATGAAGGGGAAGGAGTGAGTGTATCCTAAATGTGTCCACCAGCATGATGCAACACCAAGCTGGTGGAGAGGAAGGTAGCCTTGGTCTACAGGGATTCCATTTTCCTGGTCAGGTACCTGTGTATCAGACAGATAGCTTTGATTGTCTGGATCTGCTGTTGAGATTCTGTCGGTGTATTGTCCACTCTGCTTGCTAACATGATATCCTGAGCTGACAGAGGTGGTCTTGAATGTGGTATTGAGGCCCCCAAGGCTGGTTGTCTCAGTGTGGACATTAAAGTTTCCCAAGATCACGTTGTTGGGATCAGCTCAGGACATGATGGCTGGCATATCAACCATGGCCCTGGCCCTCTTAATATCTGGCCCAGCACATGTGGCAAGATAGTTTTAGGATTGGGAGTCCTGTATGAAACTTGGGAAGAATTTTCTGTGGGTGAAGAAGCCTAAAGAAAACTCTGTTGGCATGGATAGATCACTGGTCACACTGACTATAACTATTGCAGGGGAGGAAAACTGAATTGGATGGACTGTCCCCAGAGGCTGAAGAATCTAGATGCTTTGGGGATTTCCCTGCAGGTTTAGCTGGCAGTTCTGCCAATGCCCTGATCTCTACTTGGAGTGAGGGGATGACCCACACTGTCAATAGACTACTCCCAAATGTCCTCAACAGTTACAGAGCTGTGTTGGCTCCCTTGTAATCCGAGAAGCAGAGGGCGATGAAACTACAGCACTGACAGCTGGAGGGCAAATGCCGAAAGAGTAATAACAAGTATGGTTGAACATAATATGTTATGGCAGTGAAGGCGGCAAAGAGATGTTATTTCTCTGCCATAATTGCATCTGCTCAGTGTCATCCAGTGGAGCTGTTTTGAGGGGTGAAGGGCCTCCTTCATGTCGGCTCTGGGATACAACAACTTGAAACCTCAAAGGTGACCATTTTCAGGACAATTTGTGGATAAAGTTGTTCATATATAGGGAAGGGAGAACCAAGGATGGTCAACCTCACCAAGATTCTCCAAATTCCATTCTGAAGCTCAGTTTGCCTCACTCCCGCTTTTGTTTGCAGTCTGTTTTTCTTTTCATTCGAATGAGGAATGTGCACTTTTCAAATAGGAAAAGTGCACACTTTCCCCCCATTGACTCAAGCATGAAAATGTGTATTTTAATGCACATTTTTGGGACATGATTTGCATGTTCAGGAATATCCAATTGAGATGGAAACAGCCTTAATCACACTGGTGGATAACTGTCAGGTATAGGTCTCAGCAAGGCTGTTAGGCCTTGCAAATTGTAGTTAGATTTCATTAGAACTAGTTTGGAATGTCAAAATCTGTGCAAGTTTATCTCTGTCAGAGTTCTCAGAGAAAGAGCAGAAGGGAGTAGCTTCATCCCTCCTCCCTCGACCTTGAGGCTGTAAGACCTCTGGGAAACTGATAGAGTGTTTAAAAAGGTGGGAGCCCTTGTTGAACAAGTCTCTCAGTTTGTAGAGTCACTGTGGTGGGTTGAGCAGTGTTACCCTGTTTGGACAGGGGCATGACTTACGAGCCAGAGCCCAATTCTGTCAAGTGGTTTTGAACAGGCCCACACCTCCCTTTATAAGCTGGAGCAAAGGTGAGGAGCCTTTGCGAGAATCATCTTTCAACTCATGGCCTGAAATCCCCCCCCCCCAGGTTTGGATCCATCACCGTTTGGGACATTGAAAGCACTCTGCACATGGACTCTCTTCTATTTGGACTTTGGATTACTAAGGACTGTGCCATGAAAAGTGCTGTGAGGCTTTTCATAGAGTTGAACTCTCGTTTGTTGTGGATTGTGTGTGTTTGTTCATCAACTGCTCAATGTAAAGGTAGACTGGGGTTGATTTTCATTGTTGGACTTTTTCTCTGCAGACTCATGTGGCGGGGAGTTCCCAATGCTAAAGCAGAAGCACGGGAGCTCTTGTGCCTGAGATTTTTACTCACCCCATGATCTTGTTTAGGCTTTGGCCATGTTCCCTGAGTTACCAACATGTGGCAGTGTTTGGACCAGCTCCCTTGGGATGGCTTGTTAAGCCTTTCCAGAATTTCCCATTGTGATTGCCTGATGGAACAAATCAGGATATTTCACCTCCCTTAGTTGGGTTTGGAACCCATTTTTGGAAAAGTTGAGATGCAACTGGGAAACCATGTTGTTATTGTTGTGAGTAGCATTTTGACTGTACGTTATCTGGCAACCTAAAGCATCGGATCATCGATCAGCTTTAAGTATTTCTACAGTGTGAAACCATTAAGCTTTTCACTGTGAGATTTCCCTAAATAAAAGAAGTCTCATTGATGTGGATGTCCCATGTCACTTTGCCAGAATGTGCAAATGCCAGAGGAAATGGGAAACATGATGACCATATTGGTTTCCGTAGACCTCTCAGCAGCTTTCAATACCAGCTGGTTGATCTATATAAGAATATGGTAGTGTAAGCCTTATTATTAAAGATCTATCATACCGAATTTGCTCATTTTTTTTAAAAAAATGAAGATTAAGCAGTGTAGACATGCAGAAAATTTTGAAACTGAAGCTTGAGCTTTAATAACAAAACATGGTGTTTGTTGCCTCCACACCAGTCTCCTATTCCTCTGGCAATGGAAATCTTACAATTCCCTTCATATTTCCACTATCAGGGCTGCTGCCCGTAGTCAATATGGTAGTCCTGGTGAAGTCCACCTGGGCTTCCCTCCTGTTGCTGAGGCCAGCCTGGGGCAGTGCATTTGTTGGCTGGAGAGGGATGCACCCACTGAGGAGAAATCCCATTGGTGTACTGCCCTCACTCATGCAGGTGCAGTTCAGGCCCATCCCAGGGCTACCCCAAGCCCTGAGCCTGGCCCAGCTCAGAGAGGAAGACCCCAAAGAAAGTGGCCAGCACAGATGAACTGCAGCTGGAGGAGAAGCTGGAGCTCCATTTTACCTGTTGGCCTGGTGACAATAGGCCGAGGTAAAACCATCTTATTAAGCGAGTACAAGGCATTCTGGGAGTTGTAGTTTTCAGTCAGTGAAGATGTAAGGGAGGCTTATAAAAGTGGGAAATGAGTTTCAACCCCTCCCCAAAACCATTTGATTAGTGATGTTGGGGAGCAATCCTCTGCCAAGGGATGCACAAAGAACTCTGGAAATTGTGGTTCTGGAAGTTTAGCCTTTCAACTTAAAGAGTTTATTTGTAGAAGATTTATTTTAAAAGCGTACAATTCTTTCAGTCAGAATGGAAATAGGCAAACATATTTTTATCCAATCATTCACAACCCCATAGCAACAAAGGTTTTACACTATCTTAGAATACTGTAGGAGGTACAGTGTTACGGCGCTCCCGGTTCTTCTGGAGGAAATAAATCAGAAGGTGATGCTGGGGGACTTCTTTTCTATGTCAGGGGAAGAGAAACCTCCATTCCCTTGTGGTCTCATCTAGCCCATGGAGAATGCCAATCTGGACACTTGGCTTTCTTCTTTTGAGCCCATGGATTCTCCTGCCTAGCTCCTGCCCCTGCTCCTGCCCTATAGGTTATCAGGGGCTTTGTGAGGAAGTGAGGAAAATAAACCCCTTGTTATCTCCAGCCTGTGATCATAACAAGGGGACTCCCCTGTGTGACACTCCCTCTCCCAATCAGAAGCCTACCCAATGGAAGGTGCAGGGCAGGTGAAATGGTTTTGCTGTGTGCAGGCCTTCTCTGATAGGAGAAGTTCTGAACACAGTGATGAATCTGCCAGATTTCTGGCGTGAGTATCAGGAGGGTCATCCTCCCAACACACCTGCTAGTGACCAAATGACATCAAGGAGGCTGACCATTTGGCTAGCATAAGGCTTCGTAGAGTCATCTGGCCCCTACTCAACCCATTCTGGTTGGCCTAGGGGGTAACAGAAGTTTCACCCATACCAGCCTTCTCACGCTTTGAGATTGGCAGCAGAGGTCCTTCGCTCAGTCCTACCACCATTGGAGGTACTCTTTTTGTAGTGGAGGGATGTAAGAGACATCCTTCTCAGTGGTCACTCTCAGGTTCTGGAACTCCATACTGAGGGAGGTCTAGAGGTCTAGATGGCTTCCTCTTTGTGGTCTTTCCACCAGCAGGCAAATACATTTTTTATTCAGGCGGGTCCTTGGCAATTGGTATATAAGGTGATATGTTACAGGAGGAGGTATTAGCTGGTTAAGTGCTGTTTATTTCCTTCATTCTTTTATCTTTAATTATATTTTGTTTTGATTTGTTTTATGTTAAGTTTTTCATCACAATTCAGTTTTTAATTTGTATGTCATTATTGTTAGGTGCCTTAAGCACCACTTTTGGTAGAAAGGTGGCGTAAACATTTAATAAATAAACGATAACAAGTAATTCTTGATTACCTGCAGTCAGATTGGTGGGTTTGAAGGAGAGGTCTTTTCTGCAGTGGTTCAATGTCTCTAAAACCCATTACCAACAAAACTCCATCAAGCTCCATCATGGCAGGCTTTCAGGAAAGCCCTGAAGGCTCACTTGTTTTCCTTGGCTTTCTTCTGAGTTGGGATTTTATAGGACTGCTATTTTGACTGCATCTGTTTTTTTATTTCAGTATTTTTGGAGTGGGATGACTGTTTCATTATTGTCACTGGCTTTTATTCATTCTGATATTTATTGTTGTGTGGCTTTTATCTTGTGAGCCACTTTGAGAAGTTTTGTATGCTAAAAGATAGCCTAGAAATATTTTAAATGAACCAATAAGAATCCTGGATAAACAATTGCTTTGTTCCCTTTCCTTACGAAAGAAATGAATATCCCTGTCAAACAGGTGTGTTGAGTGGAGAATAAAGGGTTACTTGTGTCAAACAGTGAAAATGAAAGTGATTCCCCAACCCATATCCACGCCCCCACACCCAGGGATAACTATTTTTATCCAATTATTCTTTGAGTTTTCTTGTTCTTTCTCATTCCCCCCACCTCAAAGAAAACTATACTTGAGTTCCAGAAAACAAACATCAAGTTGGAAAAGGGAAATCCAAAACTACTATGATACCATGAGAAGAAAACCAACATTAGTGTTCATCTGGTTAATGTCGAGAAATGTAGTAAGATATAAGCAGACGCACTAATGTTTTTCACCAGTCCCTAGGGACTTTTGCTTGCTCGCTTGCTTTGTGACTTGGCAGCAGTTGTATGGGGATGATAAACTAAATTTCCTTTCACACACATAACTGAAGCTACCATGGAAAAATCAAGCCATAAGGGAAATAAAAGAGCAGTGTCATTTCTAGGCATATGTGGCTTCTCGGTCGAAATGAGATTCTTTCTGGCTGCTGGGAATGATGTGTATAGCATTCATTTCCCACAAGGGACTGGGACTATGGCTATAACAACATATACCAGAATCCCTGGCATGAAAGTTACACTCTACATGTCATTCATCCTAACAAGACTGCTCTGTATTCCTTCTGACATTGCAAAGAGTTAGCATCATTGGGTGCTTGAGAGGCCTGGATTAGTGTCCACTATGGATCAGATTCTCACCAAGATCGTGTACAAGCCAGGTTTCCATGAGGACAGAAAGGGGAATAGACAGCACCATGGAGAGCTCCAAGTGGTGCTGGAGCTGAAAGACAGGCAAACTTGCTTCAACAAGTTACTCCAATAAGCAGCAGATTCCAACTGAGCCTTAAGTAGGGGTTTCACTTCCACACTGTATTTTCTCATAAAGGGGTGTAGTCTGTTTTAACAGTCTCAGGCTGTTATGACACAGGGGTGGTGTGGTTTCATAGCCTGAATCCTCAGTGTCCAAGAATGACAATGCAAACTCCTCTGAATGCAGGGGGCAGTTGTGAGAAGGTGAAGACTTCATGCTGCCTTTCTGTAACCTAGTCTTCTCTCTCAACCATTAATTCAGGAGCCTCTTCTAAGGATGAGGGGTTAGGAATCAGGATCTTCTGAGGATAAGGCTTTGGGGATTATGACACAGATCCTTAGAGGCCCTTCTCTTTGATGGAAGTGAAATGTGAAGATTCATTTTGCTACAGGGTTTCTGGCACTTTCCAGTGGCAAAAGATGCTCCATTGGGACACTTGTAGTGGCTGCTGCCACCTCTGACTTTGCCGTACCTGTCTCAAAGTTAGGTTTCAGGATGTTTAATTTTAACACTCACAATGTCTTGAAGCCTTTTTGGATAAGAAATGGGATGCATCCTTTTGTCTATATATGTGAAAGCTAATAAAGCAATCATCCAAGAAATACATACCACCCCAACAATGGGTAACATAGTACTAGGCCTCAGTGGTGTACAAGTATTCTCTGAGCTTGACTGAATGCTGGTTATTGCCAGTGAAGATCCCAGTTCCAGATTCATGATCACATTCTACTGACATATTGGCCTAAGCCAAAGGTAGGCAATAAGGGGTACTAATGTACCTGCAAACATCTTCTTGGTGCCTGCCAAGATGCCCTATCATTCTCATATTATTTTAACTTTTTTTGGTTTTGATTTTACTGGTAACTGGAATTACTATGAAATAGGTTTCCTTTGGTGCTGAAAACTAGGGGTTTCAAAGGATTGTGCTTAGACCACATCTGTGCCTTGTACTCAGTCTTTTGGACAGGATACTTGTCCTTTGCCATGCCTTCTATGGCAGCTATCTTGCAGTGGTGCCTAGAGCAGATTCTCAAATTGCCAAATGGGTGGGGAGACCAAGCAAAATGTGTGGCAAAGCAAAATATTTTTAATGGTATTTTGAGATGCCAGTAATGAGGGGGCCAATCAGCCCTACCAGGATAAGGAATTTTACAAGCTGGGTGACGTCAGTGAGAAGGTTCAAGGCCGTGTCCTATGTCCGAGCTAGCTGGACTTTTGACTTCAGTGGGATGCTGATTAAAGCCGCATGGATGGCTAATCTGAAATAAGGTGGTACTTCAAATATCCTGGTCCCAAACTGACCCTTCAAATTGCATTCAGGATTGAACTGGTAGCCAAGTGAACGATATCCAAATTATTTGCTCCAAATACACCCCAGACAAAACTCTGGCAGCTGCATTATGCACTAGCTAGAGTTTCTAGACACTTCTGAAATGCAGCCCTTCATTGAGTATGCAGCAGCATTCTAATCTAAATGTTACCAATGCATGTGTGACAGTTTCCAGATCTGCCCTTTCCAGAAAAAGTTGCTGTAGATGCATCAGCCAAAGCTTCCCAGCGTCCGGATAATCCTAGTTTTCTGTCCAACAGCACTTTCCCAAACTGTGAACCTGCCCAGATCTGCTCTCAGAGCAGTAGCACCTCTGTCTTATCTAGATTAAGTCAGCTTGTCAGTCCACATCCATTTCATTTCCGCATTCAAGCAACAGTTCAGAACCTTCACAGCCTTCATGGAATCAAGATGAAAAGGGGAGATAGAGTTGGGTGTCCTCAGCATATTGGGTGACTGCTTTACGAGGTATCAATCATCAGAGATAATTCAGGAAGTCATTTGTCAGTCGATCCAAGGAGTGAAATATCTTAGCAATGACATTTTTGTAAAAGATGGATCTCAAGAAGAACATGACTTTCAATTTAAAAGTAGTATTTCAGTGACTGAGAGATAATAATATCACTCTTAATAAGAACAAATATGTATCCAACAAGGATTCTCTAGTATTCTATGACTGTGTTTTCTATAGATGTGAACTCATGAATCCCAAAGAAAATAGTGAGAAATATAATATAAGAAAAATCTTGTGACAATGGAGCTGTTCGCATAACATGACAGCCCACTGTGGTGTGTGCAAGGTTGTTTTAGGGTTATATGAGAGTTGTTGAACCCTCATATAATCCATGCTAGCTGGTTTGCATGACAAGACAACCCCCGAGTGGGGGGTTACATATGCAATCTGGTGTCAGGCATGGAAGGAGATCAGATGTAAAACGAGCTTGTAGGGCTCTGTCTCGGGCCCTTGTCTGACATCTCTGTGTTAGATGTGAAAGTCTGAAAGGGGCATGCAGGTGTCTACAGATGTAGGCTTTCCATGCATCTAGAGCACCACATGTGCAGACACAGTGAAAGCCTATATGTGTAGGCTTTTCTGTTTCAGGAGTCAATGTTTAATGCATGGACATCATGGGTGAGACTAGTGGCACTGTGTGAACACCTCTGTCCTCCAACAGGATCCTTGGAGAGGTGAGGCATACCACTTGTGTGCTTGACTCTTGCCCTTCCTAGCTTATATAAGCAGCCAGGTGTGAATGGGGGAACTGACTAAGTGTGTAAGGATAGAGGTGAACACTTTTTTATGGCAAAGTGTGATTCCATCTTGCCTAAAAGGGTTGGTGGTAATATGTGTTAAAACAAACAAACACAATCCTCCCTGAACCCCACTGTATTGGATAATGTCCATCTGATCTCCAATATTCCATTCTTGGAAAAGGTGTTAGAGCATTTGGTGGCTTCTCATCTCCAGGGATTTCTGGATGAGGATTATCTAAATCCATTTCAATCTGACATCAGGCCTGGTTAGGGGGGAGAGACTGCTTAGCTCGCCTTGGTAGACAATCGACACTGGGAACTGACTAGGTGGAGTCTGTTGATTCAGCTGGACTTTACCACCGACCCTGATGCCATTCTGGTCTGAGATGGGACTGGGAGGCACTGTTATATAATACCTCAGGTCCTTCTTGGAGGGGCAATTTGAGAAGGCAGTGCTTGGGAATTCTTATTTGTCACATGGTCATTGGCTCATGGTATCCCTCAGTAGGGATGTGCACGCCCGAAAATCTTGTATTGTTATCAGAATTTCGGACTAAAAAAATTATCGCCTCCGATAATATCGTAGGTGAACCGTATCGTATTTCCAAATATCTACATTTTGTCCTTTAGACTCTAGAGTTGATTTTTGAGTCAGGAAGGCCTAAAACGTCTTAATTTTCCAAGTTACAGGTTTGAAACTTGGTCACAGTGCAGACTGAGTGTTGCTAGTCTTGTGTGCCAAATTTTAGAACAATCGGTACAAGCATTACTCGGAAGTAAGCTTTCAAAATTCACTTTTTCAGGTGGCTGAAATGAGGTCCTTTTTCAAGAGACGTCCATTACAGATGGACATCTTACAGATGGCTTGAGGGGACTCAGCTGTGCCCAATTTCAGACCCACAGCTGCAGGCATTACTCAGAAGTAAGCTCTCAACAATATGCACTGTTTCCGGCAATGCACTCCATGCTGCTGCTGCTAAGTGCTATAATTAATAACTCCTCATTTTTAAAGATCTAGTCCTTAAAGTTGGCAACCTTACTGAAGGGCTGTAGGGAGTGGACTCATGGCAGCACTCCGCAATGAGAGCACACATCAGTTTGACATAGCTTCTCTCAATGTTGGTATTGAAGCCAAAAATGCACATGCACATTGACCCACCAAGGCAGGCCGGGCAGGCACAGTGGCTCAAAAAAGGCAATGTGTGAGATGCTTCTGCATCCCCTCAGTAATGGAGGCTAGGAGGAGGAAGATGATCCCTGTGCACAGACGGCAGGTAGGGTGATGCAGACAGGCAGTTATTTTTGGCAGAGGTGGGCACAGAGGCAGAGGGCCAGTTGGATCTGTCCCCAATCATTGAAAGAGAAGCTAGTCGATCCCTAAGCCTTGTGCTGAGTCGACTGCACATTTGATAGGAAGCGCCTGGACCCAGCCCAGGCTTCTGAAGCCCCTGCAATGCGGCAACCTGGATGATCCTAGCAGAAGCATACCTGCTTGCTTATCTCAATGATTAAGCCATGCATGTCTAAGTACAAAAGGATATTCATATTGGGGAGGGGGGGAAATAGCACCTGGCTGAGGAGGCCCCATCCCTAAATCATAAAAGGAACAATGAGGGGAGAGGATTTGAGTGGGGGGAGACAGTTTGATGTGGAAGGATATTCATATTCAGGGGAAATAGCACCTGGACAGCCCAGGCTTCTGAAGCGAAAAGCATATATGCGCCTCTGCCTGGCACAGTTGACCCAGCATTAACTCCCTGCATGCCCGGTACAGGGAGGGCACCACACGCCTGCTAAGGGTGGTGTGAGATGGCATCTTGTAGTATGGAACCACAAGAGCCATCAGCCTCTTTAACCCTTCATTGTCCACAAGGTTGAATGTCTGGTCATCCAACGTCACCATCTCACCGATGCAGTTGGTGAGCTGGTTGGGCATTGAAAACCTCCAACGTGTGGCCCCATACTTCCCCCATCCCATGTCTTCCATGGTAGCCTGCCTAAGACACTTGGGGATGGGAGATGGAGAACTCTAAGCAGAAGCAGCCTTCTGCTTGCCCTTACTTCCACCAGTCAGCTGGGAGGTGCCCGCTTCCCTCCCAAGCAGGCCCTCATGGTGGTTCCTCTTCAGGTGGTAGAGCATATTGGAGGTGGTGAGGTGCCCCAGAATTTTACCCCTGCTGATGGCAGCCTTGCAATGCCAACAGACAGCTAAGTGGGGATCCGGTGCCACCTCAAAGTGGTCCCACACCATGCTGCCCTGTCATTTCTGGGGTGACCCAGTCTGCCCGCCAGTGCATGGACTCTTGGGTGTCACCACAGCAGCAGGGGTAGAAGAAGACCTTTCTTAAAGAGCCAGCCTTAGCCAGGCAGGGCCTTGGAGGGTCAGGAGATACCCCTACAGCGCGGAAACCTGGAGGATCCCACTAAAAGCATATCTTATTATCCGCGCCTATGTGTGGCACAGTGAGTGGATGCACTCCACTGCAGTAGCAGAACTGCTGCCTTGCCTCAAGATTAGACCATGCATGTCTAAGTACAAATAAAAGGATATTGGGGGGTAGGGGAATAGCACGGGTGTTACAGTTATTTTAGAGCCAGCCTTACCCAGGCAGGGCCTCATTGGGGCAGGAGATACCCCAGAAGCGAGGAAACCTGGATGATCCTACAAGCAGAACTGAACAGACAGTGAGGAATTATGCTCTGTGAAGAAATTCCTCTGGCTGACACAGTGGACCCACTCCACTGAACTGAACGGATTGGGAGGAACTATGCTGCTCCTAGCAGTAGCACAACTGCTGGCTTATCTCAAGGTTAGGCCATGCATGTCTAAGTACAAAGGAAAGGGACAAAGCACAGGCATTCTTTTTCAGCCAGATGTAGCCTGGCAGGGCCTCATTGGGGCAGGAGATATTCCTGTAATGGGGCAACCTGGAGGATCCTAGCAGAAGCATATCATGTGCTGCTTTGACAACTGTGAATGCCATCAAAACAACCCTCTCGCACCGCCTTGACCTCATTGTGCTTCAAAAATGACTCAGTCTGCCTGCCATCCCCGTGAAGGCAGGTTGGCAGTTCTTCATGCCAGAGCTGCACACATTGGCTGGAGTAGTGGCAAAAAAAAAAAAGAAAAAAGGCAAGGTGTGAGGGATGCTTTTGCAATCCCTCACCAATGCAGCTACACATGAAATAGGTGAGATGAACTAGGTTCCTGGTTCCCAGGAATCCAGAAACTCACCCATCTGTATCTGGAGCAGAGGGAGAAGTCACATACTGAGTAGAGGTGGGCACATTGGATGGAGCAGTGCCTCAAAAAAAAAAAAAAAGAAATTAGTGAGGGATGCTTCTGCAGTCCCTCACTAATGGAGCCCACAAGGCGTTTGAAGAGCAGACCCCCGAAAGTTACCTGCCACTACAGAACCAGGGACGTAGTGACAAAAAATAATAATACAGGAATCTGTCAAGGCGCTGTCACTGGAATGCCATGCATACACTGACTGCAGTCCCTCACTAAAGCAGTCCACACTGGGCACATTAGATGGAGCAGTGGCAAAAAAAATAAAGGCAAGGTGTGAGGGATGCTTGGCTTTGCAGTCCCTCATTAAAGCAGTCCACACTGGGCACACTGGATGGAGCAGTGGCAAAAAAATTAAAGGCAAGATGTGAGGGATGCTGCTGAAGTCCCTCACCAATGCTGCTACACTGGAATTAGGTGAAGTCAATGAGTTGCCTGGTTCCACAACATCCCTATTAAGTTAACAGGGAATCCGGTTCAATTCCAGAGGAGTAGCCTAAGAAAGAATACATCTTGCAGGAAGTGGTTTAATACTGCAGGCCAGGCTAGCGCCAAGGAAGATGTGCACTTGATTTCACTGGGGGAGAGACAGCCTCCCCAGAACTGCCCCCAGCAACAGCATCTCTTCTAGACTCTGACCCACTTCGCCCAAGGTGTGCCTTAGAGCCATGTTTCATACTGCTACAAAGTGATTGGAATTATTTATATTAATAACAATCCTTTGCAAACAGTTTGTGTGCTGCTTTGACCACAGATTGTGTAGTGTTATCCTGTGTAGCAGGCTACAGGACACACCAGTACACTCACAGTCAAGCGAGAGAGAGAGAGAGAGAGAGAGAGAGAGAGAGAAATATTTTTTAAAAATATTTTTTTTTAAAGAAAGTTGAACAGGGAAGGGGATAACAACACACACACTCAATCACAATACCCCCACTCACACTAACCTAACCCTTCAATCAAACCAACCAGAAAATGTATAAAAATTATAACTCAAACACACAAGCAACGAACAACCAAATGAACCTGAGACACAGAAGGGAACAGAAAGACGCATGACTACAGTGAATCTCCAACAATTCGCCGCCAAAATCAATTGAGCAGTAACTAAGTAACTATAAGACCCAGGACAGAGCTCCAACAAAATCCACCCTTCTCCCTCAATGCCTAACTCCCAACAGAGCTGGAACACCAAGTGTGGGGTTCTATGCGGGGATATCCTTAGCCCTCCTCCAACATTGTGATTGGAGCCTGCTGGAATCCTTGATGCATGATTGGTCACTGAATCTGTCAGTCTCAGCAAACACACCCCACCTTCTAGCTCCCTCCATGACCCCAAATGAAAAAGAGCCTTCTGATAATACAATAAAATTCCGATAATTATGGGATGATTTTTATCGTCTCCGATAATTAACATAGGCTGTTGTATCGTATTGCTATCGTTAATCGGATGTCCAATAAAGACCATATTGTATCTTATTGGCCATTTTAACGATACGATACACATCCCTATCCCTCAGGGTTCCATCTTATCTGCCATGCTGTTTCACATATATATGAAACCACTGGGAGAGATTCTCCAGATTTGCTGATGACATCCAACTTTCCATCAAAATCCAAAGAAGCTTGAACCGGTGTCTGTTTTCAGTAATGGACTGGATGAAGGCATACAACTTGAAGCTTAATCCAGACAAGACAGAGGTGCTCCTAGTCAATCAAATGACAGATCAAGGAATACAGACTCAAACTGTGGTAGATGAGATTACACCTCCCTTGAAAACTCAGGCTTACCATTTGGGTGAACTTAGCTTTGAACCTATATGTGATATATGGTTTGAGGAATCTCTCAACCTTAAGGTTTCCCCCAGATTCTCACAGCTTTTAGGCCAGCATTAAGGAATTGTATCAGAGTATACAATACATAAGCAAGCAGCTTCTCCTGTTGTTGCCAGCCAGCTCTGACTTAAGGTGGGTCTACTAATTTGGTCAAGCTTTACAGCTGTGGATTTCTTAACAAAAGCTTCTGAAACATCCTAAACCATCTGTTATTTTTTTTGTTGGCTTGGCTATAGCTGAAGTTTTAGTTTGGCTCCAATTCTGTGGGTGAGTTAACATAATTTTCCCTTCAGACTTTTGCCCACTGAACTACTTCACCCCACCCCCCCCAAAAAATTGATCATTCGGGTCTTTCTGTCCAGAGGACTCAAGCATAATAAATGGGACGGAATCAATTTCTTATGTTTACCCACCAGAGCAGTTAAAAAATGGAAACTGCTTGTCCAAGTATGCACAATAAATTTCCATTGCTGTGAGACCAAATTAAAAAAAGTGGGGGAAACACATTTCCTTTCCATCTGAGATTTCAACCTGACCTCCTTTTTATAGGCTATCAGTATCACTTCTTCACAAGTGAAGCTGATTACGGCCTCTGAAGAACACATTGTGTGTCTGTGTGTCTGTGCTCATTTTCATTTATCTCCCCCCCCCCCACACACACACACTCCTCACAGTCTGTGTTTACTAATGGGAACAGAATTATTTCCCCTCCCCTTTCCATTAAAAATACAACAAGAGCTGTATGTGTTTTGGATCCCATTTGCAGTGAAAAATCACTCGTAACTTGATAGAGCTGCGAATAATTTTGCAAAAATGTGGGGCTGTTTTAAGCCAAGACTGCGTGCTCTGGGGCCTTTTGCCTCACTGATGTAAGTGTGAAGGTTGTTTGGCCTGCTCTGATCAGGACCAGCTGTTCTCTCCCTCCGCCACCCCCCCCCCCCAACCTTGACACCAGCTCTGTCTATCCAAGTTTAAATAAAGGAGCTGGATACTCTCCATAGCAAGATCCTACGTTCGGAGGCTTGCCGCCCGATCCTATACAAAGAATTACGTCTCTCTGAGTGTCACTGGGCTTAGTGTGCATAGGATCACAGCCAAGAATAAATAAAATTACGACTGTAGTCCAGAAGCAAGTATCTGTACACGCAAGGAGCATCTGTGCATATGAAAAGAATATCCATTTCCACCTTGCCAGAGACAACATAAGCTGTACAGTTTTCTTTCTTTCTTTTTTCCCTTCTGCATTAAAAAAAAAAACTTTAAAAAATTGTTTTCAAGGTTTGGTGTGAGAGGTGCCAAAAGAGAAAGACACAAAAAATAGTCTTCATACGCTGCAGGTCATTCCTGTTTCTGGTTCTCCTGAACATTGATTGAGACAGGCTTGTGGAGGAAGGAAGAATTCCAAGCTGATCCTATACAGATTTCCTTGGAAACTAAATCCCCTGAATTCAGTGAGTGTGCATTGAATTACATTTTCAGGATGAGGCATGCTTGTAGACAGCTTTGATGGACTTTCACGGATAAGTCTGAAAAACAAAAACAAAGCCTGGGACACAAGACAAAAAACTACTGGTGCTCTTCAGTTCACTGATTATGATAGTCATAAAAATGTGCTTCTTGTTGCATGTACAACCCAGAGTTCACAGTTTACAAGCTGGAAAGGACCATCGCTCAGTAGTGAAACATCTGCTCTGTAGGCAGAAGGTCCCACGTTCATCTCCAAGTAGCTTTAGGGAAGAGGCTTGTCTGAAACCCTGGAGAGCTGCTGCCAGTCAGTGTAGACAAAATTGAACTTTTATAACAGAAGGCCAATGGACTGACCTCTTTAGCTTCCTATTGGTCATGGCCAATCCAGGTTCCCAACTAGAAGCAAGAAACTCGCATGTAGGATCAACACCAGATTTCAAGATAACCACACTCTGAATTAAGGCTCAATCGTAATTTCAATTAAAATAGGTCCAAATCTTCAATTAAGAAAGTTTTGGCCCTGATTTAATTAAAATCATGGTTTCATAATTTCTGCAACTAGATATAACGGTAATCACATCCTTCCCCCTCCTTCCTGTAGAGCACATCCTAAGCTTTGGTGCTCCTTCTCCTGCCCTCTTCAACCACTTTTCTCACTTTCTTCAAATCCCTTCCCAATATTCGCTTTTTCAAAACAGCCTTTCAAACAAACGCCAGTTCCAATGCCCTACTGTAGGGTGACCAGATAAAATCCAGGTCAGGGCTCCTGTAACTTTAACAGTTGTAGAGAAAATGGAATTTCAGCCAGTGTCATTTGTATGCAATTAGTTCCTGGTGAAATTCCCTCTTCATCACAACTGTTAAAGTTGTAGGGGCCCTGCTTTCTTTTGTATATGGTCACTCTAGTATAGTGCCTGCATCTTTAACTGTTGTGATGAAGAGGGAATTTCACCAGGAACTAATTGCATACAAATGACACTGGCTGAAATTCCCTTTTCTCTACAACTGTTAAAGTTACAGGAGCCCTGACCTGGATTTTATCTGGTCAGCCTACCCTACTGCAAGTAAGCAAACGGAGGGGTAATAGAAATAATAACTCTTCTTTTTATCCTAAGCTCCAGTTCATTCCCCATAGATAATTATATCTATGTTTACATTGTAAGACCCTTAGGATTTGGGCCTGTCAAATCTGTACTTTGTAAAGTGCCACATACATAGAATATGCACACATTCACACATACCACCACTTGGCTGAAGCATCAGAACGTATGAATGACTCTCTTTAGGCTTGATCTAGTGGCTTGATTTAGTTCCTAGCACAAATAAAGCAAGGAAGGTTTTCTAACACATGATCAGGCCACAAGCTGCTCTCTCGCTGCATCAGTTCAGCCCTGATGCCTAAGCCAGTGGCTGTATCCCTTCTTGCATCCTAAAGACCTGCATTGCTGAGGGATAGCAGAGAAATCTGTTTGATGGTCCATCTAGTCCAGGACTCTGTTCACACAGTGGCCAACTAGCTGCCAAGCAGGAACCCAGAAGCAGGACACAACTGCAACAGTGCATCCTGCCCATATTCCCCAGCAACAGGTGTACATAAGCTTACTGCCTATGATACTGGAGGTATTGATGGGTTTTCCTAGGTTCGACCCCCCATATTTAATTTTGGTTCCCACTGTGGCATGATTCAATCTGCAGCAAATCAAGCCAGTTTGTGAATTTTCCAAGAATCTTCCTTCCTTCCTTCCTTCCTTCTTTCCTTTCTTGATTTTTGGAAAGTTCTGCAATTTGTGCAAATTAGTAAGCAATTTGCACAAATTTGGCCATAATTCAGGCAAATTATAGAACCTTTCTCCCTGCACAAAAAAAGCTCATGGAGTTGGGGGAACAGCCCTTAGCTCAGCTTGCAGATGCAAAATGACTCATATATGCAACAGAACTCTGTGGAACTGGATTTCCCAGCGACGGACAACTCTAGCATTGCTTGAGGAGCTCCCTAGCATGGCCAGCTCTGCCTCCTCTATCCAAATTGCAACTGGGAATGGGAGGGTGACACCAGTCTACAACAGGCATTCCTGTTTGCCTATCTGTCCTACCAAGCAATGTGACTAAACTGCCAATGCTTTGCCCCAGCTTCATGGCCCACCTTCCAAGAGTAGCTTAAAATGCCCCTCTTTGCATTAAGTGAGGTGATATTCCTACGTTAAGTGCATTCTGTGTCTAGACTTCAGAAGGCTCATGGTGAAGAGCTTGGAGAACCTCTCAGTTGGGCAATTATATATATAATGGGTTTGCTCATTTGACTAAAAAGTCTCCAACTTTGGGCAGTCTTCCATAAGGCTGAAACTGATGCTTCCATTCCTGCTCCTACATCTTTCTCTTGTTTTTTGTTTCTTTGTTTTTATTCAAGGTGTGTGTGTGCGTGCATGCGCCTTTTCTCTTGACTGTGATGTTGGATTACAGATGTCACACAGAGGCAGCCAGGAAATTAGCAAGCAGGCGTACAATAGGAAATCAAAACCCATGGAGCAGAAATATCAAGCTCCTGTTGGAATAGCATTTTACCTGGCTCAGTGCAGAGCAAGGCTCACAGACTTGAGCATTAGGACATTGCTCTCCTTGTTAAAATGAAGTACATCAGGTGTCATTTGTGTGTATGCAACACCTGGTAAAATTCCCTCTTCATCACAACAGTTAAAGCTGCAGGAGCTATACTAGAGTGATCAGATACAAAAGAGGTCAGGGCTCCTGCAGCTTTAACTGTTGTGATGAAGAGGGAATTTCACCAGGTGCTGTATACATACAAATGACACCTGCTGCAATTCCCTGTTCTATGCAACTGTTAAAGATACAGAAGCCCTGTCCTCTTTTTCATATGGTCACCCTATAAGGGGAATTTTAGCACGTGTCATTGTATGCATGCAGCACCTGGTGAAATTCCTTCTTCATCACAACAGTTAAAACTGCAAGAATCCTGCCCTCTTTTGTAGATGGACCAAATACAAAAGAGGGCAGGGCTCCTGCAGCTTTAATTGTTGTGATGAAGAGGCAATTTCACCAGGTGGTGTATGCATACAAATGACACCTGCTGAAATTCCCTTTTCTATACAACTGTTAAAGATACAGGAGCCCTGTCCTCCTTTTCATATGGGCACCCTAGATTAGTGGGCACAATCCTGCTCAAAGGATAATTGAGTTGATTCAGTGTACTTATCCTTATTTACATGTACAGGAAATCCCACTGCCTCTCTCACACAGCCTCCTGCTTCCCATCTTAGACCAATGTCTGTTTTCGGTTAATTATAAATTCCACCTACTTCTGAAAATGATAGATAACAGAACATGCCAGTTTTTTAAATATGTTCACGAATCCACTGACTGTAACAGAGATGAGTCAAAAATGCCAAACTATACATGGACTCCTTTCTTTTTGCTCAGTTCAATCATGGTAGACACCTACACAGTCCAGCTACACATTATGTGATGGAGGAACAGCAAAGTACCAATAATTCTATCATTATTTGCTAACCTTTTAACTATGTAATTAATAGCTTGAGTATTTCTATCTCAAGCTGAAAATGCTTAAGCCATCGATTCTGTAGCTAAGTAGATGATCAAGATATGGACACCAGAGAGTATTCAGTCAATATTTTAGAGTAAAAGACAACACCTACTAGATTTAAACATGAAAGAAGTGCTAGAGGAGCAGTCTATAAACATTCAGTTCTCCGCTATTGATCTCATCCTCAGCCTGGCCAGAATGGTAGTCTAATTTTCATACATTCAGAAAATTTCCCAGAACATTTCATAAAAAAACAAAAACAAACCCAAGGCTGTAATCCTTGTTCCTTGGAGTAAGTCCCATTGAACACAATGGGCCTTATTCTGAGTAGACATGCATAAGATTGTGCTGTAAGAAAATTACTTGCTATTTAAAAGAATTTATAGATTGCTCTTCTCTGTTGGGCAGCCTCTTTAACATATTGATCCATGGCAGATAGTAAGGAGGAAATGTAGTTTTAAACTATGAACTGTTTAGATTGATGTGAATGGAAGCTGATCATCATTGTCAAAGTTCTGGGTTCTATCGTGCAGGATTTTTTAAGTTTGTTGCCTAAAGTGAGATGCTGGTAGCCTAAAGATTTCAAGGGCACTTCCAGATCAGGCTTCAATTGTGCCTTAGTCATGGAATTTTATGGGAGATCCAAGCAACGTAATCTTCCATTTGTCATCCTCCCGATTTTTCTCACCAGCCTTTTTTTTCTTAGTACAGTAAATTCATAAGGGAGATAAAGTTGAAATAGCCACACAGTGGCTGAATTTGGACGACACAATAAGCAACTTGGGGAGGGGGGGAACAATCATCAGTTGTATTGACTATCGTGTCATCCGAATGCTGCCATAGTCAACTCAGCGCTGACTGTAATCCACACCACATAATCCACACCATTTAATACCATGTTGTGTGGGGAGTACCCCCTAGATGAACAACTGTAAAGTTGATTATTACCCCACCAATTACTAATGTGTTGTCCGAATTCAGCCAGTGTCTTTTAATTGGTAATCCTGGAAGCCCATTGCATGGAAGCACTTTAAGACTTTTGTTCAACAGAGTGTTAGATTTTAGCAGGATTTCCTTTGTATGGATCATATGATTTCAGGTAGCCTCAAATATTCCTCTTGTCAACTGCCTCTAAAACCTTAAACCAGCTCTTGTTCTTGATTAGACTTTATCATAGAAAGGACCTAAAGATTTTAACTTAGTAAATAAATATTATTCACAATTAATATAACTTTGATTAGGAACTGGAATATGACCATGCACGCTATCATACAGTCAAAAGAAATACAAAGATTTTTCCCCCCAAAGAATTAAACATCAGATTGAATTGCATTTAATTAATGAAGAAGAAGACTTGGTGATGCTGAAGCTTATATTGTTCTGATAATGATCAAGCAAGTGGCTGTTGTTTGACTCTTCTTTCCTGGCGCAATACAGATATTTTAAAAGAGAGAGGAGGAGAAGGGAGTTAATTTCATATGGCTAAATTGTACATTATTTCTCTCATCTTGTTCAAGAGAGTTTCATCTGAGCTGAGCTAGGCATAGATATCTTAGAATCGTTGTAAGGGGGGAAATAGCTATTTTAACAACAAATTTACAGAACACAAAGTCTTCCATTCCATTGCTCTGCACAGATGCAGAATGCCCATACACTCAAGACTTTGCAATAGACCAGGCAACATAAGAAAAAGAATATAGCCTGATCAAAAAGAATACAGCATGACCAAAATCATTCTCATGAAATTTATTTAAAAAGCCATCATAAAAACTATTCTGCGCTTCAAGTGATTAAGACAGCATCAGTCCACAGGTTATACCAGCAAAGTATGGTGAAATTGGAATGAGCCCTGTGATCACATGCTGCCTCTTCCTTTCTCGTATACTGTTTAGTTACCTCCTGAGTTGCCACAAACCATCATATAGACCCTGAACAAATGACATGCTAAACCACGGTGGTTAAGCATTTTGAGCTAAACATTATGACTTAGTTTGTCATGTGAACCATGACTTAGCATGTCATGTGAACCATTCCTTACCATGGTGGCTAAATAACCACAGTTTAAACATGCTCAGCGTTTGCTGCAAAAGGGTTGGTGGCCTGACCCTGGCTTAACATGTGGTCTGAACAGGCCCTTTCTCTTTCGTCCAAACCAGTCAACTGTGTTTGCCCTTGCCTTCCAAACACCCTGGGTTACCATCCTAGTTTGAAGGGTAAACAAAATACATGGTTTGAATGTAATGGCAAAGGGAGGAGACAAAGGGAGGAGGAAGACTGAAGCTTGATCGTGTCCTGGCAAAAGATGGGGACATGAAATGTGAACTGATCACGGGGTGGGGGGGGGGAGTGCACTGGCAAGAAACATTTTTAATGAGATATGTTCTGTATTTCAGCCAAGCAATACATATCTATTTCATGGAGAAAAGCAAAAATTAAAAATCAATAATTGTGAACCAGAAACAACCCACCCCCGCACCCAGACAAACTCATCTGAGCAAAGATCTCTCCCCTGCCCTGCTTCTCACTCAGTGAACTGCTCAACCTTGAACCTGTCAGCATAAACCTACACAATACCTCAGCATCGATGTGTGTTATCTGAGAAGTTTCTTCCAGCTGTAGCCTGGAACCCAATGCTTGAAATGGAAGATCAGATTGGGAACTATGATTCCCCACTGAGTCCATCAGATTACTACTCAAAACATTACCCTAAAATTCATCAGCATGGATCTAGAGATGTCTTCTGCAAGCAGAAAAGTACTTCCCTGTGTGAGGCAGCCCTGCCAAAGCCCTCCTCTTTCCCCATCCTGCTGTAGTTCCCTGTGCCCCCATCCCATGTCATTTTAGAGTGACTCCCCCCAGGAGGCTGTAGGTGGAGGGATGTGAGAGCAAAGCTTTGCTTGATCTTCTTGGGATCCAACCAATAATTTAGTATGACCTGGTTCACATGACATGACAACCCACGGTGGTTTGTCACCCTTGTTTGTTTCAGAGTGGCATGGCATGTTATCAGGACTGGGCATGATGGCTTAAGTGTGGGTTGTTAACCATGTACAAGCCACCATGAGAACCCATGGCTTGTTGTTGGGTTGTTCAAAGTGGCTTGTTTTCAGAGTGGCTTGTCGTGACATGCGAACCCAGCAGCATGGGTTCTGATAGGCTTGTTTGAAAGGGCCACAGAGTGCCCTGGCAAGAGAGGCAAAACATCCCACTGCTCCTCACAGTGTGGCCCCTATTTGCAACCATGGCAATTCAGTAGGGGGGGGATTTAGGCTTCTCCCTTCTGTTTAGATGTTGAAGTCTCCACCCATGGAGATAAAGTCTCGCTTCCCCCCCTTTTAAAACATACCCCCATGGTTTTAATTCCCCAGGGAGAAGAATTTGGGCATGAAAACAGGAAGGGGTAAAGCTCAAATCCTCCTCCTACATTGCCATGGTCCTGAATTGGGAATGCGTGTGCTTACCCAGAGGCTAGTCAATCACACATACATGCATAGCTGTGCTAGGAAGAGGAACACTGTTCATTTCTGGCTGCAAGAAGCAACCAGGGAGGGTTTCTTTTAAGCATTTAAGAAAGAAAATAAATAAATAAAACACTCATCCTAAAAAAAGTAAACTAAGTGCCTCCTCTCCACTCCAAGGAGATGGCATACATATGTCAATGCAGGTGTTTTGCAAAGAAAGAAATGGGGGGGGGGGAGAGAATCTCATCACAGCAGGAGTATAGATGAGTTGTGCTGCAAAGGCCCTGAGATATGTGCTGGGAGCGCGCAGGAGTGTGAAAGGGGAAACAAACCATGGCAAGGGCCTGATTGTCTGTCGACAGCAGTGTGGCTTATTGGACGATTAATCACACATCATGGCTTGTTTTTAGCATGGCTTATCATGACGTGTGAACAGACCCAATGCCTCACAAATGTATGCAGGACAGCTTTAGAACTGATCAGTTCCTTTACTCCTATGAACTGCTCTAAGAAGACATTATAAAGAGAATCAAATTCATATAAATGAATAATCCCACATTCTGGGGAGTAACCTTTGGACAGCAACCCTTCATTCACAAAATTTTCTTTTTCTTTCTTTCTTTCTTTCTTTCTTTCTTTCTTTCTTTCTTTCTTGTGCATTAACAGCTGCCTTTCCATGGAAGCAGTGGAAGCTGTCTAGAGAAATCTGGCTTCGTTTCTCAATTATTCCTTCCCCTTTCTCTTGAGTCTTTTAAATCGCACTATTTAGAGGAATGTGAAGACTAAGCCAATGTGACTTTGCTAAAATTATTATGGAACTCAGACACGAGATGATATCCCTGGCTAGAATGATACCTATGGAAAGCCTAACCATGGCAAATGAGTGCACTGCTATTTTGTGGCCCCAAATTGGAATAATTTAATTCATCCTCTCTCTCCTTTTCTTTCTGGAAAGCCACTCTTGCACAATACCATTGGGAGACACGAGTGCAGTGCTCTTATGAGAGCAGAATAAGAACTTGGTGGTACTTACTGAAAAACACTAGAGCGTGGGCTTCCATGCTCAGTGAGTATTGACAACAGAGGAGGCCACTTCAAACAGGTAAAGCTGCATTAGTACTTTTAAATTTGTCCTTGGGAATACGCTCATCTGGAACAATGATTGAAGTGGGAGAAAAAAAATATCAGATGAATGCTGCTTTCAGAACTAAATTACTGCTCCAAGAGAACAGCTCTGAAAGAAATATATTTGAAGAGTCTAGAGAGTAATTTCATGGAAAACAAATTGGGTAGCCAGTTTTAAGAAAGAAAGAAAGAAAGAAAGAAAGAAAGAAAGAAAGAAAGAAACTGAAAATACTACACAGTATTTCTGTGAAATACTATGGCATATCTTGGAGTTTTGATTACTGGCAACAAAAAGGGAATTCAAAAAGCAGAGATAATATATGTGCTATATTAAAAAGCATGTGTTTCCAAACACAAACTTTTCTAATTGATTTGACTATGAATAAACACACCTCTTGCTATGTGTATTTCAGAGGTGCTATATGATATCTCTCTAGGCCAGGCTTTTTAAATCACTTGGTTTCTTCCTGTCTTGCTACATGTGTTTGAACACACCAGGTCTTAAATTGTAAATATAGTACACCTCTCACTACACACAGTTAAATTGTGCTGTACAATGAGTATGTAATGAGTGTTTAAATCAGTAGAATGCCTAATTGGAGGACTGGAGGCAGGTGGTGAAGGCACTTTGGTGTTCATGACATTTGTACTATCTCTGTTGGGTTCCAGCAGCCACACCAGCTCCTTTCTCATTTTACTTGTGTGACATGGCCATCATCCGAGTACTGGGAAAACAGACAATAATCCTGGATCATCTCAGTGTTGGCCATGCTGTCTGGCCTTGCCTCGAGACAGCCATGCATTAGTGCGGTCGCCTACAAAGAATAAACTTATGCACACTTTGTTCATGAGTGGGCCTTCCCCCCCCCCCCCCAGCTGACCACACTAAGACATGGATCTCTAGAGATGGGGCCAGGCAGTGTGGTAGGGTGGCCCCTTATGAATCATTAAGGAAGATGAAATGTATCACCAAAACAAACAAACAAACAAAAAGGACAAGAGGACAGTGATTTGGATAACATTTGCACCTGCCCTCTTTTGTACCTGGTCACTCTAATATAGCTCCTGCAGCTTTAACTGTTGTGATGAAGAGGGAATTTCACCAGGTGCTGTATGCATGCAAATGACACCTGCTGAAATTCCCTTCTCTGTGCAACCGTTAAAGATACAGGAGCCCTGTCCTTCTTTTCATATGGTTAGCCTAGCTCTGCCAGCCCTCACAGACCTGTTCCCAGGCTGTCATCCTTTCTCAGTCTCCCTCTTTTTTCCAACCCCCAAGTTGACTTGGAAAGGTGACTCTCCCTTCCCAGCCAATGGCACACATCACAGCACAGGTTATTAGCAAATGTAGTCTCAAGATACTGCAGTTCCATTACAAATGCATTAGGTGGGCTGCAGACATCTATGAGCTCATGATGCACATACACCAAAAACTTTGTTTGGTGTGCTTTTGTCAGAAAGTTTTGGTGCATAATATTTTATTTGAATTTCGTCTGCAATCCTATCTATGCCTGTTTAGGCAGAAAAAAGGTCTTCAAGGGAGCAATCCTATGTTCCCTAGACAGCATCTGGGGGACAGGATTTTTCTATTTCTTGGGCCCAAGCTCAAAGACAGGGCTCTGAGCTTAGAGCTGGGAAACCATGCTCCTCCTTCCCCCTCTAGCTGTGCTGGCTGCTTCTCCACAATTGGTAAACAGAGCACAGAGACTGGGAAAAGTGGGTGTTTCTGGGAGTGGAAGAGGCCAGAACAGCTGGCTTATGCCTGTTCCTATTGCCACCCCAGACTCCTTGAAGCTTTGGCTAGATGGACGAAATCACTTGTCTAGCTAAAATGCAGAGAGAGAGGTGTGAGGCACCTCCCTCTCTGCATAGGATACTCATATGCCTCAATAGGATTGCACTCCAATTTATTTATTTTAGCATTTATATACAGCTTTTCAGGGATTAGCCTTCCAAGGCAAATAACATAATAAAGACACATAATTCACCACAATATAATTGTAGTCTATAAAGCCACAATCTAAAAATACTGTACAAGCAGCAGTTAAAACAATATTAACAGTATAAAAATAAGAAAAATCAGGCAGAAAAAAATTAAAGATTAAAATTAGCAGCAGTTAAATACCAGAGCACTAAAATATCAATTAAAAGCAGCTTGGAACAGGAAAATCTCTAGTACTCGTCCATAATAGGTCCATGAACTAGACCTCAGAGAGCAATTTTAAGGCCCAGGCCTATGTTAAAGGTATGTCTAGCAAATTGCATTCTGTCATTGTAACTAGAGATTTGGGGGGAATTAGGTTCTACACCTTCCACTCAGAAAACAGTGTAGGGGATTGATCTGAAACTTGGCAGTATGGTAGAGGTCAGTTCTGTGGTAGAAAGGTTCAGGAAATGGTTATTAATAGTTTAAAGGTTGACGAGTGACCTCCAGCAAATTGTCAGGTATTACCTTTTGTTTTTCCTCATGGACTTCACTGGGGTTAAAATTTAGGTTCCAATTTCTCTTTCAGGAAACCATTTCTTGTGTTGGGTTAGGAGAAAGGCTTACTATGTCTATGTCCTAGTAGTACCATAACATGTTTGTAGTTTTGATTTAAAATATAATTTCTCAACCCCTACCCCCACCTTTCCAGTTAATTTTATCCTATGGGACTACATATGGTCTTTCCCTGGGCATGTCCAAAATGTTTTTGTTGGAAAGAGGGGATAGCATGAAAGGGAGTGTGGATGGTTACCAGGGAGATGGAATAGAAGCAGAGGAGATGGGGAGCAGGTGAGGAGAGAATTATCATGTCAGTTAAGATTTTAGACAGTTGGGGGACATTGAGAGTTCGAGGGAAATAGGAGTGGCAGTGATGATTTTATTTAAAACATATAATTATTTATGCTGTTGTTTTATTATACTGGGCTAGGGATGGGAATGAAAATTTAAAAACATATAACTTATGATTATGTCAATTTTATGATTACCCAGTTGGGATACACTGAGGTTTCACAGAAAAATAGGAATTGTACAGTCATTCAACTTTAAACATGTGTGATATTTATTCTGTTGTTGTTATACCGCAGGGGTGAGGAACCAAATTGTGGGCTTTTTTAAAGTATAACTTAAAAGTTAACATATTCAGATACCCAGGTTTCCCAGAGTTTTCCCTGACACAGCCACTCTCTAGAACGGTATATGGAACTATATTTCTTTATTAAAACTCTAGGACTTCATGTTCAGGAGCAAGAGATTTGTGTGCCTTCCTATGATGTCTTAAGAACAACATGTCCCAGAATTCCTTAGTTCACGCTGGCATTTTATGTGAACTTGCAAGGAGCCAATTCTGCTGTTGAATGTACAGGTCCTAAAAGAAGAAATGTCTTATTTTTTGGCCCAGAACATATGTAAGTAAATAAGCCTGTCAGAGATTTATGCCACTGGGGTATTGTAATTAACACTCTTTCAGAAGTCTGTACATTTATGCAATAGTGCAAAATTTCCTGAAATAATAACCAGCCATTCATATTAAAATGCATGCATCACAATATTTCTTTTATTTTCTCTTTTGAATAAATAGGTGTTTTAAAAATGTATGTTGAAATACCCTTCTAAATCGTGTCTGAGGGCCAAAACAGACATTACTTTAAAGATGTAGCTAGGCGCTACAGTTCCTTCTTCTTTTTCATTTTTACTCTGGAGTAGCAACAGAGCCCCTATCTGGATCCAGCTCCTAATGTGAGGGTAGGAGGATTTTAAGCTATCCCCTACCCACAATGGATCCAATCTGGATCAGGGCCCCTGTACCTACTCTATAGTAGGAAATAACAATAAAAAACATGGCTGCTAGTTATATCTTTAAAGTAGCACCATGCTGAAAAATTTGATTCTTCTATTTTTGGCATTTCATGGGGTTTTGAGGTAAAATAAAAATTCTGGCAGAAGAGACTGGGAAATGTTAGAATTTCAAATAACTTTCTCTTTGGGGAGGAGGAAGGGATATCCACTTACTTTTTTAAGTGTAGGCTGTGGCTGAGGGGACTTCTTTCTTTTTTCTTTTTTAAAAACCTGAACTTGCAGGAGCCCAGGACTTTTCTCCAGCCCTGCAGCTCTTTCTGAACTGCAGGAGCCCATATGACCTCTCCCATAGGCATTCAGGAAAGGCTCTGGGGCTGCAGAGGCTCTGCAAAAGGAAGAACAAAATTATCTTCTTCCGTGCGGCAACATAGAACAAGCATGATAAGAGTTTTTTTTCTAAAACTCCCAAAGTTCCATTTGTTCTTGCTTGGAACCCAAGACTCTTTGCAAAGCTTCTGCATCCCTGTAGTTCTTCCTGAATGGCCATTGAAGAGGGCGAGGTCACATGGTCTCCTGGGAGTTCAGAAAGAGCTGGCTCTGTGCAAAGAATCTCATGCTGGGGCATTATTTTTTTTAAAAAAAGTAAAATAAAAAATAGAAGATTGTTCAGCCACCTCCCAAATTTAAAGCACCATGTGGAAACGCTGTCCCCTTCCCAAGGAGAATATTCCCCAAAATTCTCCATCTCTCTGCGAAAAATGCAGAAAAAACAATGCCTCTTTTGCAGGGAGAGAAAAATAATAATCCCCAAAGCAGGGGGTAGGATTTGGCACATCTCTACTTTAAAGTAATGTCTGTTGGCCCTGAGCTTTTTCCATATGGTGTCTCTTCCTTTGTCTACTGAGTTTCTCACTTTCAATGTCAAGTTTGCCAGATCAGAGAGTTTTAGGCACAGCCTTGTCAAAACATAATCAAATCAATTAACAAAAAACCTTTCATTTTAGCATATTTTGTTTAGTGCTTTCCATGTTCACTCAAGCTCCAAAATGTGCCATATACTCGAAATGTACTTAAAGTGTGTGTGTTTGTGCGTGCGTGCGTGCATGCATGTGTGCATCACTCTGTCTCTCAACTGTTTTACTTATTCTGCACTACAGTAGGCGAATCATTAACTTAGAGTACATGATTTTGGTTTCCATTGTACAAAACCAACCTAAACCTTGTGTGGGAGGTGCAGAAGAAGAGTAAGGAGGAATGCTTTACTTACCTGTGGCTATGCCGCAATGAGGGGGCAGATGTAGACTAGATGACCTTGAAGATCACCTCCATCTCTTATCATTCTATATGGTTCATACTGGTTACCATTTGGGTACTTCACAGCATTTTTGGAGCTTGAGTAAACATGAAAAGCCCTTTACAAAACATTTTATGATGAAAGGGTTTTTTTTGTAAATTGAATTTCAAAGTAGCTAGGTCCCAGACTTTTAGGGATTTACAGATAACTAGCGGCACCTTAAGCTGGTCCCAGAAACAAATAGGTAGCCAGTATAGCTGTGCAGTATAGGTGATATATGCTCTAATGCTGGTATCACCAATATGGTGCCTGTGGACACCAATGTGCCTGCAGAAACCACTTTCTGCATATGTCCGGATCCCTGCTCCGCCTGAATTTTTAGATTTAAACATTTTTAAAAATCAATCAAACCTGGGCAGCCCAGATGTTACAAAGCAATTGATCCAGTCCCCACAATATACCCCCGTAACAATTTTGAGGTCCAGAGATTTTCTCTGCTGATATGTGATCTTGAAGTATTGGGTTAACATAATAGTTTGGGTAGACAGTCTGATTCTTTTGTGAAACTTTTTAGGCACTATTTTCAAAATGGTGGACAATTTCCTTTTGGTCGCTAGTTTTCGTCAACCACAGAAGTTACTATCTTGTTTACCTGGACCTCTAAATTTTTACGGAGGTATATTGTGGGGACAGGATTAAATGTGCAGACCTCCAGCAGTTTCTTTCTAAGAATGTTTTTGAGCCCCATTTGAGTCCCAGAGATATTTCTAAAAGTAAAAATACAGCACAGCACATCATTTTGAAATATGTCCAAATGCCAGAAAAAAGGCTGGGAGCCTAGGGTATGCAGGGACATCATGCAGATCTAGAGCAGGTGGCAGAGAACAAAGGGGCTGTCTTGCCTGTGCTCTGTCTGTGTTTTGCGTTTTATGTGTGTTTATTTTGGTGTGTGATGGCTCGTTTGTGTGGATTATTTTGGGTTTGGTGTGCAGGTAAGTGTAGTGTACTCAGGTGTGTGTGTGTGTTTGTCGGGGTAGTGTGTGTGTGTGTATTGTGGTGTTGGTGGTGGTTTGTTTGTCTGTGGGAAGGGGTTGTAGATCAGTGGGAGAACACCTCCTTTACAAGCAGAAGTTCCCAGGTTCAATCCCTGGCATCTCCCGGTAGGACTGGAAAAACTCCTGCCTGAATCCCTGGAGAGCCACTGCCAGTCAGCATCAACAATAGCTACATGGTTTCTATGTCCTTGCATGTCCTTTGTGTGTGTGTTTCTTTGAGCATCACTAGTTTGCCTTCTGCGAAATGGGCATTTTGTTGTTTTTTGTGAAGACAAATCAGTGATTTGGTATTTGGGATTCAGTATTTGGGATTCAGACCCAACCTCTGCTTTGTACTCAGTTTCCTATCAAAGTTATTTTTCTTTAAGCTTTAGCGGTTTGCTTTCTGGGAAATGGGTGCTTTACAACTGGCCATTCCCACGACGACAATAATTTTGTAATAATTTTGCTCCAGGGCGCCTAATAATGGCTAAACCTCCATTTGTCACAAAAAGAATCCTATCAATGTTTCTTTTTTTTCAATTCAGATTATTTTTGAATACATATGAAGAAAGTTATTTTCAAAACACGTTGAGCCGAATTAAAAATAAATAAATCAGGCACCTGAGAAAAAAAAATCTCTTCTGTTTCATGACCCAGAAGTGCCTTTCCCATTTCCTGTTTCCTTAAGCTTCCACTAGGTCATCCCATAATGCACTGCCACTGGGTCACCTCATATACACTGCCTTGATGGCTTTTTAGCAGGTAAGGCGGTATATAAATGTTAATAAATAAATAAATGTACTATATCAAGTTCCTGATTTTGCTTATTTCTTGATAACATAATATTCAAGACTGTCTAAGCCACTTGAAGCTTTTGTCCCATTTTGTAATTTGGAACTAAACCAAGGGCAGTTTATGCCCACAACTTATTATAATTATTGGCAACCAACTAGAAAGTGAAGTTCTTTGAGCTCGGGTCATGTAATTATAGCTGCTCCAGCTCTCTTTCTTTTCCTTTTCTCCTAAATTGTTCCATTTACATCCATGCAATCCACCACTGTCAACAAGACCCAAGTTTCTTGGAGCCGATCTACAAGGTCTATTTCATGCAGAAGAGGAGCAGTTTGGGGTCGTTTGTGATACATGACATTGTGGCTAATCCACAGCAATCCAGCAGATTCCCTTGGGAAAAGATGCATTTTAGTCCACCCCCGCCCTTAATATGGCTCCCATGTGGTTCAGCTGCTGTGTGCATCATTCCTCTGGATTAAATCTGGTATGTAGGCATAAACTGCCCTTGGTTTAGTTCCAAATTACAATTTTTTAAAAATTGCTAAATCTGTCAGTCTCTAAATCGCTAAATATCCAAAATCCCAAAATCATTAAATTGCTTATTCACCAAAGCACTATACTATATCACTATGCTGCTAAAGATGCCATATAGCTAAATCGCTGTAGTGCTAAAGTGCCAAAGTATCACCTGCAGCTTTCTCCTGCAGCTCCATTCCCTGCTCTTTTTTGTACCTTGCACTTTTACATTTAAGAGCCTAACAACTCCTCCTACTTCACCTTCCCTGCTACCATTTTCACTGGCTGTAGCAGAGTTGGTGGAATACAGGGAAACTTCCAGACAAAAAGCCCCTGCTCCTTTTCTCTGGATTCCTGATATCCTGTACATTTCCTGTCCCTGAGCAGGGGAAAGAATGGGGGCAGGGAACAAGCCTCTCAGGGTGCCTCTACAAGAACAATTTAAAGCTCTTTCAAGGCGCATTAGCAAATTTACCTCTACAAGAGCGGAGCGCAAATCAGGGGTCCAGGCGCGTTTTATCTCCGATTATTCGCATTTTCGAATGTGCATTAAATAGCGAGTTTTAATTTACCGCGGGAGTAAGAGCACCTTATGTCCGTGTAACCAACTTTCTGAGGAGGCGCATTAACGATCAGAGTGGGCAGACTGTGGTTGTGATGTCATGCATAGAACTGCCCCATTGCTGGGAAAACCTCCCACATTTTCGTTTAGTTTTATTTCCTGTCTCCTCCTGGCAACTTGTTCTCCGTCTCTCTGGATGGAAGCTCCAGGAAGACGAGACCCAATGTGAACTGAAAATAAAGTTTATTTTAACTACCCTGATGGAATATTTCGTTCATGGAGACACGGGGCCAGATGGAGGTGGTTTCACGAGAAGTAAAGGAGGTAGGAAGGATGTGCGGATGTGTGCATAATTAGCAATCAGCTTAGACATATCATCCCCTCGCTTCTTGCTGGGTTCCTGACATGAGCTGTGTATGTGTGTGTGTGCTCGCTGGGAAGAGGAGGGGGAAGGAATGAAGCAACATCCCCCTGTCTGTTTTGGCATGTGTGTGTGTGCGAGGCACATTCCCATTTGCTCCTGAGCAGTTCAGTTCAAGTGGCAATTGGGTGAAGGGGGGGGAGAGAGAGAGAAGCAGCCCTGACTATAAATATGTTTTCAAGGATACTGGAGGGGGAAACTTATGAGACACATTCCCATTTACTCCTGAGCAGTTCAGTTCAAATGGCAATCGAGCAAAGGGAAGGGAGAGAGGTAGCCAAACAGGTTAACCACGTCATTCCCGGCAGGTAACCTAGGTAACCAAAGGCGGGAGATTCTGGTAGGCAGGGAGAATAAAGGGTGGAAAGCCTGTTTGGACAGTTTCCCAGGACAAAGCACATTACTTTCAGCAACATTTGCATGCATGTCAACAACTTTAAAGCATGTTTCATACAGCCAGTAATGCGCTTCTACGGCTCTCGTGTATAGGGATTAGACGTAAACGCGCTTATCAGGAAATGCGCATATTCGAGCAACCAGGCATCAAAGCGAAATCTTGTAGAGGGGGCCTCATATGTGGTTAATGACGCTCATTTCAACTGGGGGGACTCTGCCCACCCCATCCCAAAGTAAGGTGGATTACAATGCAGTGTGACCTGTGAAAGAAGTTTTTATTTATTTATTTATATATATATTTATTTATTGCATTTTATACTGTCTAATAACCGAAGCTCCCTGGGTGGTTTAAAACCATAACAATTATTCAAAATATAAAACAACAACAGTATAAAAACATAGTATATAAGAACACAAGCAGGATAAAACCAAGCAGCAATATAGATTTAAAATACAAATTTAATAAAACTGCAAAGTTAAAAATTAGATTATAAGCTGTTAAAATACTGAGAAAATAAAAAGGTCTTCACCTGGCATCTAAAAGAGTATAATGTAGGTGCCAGGCGAATCTCTCTAGGGAGCTCATTCCACAACTGGGGTGCCACAGCAGAGAAGGCCCTCCTCCTGTAGCCACCTGCCTCACATCCGCTTGGGGGACGGGGTATAGTCTGCTGCTTTCTGTTTAGTGTGCCTCTGATGGACCAAAGCCAATTTCAGGAAAAAGAGGAGAAAAGCTGAAAGCTGAAGATGGCCCCGTGGTCTCATAGCTTCCCAGTCTCTTACCATTCCATCTACATAGTGCCACCTTCCAATCCTTTTTTGGCAAATACTAATTTCCCCAGTATTCATCTTTATCTCTTAGTCAGGCCTATTAGAACTAGTATACTGGTCCATGTGTTAGAGGGTGAATATACTAAGTCAGTTTTCCCCTGTATTGACTGTATCTGTTTTAAGAAAAAAAATGTAAAAGTAATGCTTTGGGGTCTTTAATGAGTGTTTGAACTAATTTCCCCCAGTTTAGAAGTAGCTATTCTTCATTAGTTAGAACATAGTACAGAAATCTACTGTGTTTATACCACACATTAGCCCTTTAGCATTGGGTTTGTCATTACACCTGGATACATGGAAATTCATGTGTGGCCACAGTTGATGCTGAATAATAATAATAATAATAATAATAATAATAATAATAATAATTTATTTCTTACCCGCCTCTCCGTCTGGATCAAGGCAGGGAACAACAACATGATAAAATACATAAAACTGATTAAAACATGACACATATTATTAAAACTGCATAAAAATCCTAAAAACATTCTAAAAACATCCTGAAAACATTCTAAAATTCCACTGGATATGCCTGCCGGAAGAGAACAGTCTTTATGGCTTTCTTAAATTCTAAAAGACTGTTAAGTTGACGTTGCAATATAATGTAACATTAACTGTGATCTATTTCTCCCTTCTGATGCCAATGGCTCAAACAAGCTCCAGATAATCAAAATAATCCTTTGAGACACTTTTATAATTTTCAAGATCAATTTTCCCTTGTCAATTATTATCATTTTAATGTCAATTTTGAGCACAATGTGAGGTCTGTATAGCTCAGCCAATCTAGTATATGTCCAATTAGCCAAGATAGTTGTGTTGACAAGTTCATTTCCTTCTCCTGTAGTGTTAATCATTGTTGTATAATTGCAAAATAGTAAGTTTTAGTAATCCTCTTTCCATGTGTAGATTGGTTATCCATTGCTTGCTTATTGTACTATTACCATGATATGGATTCCAGAGATGTATAACCTTTTTTACTACTTTGCCATCCAGCCCAATAACTGAAAAGGATTCAGTTCTTCATTGAAAGCAAAGTACTTCCTGATAGGCAGAATTGTATTTGTTACCTTGGTAACAAACATTCCCAAGAATATTAGGTGTATCCATGACTTTTCTCTATGAAATGATTGTTACAGAGTTTAATAGGAATAGTTGTAAATAAGATGCAGTTAGCATGATGTCCTCAATATGAACTTATTAAAGTTGCAAGTCTCTAGTAGTGAATTTTGCAAGATGTGCACAGATAAATTGCAGTAAGATGACTGTAGAGATGCCCACCCCCACTTAAGAAAAATAATTTCATGATCAGAATCATTGGCCATTGCATGCACATACCAAGGAATCCAAGACTTATTTGTGAACATAAAATCGTATATCATTTCAGAAAGATTTGACCTCAATGTAGACAATGGCAACCAACATAAATTGGCATGCAAACTTTCATACAGATCATTTGGATTCAAACGAAACACTTTAATTTATATGTGGGCTAACTAAATTGGATTTTCTTAAAGTAGCAAAGCAAGCAATCATTTATACTTACAAGCTACATTTGAATTCATGAGTTGGGTCACTATGTGAAAGTTTCCCCCCCCCCCCCTTTATCTATACTTGGGATTACTGGAGCTATTAGAGGACACCATGCATATCCCAGTAAATTAACGGCTAGGTTTTTAAAAAAATGTTCAGAATGGTTTAGAAATGTGGATTGGTATGGTATGACTATGTTAGCATTCTTAAACATAGTTCTGCATAAAAACTACAGACTGTAAAAATAAAATAAAATTGCAGGTGCAAGATTGAATGTCTTAAAATAGCGAACATTTTGGAATTTTGGGCAGGTACTCATGAGTGAACATGGGCAAAGATTTTAGATTACAGCTGGGAATCTCACAAACAAGGCATATGGTTATTATGGTCTAGTAATCAGGATTAATTGTAATTTGGGTTGGGGAAAATCTTAGATGGAGCTTTTCTTCCAGAACTCATATTTGTCTAGACCACTAGCATCTATCTGAAATATCATAGAAATGATTTTAGAGGGTATTTAATTATGTGAAGGACATAGCTTTTGAAAATGAACTGCTCTGCAAGGCGAGTTGTTGGGCGGGAAGCAGAAAGCGGGAACCTTGGAGCTCAAGGGAGGAACAGAATGTTGACATAGTTTCTGGGCTGGTTATGTCAAGCCGTACCAGCCAAGGTTACGCTGGTACGAACTTCAGCTGTGAGGAATTAGGGAGGGCTGGTTTCCATGGCAATGAGACCAGCCCGAGAGAAGGTAGAAAAACGACGGTCTGGGTGGAGTTCGGCATCTCTTCGGGGCAGAGGCTCTGCTGGAAGGTGATCTCCGTTCGGCCGGATCAAGTCGGGTGTTAGTTAGAATTTTATTGTTTTATAACCTGCTCGGTTTGGGGTTGCTTAGCACTTTTAAGAGTGTGCTTGATTGATTGGGGTCCTAATAGTTTTATGGCTTTTTGCTTGTTTGTGCTGCTAATACCAAACCTACCTCATTCCTTTCTAACCCCCCCTTCCTTTCCTTCCCAACCCCCTAGCCCCTATTTTGCTATTTTACATGTATAATCTCTTCTGCTTTGACCAAGGCCTTAACTTAGAGTAGAGTGTGAATAAACTTGCTTTGGTCCCTAAATTCTGTGTGGTTATTTCCAGCGTTGGCTCAAACCAGCTTTGGCTGGGGAACTGGGTGGCAGGAAGGGAAACACCCTGCCATGGCAAGGAACGGTTCACGTTCTCTTGACAAATTACATTTAGGATCCAACCCTATAAACCCATACCTGAGAGTATACGTTGGCTGAATTAGAATGACACAATAAGCAACTGGGGGGCGGGGGGAACAATCGTCAGTTGTATTGACTATCATGTCATCCGAATGCTGCCATAGTCAACTCAGCGCTGATCCTAATCCACACCACAGTTGATTATTTATTACCATGTTGTGTGGGGAGTACCCCCTAGATGAACAACTGTAAAGTTGATTATTACTCCCCCATTGACTATCGTGTTGTCCGAATTCAGCGGGACTGAACTATTAGTTGATTAATTGGTTAGATCAACTGAATAAAAATGTTTTGAGCGACTAAAATGGGCTCACCAAATTTGGTCCACAGTTTGATTTGTCAAAAAATATATTATTTTCCATAGAAGTATTTATAAAAACTGTGGAGAATTGTCCAAAATCAGGTAATTTGGGGCGATTCCCTCCCCTCACAGTACCCTGCATCCCATCCCACATTGCATAGAAAGATACCAAAAACATTCCAGGGAGTCTTTTGAGTCTTTTGCAGGTGGCTGCAGTGGGGGGAAGAGAGGCCAGGAAATTTTCTTTCTCTGAACTTATGTTATCTTAAAATCCTACACTTCATCAATAGTTACTAATTGATTAAAGGCTTATAATTAATTAAAGTGCTTATAATAGCTCTAATTGATTAAAGCTCACATAATCAACTAAGATTTCTTTAATCGCATGATAACCCTAATCATAGTGAGTAATTCCATTTTATGGAATTGTTTCAGGACAGTCAAGAAAATCTGTAAAGTCCAGAGCTTTGGATGAAGATGATTTAGGTCATGGGTACTGAAACTTTATCAGCTCAAGGGCTTAATTTTGGAGCAGCTCTTGGAGGGCACATACTGTTTTGGGGGAGGGGCAAATTCAAAAGAGGAGGGGAGGGGCCAAAATACCACCATTTTTAGCTTGAAGTGCTTACTGCCAATAACAAAGCCGTAGGAGTGGCATTTCTCAACCTTTTTGAATGAGGGAAAAAACTGCACAGAGACAACCAAACAAGTGGTGTTTGGGTGTCTCTTAGAAGGTGAAAGAACTCTATTAGAACACATGTCAAACAGGCCATGGGAAGAATTTCTGGTCTGGGCTAGAACCATCAAGCTACTAGGTGATCTGTTCCTAACATAGCTCAGCAATGAGAAAGAATTTCATGCTCTGCCATGGCAGGGGTGGGGGCAGAGGGAGAAGCAGCATCTGTAGACACAGTATAAAATGGTGGCCACCCTTGGTTATATGAAACATTGGTTAGGCTGTGTTAGTGACTTCATTTCAGTTCTGACAATAAATGAAAACAAAAACACTAGTACATGGTATGCTAAGCACTACTCTAGAATTTAGGTAAAAATGTCCAAACAAAGCCGTGGGACAAAAGACACTGTTCTGTCTCATCTGTAGTCCACATTCTTTTGCCAAATAACTTTATTTGATAAATTGGTGTCATTAAGCTCTACATTGAATGGTTTAAAGGATTACAGTCTATCAGCTGTAAAAGTTACAAATTCGAGAAATATTCCATCTACTTAAGCAACACTTCAAAGAATGACTTGGGTAGGAAGTGCCTCTGACTGAGACTCTAAAGTCTGAGACTATTATGGGTCTGTTTGGTGCATGGGTTTATGATTTAAATTAAGCATTTCAAAAGAATTCAGAGTGGACTTTCAAGCCTTTGAAGAAAGCTTGAGGTAACAATTCAAGATTTCCATTTCAATTTTGTTAGAGCTCAGGGTCTGGATGAGGGCTGGGGCGGGGGGGTGGGGGAGAGACGACCCAGGAACTCCAATAAAACCAGGAAACAGCTGGAAGAGAATCATCTGTTCTTCATATGCTTGAGGCATATATTGTGGTTTTCCTTCTTCAGGGCAATAAATCCTTTGTCCATGCATCACAAACATATGAGCCTCATAAGATACAATGCAGTGTTTTTTCATTTATCCTAGGCTTTTTATATACAATGCCTCTCATCTCTGCTACACTGGCTATGTGTGTCCTTACCTTTGAGGGGATGGACAATATCAATATTTTGCTGGTGTTATAATTTCTGGAACATGTGGTTCTGATTAGTACTTGAATTACGGCAGAAAGAGGGGGGCTTAATGAAATCCATCCTTCAACTTCCACACAGTTTTAACCAAATTTTGCTCCCCTGTAGCCTTCAAAAACAGTAGCTAAGGAAGACAAAAGGTGTGGGTGTAGGGAGAGCAGGCAGCCACCTCTGGTCCTCCCTGTAATTCAAGTACTGGTTCTGGTCCATGTGAGACCTTGTCTGACTGCACTGTTCCAGCCACTCTGAACCGGGGTTAAAAACGGTCTCCATTGGAATCAATGGAAACTTCCCCCTTTTTGTAACCCCCCCTCCTGGGGGGGATTTTAATTGGGGAAAGGTTTAACACTCCACATTCAGTGTACCATGCTCCCAATTCAAATTATGACCGTGTGCGCATACACGAGAGTAAAAAGTAAGACATGCTTCAGCTACATGCTACGCAATGAGTGTAATTTGTACATGAGCCCTTCCTTATTGGACTGTGTTCCAGAGACATCAGTGTTCAAATTCTGCTCTTTGTGTTATTCAAAAGGTTTATATCATATCTACTCTAGATAGGGTCGATGCAGGCAAAAAATAATAAAACCAAAGGGATTGCTTGCCAGTTTTGGGTGGCGGCAGTGGTTGTAGATGTAAATCAGAAACCCTGCCAGTGATTGCCTTGACCGTTAACATCTCAGAGGGAGGGAGGCTAGGTGGAAAGTGCTCAGGCTGCCATTGCTGAGCTTCTTCTCTGGTCCTAAGGGCCTCTGGCTGCCCGGCCGAGTTCTTTGGATTCTAGACAGAGGCAGGGCAAGAACCAGGTGGGAAAGGTTAAGGTAGAATAAGTATGGACCCAAGAAAGAAGGCTATTAGTGTAGCAGACTAAGAGAAGAAGTGGGATTTAAGAAAAGGGAGGTAAACTTGGGAGATGGGAGTCATCCAAAAAAATGAAGAGAAGTCCAGACAAGATTAAGCAGAAAACTGGGAGCAACAATGAAGTGAAAATGGTTATGAGCTGAAGAGGTTAGGAACCTCTTATTCTTTCAAATAATCAGCCAGAGTTTTGCCAGCAGGACTCTACTAATAATACAATACATTGAAAATATATAAAAACACATTTTAGACACCAAATGCCATAGCAAACAGAAGAAAATGCTTAATCTTTGACATGCCCTGAGAGGAAAGAGTCCCAAAGCTAGGGACTTCCATGTTGAAATAAAAGAAAGAAGCATTAGTTGAAGTCACATTTTACAGACATCTTTTCAAAGGGAGGGAAAAGACCAACATAATCACAGAAATCTAGTCATTGTCAGACATCCCAGAATAATGCTGCTTCAAATTCTACTATGGGAATAATATTTATGTATTTCACCATATGTATAACCCACTTTTCTACTAATTATATTCAAAGCGGCTAACCAAGTTAAAACAATCTGTCAAAATTAAGCATCAACGTAATGAAAAATATGACAACAAAACATTAAACAAAGCATGGGTACACACATACACCAATGTGATGCAGCCACCATCACATTAAAAGGCTGCTGAAGCAGAAAATTCTTTGTTAGACACCTGAACACAAGCAATGAAGATCTTATGGATCTCTCCAAGAAGGTTGTTCCCCCACAAACTGGGTACCAATATGTTTACCTGCCATGCCTTTGAAGTTGATGGGTGGGAACACAGAAAAAGTTGTTTGATGCTCAAACACATAAAACTTTATACAAATAGACTTCTGGGTATTAAATGGACTTTTAGTAGGGTCTTGGGAAATCCGCTGATGTTCGGATTATTAGTCACCTACAAAAATATGTTGTGTTCTCCAAGAATTTGTTGGCCACATCCTGTCTAGATGGAGGTCACTGTGATTGGAAAGGATATAAACATAATTTAATTCATCTCCAGAAGTCCAAATGTGGATAAGATAACATTATAGAAGCAACCCTAAAAAAATAAATTACATAAGTATATAGGTCAACAAATTATTTTTTGTTTCCTTTCTTCTTGGCTTTTGGGGATTGGGAGGGGGACTTGAAGCCTTTGAATTCCTGGCTATGTGGATTTCATATCCTTAAGTACTGTACAGACAGACTATCTAGAGAATCCAAAGCAGACATTATTGCAGATTTTGGGTAAAGCTCACTGTGGACTTCAAACAATAATTAATTACTATGCTATGCCTCCTCCTCCCTCATTTGCTAAGTAAAATGTCTTTAAACAGGATAATGTACCAACTTTATATTAACCTCCCTTAACTTCAATCGATAAAACTAATAAGTTAAATGTGGTTGTGTTTTTCAATTCTTATACTTCCTAGCTGGTGAAAATGCCCTCTACTGGAGCACTAGCTTATATAAGCAAAAGTACAGGACTGAGATGGTACAGAGATATTAAGCAACCTCCAACAGAGTAATGGTGTGCATCCTTATTACAGGGAATTGGAGATGACAGCTTGGCATTGGGAAACTTGTAGCCTTGCTAGCAGAAAAGCTTCAATTATTTTAGGTCTAAATACTGCCCTGCCAGTCAGACTACTGGCACATCCACCATCTCTCCAGAGTGGCTAACTTTGTATGCTTTTAAGGCAAGTCGTTGCATTGACAGAATGTTCCATTCTCCATAAGTCACTCACATCTTCTCAAAATTCTAGTACTGTTATTGGGTTAGTATTAGTGACATATTTTTTAAATATTTCCTAGATATGTGGGACATCATAAGCATACTATAAATGTTTTAGCCACCATCCTGAACACACTTGAAGGCAATTGAATCCAGTGGGCATGACACACACTTTGCTGTGGACATTCTCATCAGGGAATTAACTCTGCAATTCCCTCTATACATAGATTTTTTTCCCCAGCCAGCTTTTGTTTTAGTGATGATACAAGAATGCTAAAGAATTGCTATAGAAGAGGGCTTCTCGATATATAAGAGGACCTCATGGTAATGCAAATAAACAGACCAGCTGACTACAGGACTTCGACTGTTCTTTGTAACCAGCTGTACTAATAAGCAAGCTTGATCTTGTGGATCACCCGAGGTCATTCCTCCCTTTAATGCTGCTAACCTGCTGGAGCTGTCATTTTATTGCTCATTTTTTGTTTGTAATTCTGGGCAGTTTGTTCTAAAATGCCAGATGTTTTGTACAAAGAAATAAACACATGATCTAGCATGGCTTATAAGAGCTTTGGTTTTCCCCTCTGGAATTTGTTGCTCATGGCCCTAGTGTAATGATCAAAGTGGGATATGCCTGAAACAAATAAGAAGGCCAACCTAAATATTTTTGGAAAGCAATATGAACAAGTAGGCAAGGATATTCAGTAGGCCTTAATGACTAGGGGTTGATTTCAGAATTGTGGTTCCACCAGCGGAATGATAGTGCTGATGGAATGGGACTTCTGCATCTTCTCTCTCTCCTGCAGCCGCCCTTCAAATCTCCCTCTGAGGGACCCCCAGCCTCATCTGGAGTGGGAGAAGAGAGAAGAGAGAAGAGAGAAACCCACCCCCTCTTACCTCCATGTTGTCGACCGCTTTAAGACTTTCCCCTCTCCAGCCTGTCACCAATACTGGAAATGGAGAGATTGAGTATAGCTCCCATATCTGAGCACTCAGTTTAGGGTTCAACATTAACCTCCACCTACATTTTATAATTGAACCAAAAAGTGTGTGTTTATTTTAGATCCAATACTTTATGCCTTTGTTCAGGGCAAAGCCCTCCCAAGACATAAGAACAAAATAAATACTTAAGAACAAAACAAACGAACAAATCTCATTACAGTAACAAATTTAAATAGCAGCCTAAAAACACTCTACTGCACAGCACAACACTCATATAATACTGATTTAAAACAATTAAAAGGAAATTAGCAGCAGTTTAAAGAATTAGGACAGCAATCCTATACCCATTTACCTGTGGGTTAGCCTCATTAAACTCAATGGGGCTTACATCTGAATGGGCATTGTAGGATTTCAGTGCAAATATAGATATAGTCCCATATCTAAAAGCAGACTGAAACAAGTGAGTTT
This sequence comes from Anniella stebbinsi, assembly GCA_029215795.1. NCBI lineage: Eukaryota > Metazoa > Chordata > Lepidosauria > Squamata > Anniellidae > Anniella > Anniella stebbinsi. Next base: position 79,857,595 of record JARDYH010000002.1, on the reverse strand, counting down.
CATAAATATGGGGCCACCACCGTAAAGGCCTTGGATTGGATCCAGATTTAGGCACATGAAACTGGGCTGATGGAAGTGGACTTCCCCACCCCCTCCTCCCTATGGCAGCTCCTCCAGTCCCCCTGAAAATGCTATACAGAGGATCAGGGGACACTGCTGAATGGGGTAAGCTATGGTGCTGGCAGGAAGAGGGGATCCCCACAAATTGGGCTGAAGCCCATTCCTTGAGCAGAGTCCTTCAGTCAAGAGCCCTTCCGTCAACAGAAGGCTGATCTTGAATTCAACCCCATGTGTTTAGTGCCATCCAGTTTAATTGATAGCCATGTATGCATATGGTTTAGCCCTTAGGATTGCCATCTTTCTTTTCCAGGCAGGGCTACTGTGCCTTTGAATTAAATGAATAGCAAGCAGAAAAGTCTCAAAATACACAGATGAATCAGAACAAAATGTAAAATGAAAATTCAGTTCCAATTATTATAATTGATTCAACTGGCCTATGTGACTGTGTGAGAGACACATGTTGAAATCCTATTTGACTGTGTGAGAGACACGTTGAAATCTGAACGAAAAGCCTTTGCAAATTCAAATAAAAGAACTCTCTGATTATATAAAGCCGAGCCAGAGCACAGTGCAGGTTGGTTGGAATTTCCAGTTGCTTGGGTAATCTGATATTTGAACTTGATTTGAAAAAACAGCAGGCCAATGAGATGTAAACATGTCAAGTTATTAAGAAAAATGTCAGGGAAAAGTTTGTCAAGGGACCTTTGTTGGTTAATATGATGGCTTCAATATAGATCTGGTGTTTGCTGTTTTGATAATGGAAAACATAATCCAGTTCATTCAAAGTAACATCTGATACATTGTAGTAGGAGAAATATTATTTCCACATGAAAATGGCCTGCAAAAGCAATGCAATCATAATGGACACTTAATAAAGAGAAACAGAGCCGTTTCTTTATCCAAAATGATTTGTGGAACAACAATATCCAACAGTGTTATTCCACAAACTCAAACAACGTCAGTGGAGTTCCTCCCAATCTTTCTATTGTGCAAGTGGTTGTGCATTATGCTTGCAAAACACCAAGCAGAATGCACACTGGGTTGCACAAAGTTCTGCACAACTGGTTGCACAATCGCTTGTGCAAACATAACTATAGTTGGATTCTCCTCTTGGGTATAATTCGAAACCTACTGTCCTCTGTGCAAATATTATTATTATTATTATTATTATATCTATTATTTTTATTTATATCCCGCCTTTTTCCCAATACTGGGACCCAAGGCGGCTTACAAATTAAAACATGTACAGTTAAAATAAATAGAGATATACAAAAATTAAAAATATAATTAAACATAGTACAATTTTTCAATTTTTAAAACATTTAAAAACATTTTAAATACACATAGTTAAAAAATCCAAACTATAAGCAATACATCCACAAAGCTCTGAACTACTCCCCAAAGGCCTCCTGAAATAGAAAAGTTTTAGCCTGCTTCCGAAAGCACACCAAGGAGGGAGCCAGTCTAGCTTCCCTGGGAAGAGAGTACCAGAGCCCCAGGGCAGCCACCGAGAAGGCCCTCTCCTGCATTCCCACCAGGCGTGCCTGTGATGGTGGTGGGACGGATAGAAGGACTTCCCCTGAAGACCTCAGGGGGACAGGTAGGCTCATAAGGGAGAATACAGCCTATCAGATATCCTGGACCTGAGCCTTATAGGGCTTTGTAGGTCATAACCAGCACTTTGAATTGTGCCTGGAAACAGACTGGAAGCCAGTGGAGCTGTTTTAACAGGGGAGTTGTATGCTCCCTGTAGCCAGCCCTGGTCAACAATCTGGGTGCAGTTCTTTGAACCAGTTGAAGTTTCCGAACACGCTTCAAAGGCAGCCCCACGTAGATCGCATTATAGTAATCCAAACGGGATGCAACTAAGGTGTGTGTCACTGTGGCCAGGTCTGACATCTCAAGGAACAGGCGCAGCTGGCGCACAAGCTTTAACTGCAAATGCATTCCTGGCCACCACTGAAACCTGAGCATCCAGGCTCAGGGTTGAATCCAGGAGTACACCCAAGCTGTGAACCTATGTCTTCAGGGGGAGTGTAACCCCATCCAACACAAGCTGAATCCCTATTCCCTGATCTGCCTTTAGACTGACCAGGAGCACCTCTGTCTTGTCTGGATTAAGCTTCAATTTGTTTGCCCTCATCCAGTCCATTGCTGCCAACAGACACTGGTTTAGGACCAAAGCAGCTTCTTTGGAATTGGGTGGAAAGGACAAGTAGAGTTGGGTGTCATCAGCATACTGGAATTATACAGCTGGATACTACACATAGATCTGTTATTGTCTACATGTATTCCTCTCTGCTTTGAGCATTCATCTAGCTATTTTCAAGAGCCTGAGACAATCACAAAGACACAATTTCAAAATTTGACATTTTGAGCATATTTTTCATTAGTTTTAATCCATCAGCAGTTCTGATTCTTGTGGAATTTGGCCAAAGCTAAATTGGATTCAGCTGCCTAATGCAAGGTATGGGGAATCTGTACCCCTTCAGATGTTGTTGGTCTACAACTCTCATCATCTCTGACCATTAGCCCTGTTGGCTGGGACTGATGGGAGTTGACATCCTACGACAACTTGAAGAGCCATAGGTTCTCCACTCTTTTCCTAATGTGACACGTGAGGAATGTACGTAGCTAACATTATATTAAATTCCCACCAAAGAGATGGGGATTTATTCATGGTTACACATCCAGAAAGTGTGAATGGAAAGCAGTTTCCACTTTTGAATGTTTCAATAGATTTTAAATTGTTCCTGTCAGCTTGGAAAAGACTCAGTGCTGATGCTTGAATGATGGGATGTGGAGGGAGACAGAAGAACCCGCTTACTGAAATCTATGAACTATGCACTCCGTTTCCCCTGATTTTAGCTATATTTATGTCTTTCACAGCTGTCTAAAGACCAGTAGCTCTGGGGACTGGGGGGCAGGTTCCTATGGATTCTAGCCTTATACTGTGCTATCTTGCATTCTGTAGTGGAATCCCGAGAGATCTGTGTGTGAGTGGAAGACCCTCCTCACTTGTGCAAGGGGGTCCCCAATTTCCAATGGTTCCCCTCCCCTACCTCATTCCCTTGCCTCAGTGCTCGGGAGTGACTTTCTAAAGGCTGCAGCAGAAGGAGACAGAAAAGTCATGTTGCACAAATTGAATTTTTACTCAGGCTTCTCTGGACCGAAGCTAGTATGATGAATATCAACATTTTCCAAACCTCTGAAAATAAGGAAATATTGTCCAAATGTGATTTCACAATGCACACCTCTGCAATTTAAGATACAGGTTTCTGATATGGCTGGACCTGTTGCAAAATCTGAAAAGATGCCTGATGAAGTATATACTATCCAGCCCTCACATTTTTACCTATAATACATATACACAAACACACATACTAGCACACATAACATGTTTGTTTTTTCAGACACACACACACACACACACACACACACACAATGACTCAATTCGGATGACACAATAAACAACTGGTGTGGGGGAAACAATCGTCAGTTGTTTTGACTATTGTGTCATCCGAATGTTGCCATAGTCAACTCAGCGCTGATCCTCAGCCACACCACAGTTGATTATTTATTACCATGTTGTGTGGGGAGTGCCCCCTAGGGTTAGGGTTAGGGTTAGTGAACCCACCATTGACTATCGTGTCATCCGAACTGAGCCACTGTGTCAAAGGAGCAGATATTTGTACTGAGTGCAGTGTCTACCCTCCCCCATCAATATCAATTTTAAAGCTGCTAGCTTTAAAATTGATATTTTATCAAATTGCTAGCTTCAGCAATAGCCTCTATAATAGCATAATGAGGACTAGTCTGATCTGTGTGTAAGACTTAATTTTTTTCCAATCATTCACAGGACCGAACTAAATGTTAACATAGGGCTGACAGCAAACATAGCAGTATGTCTAATTCCTTCTATAGCCTCAAGTGACAGGGTTAGTCACCTGGTGCCCTCCAGATACTTTGGACTACAACCCAGCCAGCAGATCCAGTGGTCAGGGATTGTGGTAGTTGTAGTCCAAAACATGGGTTGCTTACCCATGCTCCTGTGCAACTTATCCTCATGACATGATGTCATTAAGCTATGTTTCTCCTTATCTGCATCAGATGTGAGTGTGGAAACACAGAACATAATGGTGTCAGGACATGGACTAATTTGTATTAGACGTTATGGAGGAAAAGGGAGGAAGTTGACATGCAGCGGAAGTTGACATGCAGCGGCCATTTCTTTAACTTGATTGGCTGGGGAATGTGGGGAATTGTAGGGCATTTTTCAATCAAAACATGCATAGGATAGTGCCCTTGCTGATTTTAAACTTCTGCATGTCTATTCAGAAGTAAGCTGGACTGACTTACTCACTAGGTCCTGCCTTCTGTCATCTGCAGGGAAAAGCTCTTCTTTGATCAGCAGCTGATCACAGATAATAACTGGGAGAGCTGGGAGAGAGCTGGGCAAGAAGCTAGCAAGTCGAAGGTTACCTATGCCTGAATGTTGTGACATTATGGGCTTTTCTACATGAGACTGCTATTCTTCTGCATCTAGTTTCAATTGCCTGGCAGAATTGAGATCAGAGCACTACATGAGAAGTGTTTCCTTTCCTGCCTTTCCATTACATAACCTCTAGGTGGCACTGTGTTATAGCAGAATAGTGCAACTACATGAGGAAATCACATTTTCTTTCTCTATCAAAAATAATAACCCATTTTCCCTGCTCTAAAAAACTTGCCGAAAGTGCTGTTTAAAAACAGAAGTAAAAGTGGAGGGTCCCGACAACGTCAAAAGGACTCATAAACAACCATAAGGAATGATGAGTGCACAATAAATGCCTCATGTAGAAAAGCTTTTAATTGAACTTTTGCAGCAACTGCTGCTTTTGCCAACAAAGCCGCTGCTCTATCTTCGTCTTCATCACACAATCAGAAACATAACAGTCTTCTTGCCTTATCAAACATGTGTGCTTATTAGGTGCTTGGTTGAGCTACAATAATATTGTTTATTTGTTCTAGCAATGATTTCTATTGATCTCCCATCTTCTCCACATTCCCTGATAGGTTCATTTTGGGTGAAGTATTCCTTGTTTGTTGTTTGGCCTTATTACAAAATATAATGAACCCTACTTTAACTGTGGAAGTAATGTGCTTCCCCCATATGCTCAGATACATTTTCCACTTGGATTAAGGAAAATTAGCTCTAGGGAAAGTCAAACAAGGCTCATTTGGATGAGATCTAAAAAATGAAGAAAAATAATGAATGCTTCGGCTTTGCCAATTTTTGAATGTGCCAGGCATCTTTTCTTTCCTCTAGCTGTCTAGATAACAATTCAGTGGCAAGATGGCAAAAGCTAACCCATTTGAGGATGATTAGACAGGGACCTTTCCATATGAAAAGTTAGCAGACCAGATGGCCTTCTACATTTGGACAAGACTCCTACATTTTTTCCAGGGCAATCATGTCCCAGTTCAGTTTATTGGGTGATATGAACTGGTGTATTTTGATTGGAATCAAAATAGATAAAGTCACACTAATAGAAAGCAAATGAAAATCTGGTTTATGACAGATAAATTGTTTAAGATACCCTGTGAAAGATTGGATTTCTTTTCTAAAATTATAGACATACTGTTACTTATATAGTATGACTCCATTCCAGAAATGGACTTACAAAGAAAGATACAGGAAAGGGTGCAATGGCCCCAGATGGATTGCCACATTGCAAAGCAGATAGAAGGCACATCACCATATGTACCAAGAAGAACAGATAGAATGGCTCCCACTAGAGTGAATCTGGTTGTGGATGCATATCGGATCCTGATCCTAAACTGGTGGAAAGCTGCAGGCACTGCCTGGGTTTATTGATTTAGGTACATAGTCAGGAAATCATTGCATGAAGTCCCTGGTTGGTCATTTAATGTAATGTGACTGGTCAATTTACCAGTGAAATAATATTCAAGCATTTAAACTACACTTCCTGCATCACCCCAGTCAATATTAGGGATGCTGGAGAAATCGGTCTGGGGGTGGCGCTAGACAAGCTTCCATTGATTCGGCCCCCTGGACTTTGGTCCATTTTTATCCTGCAGAGCCCTACTTCCTCTGCAGCAAGCCAGAAAAGTTCACATTTTTTTCATAATTTTGACTTTGCACAAATTACAGCTGCAATTTACATAAATCTGTGTAATTTGCACTACTGGTGGCTGTAATTTGTGCAAATGATTCAAATTTGCACAAGTTGTGGCAGCAAATCTTTATTTGCGCAAATTACAGCTGACTTGACAAAGTTTGAGGGGAAAAACATGACTCAGCCTGTAAATGCAAGCCGAGCCAGGCATGCCACAGAACTCTGTCAAGCCAGAAAGACAGAGTTCCAAGTGACGGACATCCCTTGCCAACACGATCCACTTTCATATGTTAACATGTTGCTGTAATGTGTTCAATCAACATTGTGATAATCATACAAAATGGCCACACTGGCTGGGCAGGATGGGAGTTGTAGTCCAACACATCTGGAGGGCACTGGGTTGGGGAAGGCTGATTTAAAGCATTGCTGTATCCATAGAATCATAGAATAGTAGAGTTGGAAGGGGCCTATAAGTCCATCGCGTCCAACCCCCTGCTCAATGCAGGAATCCACCTTAAAGCATACCTGACAGATGGTTATCCAGCTGCCTCTTGAATGCCTCTACTGTGGGAGAGCCCATGTCCTTCTTAGGTAATTGGTTCCATTGTCGTACTGCTCTAACAGTCAGGAAGTTTTTCCTGATGCTCAGCTAGAATCTGACTTCCTGTAACTTGAGCCCATTATTCTGTTTCCTGCACTCGGTTGATCGAGAAGAGATCCTGGCCCTCCTCTATATGGCAACCTTTCAAGTATTTGATGAGTGCTATCATATCTCCCCTCAATCTTCTCTTCTCCAGGCTAAACATGCCCAGTTCTTTCAGTCTCTCCTCATAGGGCTTTGTTTCCAGACCCCTGATCACCCTCATTGCCCTCCTCTGAGACCCTCCCAGCTTGTCTGCATCCTTCTTGAAGTGTGGTGCCTAGAACTGGATGCAATACTCAAGATAAGGCCTAACCATTGCCAAATAGAGGGGAACCAGTACCTCACACGATTTGGAAGCTATACTTCTATTAATGCAGCCCAAAATAGCATTTGAAATTTTTGCAGCCACAAAAATTGGCTCATATTCAGTTTGTGATCTACAACAATTCCAAGATCCTTCTCGCTTTTAGTATTACTGAGCCAAGTATCCCCAGAATGTAACTGTGCATTCGGTTTCTTTTTCCTAGGTGTAGAACTTGGCATTTATCCCTATTAAATTTCATTCTGTTGTTCATTCAGTGCCCAGCACTCCAGCCTATCAAGATCACTTCTATCACTTATAAGAGTAATAATAAACAGTGATCATTATGATAGGGTGACCAGATAAAATCCAGGTCAGGGCTCCTGTAACTTTAACAGTTGTAGAGAAAAGGGAATTTCAGCCAGTGTCATTTGTATGCAATTAGTTCCTGGTGAAATTCCCTCTTCATCACAACTGTTAAAGTTGCAGGGGCCCTGCCCTCTTTTGTATCTGGTCACTCTAGTATAGTGCCTACAACTTTAACTGTTGTGATGAAGAGGGAATTTCACCAGGAACTAATTGCATACAAATGACACTGGCTGAAATTCCCTTTTCTCTACAACTGTTAAAGTTACATGAGCCCTGTCCTGGATTTTATCTGGTCAGCCTACATTATGATAATGACAAAATTACTATCTTCTGATAAACCCCAGAGCTTTGATTCCCCCATCCCCACCCCACTCCAGTGTTTTTGTTCAAAGCATTCTATGGAATTCCTGGACTGCCTCCTTTGTGGTTTTATTTCATAAACACATTTTTGTTTGTTGAGTTTTCTTAGCTTTTGGATTCTCACTCCTACTCCTTCTCTGGGTCTTAAGATCTTTGTCAGTCATCTTGGACTTGAGCTTAATTTATTTCTCTTCAGATCTGCTTTTGTTCTTCTCTAGTTGCACATTGATGTGTAGTAAAGACCTGTTTTTCATATTTAATATTTACGAGAATGGATGAATATTTAAACGCCTGTGGTGCCATTGGGTCCATCACTCTCACAGCTACAATGTAAAAAGCCAATGTATTTTGCATTAGTAGCACTAGAGACATAGCGAGCTGTTTGCCAGAGATTTGAACTCTGCTGAACAAGCCCCTGGAAGGCAGACTCTCTTGGAATAGCTTGTGCATATCCTGCTGATGTTTCACTAGCCAGAAATGAGATGAAACGCAAACCTGAACGCTGCCAGTCTCTCTTCATATAGCTCAAACCTTATTCAAAACACCAGGCAAGGAATAATACAGACCTAGCACATTCAGGGCATCTTTGTCAGTTTTTAGGGGCATTTCAACTCTGTTCCAAAACTTCCTTTCAAAATCCGTTTGAAGGTGTCAAGCATTTCCTGAAGACAACTCAAGGTTACTCAAATTGGCCAGCATCCCTCCAAATGGACTTTTAACCAGGATTCTAGATTCTGACAAATATGGCTACCTTCATTACCTGTTCTTTCTATTTCGGTTTCAGGTAACATCCTGCATCTGATTCACAAATCCTCACATGCAAAGGACCGGCATCCATGCCCTTACGCTGGTACCATCAGGGCAGGACTGTGGGGCAGAGGTCCATAGGCCTGTTCAGCAGAATGAGCAGGAGGGCCTCCAAATGCAGGAGGGCTGGCTCACTACATTCTGAAGTAAGTGAAATAACAACATTGCATACGTAAGACCATTAAGTCCACCTTCTAAGGGATGGTGGACTCATTCTGACTTCTGGGGTTCCCATATGGCTCCACCCCTTCCTCTGACACCACATCATTCCCCTCCAACTACCAGTTGTATGGTGGTTTCCTGCTTTTTCTGCAGTTCCCCCGCTCTCTTCCCTCCCCCCATTTAAAAGGTTACAATACCTCTCCTAAGGCTTAGGTCCCCTCTACAAGGATTCGCTTTTGTGCCCGGTTAGGCGATTATGCGCATAATCGCTGAAGCGCATTTACACCTAATCCCTCTGCACGAGAGGCGGTGAGAGGCGGCGAAGCGCATTAACGGATGACCAAAATGTGCTTTACAAGTAGTTAATGTGCATAAGCACTTGTTCACATAGTCAAAATGGGCTTTAATGGCCGGAGCAAAATAAAACTCGCGATTAAACGCGCATTCGATAATGCGCATAATCGGAGAGATAACGCACCTCTACGCCCGATTTGTGCTCCGTTCTTGTAGAGGTAATTTTTTTAAAGCGCCTTGAAAGAGCTTTAAACCTCTCTTGTAGAGGCAGCCTTAGTTACTGGCGGTAAGAGCAATGTGCTGTTATTTTGGGCTCCACCCCTTTTTGCCTTTGGCCTTATCCCCCTTGCCTTCAGTCTCCCCACCACTGCACTGTGGCTTCCAAGAGCTTCTCTGAAATTGAATTTGGCTGAAAGAGCCTCGCCCCCCCCCCCCCCCATCAGTCTGAAATGACATAACTGCAGTACTGGACACTTACCCAACAGATAACCTGTGTTGTTTCACCCTGCTCATCAGCCAACAAGATTTCAAAGAGGCTTACATAAGAAATTAAGAAAAATATACAGTTTTTTTTAAAGGCTATTTCATTTATTTATTATTTATTATTATTACATTTATATGCCATCTTGCTTTCCTCTTGTGAGGACCCCAAGGTTATGGCTATGAGGGCACACTGGTTCTTCTTCCTCAGTTGTCACAGCGCATTTGCTTCTATGTGGAGATATGACAGAGGGCCTTTTTGGCTGTGGTGTTCTGGTTATGGGATATCCTCTGCTTGGAGGCCTGGCTGGTACCGATGTTGGCCTTATCTCAGTCCCATTTTAAGAAATATACCAAATGTCTGAGTCTAATTTAATATTAGTGCTGGGCCATCCTGCCCTCTATTTTTGGGAATTTTCTCTCTCCCTGCAAAGGAGGCATTGTTTTTTCTGCCTCTTTCATGGTGGTGGTGGTGGGGAATTCAGAGAATTTTCTCCTTGGGGAGGGGGACAGGGTTTCCACATACATTTTTAAGTGTCGCCAGTTGCTGAGGGGGCTTCTTCCTATTTTTTCTTAGTTTTGTTTTAATTTAAAACAACAACAACAACCCTTCCCTCAGCATTTCGAGGAGCCCAGCAGTTCTTAGTGAATGCCTATCAGAGACCATGTGACCTCACCCTCTCCAGTAAGCACTCTGGAAGAACTCCTGGGCTCCTGAAAATGCTGGGGGTGTTTTGAAAAAAAATAACAATAAAAGCAAGAAGACCCCGCAACAACTGGCTATATTTAAAAAGGTATGTGGAAACCCTGTCCCCTCCCCAAGGAAAAAAATCTCCAAAATTCTCACCTCTCCCAGGCTCTTTCACCTGAGTTTTCGTTCCCCCTACCCATGATATACCGAAAGGGAATGGTCGAAAATTTAGACCCAGCACTATTTAATATAGCTCAATTTGATTTATTTGCTTGGGGTATTAACACTGATTTTTAGCGCTCATGATTATAATGGATTGACCAGATACGAAAGAGGGCAGGGCTCCTGCAGCATTAACTGTTGTGATGAAGAGGGAATTTCACCAGGTGCTGCATGCATACAATGACACCTGCTGAAATTCCTTTTTCTATGCAACTGTTAAAGTTACAAGAGCCCTGTCCTCTTTTTCATATTGTCACCCTAGTGGTGTGTTCTTGATCAGTGATATGTTCTCATGTACCCAGAGATTCAAACTTGACAGACACTACTAATATGTGTTCCCAATTTCCCCATACACTAAGACTCTAATTTCTGTTAGAGCTATTATGAGGTTACAATATTAATAATAAAAAAATGAGTTTGCACTTTTATGAAGGAGATGAGAATGACAGAATTGTTCATCAAGGGTAGATTCCCTCCCACCAGGTACAAGTTAATTCCCACTGGCTTCAAACACTCTTGCTCAATGAGTCTTACTTGTATCCTGTGGTGGGATAATAGGCAGGTTTTTCTAAACTCTTGTAGATCTAATTTGCACTTGGAATGAAATATCCTGCTTTCCAGACAGAGTTGGTATTGCTCTATGTTTGACTTCTTGATGGAACAAATAATAAGTATGACTGCTGATAAATGTCGCTGCTAGAACCTATTTCCTTTCAGCTATCAAATACACTAGAATATTTCACCTAGGAACAATTGGCTGGAATTTTAAAACATAGTTAATTTAAATGATGGGTAGGCAAAGCACACTTAATCTGTCTCCAAAGTTTGGATGCTTTTATTCAGCACAGCAATTGTCAGGGGAGTTGCGCTTCTTGCAACAGCATCCCAATTGTGTCTTCTGCCTGCTGCTCTGACTTATAACTCATATCATTTCTGGATCAGGTATCATTTTTTTGAGGTTGTTTTAATGCAACTGGAGGATTTCCTGATGGCTGCACAGTGGCTCTTTGCATTATACTATGAAATCACATGGTAAGCCACGTTAGACATTCCAGCTGTCTCCACAGGAAGAGTGCACTTTACAGACCACCCCTAAAGCCACTTCATCACAAAATCACACAAAATATAAAATTTGCAAATTATACCTTCTATTCTTCTTCAACAGCTTCCGATTTATGGGCAGATAATTATGATTATTTCCAGAGAAGTCTTACATCGTACAGTTGCCACCGCGAGCCATTCCGGCAGGCTGTAACAAAGGGAGGTAAGAGAGGCAGCATGGCCATTCCACCAGCCCTGGTGAAGGACTACTTCATTTCTTCCACTTCCTTCCCCTTCCCTTTTTCCTTTTGTGTCATGTCTTTTTGGATCATAAGCTTGTGGGCGGGGCCTATCTTGTTTTGATTGATTGTTTGTAAGCTGCTCCGGAAGCCTTTTTTGGATGAGAAACGGGGATAAAAATGCTTTAAAAGCATAATTAATTAGTTAAGTGAAAATTCATTCTCAAAATCCACTAAACTGTGACTACAGGACTGACCCATGACATGTTGTTGCCTGAGCTTAAGTGTAGAAGCCAACCAGTCTGGCGGTTGAATCTTACTTCAATGCAGGTGCCTACTGCCCTCCACCGCACCTGAGAGCAGTAGGCTAACTTAGGTGACTCACATGGCACACACAGGTCTGTCCTACAACACTTCACGGCCACTTGCTCATTGTCCGCTCAAATGCTGCCATGCAGCAGTGGCAGCACCACCACAATGAACCATGTGAACAGAGCAACACGGGCCTGAACAATGCCCGCTGGAGTGTGTTGGGCCTGGATTGGCTGCCTCTCTGCTTGCTTGCCTAGTCCAGAACCTTTTCCAAGGGCACTGTCTGTGTTGCACTGGAAGGAAGCAGACAGACAGCTAAGGCCAGCAGAAGGAGACATCACAGTTGTAGGGGTGCTGGGAATAGCCAAAGGGAGAGCTGACCAGGAATGATTTCGGGAGTGTTGTTGCTGCTGCTTCCCCCAGCATCCACCACCTGACTCACTCTGCCCAGATGGGGACACTTATGTATTGCCCTAAGGAGGAAATACATCACCGAAACAAAAGAACAACAAAAGACACAGATTTGCCTCAAAAGTTTCATATGCTAATGTATGGACACAAATTTAGAAATAATAACCATTGTTTAAAAATTTAGTACTGGAAGATTGTTGCTAGTCTGCTGTCTCAGGCAACTTCAAGGCCCCGGCCTGCTCTTCCTTCTGATGATTCTTCACTTTTAAATGCATACCTCTTCAAATAGAGGACACCTTCAATTAGAGAACTGTCATAAAGCAGGACACAGGGCCACCCTATGTCTGCCAGAATCATTTTTAGAGGTGATGGGGAGGGGGAGGACACATACCATACACCTTCAAAAAAAGCATTCAAAGTGTTTTTGATGTTAACAAATTCAACGCTATCCTTTGTACTCCCAGCCAATAGAATGAAGACTAACAGTGTAATCCAATACATACCTACCCAGAAGTAAGACAATTGAATTCAATAGGGCTTACTCCTAAGTAAGTGGTTATAGTACTGTCTTGCTTCCTAACTACTGTAGAGCAACAATGGCAAAAGTTATCATGAATCCCTAGTTACGAAATCCCTAGTTATCCAAGACTGGGCAAATAATTGGCATACGTTACTCAAACAATGGCCACACTATACCAGAAGAACAGAAACTGAGTCACATGCACTCTGGCTAGCCCTGAAACATGTCCAGAAACTTGAGAAATCTCAACTGTGAAGCTGGAGCATATGCAAAATCTTGTATTCTTTTTAAAAGATAGGTTTCTAGCCCTTATGGTTGAAAGAAAATATTGGGACAGCATGTGATAAAAGCTCAAATACCAAGAGTTTGGCATTCATGATCACTTCCTTATTATTTCATATATCACAGCATAAACAATAAATGTAATAATAATAATAATAATAATAATAATAATATATTTATTTATTATGAAAAACCAGTTTGTTCTGAATGCAGAGTTGTTGTTGTTGCTTTATTCTGAATGCAGAGTTCAGATTTTATCATTGCCAACATTTTGAATATGTAATACATAAAGCTAAACACTAACTCCCAAACCTGTCCCCCACTGCCACCACCAGGTACTTCATTTTTTAAAAATTGTATCTGCGTCTCTCTTAGTCCAAGGATTCCTCTTACGCATAATAAAAGGCCATTGCTGAATCAGCATTTGAGCTTGATTCACCCTATTTCCATCCATTTTTAATCTTGAGGCCTCTGACTGTTCCAGGACTTATCCATCAGCAGACCTCCTAAGCAGGGATTGGGACCATAAAGTAGCATTCTCTTCCATTTAATACAGCCAGTGCAATTGAGGGGAAGCCTCCCAAATGCATCTGGGCAATGTCTGGAAATGTCCTCATTTGTTCTCTAGTTTTGTAAATATCTTATTCATTTGAATGTATTACAATCATGACATGCTCGATGGATGTCTAAAATTACAGCTATGTAAGTATTTCTATTATGAAGTTATTCTTCTTCAAGGTTTGCCTGGGCTTGGGCTGTAAAAGGTTTGAGTATGCATGTTCTTCTTCAGCAGTAAATTCTGTTATGACTTTTTTTTTAATGTGGCTTCTCCAATTTTTGAAATAGCACGAGTGGAACATAAAAGAGCTTGGTCTGCTCTGTGCTTGTTTATATGCTCCCATAAAACTCAATAATGCATTTGTTTATGAAAATGGAATGTAGAGGACAATTAGCCAGTAATGTGTGCATAAAGAAAAATATGTTCAAGATTTTGAGGTTACAACAGCTGCTGTGCATTTCCAGTAACCTTGGTTGTAACCAATTTGAAAGTTACTCTCATTGATACATTATACTGATGGGAATAGATTTTGGATAGTGCAAACTGTAAACAACACATTTGCGCCAAGGTTGCAAACAACTCTGAGCACTTTTCACAAGCAGCATGCCTTGCACTAGACATAGAATGTGTCTCGCACAGAAATACTGTTACACAACCATCACCCGTTTAAGTTGGGTTGTTTTAGGCCCAGTGAATGGCCTAGAAGCACAAGACACTGTAGCATTACTGAGTCTAATCAGGTGTGAAACTGCTTAGTGATCTGGAGGGGAGATCTGGCTATACGTAAAATGCATTTTAAAAAAAACCCTGGATATTCAGAGCTGCTGGATTTGAACTCAAGGACACAATATAGAACCTCAGCTGAAGAGGGATTTCCTATTTCTGTCTACTAAAGTAACCATCTTTTTTCACAATGGAGATGGTGTCTGTGCACAGAGAGAGTTTTTGAACAGGAAGCCCTGTACATAGGGGTAGTCACAAAACACTCTCCCCATGGATATGGCGGGGGTACTATGTCTGCTAGTTATGCATCCCAACATGCCTGCCAGCAATGCCTCTGGAGACTGTATGTGTGGTTTACTATGAAAAGACCTTACAAACATACAATTCTGCTCTTGCATATCGATGATGATGACGCTGATGATGATTTATATCGTTATGTGTATGCACCCCATTTTTGAGTAGTGAGACATTCCAGGGCTTCCAGCACTTACTTGGGGTTCAGCTTCCTTAGAAGGAAGTCATTGGAGACTTGCAGAATTTCTTTGATAAAAGGTTGATTGACCCAGAAATACAGGCTGAGAATAAGATGCAGGTTCATAGAATTAATGCTCTAACAGATGCCTGCTCAAAATCAGATGATGAGGAGAATCCATAGCGCCATAGAATTTATTGTAAAGAGCAAAGTTAGCTTTCTGCCGTCTTTTCAGACGACTGTTAGACATAGCTTACTTCTGTTGTTCTCACTCCAGATTCAATTATCACATTCCTTAGGTGGGTGGGGGAGAGAAAACATTAAAAAATGAGTCATCACTGCTCAAAACCTCTGTCTTCTTGGGCCACCTCTGTTCCCATTAAAACATGTCAACAGAGTGTTGTTGACTAACATCTGCCTACTATCAGGTCTTTGACAGTTGTTGTCATAGGTATCTACACTGATAGCTCTACTTATAGAAATATTGGAATCAAGAATGACATAAGCCCTATTAAGGTGTACTGAACAGGGATGGCTGTTGTTTGGAAATCTGCCACTTTTAGGGCTTAATAACTTCTGCTGCCTGCGTGACTCAGCTTGCATTTGCGAGCTGAGCCATAGATTTTCCCCAAACCCTGGGGACTTTTTGTGCAAATTGTGGTAGATTTTTTTTGCAAATTTGTCCAATTTACACAAATGGTGACTGTCTGAAGAGGAGAGCCTCCTCTACCATGGAGGGTCTCCACGCAAGCAAGAACAATGATTTGCCTGAATAGGGCTTTAGTTAGAAAGGCTCCTGGGTCTGCAGTCAGAGGCACTGGGGTGTAAGGAACTCCTGAAAGGTCATTTAGATTAGGCTGACCAAATAAAATCCAGGTCTGGGCTCATGTAACTTTAATAGTTGTAGAGAAAAGGGAATTTCAGCCAGTGTCGTTTGTGTGCAATTAGTTCCTGGTGAAATTCCCTTTTCATCACAACAGTTAAATGTGCAGGCACTATACTAGAGTGACCAGATACAAAAGAAGGCAGGGCCCCTGCAACTTTAACAGTTGTGATGAAGAGGGAATTTCACCAGGAACTAATTGCATACAAACGACACTGGCTGAAATTCCCTTTGCTCTACAACTGTTAAAGTTACATGAGCCCTGACTTGGATTTTATCTGGTCACCCTAATTTAGATTGATCCCAAACACATAACAACATCATTAGTATTATGAGTAGTATATCACTGGGAGGTTATTAGGGAGATCACTAGAAAGAGGAAGTATTTCCCAGACCTGTCAAAGATTTATAATTCGACATAAGTCTCTTCTCTCTTGGTTGGAGCCAGGAGACATTCAGAGGGAAACTTCCATACTCATGCTTAGCCTCTTGGTCAGAAAATCCCTCCACTCTTCTCCAGAGACAGGATTAGCATTTTACAGAAAAACTCACCTTCTCTAAAATCAGAAGCCAGTGGATGATTGGAGACAGGAGGTTGGCTACAGATGGGAAATGACACCATTGATGGAAAGGCCTGCTGGAGGGAACTTTCAAGGAATCCCAATTAATTATGATTCTCCATAGTCTGAGATCACAGGCAGCAAGTGCCTCTAGACCATGACCATCTCTTAAACATATTGAATGATCCTGGCTCTGCTTCAAGGTAACATCACCATAATTTTGATCAGCTTGCCTTGCTTAAAATGAAACCCTGTTCTGGATATGTGCTCCAAGATATCAACCTAGTGGAGAAGGGCAGGGTGCGGGGAGGAGAACTACTCCTCATACACCTTGCTGCAGGCCTCATTTCTTTCCACCAGGTTTTTTTTAATCTGCCAGAGTCTCAACTTGTGAGATCTTGAACAGAGTATGCATGTGAGTTTCAGTTCCTTCGCTTTCATTGGCATTGTGATTGTTCAGTGAGAGAGTGAGACTTTATAGACAGAGAAGCAAGGGGTGTGGTTATAGCTGAATATGTTGCAAGTATCTTGGATCTGCTGGCCGTTGTACAATCCCCCAGTAGTGTAGTGGAACAAGGGCCCACAGGAGGCAGTGTCAGGAATTTCTAATTAAAAGGGACATGACAACCGTTCATCTGTCACTCCACTCAGAATACCTTGATTCGTCTGAGCTTAGCTGCAAACCTCACAGTGGCTGGGGAAAATGAATTTTCCCAGCAAGGATATATTGTTCCTAGTTGTGATGCAAAAGTATTTGGGGGCAGCTTGGTCTTTAATGGGGCAATTAAGACCCATTAACTTTACAAGAGACCTGCTTCTGGTGGAGATTGAAAACTGTTAGAACTGGTTTGCTGATATGGACTAATGCAGCTGCCTGCATTTTTGGACTCTCCTTGGGGGCTTGGCTATGGTGAGTGGCTCCCACTACAAATTTACCACTATACTATTGTAATCTCCAATGCTGCCTGTGGAGAAGCACCATTGTTGGGACCCAGGTGGTCCTAGCCAGTCTCCCTTCATCCTTCTGAAGGATGCTGAAACATACACACATATGAGAACGGGGGGGGGGGGGGGAAGCAAAACAGACTGACAGGTCACTGCCCCACATTGGGGTTTACAGTCACTCCACTGCCTCAGGAACCAATCCAGTATTCGAGGGAGGAGGGTAAGCACACCTCTTGCCTCTCCATACCCTTTGTTCTGTTTTGATCTCATTGTTGTTGCCCATTCACTTTGGCACAAAATGGATTTGGGGTTGCATTTCTTTGAAAACATTCAAAATCTGACAACATCAACAGTGTGCTTTTCCAGCCCACACTGAAAAGACAAGAACTGCAATTCCATTCCAAAGCAGAAAAAACACACACATCACAAACCAGATATTTTGAAAGATGCCCCCCGAAAGCACTAGGATTGGATGGTTTGTCAGTGACATCATATGGATACTGCATACACTTCATCATCTGGCCTGAATGGATGATGGGCTGTGAAGATGGAAAGTTTGTCTTTTCAAATGGGGGTGGGAGGAGGTAGATCTCAGGAGTATTGCGGATAAGGAGGCAGTGAATCATCTAGGCAGATGAGGTCATGGGCATGGCTCCAAGATATCTGGTATTAGTATAGATGTGGTTTTGGACTTCATAGAACTTGGCAAGTATTTTAGGGCTGAGGAGAGGGAATCGCCAACTTGAATATAGTGCAAGCAGCCCAGGTGGAGGGGGAGGATTAGAGAGAGATCTTTAAACGTTGTCACCAAATATTTTCATTTGCCCAGGGACAAACCCATAACACAAAAATCAGCTCTCACCTGTAAACCTTTTGGCCCAAACACTCATTGTTAGTAGACCTGTGAGTAAACTCTCAGAATATATATATATATATATATATATATATATATATAATAGAATTTTAAAAATATCAATAACACAATTGATGGTGACAAGGTGAGAATAAGGTAAGGAATAAAATAAGGATTGTTTAATGCCAAGCAGAATTCAATCTTGTCTAGAATACAAAGACAAATAGCATGAAAAAAGTAGTTATATAAATGAGGGGAAAACACAAAGAAAATAAGTAGGTCTATTGCAGGACTAGGTGCCATCAATATGGTGCAGCTGCATGAGGGAGAAACACAATTACTGGTGTGCAAATTCCACTATGGATAGGAAAGTAGTAATACTATTATACAAGGCATTGCTGAACACTCATTCGGAACACCACATCCCATTTGGGCTTGCCATGTAGTCACGATTTCCTTATGGGGCAAATAGTTACTCAAAGATGTTCAAATAAAAAGAGGTGTCCGAGAAAATAAAGATTTGGATGATTTTTTTTTTTTGTAAAGGAAACTAAGGAGTTCCAACAGAGTAAATTGTATGTTCCTATGTTCATAAATACCAAACTACTTGCTCAGCATTGTCAGAGGAAGGTATTAACTTATACACTCCTCTGATGTCTACCTGCCATCGCAATGGATGCAAACTCTTCTTCGCTATTCCAGACCACATTTGGCACAGGATGATCATCAAGAGGGCACTTTGCCAACTTTCTCCCTAAGGCCATTTAGTAAGCCCAATATACTATTCCTTCCCTGTGCAATTCAGCCTGAACAGTTTGGCCCTCCGTTGCTCTCTAGCTTGGAATTGTCACTGGCTGCGAACAGCCAGAGGTCACCTTCCTGCCAAATTCTTAATGAGGACGTGTCTCTTTTCCCTGGACTCCTGGACATTCCTTACCAGCTACGGTCCCATGCTCACACAGCTTATTTTTTTAGTTTGTCTTGTTTTAAAAATCTAATTAGATTTTCCTTGTTTCACACTGCTTTTTATCCCCTTCACTGGTCTGATTGATTTCTTCAAAATTCTAATTCCCCATGTTTTGTGTCTGCCAACTATATTGTTTATATTTAACAGTAGGACCCTTCCACGTGTTCGCCTTTTATGGCGGAACTCTTCAATAATTCATTCAAGTTCCTCTCCTCATTTTATATTTCATTTGGGAACCAACTGTGCTTTCCATGTTTAGTGCAATAGAAAGACCAATACCATGTAGAGGGGTGAGATTTTTATTTTGCATACTAAATAGTTGTCTATGCTATACTAAAAAAAAAAGGCATGAGAGGGCAGGATCTTGCCTGAAGACTTTATTATATATAAGATTTGTGGAAGAGGGGGGATCTTGTATACATTTTGACATTAGCTCTACCTCATTTTATTTGTGATACAAAGCTTTTCTGAATGAGGCTTTTAATCAGCCAGTTTACTGTGGTGTCTGCTTCCAGATTCTTTGTGGGATTAAGATTAGCCCCTCTACACACATTTCCCCCTGGGGTTTTCTTTCTCTGCCTTTCTATGTGTTCCGCTACATAATCTCTAGATGGCGATGAGATAGAGCAGATTTATGCAACTACACTAGCATTTCATTCCATTATTTTCCAAAATGCCGGACTTTCCCTGATGGAAAAAAACCTACGAAAAAGTTTGGAAAGCATGGGAAAGGCCCTGAAGGATGACAATGTCATCTAAAGTACCCACAACCTACCATGAGTGAGGAATCACGAGCACACAATAAATAAGAACATAAAGACAAGACATGGTGGATCAGACCAAGGATCCATCTAGTCTAGTATTTTAGTCACACAGCGGCCAACTAGCTGCCCATGGGAAAACCACAAGCAGGACGTGAGTGCACCAGCACCTTCCCACCCATGATCCCAGCAACTGGTGCACATAGGCTTACTGCCTCTGATACTGGAGGTAGCATATAGACATCAGGACCAGTAGCCATTAATAGTCTTCTCTTCCAGGAATTTCTCTAACCCCATTTTAAAGCCATCCAAATTGGTGTCCATCATTATGTCTTGCGGTAGCAAATTCCACAGTTGAACTATATGCTGTGTTAAGAATTACTTCCCTTTATCCCTACTGAATTTCCCACCAATCAGCTTCATGGGATGACCCCAACTTCTAGTATTATCAGAGAGGGAGAAAAATGTCTCCCTGTCCACTTTCTCCACACCATGCATAATTTTGTGCACCCCTATTATGTCTCCTCTTACTCGCCTTTTCTCCAAAGCTTCATATAGAAAAGCTCACTATTAATACACAGTTCTGTCATTTAAATGGCCACAAAACTCCACAATTATTGGTCATTGAAATCTTTTAAGGTCTTTCACTCTTCCACTTGCTCAAGACAGAGCACACCCTGCAGACATCACTAAATGTGAGCCGTTGCATAGTGATTTATTCTTCTCGGTAATGTTTGAAAACACCTCATGGAGCTCTGGTACACATTGTGAGTCTCCACAACCTGAAGAAAATGTTGTGAGGTCTATAGAGACTCATGGGCTCAGTTCGGATGACACATTAGGCAATGGAGGAGGGGGGGAACAGTCATCAGTTGTGTTGCTTATTGTGTTGTCTGGAGGGCAACACACAACGCACACACAACTGAAAGTACATTAATCAGGCACTTTAAACAACGGAGCGAAACAACGGGCTTGCGCGTTGTTTAGCCCGAAGCCCTGTTGTTTAAAGTGTCGTCCGAATTCAGCCCCCCCCTCTCTCCGTGGACTATTCTGTTTCGGAATAGAGTTCTGCTGCCTAAAGCAGCCAAAAAAAACCCAGCCGCTCTATGCAGCCGGCAGAACTCACGGTGCATGCTGGGATACGGCTGGGGGACACATGGAGGAGAAGCTGCAACCAAAATGGCTGGTTCCGAGTAGCGCCGGCTGCAGTGTGTCATCTGTGGAGCTCCTCCTGCCTAACGCATGGTCAGTACGTTATTTACCCCTCCGTTGCTTAATATGTCGTCCGAACTGACCCATGGTGTAATAGCCATCTCTGCATACTAACTCTTTAAAATATAATGGTTAAGGACAAGCTAGGTGAGGATCAGAGGGAAGCCATTTTTCAGTAGCCTCCTTGTAGTGGCAGTAACATGTGCACTCAAGTTTCGCTCTAGCAAGCCTCCTTAATATTATGAGAAATGAGGAATATGTATGTGGAAGTCTTCTGCTGTAGTTTGTGAACCAGTACTGGTGATACATAAAGGGATTGCTAGGCAACCATCTTGTGCTCTGTCTCTGAGAACTTTGGAAATACCCAGAAACAGTTGTGGATGATACCAATTGTTCAACTTCATGTGTCATGAACAAATCCCCTCCTTCCCACAGAAGAGGGCTTTGTACGGGAAAGAGAGACGTTATTAACTCTGAGGGTGGAATTTGAACCAGTAGGTCACTTTGGTAGAGGGAACAGCAGCACATCATTGCATCCCTCACAGTTGACCTTCAGAAATGTTGCCAACCACTCAATGAATAAAAAGCATAAGGAAACAATCAGGTGAATTAAAAATAAAACATCAGAGTTTTATGGAATGCTCTGTATTTTGAACCCTGAAAACTCAATTTATACCCTGAAAACTCAATTTGCTACAAAAGACGGAATGAATATCACTTCCCCGCTTTCTTTTGGCTTTGCCATTTTGGCTTTGCCATTTTGGCTTTGCCTTCTACTACTAAACAGAATTTTAAGAATTGGCCAAATGAATTTCACCTCACTTCACAATCTTATTTTACTTTTTTATTTTTGTTATTTTTAAAGAGGCTTTGCAGTATTAGTCAATCAGTCACTGCCTGATTTCCCTTCTGATATATATCAGGAGGGAAATCAGGCAGTGCTTTTTCCACAAGCAGATATATATATATATATATATATATATATATATATATGGAAAAAAATAGTCCTTCAGGGATGGTAGAGCTCAAGAGTGACATCTCACACTTTTAAAACACAGTGCCTCGGGACTCTTAAAAACAAACGAAAAACCAGCTCCTGTCTAGGATTGACTTTGTCTGGGATATTTTTTTGTTATTGTGCCCGTTTCCATTTTGTGTACATGAAGGCTTCTGGACACTGCCTTCAAGGCACCTGAAGAATTGTTCTTTGTTCAAAAGCCTCTTCAATCATCACCAGCTCAATGAAGTTCCCAGCCACTTATCAGTTGGATCACAGCTTTACCCTTGGAGAAGAAAGGATGAAGAACTAGAAAGGAAGGCTGCGTATATATTTTTTCTTGGCTTCATGTTACACTTTCTCTGTGTTCTTTTCTTCTTGTGCCAACATATCTAGAGTATTCCTTTATGATAAATCTGATGGCCCCAAATATAGTCTCCCACTTTCATCAGAAAATGTATGCTTTTAAAATTCTGAAACTAGCACATGTGCATGTGCACAACACACGCACATGCACACACACATGCACGCACACACACACACACACACACACACACAAAGAGAGAGAGAGAGAGAACTGAAAAGTAATCCTACTGTGATCATATGGCCAGTGTAACATATTATGCCAGTACTTCTCCATCTGCACTGGCTGCTAGTCCAATTCAAAGTCCAGGCTTTAACCTTTAATGAGTTGGGGGCCAGGTTACCTGAAGTAACATCTCTTCCCATATTTACCTACCCAAACATTAGGATCATCACCTGAGGCCCTCCTCCAGGTGCCCCTACCAAATGAGTTTAGGAGGTCTTTTGAGTTGGGCCTTTTCAGTTGGGGCCCCATTTGTGGAATGCTCTCCCCAGAGAGACTCGCCTGGTACCTTGTTATAGTCTTTTCAGCACCTGGTGAAGACTTTTTTATTCTTCCAGGTTTTAAATAACTTTTTTAAAAGTGTTTTAGGCCTTTATACTGCTGCTGGTATTAATCTGGTTTTATGTGCAGGAATGGCTTTATTCTTTGTTTGGGGGCCAAACTGAATGTGCTCCTGAATTTACCACCCCATTCACAGGAGGCCATATCGATGGCCATTTTAGTGATTTGCACTAGCATTTTAAAATATATTTTGATACTTTGTTAAGCCAAGAAATATGTAGGGAATTTCAAGAATTGCGAAACTTTGTGATAACTAATTTCTGATCCACATATTAATCTGGGAGGTACAGATTAGGTCAGTTCAAATTGGAATTTGCCAGGATCAAATTACTCAAACATCCCTGGGGTAAATAATCTTGTAGAAGGAGGTAATAAATGTACACCAGAAAATGATAGATCTCACTATACATTCTATATTTGAAAAGCAATACCAGTCTACGTAGAGACTTCTATTAAGTAAAGTACATTAAAATCATAAATTGCTAATAAAACCATAAATATTTCTGAGAAATTGAGGGGAGTTAGAAAGAAATCCACTTCCGAACACAGAAGCATTTCATTAATACCATGTTGGTAGTGGCTAGAATGTGCTTACCTTGCTGGTGGCCCAGGAGGCACTTTTTGCAGTTGTCCCCTCGTGAGAGACAGGAGATGTATAGCAGCAAAAGAAACATTGTCAGGACCAAATGGGTTGGAGTGACAATGTTCAAAGCACTGCTTCTCCCTGCTGCATCTTTTGCCTTTTCATCTCAGTACCTGCCCACCCACCCAGTGTGGAGTGCACGTTTGTGCACAACATTGCGCATAATGGCAGCAGGAAATGGTTTTTTTTATAGCCACCATTGTGCACATTAGATCACCAAAAATACAGAGCATGGTGGACGGGTGGCTGCTGAGCATGAGTGGATGAGTCTGGTAAGTCCTAGCCACTTGCACAGTTTGGCAGGAGGGGACAGCATCTTACTGGTTTTAGGGGGGATGACTCTGAGGGTGCCTGAAAAAAATGGGCAGCCAAATTAATTTGAATGTCTCAGGCACGATTAGGATCTGGATCCGAAGTAGGGCGGATCGGGGCTGAATCGGGCTGAAGCAGATTGGGGCTGATTCGGAAGCTCCAAATCAGCCTCTAAGGTGGGTTGGGGGGGGTCCGTGCACAGCCCTAGTTTTTTACATCAAAACATATATTTTGAACAAGGTAGAACTTTTTGTCACAAAGCAGGGAACAGGTGTGAAGGAACCAGACAATTTTGAGGTTGTTTCACAGTAGATAGTTAACCCAGCCTCAGCGCTATGAGTTCCTTAGGCATGCCCAGGGAATGTTCTATACCTTGGTTTAGCCAGCTCTAAATTCACAGCTAGCTTAACATGAAAGAAATGTGGTCTCTAAGACAGCCCAAATGCTTAGACAATTCACCCAACCCCAGTGAGCAAGCATCCGTATCTTCTAAAACGTATCTTGTATTCCATTTATTTTCTCATACATTTTCCTAAGAAACATAATAAACGTCTGCCCAGTGGGTTTAAAGAGGAAATACTGTTTTCTAGAATAACCTTCCCCAACCTGGTTCCTTCCAGATTTGTTGGATTAAGTTCTCATAATTCCCCAACCAGCTTGGTTCCAACTCCAGTGTGGAGTCTGGGGAAGACTGTTATATAAGGTACATGATGGAATCTGGATCTTTTCCACCTCTGTGTGACAATAACAACATATTTGCTAATAGGGCAAAGGAGCTTCCAAAAGCAATTATAAAAGTCATCCTCCCATTATTAGATTCTGTGCAATGAAAGGTCTTCTGAATCTGTTCCATAACTTTCAGGTAGCATCAACCTGACATTTGTTACAATAAAATTAATGCTACAGAACTGTCATGCTTCTGGCATTAGATATTTGTCAGCAATTGGAACTTTTTGTATTCAGGGAAGAGTTCATTTTCATAGCAGATGAAACATCTGGGAGTAGGCCATTCATCTGGTCTTTCCAAACTCTTCCTATTAACTATCTGGTGAAACATCTTTGGCCTTGTTTCTTCGAATTTGCTGCCAATCCAGTGGTAATGACTGGAATTATTATAATCAGCTCTTGTTTCATTCTGGATTTTAAAAAGAAGATTTTATCAGTTCTTTCCAATTCCATTTTTTTAAAGAAGAATAGAATGCTTTTTTCTGTACTAAAACAATTCACATCTTTGTTGAAAAGAACAACAACAAAACTTGGTATAACTCTTGGCAGGATTATATTGTTTTAGCCCAGTGAAAATAGCCAAATCATCTGACTATTTGTTTTGATTGACACTACCCAAAGCCCCAGCCAAACTCTGCTCCTTCGTACTGAAGCCTGAGCATATGCTGTCAATCAGCAGAGCTGTGGTGATCCCATAGAGTAGAAGGATATTGATCCCAAGCAGTGCACATAATTCCTTTTAGTTGTTATATCTGTCTCTCATCCCATGCATTCATCTATTTTTGCACAAAGGAACAAGCCAAGGGCCTCAGTGATATCTAAGCCACATTAATGCCACCTCTAATCAGGATCGTTAGGAACCACTCATTTCCATCTGACCATCCTCCATTTACTCTAATCCAAGAGAAGCATCCTATCATCTCAGAGCAATTTCTGGAGGACCCCCTCCCCCCGGATTTTTACATCCATTGGTGCCAAATGGCCACAGTTATGCAGGGTTAACCAAGCAGCCCTTTTCCCCTTTCAGTGTGATTTCTGGTCGTCTTAGTCCCTACTCTCTCCATGCTACATTCACTCCATTGTAGTCCTGAGAAACAGACAGATGATGCATGCCAGGACCACTGATCCTTGTGGCACATGCTGATCAGAGTGCAGTGACTCGACTCATTCTTTGCAAATACATTACATGACGTCGTCAATGTCCACTAAATCTTCTCAGAATGCGAATGACTTAAAAGGCTCACTCTTGCCCACTCTTTTCATGCCTACTCTGCACACATTTTTATACTTTATGTTTGCAGCAAAAGCAGCTGGTGGTGCTCATAATAGCCAAGTCTTTCAGAGAAGAAATACAAATTTCCTTACAAAATACCATGGAAAGAAAACGTTGACCCAGGTCCAGGAAGTTGGACTTTTCCCATCACTAACATCAGATAATGATGCCTTAGCTTACATTCCCCCCAGCGTTCATTCTTCATTGCAGGGAAAGAGAGAGAGAAACTTCTTTTATCATGTCCATAAAAGATGTTTTGGTGAGCTCAAATAAGTACATTCCATATCCAACCATGTCTCAAGTCTTTTTCTGTCCAAATCAGCCAGAAATTCAAAAACTCATAAAGAGGGAATGCTCATCAATAAAAAAAGACATAAATATGAAATATGAGGAGCTTTCAGATAGCAAGAGCCCAATTGTAGGCTGTTTATAGATGGAAGTTAGTACTTTCACAGTTAAAGTATTTTAATATGACAGGACCTGCTTGTGCCAATGTCATGTGTTGAAAGAAATTGCTACAAGACAGCTCTAATGCTATCCTCTTTGGTTTGCCAGAGGTTGTCACCCCGGAACAGAAACTCTCTCTCTCCTGCCCAACCAAAGGAATATTTGATGCCTGTGTTTCTAAAAGCCCTACATGGCAAGATTCACTTCATATGAAAGAATGTAAGATGTGCTTCTGCCAGTAATGTGAGCCAACAAAATTGTGTGTGTCCATATCACAC
The DNA here is from genome assembly GCA_029215795.1 of Anniella stebbinsi. Classification (NCBI taxonomy): domain Eukaryota; kingdom Metazoa; phylum Chordata; class Lepidosauria; order Squamata; family Anniellidae; genus Anniella; species Anniella stebbinsi. The sequence continues at coordinate 79,830,743 of JARDYH010000002.1, read as the reverse complement.
ACCAGTAACAGTATCTGCCTCTCTGGTCCAACTGTAATAAAGTATTATATCTGGGCTTCGATCCAAAACCATCATTCCACCAGCAGAAGGATACTGCTTGCAGAAAGGGACTTCTGTGTCCTTTCCTCTCCCCATGCACCCCCCTGCGTATCCTCCAAATCTACCTAGGAAGGTTGTGGGACACTCCGGGAAGAGATTTGAAGGATGCATGGGGGGCTGCAGTGGGGGTGAGAGGATGTGGGGGTCCTGTTCCACCAGTGGTATCCTCCTGCTAGTGGAACAATGATTCTGGATCCAACCCATAGCGTTCTAAACATTCTACAACTCAGTAGTCCTTATCATTCCTTCCAACAGTGAACTTGAGCATCTAAGTCCCTATCAGTCTGAAAGCCACCCCAAAAATAAGACAGTGGTTTCTGTTTATTCCGGGAACTTTGAATTTGCAGTGTATGAATTTTTAAAATAAATACTGTTTTTTAAGACACACCCACACACAGAGAGACACAAAACACAGCCTGTGCTTCTAGGAACAGAGGAATCTGTCTTATACTGAATCAGACCATTGGTCCATCTGACCCAGTATCGTCGACACTGACAGACAGCAGCTTTCTGGGGTTTCAGGCAGGATTCCTTTCCTCATCCCATCTGGAGAAGTCAGGGATTGAACCTGGGACCTACTGTATGCAAAGCATGTGCCCTATCACATTGAGCTATGGTGTATCAGTTGAAAAAGGACGGGAAGGAAAGTGAAGGTAATGGTCATGGTCATGGGGAGAAGTCAGAATTGGCCTCCCCAAGCCCTAATGGCTTATAGCTGCCTTGCCCAACCTGACACCCTACAGATAACCCTACAGTTAACCATGCTCTGATATCCTCTCGCCTGGATTACTGTAATACCTTTGAAAATGGAAGTTGGTCCAAAATAGGGCAGGGAAATAATTAATGGGGGCTGTTCAGTATGATTGTATTACACCAGTGCTTTGTGATCTGGCTGCCAATCCATTTCCAGGCCCAATTCAAAGTGCTGGTATTAACCTACAAAGCCCTTAATGTTTTGGGGTCAGGTTATCTGAAGGATTGACTCCTGCCTCGACCATAAGATTATCAGATGCTCTTCTCCAGGTTCCCCTACCAAATGAGGTAAGGCAGGCGGCTACTAAGTAGAGGGCCTTTTCAGTGGTGGCATCCCAGTTGATGGAATGCCCTCCCCCCATGCAGAGAGGCTCACCTGGCACCTAAGTTGTGGACTTTTCAGTGCCAAGTAAAGGCTTTCTAGACCTTCAGTTTTTAAAAGTTGTGGTTTTAGATCTTTGCAATGCTGCTGGCTTTTATTTTGGTTTTATTCTTATATGGTTTTTAATATATGGTTTTTATTTTATGTTTTACTACGTTGTTGTATTTTATGGGTTTAAGTTTGCTCAGATAGCTTCAGCTAATAGGCAGTATATAAATGTAATAAAAAATAATAATAAAGTATTTTGGATGATAAGTCCCATCATCCTTGACCATGGACCATGTTGTCTGGGGCTGATGGGAGTTGTAATCCAAAAATCTGGAGGGCACCAGGTTTGGGAAGGCTGGTCTATAGGAAGCATCCCCAGGGGGAGGGATTAGGGGTGAGGGAGAAAACTCCCTCCATGCAGTAAACAGGAATCAACCTGAAGGCAGTGCAATACACTATGTTGTTTCATTGCAGGTCCCATTTGTGCATATGTAATACCATTCTCCATTAACATGAAAGTCTAGGCTGCATGTGCACTACTCTTATAGGTAACAAGAAATTGTTGCATGTTCAAATCAGGTGCAACAGGATTAGATAGCATAGTATCTACACATTACACATGCCAGCATTCCCCACCCATCTATAATCTTGTCCTCAACTTCAAGACAAAACAATGTAGGGGATTATTGAGCCACTCTAATGGGTAACCAGAAATTCTTGCACCAGAAACACTATCTGTCTTCCTGGTGAAAGTGTAACTGGTTTCTAAAATGCCTATTTTCAAACATCCCCTACATGTATCTCAAATAATTCTCCATCCCTCCAGTTCAGGCATAACAAAATATTATATATGGTTTTCCAAAACCCCAACAAAAACTAGCATTACCTAAGCATTTAAAATATATATTTCTTGCTTTAAAGAGCTACAGCTGGGATCTCAAACATGTGACAACATGTGACAACTGATTACACCTTTCTGGGTGCCCTCCAGACTCTCTGTTCCTCCTGATTTTTATTTTATTTCTTAAGATTTGTTTTTAGTTAACTGGATGGCTGGCATGCTGCAAATCAAGTCCTGCCCTCCAGTTTCAGATTTATTTGAGTTCAAAAGAGTGTTTTGTGATTTGGAGGTCAGATCCCACCTTAGTCAAGTTTTTTTTCTTTTAGTCTCAATAGTTTTCCTTCTGAGAAATAAATGGTTTGTCACTGGCCATGCCCATCACAGCAACCATTTTTGAATGGGTAACCCCCCCCCCATGGCATCCATTTTGTAAAAGCAACCACAACACTCCCTCAAAATTCCAAATGTGCCCACCAGCCCAAAAAGGCTGGAGCTCCTTGGACGAAAGGAATGATAAAGGGTGTGTTTGCATCACTCCTGTGACTAAATGGAAATTCCATATCTCAGAATCTGAAGATTATCTGAAGATTATCTACCATGGAGAGAAGGGCAGCATTTCTTATTTCTGAAGGAGTCATCATAGTTGTAAGGGAAAGCAGGACTGGGAGTTGTGAAGAGCATTGAACTTTGAACACCATTTCTGGATTGGGAGCATTCTGTTTGGGGAAACACAATGGGCTCCATTGATGTACAGAATGGTGGGGAGAAAGGGAGGAGAAAATAGGAAAGAAATGGAAATTCTTCACTCACCAGTGAATTTCTGTTCTCCTCACATGAAGATGTCAGCTAGCTTGGGGAAGGCCCTGACTCTGGATCCGGGAGGCAGTCTCCATTTTGGATCTTCCCAGAGGAGTCAGAGCCTCTCCCAAGTTTGCCAGTTGATTCTTCCAATGAATTTGTACCCTGCAGGGATGTAACTGGACAACACTTCTTCACCATCGACCTAATGACTTCTTTGTGTGAATGACAGGCTGTGGATGCAATGATGGTGAGACCTGCCTAGCTTGTATGTCACCTAGAAGGAAACCCAAGAGAGGGCCTAGCAGGCCTCCTTCACTTTTGGAGAACTGTAGTTCACAGGTGAGTGAAGAATTATTATTTCTCCTCTCGACTGCAGAGTGGGCCAATGGACCCTCCCCCCTCCCCAAGCTGACTTCTTGTTAGGATGAGAGGACTCTGGAGGACACACCTGCCAAAGGTGCCTTCAGAGAAGAAAACTGTTTGAAAACTGTTTGTAGTGTCTAATTAAAAGGTATATACTAATGACCAGGTGGCCACCCTACAGTTCTCCTCTAGTGGAGGCCTCCCCCAGAAGGCTGTTGAAGTGGCCATTCCCTTTACTGAGGGTGCCAGAACACCCACTAACACTAGTAATTTGCTGGAACTATATGCCAGAGCAATACATTTGTGGAGCCAGCAAGCTAGGGAAGCTACATATATTTTCCTGCTCACAGAGGAGGGCCTGAATGAGGGCACTGTGCTGTCTATGGGGCTTGGTCATGTCTAAACAGAACTTGACTGCTCATCTAGATATTCACTTTCTTGAGAAGTGGAGGGCTGTGGACAAGAGGAGGGGATTGTTAACTCCTGCAACCTATGGAAGGCTGTATTGACTTTTGGGGTCTCGGCACAGGACTATTTTATCTTTGTGAAAAATGCAAAGCTCTTTTCAGAGGCGAAGGCCCCTTACTCAGACACCTTCCTTGAAGATGGTGTGGACATTCCTTGACAATGGCCACTAGAAATATGGACTTTAAGGTCTTTAATCTTGAGAATCACTGTCCCCAGTGGCTCAGATTAATGCTTAATGCCCTCACCACATTCAGGATCCAAGTGGAGACCCTCTGGAGTGGGGGAGAACCTCTGAGGAGAAGCTGCCTTGAGGAACCTCTTGATGTAGGTGTATATCCCGATCGAGCCCTTATCTGAATCCCCTAGAATAGACCCCAGGGCTGAGATCTGTCTTCTAGGTGTGATAGCCTTAAGTCTGCCTTCTAAATGTGATAGCCTTAGACCATCCTGTAAGAATTCCAGGACATCTGCACTGTCATTGGCAAGAAGGCCCTTCTTATGCCTTGTCACCAGCTGTCACTCATATGTTCGGTTAGTTGAGGTCCTCTAAGAGGTAAGGAGAGTGGGCGCCACCCTGGCGAAGGAGCCTCAGCTGTTTAGCAGTCCCTGATCAACCTCCAAGCAGTTAACTTCAGGAAGGCTGATGTCTTTGTGGATCCTGCTGTGCAAGTAGGGCTACCAGTCTGGTCATTGATAGGTTTATTATTTGATCATACCACTGTCTTCTTGGCCAGTTTGGTGCTTCCAGGATTACTTTTCCCCACTGATCCTTTATCTTTTGGATTACCTTTGGGATGAGGGGCAGGGCTGGGAAGGTGTAGAGGCGGTCCCAACGTCACTGGCTGGTTAAAGCATCTGCAAACTCAGCGCCTTTTGTTGGGTGACCAATCTTGGATGTTTTGTGTTCTGGGGTGAAGAAAAGAGGTCGAAGCATGCTGAAAAATTCCAGGTGGAATGACCATTGCCCTGGGTCCAGGACAGTCCTGCTTGGACATTCAAAATCTATTTTAGGTGTTCTGCTCTGATAGGGTAGACATGCATCTGTGCCCACCTGGACAGTTTCATGGCCCTTTTCTGCAGGGTCCTGGATTTCATCTTGACCTACTTGTTGATTTAGACCTTGACCATGATGCTGTCAGTTCTGACCATGACATTGTGGGCCTCCAATTGAGGGGCACAGTAGCACAGGGCTGGGTGAATAGCCATCAGCTCCAAGACTTTGAAGTTTTGCTGCGTTTTCTCTCTGACCAGACATCTTGGGCATGTTGGTCTTTGCATATGGCCCACCAGCCCATTGGGTCAGAGACGCATAGGCTGGTTCTTGGATGGGGATGCCCCCCTACCCAAGAAGTTGGCTGGATTTTGGTTGTTTGATATTTCTGCTTGGAAAGCCAGCAGATAGATTTGCAGCAGCATTGAGAGATACCTTGACCACTACACACAGTCCTGACATGAGACCTTCATTCCCATCAGCTTTGCTGACCCTGGAGATGTATCCTGTTCCTGGAATGGATATGCACTGCCAGCCTATTCACTGATGATTGACTGTCCAGGAATAGGATTGTTGTGTCCCTGATAGTATCCAAAGTCATCCCCAGGTGGAAGAGAGAGAGAGAGAGAGATCATATTATTATTATTATTATTATTATTATTATTATTATTATTATTGGATCTGGTTGCTCAGTACATATCCAGTGAGTTTCTCTACCATCCCCAGTCTTCCCTAGGAGTAGAGGTGAGGGCTGGGGCTGTAGCTGTATCCGTGTCTGGATTGGGACCTGCTGCACCAGCTATCCCTGGATCTGACCCTGGAAGAGAGTGAGCATGACCAACTGTTGGATCTTTTCTGGGATCTGCATCTGTAGGAGTGCAGTAGGGCAGGTTTCCCTTATGAGGAAGCTAACTCTGGATCTGAGCCTGGGAGACTGATCCCTGGTTGGAGGCACCTTGTGGGCTTCAACCTCTTGAGGGCTGTTTTCTCCCTGATCTGGCCCATAGTTGCTTCCAGGACCCTCAGTGTTGCAAGTCTGATAAAGGGGAAGAGGGGAAAGATTACCCCTTTGAACTGACCCATCTGCCAGAGCTTTCCTTCTTCTCTTCCCCACTACCCCCGTTCTTGCTGTGAGAGCCTGAAAATTCTGCCTCTCACCACAAAGCAGGAAGTAAAACTGGCAAATCTGGGGCAGGCCCTGCCTCCTCTGGCAAGAACTAAAATGGAGATTACCTCCCAGCCCCAGAAGTGGGGCCTTCCACAAGCAAGCTGGCCTCCTGCCCTTGAGAGAACTGGAATTCTTTGTCTCTTCTGCCATTAAAGTTGATGGACATCTAGCTGCTGTTGTGTGTTTTTACACCCCTGACTGTCAACAGAGGTTTGCCATGTGGCATGGGAGTCTAGCGTTCAGGAAAGAGATGCTGAAAGCCTGCTGGGTGTGTAGAACTTGTCCTACTGTTCTTGGGATTGTGGCCAAGATGTGAAGGGAACATTGTGGCCAAGATGTGCAGGCAACAATATGACAGATGGTAGAGTCTGCAGAAGGAAAACTGAGAGATTGTATTTCTCTCTTTCAGCCTTGTGGCAATCGTGATGCTAAAACCGTTGTTTGAAATGTGTAGCGGAATATGACAACAGCAGAGTACCAGAGAGAGCCAGTGGAGAGCAGCGCAGTAACTTACCATTTGCCGAGCCAAAGGAAGTGCATGGGAGCTATTTCACTTTGGCAGCAATTTTATTTTTCCCTTCTGGAGTTTCAAAACTGTCTCATGCACCAAGATGGTTTTCATCTGGGTTTTTTTTAATAAAAGTGCCTTATTAGCTTCCTTCAAAAGCACAGAGTCTTGAAAGAAAGAGAGAAATGGGGGAGGGGAGAGAGGCAAAGGACCCACAACATACTGCAGTGATGTTGGGGTGGGAGAGGGGCAGTCATCTTGCCCGGATAATGTTGTCATACTTTGTAAAGCCTTTAATGCTGGAATTTATTTATTAATGATGCATGGGTTATTACCCACCATCTGTCTTGTGTTAGCAGTGGGCTGTTTCAGATTATGATAATGTGTTTCTGATTTGAGTTGCGTTGAAAGCCAGAACAAGGCATCTCATGTGCAGTCCTCTTTGAGGCCTGCTGTTTTCAATTCCTCTTTATAGAATGGGCTTTTATTTGATTTGTAATGGGGATTTTTTTCTTCTTCTGTTGCCAAAACAGCTGCAAGGCTGGAAGAGAATGAGACACAGGGCCACATCAAACTTGTTAGCTCGTAAAAGAAACAGAATGTTCCAGGAACAAAAAGAAGGAGAGTGGGAGAGAGAGTGAAAAAGCACAGGAGAGAGAGAGAGAGAGAGAGAGAGAGAGAGGTGGGGGAGGGCATTTGGGAGGGAGAAAAAGAAGAAAGACAAGGGGGGAGTGAAAGGCTTACGCTTTCATGGGGGTATTCGCTTGGCTCTCATATCAAGGTTATGTCAAAAAATGTTTTGCAATTATAAGCAGCATATAACAGATTGCTATGTTTTTAATTTAATGGCCCAGTTAACACAGAGAGAGGCTTCAGTTCTGAAAGGCTTTTACAAAGTCTTATTGCTAGTGCAAAGCAATACATAAAACATCCAAACTAAGTTTCAGAAAGAAGGAAGGAAGGAAGGAAGGAAGGAAGGAAGGAAGGAAGGAAAGAAAGAAAGAAAGAAAGAAAGAAAGAAAGAAAGAAAGAAAGGGGCTATGCAATCCTAAACACACTTACAAGAGAGTAAGACCCGTTGAAAGTGGAATGTATTTTTGTCAATAAATATACATAGGATTGCACTGGAAATATTCTTGCAGATAGCAAAAGCACCTTGAAGCATGGATGCAGAAGACATGAAGCTACACTGAAACCATCAGTTCTTCTCCTGTGAATGCTTAATGTCTCAGTCTTTCTCTCTCTCTCTCTCTCTCTCTGCCTATCTACACATGCAGGATAAAAAACTTTGAAAACAATCTGAAAACTGTATATGGAGTGTGTCCTGGGACCCAACAGTACTCAAAACTGTTATAAACCGTTTTAAACCGTTTTAAAGCAGTAGTGTAGATAGGCTGACACTCTCTCTGGCTGAGTTTCTAGGGTTAAATAAACAGGTGGAGATGCTACTAATGTTGTATTTGACTATCTTTGCACTCCAGATGAATAGACTTTTCACCTGAATAAAATGTTTGGAAAAGCTCTTCTGAGCTGCTGATCTGTTTTGAAAAGCAGCACTTTTGAAGTTTTCCTAAAAACCTGTTGGTAAAGCATCAGAAAGTAGTATTTGTGTGTCAGCTTTTGGTAGCTGTACAATGATTTTCATAGATTATGGCTGAGAAAACATGGCTGAGTTCGGACAGCACTTTCAGCAATAGAGGGGGGAATAGGCAACTCACAGTGCATTATGTTGCCGGTAGTCCCCACTCAACATGTTGCCCCGCCCATCGTCACATAGCTGAAACTTCTGTTGTCCTTCTTGCCGGCCATTGCTCCTCCCTCCCTCCTCCCAGGGCCATCCCTTCAGCCATTGTGAGCTCTGCCAGCTGTAGAGAAGTGGCTGGGGTGCTTTTGGCTGCTCCTGCCAGAGAATTCTATGCGCTCCCGAAATAATGCACTCAACACATGGAATTAAGCAACGGAGCCCACCACATGACATGTTAAGCAATGGGTCTCTGGATAAGCAATAGAGCAGCCCATTGTTTTTCTCTGATGCTTAAATTGATAAAATAGTGTACCGTGTCTGTTGTGTGTCATCATCCCCCCACGACACGATAAGCAACACAACAGATGGTTGACTGTTTACCACCACCACCAGGTTGCTTATTGTGTCATCCAAACCCAGCCCATGAGTCTGGAGCTCTGGGTTGTGGAACTGAGAAATCATAGATCTTTTTTTTTTCTTCTAAAACTGCAACCAACTAAAAAAGAAAAGTCCAATTTAAAGCTTTTGTGCAAAATGAGAGGCTCAGGGTTTTTTGCTTAGAATTGACACAAATGTCTATGTATTGTTGCTTCGCTTGTTACTTCCTAGCTTGTGCCTTGGAACTGAAATTTATTCCAAGCCCTTGCTTAAATTAAATTTGAATTAGTCTTAAACATCCATAATCAACCCTGTCAATATAAACTAAGCAAAACATTTAATAAGTAATTCAAAATAACACACAGTACAGAAAAATGGATATAACATTCATATCCAACTGTGAAAGAAACCTAAGTATTATTTATTCAGATAAGGAGGTAAGTTAACATTGTCTGTGGAATGCTGGGAGTTGTAGGACTTTTTTCTACCTGACATGCATAGACCTGCACACTTAGGCTGCAATCCTATAGACACTTACCTAGGAATAAGTTGCATTAAACTCAGTGGTGCTTGCTTCTAAGCAGCAATGGAGGCTGGTATCAGTGGGTGGAGAATTCACTCTGGGTTTCAGTCCAACCCAATCACCACTCTAAAGCAACCAGCCTCCACTAATCAATAGACATGTACTGGATTATGTTATCAGGCTGCAATCCTGTACCCACTTACTTATGAATACACCCCATTGAATTAAATGGAACTTGCTTCTATTAGACAGGTATAAGAGTGTGCTGTTAATTACTTTCTCATCATGAAAAAGCAGTTGAACCACCCCCACCTGATCTAAATCTACAATCCTGATGATCTCATATGTTTTTTCTCATACCCCTTCTAGTCATAAAACAAAGAAGTGTAAAAGTATGTATTCTCTAATCATTTATAGAGCTTGCAGGCTGAGTGGGGTGGAGGTGGGGAATCCAATTCTTAGTGACAAAATAAATTAATATATCTGTGAGGAACTGAATAAGAGTAGAAGAAAAAATTACAATTTATACTAAATGGGTTGTTTTGTCTATGCTTCATTACACTTAATCTCTTACCTGCTATTAATTTTCCTCTTGCTTTCAAAGGACACTGTTTCAGCAAAAGGGGAAAGCAGCTATTTGAAATTGTTTACACAGTGCAAATGAGGGCACAAACTGAAGATAATTTGCATATTAATTAGATATGGAAATGAGGCACAACACTGAGCGACAAATTTGGACCTGAGTTTCTCTAAGTGTAAGAACATGGGGTGTGTTTTTGCTTGATCCAGTTCCTAATTCTACTGTGTAAAGTCAGTGGGGCATCACGCCATTCTGGCAGCAGAACTCGCTGTAAACTATGAAAATCTCACTCTCTTTGCTTGAAAAACAAAGCACTCAAGCACTCAACCAATTAGGGCTTTACCTCAGCTTGTGGGGAGTTAATGACATTCTGTCCAGTGGACTTGATTGAACATATTTCAGTGTTAATGTTGTTCCACTGGTGTTTAAAAAACAAAACTAAAACCAGTTTTAGGGGCAGGCAACCAAGGTGACAGATCTGGGGTGCAGGCTTGGGTGCACCAGGCTCAGGGGTGATTGTGATAGACTGTCCGTTTGACTATCTACTCAACAGCTAAAATAAATAGTACAAACTATTCATCTTCTCTTCCAAAAATAGCAAAACCCACCTGTCTGGCCTGTGGTATTCTAGTGTATGCTTGTTTTTTCTTTTCTTTTTTAGTTTATCATTTGTGGCGGGGGGAGCGACAAATGGGGTGTGTTATTGTGACCAAAACAGTGTCTGAAAATATATTGCTTTGGATAATGGGGATAAATCATTTCGGTATTCCAAAAGTGGAAAAATGAGGTGGATACCAAAGATGCTTCTTAACTGGAGCATCATTTAGTCTAGGACTAAATGAAGTTGGATAGGATAATAATTTAGCATACAGCTACATCTTTCTCAGTGTAGATCCTCTTTTGTAGAAAAACACATAAAGAAAGAGATGGGTGGCTTCACCCCTTATGGGCCACAACTGGTCTAAAGGCTTCTTGAAAAGAAATGGAACTGAAAGAGACTCACAGGCCACAAGGACTGCCCTAAATTTATAACTTTCCCATTCGAATGAGCTGAAAAATATATCAAAAACAAAAATGGGAGTGAGTTGAAATGAGCTTGAAACTGCATTTCAGAGAATTTTGATGAACATGAAAATCACTGATTCTTCCATCCCTACAATATGCTGTAAGGTCTCTGAGGCAGATATTTTAAAGAATCACAAAGGCTGTAAAAATAATTTCTTCCTCTCCCTCTAATTCAGCCCTATCACATCAAGAGTGAGCACACAGCCTCCTCTCCTGGTGCCCTATCTCCTCAGCCTGTTATTACAATAATAGTAGAGAGGTGTCTAGGCCTACCCTGGCATAGATCTGTGCCTCCTGGCTTGCATAGTTTTTACTCTGAACTATGTAATCCAGGCTACAGTGTACTACAAAAAGGGTTTTTTGTACCCCAGAAATATGCGTGCTGCAGAGAACAAAAACAAATCAGCCAATACGTGTGGTATAGTTGGTCTCATTGGCTTTCTGGATTAAATAGGAACTGATAACTGTGATGAGACTAACCAGAGCCACCCTCAGGAAAATAGAAAGGAAAGGCATTCGTCAAAGCAGACAAATCCTCCATCTAGAGCTGCTAAGTACCCCAGTGATACAGAATGGACTTAGGGAACATTAGGAACATCTTGAAATTGTAGGATCATAATGTTGTAATGGACTTGATGAGTCAGTGACCCAATCTAATCATCTTACTACATTTAATATGAAACAGATGAGAACAGGAAATTCTCATCTACTCACTTTAACCATCTGAAAAGCAACATCTATCTAAATATCACCTCAGTCTGGACACAACTTGATCCCAGAGAATGTTCTGCAAACACTGGCCCTTGAAAGAAGAATTCCCCACTTGGCTTATATTAAATGTGGTGTGCCATAATTTCTCTGTTATACTGTATGAATAACTATGCTGAACTCTATAATTGTCATTGTGGTTTTTGATGTGGGGACAAAGTGAGTGGTGTCATATGGTTTTACAGACCCACAAACTGTTTACAAGTTCTTCCCACAACACACTGGAACAGCAGTTCTGCTATGACGGCCACAATGTGCATGTGTGAATATCCCTTTATGTTTCTTCCAGTTGCCATACGATGTAACCACAACTGTTTGTGCATCCTGGGTGGCAAGGCTGCTTTATGAAAGCCAGGCAGAAGATACCTTTTATCATTGTTATATGATCATAAAGTGCAATAGAAGAAACCAGGAGTCCATAGAGGGCCATGTTTTGCTCAGTACTGCATACACACATTTCTCAATTGGCATTGTCATAGGCCAGTTTCAACCCACACCTCTGAACAGAACTGCTGATCTGAGGAACAGAAATCAACAACAACCCTACCCTATCAACTTAAATTTTGCATTTCACATCTACAGACTTGTAAAAGATCAAAAGTACTTGTATACATTTGGCTTTTATAGAGTGGTTCAATTAGGACTGGTTCAAACCTGCTGGAGAAGGGCGTGCACTCCTAATTCCATTCATCCAGGGCCCCAAAATGGATTTCTTCTTGCTTGAAAATGTGAGCCGCTCACAAAATGTCACAGAACCTGTGATCTTTGGCCACCATCACGTGACACCTGCAGGCAAATGTAGGGTGCTATTTGTGTTTATTTTCACTTTGACACATGGGCTTTGTTGTTTTGTAAGATGCTGAAGAGGTATAATGCATGCTCATCCATTGCACATTTGCTGCAATCCTATACTTACCTGGGAACTTAATGGGGCTTACTACTGATTAGACTTATGCTGTAGGTAAGTCACATGGCTTCTGGAAGAGCCATAATTCAAGCACATCTTGGAATGTGCAATGCTCTGCTATCCATTTGGGTGGTCCTGGGCTGTGTTTACAGCAGCCTGATCAAGAAGAAAATGGAAACTAACCCATTTAACTTGTCATCTTTGGAGGTAAAGTCATGCCTCTTCCTTCCAGCAGGGAGGGAAAGATAAGTGGTCATTAGGAAAAGCAAGACAGCTGCAAATACAGCAGCAAGGTCATTTACACAGACCCTGCAACCCCAGTTAAGATAATGTGGTTGTTTTATTTTCCCCAGAGGCCCTAGCCATCACAAAATTGCTATTCTGTTTAAAAAGAAATCCGTCTAATCACTTTGCCGTGCTATGATGCATTGGTTTCCAATTCGACAATAAGATAACATTAATGAGATTCCTTTGTCCAAAGGAAAGCTATGTCGCATCATTTTTTTAAAAAAAACATGATCCATGCATAGCAGTTTTTTAAAAAATGTAATAAAATTTATTTATTTATCAATCTCTCTAAATGAACAAATGAATGAAGCCAAAGAAAAGTGGAGATATGTAACCAACCAGGTCACGGAGAAGAAAGACATACTGGAAAAATCCCTGTCTGTTGGGAAGGAAGCAAAATGTACTAAAAAAAAAAAAAGTAAGCGAGAGAAGGAAATGACATTAAAATGTTTCCATCCAATTAGCTGAGAAAGGAAAGATCTGAAAAGAAAACCTCAGATGATCATTGTCCTCATTGTGGCTAATATGGCATGTCCCACTAATTCAGAATTAATATTTTCATTTACTGGGAATGAGAGTTTCCATTAATTACAACATAACGGACTTCTAAACAAGTATGTTTAGTCTTGCAGCCTTCACAGTTTTCCAGAAGAGTTTATTCTCTAAAATCTCAAAGGTAGTTCTGAGCCACCAAGGACACCCTAAATTAATTGCTCTTGTCAGCAATTTCAGGATACTTATTAGTTAGTTCTGCCCATAGGGACACATTTTTTTCTAGTGCAATGTGAAAGATCCCATTGCAGAAATTAAGGTGGAATGAAAACAGGGATGAACCTGAAACAACAGTTTCAGTATGTACAGTTCTAAGGACAGTGGCCAGATCTACATCTTGTGTCAAATCGTTATGATCCCATCATGGTCATGCTATATCCCTCTTGCACATTTATACCTCATAGGAAACATAGTCCAGTGACATTTGTAATGGTATTTGGATAATGTGGAATAAAAAGCAGGAACTAACACTATGACAGGAGCATATGGAATGTGTAATGTGCCCCAACAGTTATCAGTGCACTTCACTACTACTATAAAGCAGTAGCATTGATCTAGCCTGTGGATCCATAATCACCTATGGGACTATTATTGTACTTTGATTCTTTACATCAGATCAAACATATGTAAATGAATGATGGGAGAAAATGACCATTCATGTTGGAAATGGTTTCTGTCTAGGCCCAAGCTACATGGGACATGGGAGATTTGTGATTCAGTTTTCTTTCTTTAAAAGCAAGGTCATATAGCTGTGGGGGGCATGGTTTAACTCCCCCCCTTCTATTACCCTGACATAAGTAACTTTCCTCTGAAGCTATTATTGTTGAGGAAGGAAGGAAGTCAGTGCCTATCTCCCCCACCCCACTCCCAGTATGTGACTAACAGCAGCTTCGGGGGAGAAAACAGAGCTGGGGTGGGGGGACTGTTAACTCCTCCTTCTCCCAATAATGGGAGTTGTCATAGTTGCTTGATATGAAAGAAAATGATGTTGGGAGATCTGTGATCGGTTCATTCCCACATCTCATGTTGTTTGACCCTAAGAATGGCTGCTCATGTGAGAAGATGCATGGAAGACAGGGGATGGTGTGATAACTCATCCTGTGAGGTGGCAAGTCTACCCTAATGCTTTTGTTACCATGTACCCTCAAGTACAGAAAGGTAACCGGATAGTGATAGTGGTGGTGCAGAAAAAGGCAACTGAAATGATCAAGGGGATGGAGCAACTCCCCTTTGATTTTTTTTTTTACAAAAGCTAGTATTGTTTCACCTGGAAAAAAAAATGGTGAATAAGGGGAGAGATGACAGAGGTGTACAAAATTATGCATGTTGTAGAGAATGTGGATAGGGAGACATTTTTCTCCCTCTCTCATAATACTAGTACCTGGGGTCATCCCATAAAGCTGGGTGGTGGGAGATTCAGAACAGATAAAAGGACGTACTTCTTCATACAATAGATAGTTAAGTTAAACTATTGAATTTGCTACCGCAAGATGTAGTGATGGCCACCAATTTGGAGGGCTTTAAAGGGGGGTTAGACAAATTCCTGGAGAAGTCTATCAATGGCTTCTAGTCCTGATGCCTCTAGTCTACCTCCAGTAGCAGAGGTAGTAAGCCTATGTACACCAGTTGCTGGGGAACATGGGTGGGAAGACCCTTCTTGTGCCTTTTCCTTGACAGCTGGTCAGCCCAGGATGCCTCTGACATGTGCATTTTTTTCTGTGGCACTTAGGTGTCTTTGATTAGCTATCATGTTCTACCATGTACTCATGGCCTATTGTATCTCCTACTTTGGGGGAATCAAAAACATTTTCATCTCATCTCTTGGGATGATTTAACCTAAACTGGATGCATCCCAGCTCCTGTTAGCTTTCCCCCAGGGTTTAGTTTAAAAGCTGCTCTGCTAGACTTTTTATGTTTAGCGCCAGCAGTCTGGTTTCACTTTACTTCAAATGGAACCCATCCCTCTTGTCCAGGTCCAGCTTGTCCCAAAATGTTCCCCTCATCCCTGCACCACCGTCTCATCATGCATTAACACTCCTCAGCCTCACCTGTTTAGCGGGCCCTGCACATGGATCACGTAGCATTTCAGGGAAAGCTACTTTGTTGCTCCTGGATTTCAACCTTCTTCCTAGTAACCTAAATTTGGCTTTCAGAACCTCATGACAACATTTCCCCACATCGTTGGTACTAACATGGACCATGAATCACAGATCCAATGTGGATTATTGTTGCATGATGATGGGCAACTATGCAGGCAACACTAGCCCCACTGGCACAATCGATGTGTGTTGCCTGTGTAGTACCTAATCACAACGAAATAGCAACCCACTCAGGGTAAAGATTTCAGATGTTCTCTTATTTGTGCAGAAGCAAATAGCAACCATGCTGGTAAATACATGTCTAAATGGGTCTAAGGCTGTACTCATATAGTGGTATCTTAATAAGATCACTGATTTGCTTTCAACCTAGTGAAGTGAATTGAATACCATATTTCATCGATTCTAAGATGCACTTTTTCTCCCATGATTACATCTGTAAAAACGGGGTGCGTCTTAGAATCAATGGCGACTTAGAATCACTGGATTTCTCCCACGTTTTGCAGAAGGCACTAGGACTCTGCATGTTCCCCCCCCCCCGCCACTCACCCTAGCAGGTCCCGAGGGACCCCACAAGGCCGGTCAGAAGTCCCCCCTCCCCACTTACCTTGATCGCTGCTGCCTCGGCCTGGGAAGGCTTCAGTACTGGGAAGGAGGTCGCGATCTTGAGAGATCTCGGCCTCCTTCCCAGTACTGAAGCCTTCCCAGGCCAAGGCAGCAGCGATCAAGGTGAGGGGGGAGGTGGGACTTGTGGGGCTCTAACCCTCCTCCCTCCCCATTTACCTTGATCGCTGCTGCCTCAACCTGGGAAGGCTTCAGTACTGGGAAGTAGGCCACGATCTCACGAGATCTTGGCCTTCTTCCCAGTACTGAAGCTGTCCCGGCTGAGGCAGCAGCGATCAAGGTAAGGGAGGACTTGCAGGAGGGGGAGGGAGGATGAGGGGGAGGGGGGACTTGCAGAGCCCTAACCCTCCCCTCACCTCCATCGCCATCGCCCATCCTCACTTCTGCCGCTGCTGCTCCGCACTGCTGGCAACGTTCGCCTCGGCCTGGCAAGTCATCGTTACTGGGAACTAGGCCACGATCCGGCCTAGTTCCCAGTAACGATGCCTTGCCAGGCTGAGGCGAGTGCTGGCAGCGGTGCAGAGCAGCGGTAGCGGTGGCAGCAAGGATGGGCGATGGCAATGGAGGTGAGTGGGGGGGGAAGGGCGGAAGGGGTGCTGAAATTGAGGTGCATCTTAGAATCAACGCAAAGCTTTTTCCCTGTTGGTGGCCCTGAAATTAAGGTGCATCTTACAATTGATGGTGTCTTAGATTCGATCAAATACGGTATATATCTTAGCTTCTGACAAGACTACAGTTACTTTAATATTGGGCTTGTATATTGATAAGTTATGATTAGAACATTTTTATTATACCTGTTGAATGTTGATATGGCCATTGGCTTCCAACAATAAAGGTTATGATGATGATGATGATATACCTGTATTTATTATTTTTATTCCTTTAAAATATCTTATTGTAGACTGTAAAATGTTATCCCTAGTCTCTCTATAACTTGGAAACATTAGTCTGAACTTGAGAATAGCTAAAGCTCTCTGTCCTGGATTTGGAGTTCCAATAAGGAATTAAGGAAGAATAGTTGAAATGACATGTTAGACACTTATTAATCAAAATAACGCATGCTATTTTGTGATCTTGGGAAGGCTTTAGTGTAGCCTATGCATATGCCCAAGCCCACAACAACCAACCAATTGCCCTCCCACCATTTCCAAATTCTGATTCCATTGAATTTCCCATCCCAATCATGTTGTCCCCAGCTCAACAAAGTTGTTTAGGCAGGCTAATGGGGGCAATTTTCAAAGGGAGGATACCTTGTGGAGGTGATCTGTCATGCATACTCTTCTCTCCATTAAATCATGCTCCCCATAGATGTGCAGAATGCAATTGTGATGGGGACGATGGTGCATGAGAATTACCCTTTCTGCATACCACCATTCCCATCACAAGTGAACTCCTCAAAGCCCACCAAGATGCTGTTTTGGAGGCCATAGGATGCATGATTGTGATGGTGAGTATGGCATATAGAAATTACCCTTGCTATCTGTTTGGTGTGCTAGGAAAGCACCCTGTGATGGGGAGAAAAGTGCAAAGGAAGGCTCATCCCTGCATATGGGGAAACTCATCCATGGAGTCCATTCAGTAGGTTGGGAGAAGTGAAATTTACATGGGGAGGGCAGGATAAGGTTGACCTGCTTCACCCCAGATGAATATGACTATATGTGTGTGGGAGGACAAGGCGATCTAATGCTGGCTCCACCCACCCCTAGGTCTGGCCACATCCCCCAACATGTGGCCCCTGAC
Source organism: Anniella stebbinsi (assembly GCA_029215795.1). Lineage (NCBI taxonomy): Eukaryota > Metazoa > Chordata > Lepidosauria > Squamata > Anniellidae > Anniella > Anniella stebbinsi. Next base: position 79,813,116 of record JARDYH010000002.1, on the reverse strand, counting down.
ACATGTTGGGGGCCACATGTTGCAGCCATTTGAAGCTCTTGGAGCTATTGGTTGCCCACCCCCTGCGACCATTTGTCCCAAGAGCTGCAAATGGCTGCAACAAAAACAGCATATGAAGTGTGCTTTGAACATGCACTTTATTGGCATGGTATTGGGTCAAGCTCCTTATACCAGCAGTGTATGTGTTGTGTTGTGTTGTATCGGGCTGTTAATCATGGATACTGATATAGAGTTTTCGTTTGAAAAGCAGGCATTCGTACAAGATGGTTCTGGTTTAATTCTTCTCTAGATTCTGTCTTCACTGACAGTCTGATGAATACAAAGATAAAAGGAGTTTGTAAAAATATTATAAGGTTGCTTTTCTGGATATATTTTTTTAATCCCCATGTGTCTTGTTTGCCTTATAAAATCATCTTTACTGTGATTGTATTCAAAAATGGAGAAAAGCCAAAATATTTGTACTCAATGAAACTTTCCTAACCCAGAATGCTGGAAAACTTTTCTGAGAGCCAGAACACTGGGAATTGTCCCAAATTGCTTCACTGGGCTTACATATGTGCATAATCCTTTACTTACATGCTGTGTAATGGATGCTACTGGGGCTGAACAACTTACTGGAAAACAAACATGGTTTAAATGACACTTTAAAGGATGTTCTAGGCTGCCATGACATTTAAATGATGAATTATGGGAATCACTGGCATGGATGCCTCTCCTACTGGCAGCAGCCCAGCATACCCCAAAGCCCTTCCAAAAACATCGAGGACCCTTGAGAGCAATTTAATCAAAAGCTGCATTTGGGGAAGGGACTCAGTGATCCCCCCTCCCAATGCAAAACTGTTTCTGTTCATACATGGGAGGGAGGGGTTTCAATTCAAACCAGAGGAGGTGAGCTAAACATGGTGACCTAATTGTTCATCAAAGCAGTGAGGGAGCATAGTAGCTGATGGTCTCATTAGGCTGCACAATAGAGTGTGGTTCCAACAGTCATGACATCCAGGAGTAGCACTATTCTACCAACTGGACACTAAGTAATCCCCTTCTGTAATATAGATTGTTAGAGACACGTGGGGAACCCAACAGAGAAGGGAAAGGTAGTGTTATTTTGCCCTTCCCTCAAGCTTATACAAGTGGTGGTGCTTGTCCTGAGAAGGGGTGCTCATGATCGAGCCTAATAGATAGGTGGTGTGGTGGCACAGTGGCACATTCAGAAATGTACAGAATGTTGTTCTGAGGACACTGCAAATTTATATATAGCTGTACTTTATGAACAAAAATAGGGTGCGGGGAGGCAAAATTGACAACTAGACATCAGACTGAGAGCTACTCTCAAAAATTGTAACTTTCAGATGTATTTGGGTTGGATTTACGCAGGTGTTCTAGATGTTCTCTTTTAACTAAGGCTAGGGTGTAGTGGTATCATTTAATTTGAAATATCCCTTCCCCCGTGAGTATCACTACCTTGAATTAATAAGCCCATCGAAATATAGAGTGAATTATGTTATACTATTCTTCACCTGGAAACTCTGTGCACGGTGAGGGAAAATATGATACACCTCCTGTTTTTCTCTTGGTCACAAGAAGTCACATATTCTTTAGATAATAAATTATGGTAATAAAAATGTGAAACCCACGATGGAGAGAACTTGAAAGCAAGCTATTTCTTGTTATCTCTGGGGAAATATTTCCTTTTAGGGCATCACAATGAGATCCAGATTACAACGTGCAGTATGGAAAACAGCCTAGCCTCTACAAAAGTTCTTCCAGCCTGCATGTGGGGAAGATCTCAATCTGGTTTATTGTAATTGTCAGCAGGGCTACCCCACCAAAAGAAAATGGCAGTGTTCTCAACAATAAACTAAAACCATATTTTGAAGTCTCACAGTAGAAATAAATTGTTAGAACAAACTTCAAGATGTCCACTGAATAACATTTCCCGACTGGTGGTGGTGGAATAACACTTGAAAATAAATTCTTCAAATCACAACACAGTAACATCAAATCATATCATAATTTTCCAACAAAACCTGGAAACACATTGTCTCTAAAGTTCCACAGTTCACAATGCAGTTTTGGTGGCTGAACCACTACATCACATTGCAGCCTCTGCCAGGAAATTGGCTCTGGCTGTACCTACTGCAAGATGTTCTCCTTCTCTGGAAATGTGAAGCTGGCCTACATTTTGGGCACCACTGGCCTATTAGTGATATGGGCAGCATTGGCCTTTTACATTTGGCTTCTTTTGTGTGTCTTCAAAGCCTGGACACTACTTCTCCCTCGTAGAGCAGGGGCAGTAGGATTGTCCAGTGGAGCTACCTTTCTTTTCCTGCTATTTTCCCTCTAGGTTTCTGTTGAAAGTCATCCTGGACTCTGGGATGGAGGAGAAAGCAGCTGGTCTTGGGTAGGAGATGGGTTAAAGTGTCCTTCTCCTGCCCACAGCTTCTGGCTGGAAGTCATGCCCTTCTGGACATGCTTTGCAAAGTAAAAAACAACAACAGATAGGCTCTGAAGGTATGTGATGGAGACAAGTCACGGGGCAGTATCCAAACAGGCCACTCCGCAAGTGGGGCTCACCACTGATCCATTCAGCAAGAGGGAGTTATTGCCAATTTCATTCTACAAGCGACACCTACTGCTTGCGCAAGGGGAATTTAGCACTTCCTTTGGGAATCCTCGAAACGAGCAGAAACACTTGTTTCTACATAGGGACAAGTTGACAGAGCTCCCTTGTGCAAGCTCTGCCAACCTGCCCTGTTCCAGAAATGAGCATTTCCAATCATTTCCAGTTCCTAGAGGAAGTGTTAAATCCCCATTGCACAAGTGGTAGGCACAGGTTGTGGAATGGAATCAGCAGTGGACCCGTTTGCACAATGGGCAACTTGAATATTGATCTATGGAATTACAATTTTAGCAACCCAAACAAAAGTATTATAATTTTGATCCTCTTCCCCCCTGAACTGCTTTCTGGATCTCCTTGGCATGAGCCTCTCCTCTTGTATCCTGCATCCTGCTCAGTCCCCTGGTTTGCTGGGGTTCACCCTGTACTATTTTAGGTTGCACCAGCCAACTGAGACCTGCTGAAGACCCTGAGTCTCCATTTTGCATCCTCTTCTCAACACTGCTCAAGTTTTCAAAGGCTACAATTTCTTCTACCTAGGACAGGTAGTTAATTCATATGCACAACGACCTGTGGAATGATGACTCACTCCATGTATACAGACAGCTGACTGAGCCTGGGAGTCAGAGCCAATGGTTGAGTTGTAATCTGAGCCTGAAAATCAGAACCAACATAACAGCCTATCCACTGGCCATCCTGGCTTACTGGGTTTTTCCAGAGGTTCGTAATTCAAAATACTGCAAACGCTTTCCCCTCACCCCAGCTGATTTTCAGGTGGAAAAAGTAAACAGATGTAAACATGTTGCTTACTTCTGCTGGTCCCCTTTGGTCCAAGTGGGAGTGAACATTTGGGAATTCCAAAAGTGAGAAGATGTGTTTCTTTGCCACCTCCTGAAGCTACCCCTGCAGTGGCTGCAAGTTATTAAAGCTTGTAATGTCAATCATGCAATTCATGCCTCTTTCAGTTAGTCAGTAAAATCCATCTGAAGCTATTCTCCCCCCCCCCACACACACACACAAGAGCAGGTGAGATAACCCCAGAGAAGGAAGTTGCATAATTATTACATAAAACAATACACCTTCTTGGATTCTTCTCTATCCTTTCCCTGGAGACTGACTTTGGTTTTCTGACTAAAACTAAAACCAGCTGTAAATTTCTTTTATGTGTATTCTTTATTTTTATGGTTTTTTTTAAAAAAACCAACCAAACAAAAGGCAAGGCTCTTCCAAAAAGCTGGCCTGCTGTAAGAAGCTGTTCTTGTAAGTCTCTTACAGTCTGCCTTGCCTGTGTGTGGTTTCTAGAGCTGGCCCTAGCTTCTCATTAGCACTTTCACACTTGATTAAAACAAGGCATTCGCCAGACTCCTTAATCACTCCAGAGTTCTTCCCAAGGCATTTCTATTTGTGTGTGTGTGTGTGTGTGTGTAACTATGCTACATGTTTGGGGAAGGCACAGGTACAAAATATGACACTTGTTCCCTTCTCTCAACCCATGTCCAACTTTTAAACATCTGGACAATATTGATGGAACAAAGTTCACCAGTCCTCACAATCTGTTTTCTTCTGCTCTTATTTGGAACTTTCACCATTGCTGACAGACAGCCCTGCTTCTGAAAGGATTAAGTAGAGCAGAGAATGAGTGGACTGGTGGTTACTGCTGTTAAGAAAATGTTTAAATAATTGAGAACTTGGAAAGATGAGGAAAATGAGGGATAGGGATAGAGGATGAAAAAAATGAACTCAAATTTATTGGCAATGGAATGTGGGGTGGGATGGGGTGGGGAGAAGACTTTGTGAAGTGAGATGAAAAGGGGTGGGGAGAAAATAGTGGAAGGAAAATTGTCTCAAACCCAGGGGAATACATGCGTGAGCCAAGGCACACTAAAGTAAATGATAACATTTCCACTATACTTTGACCAAATTGCTCCCCGTCGATCACTTAAATGTTCTCTTAGTGGGCATGAATACAGGTAGTGGCCTCTTCATCCATGTATCTAGGCCAGAAAATACACTTTTGCTGCCTTTCACATTACAAAATATGTACTGTCCTTCACATGGAGATTGTTGTACATGAGATGGCCCTGAATAGTAAACCTGACAAATAAAAACAAAACAAAAACTTCTTTAATATGTGGGAAAGAAGATATATTGTGAAGGGTCTCAAATTCAGGCCTTGCAGGTTTATAGCATTCAAAATGTGCTGTGACTGAGAAGAGCAACCAGGATAGTGGTCACTCTTCTCCTACAAGAAATGGCTGAAAGGGTTAGAGTATATTTAACACGGAGAAGAGAAGAATAAGGAAAGACATAATAGCTACCTTCAGATATTGGAAGGGCAATCATGCACAAGAGAGCAGGACTAGAACCAATGGGTAGAAATGGCAAGGAAGCAGATTTCAGTTAGACATTAAGAGAAACTTCCTAATAGGATGTGCTATTCATCAGTGGGATGAACTGCCTTGGGAGTTGGTGGTCTCTCCTTTGCTCAATGTATTTAAGCAGAGGCTGGAAAGCCATCTGTCAGGGATGCTGTTAGTTGCATCCTGCATTTAACAGGGGGTTGGACTAGACAGTCTCCAGTGGCCTTTGAACATAATTCTTTGACATCTCTGAAAGTAGCCCTGGCTGCTAGTCATTGTCAAGTCCTGCTAGGCCCAATGTACCACTAGATTCTGAATGGTCCAGATCAGCCAAGATGGACTATGATAAAGGACAACAGTCATCTACGTAACTTGTATGGAAAGCAGAGAAGCTTCCTGTGGTGAAAGTGACTTCATTTATTGACACAAAGGGTAACTACCAATATATAACTTTTGTATTTGTTGACAGCAAAAATACTTTGATAAAAGGACAAGATACACCTGGGGCATAGCGGATGATGAATCTTCAACAACCACAAAGAAGATGGAATGCGCTTATGAAGCAAGGGAAAGACAATGGCTTGGATCCAGGGCCTGCCTTTTGTGAATGAAAGGGCTTATTCTGTCTGTGGAAAGCTCCCAATCTAGCATGGATTAGGCAAGCTCTGTCAATTCTTCGCTTCCCCAGCAAGGAAAAGGGAACTTCCTCCACTAAAAAATCTGCTCTGGAGAGATGAGAGACTCTCTGGAACAGTGGGAGAAGTGTCACTGGTGGCTACAGAGGGAGTAAGGTATCAGCAAAGGTATCAGCCCTCTCCTTTCCATTGGTAGAAGATGTCTTGAGCAGAACTCCACTCAGGGAATGCCTCTTCCAGCAGATGGGAAACTGGACCGAATGTATTAAAAGAAGCACCAGATGCCCTTTCTTCCAGGTAGGTAATGAAAAGTGAAATAGTCTACATACAAGCTTAGTCCCCAAACCCAGCCATCATTTTTGAATGGCACATGCAAGTGCCTGGATTGCCATGTCGTGTGAACCCAGGCAGCAGGGGCTGTCTATCCCTCAAACAACCCCTGCTGTCTGGGTTTGTATGATAAGACAAGCCACAGCTTGTATAGATAGGTTACCTGTATTGTTGCAAATTTAAAACATAATTATTATAACATAAATACAGTACATCTCTTCATAATGTGGAAGCCTGTGACTAGGTAATCAGTGTGTCTGCCTGTTCAGCCTGCTGTCCAGGTGTTAACTGTTGCTGGACAAGAGATGTTATGGTTCTTTACCTTCATACTGGACTTGGACTGGGTAGTCCTTCAAATACAAGACACCTCCAAATAGGGGACAATCATCTGGCAACTCTTCAAAGAAGGCTATCCTCTGTAAAAGAGGACACCTGGCCACACTACCAGTAATGCTTTTGAATATTCACCATATGACTCATTCGCAACACATTATGGATTTCCCCACTCCCACTCTCTTGTTCCAGTGGCTGCTGAAGAGCTCTGGATACTCACAAGATGATGAGATGAGCCACATGGAAAATATTTGCATATGTTATGAACTCGCTGTGAGACCATATTTTGTAGCATTCCTGTGGCAACCATGAAATCTGTGCACAGAGAGAGAGAGAGAGAGAATGTAAAATTGAAAAATGGCCAACAGGATTCTGTTTCTACTATCTTGTTCATTCTACATCTGACCTGTTAAGACAATTTGCTTTGGATCTCCGTCTTAGGCAGCACACTTTTTCATATTACTTCATTTGCACTTTAGGAATGTGATAAAATGAGCAATGCAATTCTGGGGTGATGCAACAGAAAAACATGGTTATTACTGTCCTTATCCCATTCCCTTCCATTTTATCCTTATACAGATCCTTTACTCAATGAAAAAACAACATGTGTTGTATGATATTTATGCAGTAATCGTTTGCATAGTCTCCGAACTCCAAAACAGAGCTTTGTCATTTAAATCCCCTTCTGTTTTGTTTTGGTATTTAGGAATCACTTTCTTTGAACGTTTAATTTCTGTCATTTCACATCTGGGTAATAAGAAGCTGAGGCTTACAGTGCTACCAGTGGTATTTGTTAATGAACCTTTAAATTGGCTATTACCATTACAGACTGTTTATGTGAGCTGTTGTGCTTCATCTCTTCTATTGTAAAATACAAGACAATTAATTTTCTTCGGAACCTTGACAGATTTGTGTAAGATCTAGTCGAAATGGCCACTGTACTTCTCATCCTGAGGTGAACACAAAGCTGTTCTGCTTTTAATCAATTATATCAAGGAGTATTATAAAAAACAAAGACACACAACAAAGGGAGAGAAATCACTATTGCTATGTGAATGATAGATGTTTTCCTAGTAATAAATAAAATCCATAAATCCAGTGTTGTTGACTGTAAATGCTTATGGGTAATGCTTATGAACCAAGGATTTCATTAACTATTTGGATAGATTCCTATATGCTTTGAGTCATGGAAAAACTCTTAAAGTATCTGCTTCATCCTGTTCCTCCAATTATTTCACCACTATGTTTCAAAGAAAAAGCATCAAAATCTCTCAAGGTAGATACCACCATTTGAATTGCTTGGATAGTGGGCTCCATATTGATTTGGACAGTAGGCCCCATATCATTTGACAGAGGGCTTCTCTACAAGAGGTTTTTATCATGCTCACAGAAATTTATGGATCCCTTACACGTTGTTGTCAACCTCCAGGGCCTCTCTCATGCTTTATACCTTTTTTGCAGCTTTTTTTTTGTTAATGGGAAAATGCAGTGATGAAATTTATTCATGCTTTGAAGCACTTCAATGGCTGGTGAATTTCTGGAATCCCGCTAAATCACAGTGTCATCTAATGGCTTCATAATGAAACATAGAACTGCAGAGAAAGGAACCCCCCAAAAATAGAACATCTAAGCACATGAAATGGAGCTGATCTTAAACCCATAAAGAATACAAAAGCAGAAGCCCTGGTAAAAGTTCAGGCCAGACGTCTGGTGCAGAGAAGCCATCATTAGTGGAAGCCATCTGCTAGTTTGGTCCATTCAGGCCTTGCACTGCAACCTCTTCATGGCAATAGCTTGAAGGTTTCTTAAATCTATTTTGCTCAATTCTTCTAGCGCTAAACTTTAACAGGTGTGAAAATAATTCAAGAATGGCAGGGGGCTTGCAAATTGTGACCTTATCAAATACATAATAAAATGAGTCAGGTCCGGTCCGGCGTTAGCACATGGCACAATCAGGCAAATGCTAGGGCCTGGAAGCCCATTAGGGCCCAGCACCACTGATACCATCCACCTGCTGGGCCAGGTGTGTCACTTTAATTTTTTTTTACTGCCATCCATAATAAAGTCTACCTTTGAAAATGTTCTTAAACATTAGGCAATGTATAATAATATGCTACTTTCCATGTAAAAACACACCAATTTTAGTCATTCACTACTTCATGCAAAAGCCTCCAAATATTAAAACTGCTGAAATTTATCTCCAAGTTTACATCATCCAAAACTACAGAAGAGAACGACTAGCAATAAATCCGATTATTTCCACAATTTTTCAGGGAACAAAAAAAGCGGATGGTATTTGATCTAAGATTTCTAAACTACCCACAATTGCATTTTTGTTACAAAAATGTGCTTTTATGCTCAACTAAATTAGTTATATGAACTGTATTTATTCCTAGGGTATGCAGCTCCCTTGGTGCAATAGAGAAATGACTGCACAGCATGTCTTAATTTTACCACCTGCAGTGCTAAAACTCATAGCAATGAGTAATTATGCTTTTCATGTTGAGAAGCAATGAGGAAAGTGTATAAACTAATGCTTCATTGCCTCTGTGGGGAGACGTACATGTTTCAGGGCATAGCTATAGTTTGACTAATTTCCTTACCTATATGAACCTTACTAAATTACTTATACTGGGAAAAAATAAATTTCTTGCTATTTTCTACAAACACTTATAACACTACTTATAGCTCAAACCTATACATACTGTATTTATTTATTTTGTTCCATTTATATACCGCCCCATAGCTGAAGCTCTCTGGGCGGTTTACAAAAATTAAAAACATTGAACAATTAAAACACCGATATACAAAATTTAAAAGCATAAAGCATAAAAACAAGTTAAAATTACAATATCCTTCTGGGTCAAAGCACAACAACAACACAACAACACAAAAACCCTCATCATATGCTGTTAAATGCCTGGGAAAAGAGGAAAGTCTTGACCTGGCGCCGAAAAGATAACAATGTCGGCACCAGGCGAGCCTCGTCAGGGAGATAATAATAATAATAATAATAATAATAATAATAATAATAACAACAATTTATTTCTTACCCGCCTCTCCGTCTGGATCGAGGCGGGGAACAACAACATGATAAAATACATAAAACTGATTAAAACATGACACATATTATTAAATCTGCATAAAAAATCCTAAAACATCCTAAAAACATCCTTAAAACATTCTAAAATTCCACTGGATATGCCTGCCGGAAGAGAACAGTCTTTATAGCTTTCTTAAATTCTAAAAGACTGTTATGCTGACGAGTCTCCTCCGGCAGGTCATTCCACAGTCTGGGAGCGGCAGAAGAGAAGGTCCTCTGGGACTTGGCCGACTGCAGTAAGTTCTTCCCAGAGGTCCTGAGCGTGCGGGGCGGATTGTATGGGAGAAGGCGATCCCGCAGGTAACCTGGACCCAAACCATGTAGGGCTTTAAAGGTAATAACCAACACTTTATACTTCGCCCGGAAACTAATTGGCAGCCAGTGGAGCGATTTTAAAGCTGGCATAATATGGTCACTTTCCCTTGTTGCCACTCTCCGTGCCTCCCTTGGCGTAGGCAACTGGAGGAGGACCTTCAATGTGGATCGTAGTGTACGGGTAGGTTCGTGTTGGGAGAGGCGTTCCATCAGGTATTGTGGTCCCAAGCCGTGTAAGGCTTTATAGGTTAAAACCAGCACCTTGAATTGGGCTCGGAAATGTATAGGCAGCCAATGCAAGTAGGCCAGAGTAGATCTTATATGCTCGAACCTTCTGGTTCCTGTTATCACTCTGGCCACTGCATTTTGCATAAGCTGCAGCTTCTGAACCATCTTCAAAGGCAGCCCCACGTAGAGTGCATTGCAGTAATCCAATTTAGAGATTACCAGAGCATAGACAACTGAAGCCAGGTTATCGCTGTCCAGATAGGAGCATAGCTGGGCCACCAACCGAAGTTGGTAGAAGGCACTCCGTGCCACCAAGGCCACCTGAGCCTCAAGTGACAGAGATGGTTCTAGGAGAACCCCCAAGCTACGAACCCGCTCCTTCAGGGGGAGTGGAACCCCATCCAGAACAGGTTGAACACCCTCCATCTGGTCAGCAGAACCACCCACTAACAGCATCTCAGTCTTGTCTGGATTGAGTTTCAGTTTGTTAGCCCTCATCCAGTCCATTGTCGCAGCCAGGCACTGGTTCAGCACATCCACAGCCTCACCTGCTGAAGATGAGAAGGAGAAATAGAGTTGTGTGTCATCAGCGTACTGATGACAACGCACTCCAAAACTCCAGATGACCGCTCCCAACGGTTTCATGTAGTTGTTGAACAGCATGGGGAACAACACTGACCATTGAGGAACCCCATACTGGAGCATCTACGGGGCCAAGCAGTGTCCCCCAAGCACCACCTTCTGGAGCCGCCCCACCAAGTAGGAGCAGAACCACTGCAATGCAGTGCCTCCCACTCCCAACTCAGCCAGTCGTTCCAGAAGGATACCATGGTTGATGATATCGAAAGCCGCTGAGAGATCAAGGACAATCAACAGAGTCACACTCCCCCTGTCTTTCTCCCGACATAGGTCATCATACAGGGCGACCAAGGCTGTTTCCGTGCCAAAACCAGGCCTGAAGCCGGACTGAAATGGATCCAGATAATCAGTCTCATCCAAGTGTGTCTGGAGCTGGCTCGCAACCACTCGCTCAAGGACCTTGCCCAGGAATGAAATATTTGCCACAGGTCTATAGTTACTAAGATTTTCGGGGTCTAGGGAAGATTTCTTCAGGAGTGGTCTCACTATCGCCTCCTTCAAGCGGCCTGGGACCACTCCCTCTTGTAGAGAGGCATTAATCACTTCCCTGGCCCAGCCGGCTGTTCCATCCCTGCTAGCTTTTATTAGCCAAGAGGGGCAAGGATCCAATACAGAGGTGGTCACACGAACCTGTCCAAGCACCTTTCAATGTCCTCTAGCTGTATCAACTCAAACTCATCCAAGAAAACAGGACAAGCCTGTGCTCTGGACACCTCACTTGATTTACCTGCTATAACACTGGAGTCTAAGTCCTGGTGGATGCCCAAGATTTTATTCTGGAAGTGCCTAGCAAATTCAGTACAGCGGGCCTCAGATGGTTGTAGCACATCCTTGGGGCCGGCATGTAATAGCCCCTGGGCAACTCTGAAAAGCTCCGCTGGGCGGCAGATTGATGATTTGATGGTGGCAGTAAAGTATTGCTTTTTTGCCACCCTCACTGCCCCTGAATATACCTTACTATAGGCACTTACCAGTGTTTGATTGCATCCATCAGAAGTTCGTCTCCATCTGCCCTCAAGCCATCTCCTATTTTGTTTCATTGATCTCAGCTCTGGGGTATACCATGGAGCCGTACAAGCTCTACACAGGAGAGGGCACTCAGGAGCAATCAGGTCAACCGTCTGGGTCATTTCTGCATTCCACAGATCAACCAGGGTTTCGACAGGAGAGCCAGCCCTATCAGCCGGAAAACTCCCCAGAGCCCTCTGGAAACCATCCGGATTTCCAGAGGGCTCCATAGCCTCTGGGGGCGGATTTCCAGAGGGCTCCATAGCCTCCGGGGGTGGACCATCTTAATAGGTCCCCCACCCTTGCAGAGGGGAAAAGCCGCTGTAAGTCTAAACCTCAGCAAGCAGTGATCTGACCATGACAAAGGGACTGATGTAAAGTCATCTACTTTCAGATCACCATCTCCATGTCCAGTTGTGAAAACCAGGTCTAGAGTATGCCCTGCTACATGCGTTGGGCCAATGGTGTGTTGGGACAGTCCCATGGTTGTCATGGAGACCATGAAATCCTTTGCTGCCCCGGATAAGGTGCCCTCGGCGTGAATGTTGACATCCTCCAGAACCAACAGTCTGGGGGATCTCAGCAGTACACCCGAGACCACCTCCGCCAGCTCACCTAGGGAGTCCATTGAGCAGAGGGGTGGGCGGTACACCAACAGAATCCCTAATCTTTCCCGCTGACCCAACATGAGGTGCAAACACTCCAGACTAGTAGTCACATGGACAGGGAGCCTGCAGAGGGAGATGGAGTTCCTATAGACCACAGCAACCCCCCCTCCCCAGCCCTCAGGTCTACCCTGATGCTGAACCAAGTATCCTGGTGGGCATAACTGGGAGAGACTAACTCCTCCCTGCTCACCCACCCAGGTCTCGGTTATACATGCCAGATCGGCTGCTTCATCCACAATTAAATCGTGGATGAGGGAGGTCTTATTATATACCGATCTGGCATTTAAGAGCAGCATCCGGAGTCCCGAGGGCTGGCTGATAGGGCAACCAACAAACCTGCGGTTGCGAGGAGGACTGGAACATGGCACAGCCGTGAACTGTCTGAGCCGCGTTCCCCTTACCTGGCACGTCCTCCTCACAACACCATATCTCCCTCTACCCGTCACTACACTGATTGGGGCCCCCTCAAATTCCCCCACTTGGCTCTGTATCCTCCCTCCCAGGCACATGGCTCAAGACCCAGAAAAAGCCAACCAGGGGGAAAAAGGGGGGGGGGAGGAAAGGGGGGAGGGGAAAAAAGAGCAGCAGCAAACAGGCAGGCAGGCAGCAGCAGCGGCAGGCAGCTCTCCCTCTTCCCTGGGTGGGGTGATGGTGGTCCCCTCCTCCTGCAGGCACTGGCTCTCCCAGGACACCCCCAGCCAGCCGGCTTATGTATCCCTCTTCCAAGAGAGGGACAGGTGGAAAATGCCAGCAGCAGCTGGCTGAGTACCTGGGGTACTTAGAAGTAAGAATATCTGGATTCAATAGGACCTACCCACAAATAAGTATGTCCTTAGTACATAGATACCCCCAACTCAAATGGTCCACTGTAGAACCATTAGACATAACCCATGCTATCTTCTATGAAATCAATTACTATTGTTTCCATTTTACCAATGAGACTGAATCTTAGTGACTTACCCACAACCATCCACTGAATCTATGACTGAACTGGACTAGGTAAAGGTGGAGGGGGTGCATTAGTTATTATTTTGATGAAAGAATTATAGCATTCCTGTGACGACCTTTTGCTTCTCCTTCTACACTGGAGATACAAATAGAAAGTACAGCCACAATCTACTTTATTCAGGAACCTTCCTTCATGTATCTTCATCTTCAGAAGGAAGCAAAAAGCCTGGGTGTAACAGAGCTGTACTCAGCATTGAAGTGAATGGGGAACATTAGTTGCTGGGACATCTGTATGTGTGCTGAAGGATCCAAAACTGGACAGAATCCAAAGCTGGATAGAATCGCTGGACAGATTCCAAAGAATCATGAAGCTCATCTATATGCCAAAGGAAGCATTAGGCCTATTTTGCTTGAATAGTGGGCCTATTTTGCTTTGTATTTAATTTGGGGAATGTTTGTGTTGGATGGGGGATCAAAAAAACACACTCCTGATTATTTCAAATTAATTACACGGCCTAGGAATTAAACAGGATTTGCAGCCTACTAGGTTAGGGAGACTGAAAGTAGATTTAAGTGTTGGCCTTTGGAACAGGTGGTGTTGTGACATCAAAACCCAGTGATCTCAGCACCCACAATTCACATTTCTTTGTCCTAGAGAGAATAGATGATCCATTAGTCATGCTCCACTTTCCTGTTTTAGCAGCAATGGAATTGCCAACTCTTAAAGACTGCGCTGTCATGCAAGGTTTCCAGCGCTACATCTGTTTCTAATGTACAGTTCATAATTTAATGATGAGACACTTCAGTGGTCTACCCGCTGCAAATCTCAGTTGCTAAAAATGTCTGGAGCAAGATGCCTTTAAATAGTAGACACTTTTTTGGCACATTAATTTTCTCACATTTGGAAGCAGAAAATGTAGTAGTAGGTGTCGCTTTGGGTGAAGCTGTTTACTTTTAAATGCTGTTTGCAGCTTCATGCTGTGATCTAAACAGCATTTTAAACATGCAAAAAATTCTTGCAACCAAGGTTCTTGTAAGGTGGCATGGGGGGGGGGCAATTCTGGCAGCAGTTCAACCCACAGCATGAGGAGTCATTTCATCAGAGGTTCCTCCCAAGTTTCAGGGTTGGGGTGGTGCATGTCCTCTACCTCAGACAGCAGCTTCCAAACTGGGGCAGGAGATCTCAAAGCCCCATCCCATGGCCTGCTGCTCGCCATGCAGCTCTTTGGATCAGGGCTTAAATCTTGCCTTGTTTAATCTGATTAGTGACAGCAGTATTCAAAGATTTTTAAAAGCATGTTTGTTACAGCTAATGTATTTCTCCTCAGACTGTGGCTTTGGAAATCTGACTCAAACAGCTTTAAAACAAGCATTTGCCAGGCCAGACTTGAAATGCAGTAATCCACAAGTATTCTAAGCACTGAAATAAAATAGCATAAAATAAAATAAACCGTGCAAAACCCTAAGCCACAGTAAACCATGGGACACGATAGCTAAATATAATCTCTTCTCCGTTTTTATATACATGGAGATGGAGAGCCAGAGAACAACATCCCACCACAATGCCTCAACTGCTAAAAACCATATCCTCATATATAATTCATCTTGGCTAGTAATGTGCTTACTGACTAACATGGGCATCCATGGGCACCTTACAATGCGGTAGACCCAATTACACAGAATAAAGCATGGTTATTCCATCGGCTAGACATGTTTGACAATCTGAATACACAAACATCCATTAACAACAAAATGCCACATTAAAAAAAAACTTTAAAAGGTAGAATCAGATGCTCTCTTTAAAAGAGGAGACACCCTTCAAAAAGAGATTGTATTTACCAGATTATGGAAATAAATGCATTGATCTCAATATGCCATTTTTTTACTGAACCGTTTGATTGGGATGTACATTTTTTTCTGTACCTAACATAGATTTGCCTTTCCATTTGGCCTGTACAATCTACTGAATCTATTTATAGCCTATGCAGTCTATCTAATCACTTCACTTGTTTTTTAATTAATTTTTATTGTAAGTTTCAACAAAACAAAAACAATACAACAAAAAATAATAATATAAAAACGCAAACGTAACTACATACTTTGAAAGCCACAGTTTAAAATACTACAACATTCTAAAAAAAAAAAGGAAAAAGGAGTAAATCACACATACACTTCAGTAAAGACAGACCAAATATCTAAATATAAGTCCATTCATAAGTTATGCCTATTTACCATACTTTCAAATGTTGTTAATGTTGTTAGGTCTTCAATCCATTGCATTATAGGCAGTGAGCTTTTAACTTTCCAGTGTTGTAATATCAGTCAGGAGGTTGCAAATAATCCATTTATGCTGACCTTGTGTTACATTCCAAGAAACGAGTGCATAATTTAACAGAAGATGTATATCAGAAAATATTAAAGAGGCTTCTAATACAAAGTATCCGTCTGATGACTTCCTCCCAAAAGGAGGCAACTATTGGACATTTCCAGAACATATGAATCACTTCACTTGTGAGTAATTTGGTTCTTACAACTTCGTATTCCAGACCAAATTTTCACCTTCTCTTTCTCTACATCCGTGTTTGTGCAGTTTCAGGAAAAAGACAGAAAGAAAGAGAGAGGAAGCAATTTCATGGTGTGGGAAATCAATATAAACAATGGCCTGCCTGCAAGCTTTTGAAAAAAGAAGCAATCAGAGAAGTATCCACCTAGAGGAAGAAGTGATGCTATTGCCCGCAAGCCACTTTCAGGAGGCCTCTATTTGCATACCAGAAGTGACTATGAGAGAACCATGGGAGTTGGGTTAAGGAGCAGTAAGCTACTGGTTTAACTTAGCTGCTGTCTGTTGATTTAGAAAACTGTGTTTGAGATGTTCTGGATGTGGCTCCGCCTGAAGCATTTCCTCATACCAACCCTGGCAACAAAGGGGAGTGTTGTCAGAAACTTTAGATAAAACCAAGAGCTTCTTCCTGATTGTTGGATAAAACCACAAAGCTTTTAACAGAGGGAGCCTAGGGAAGTCCTAGGGATTAGTCTAAAGGCACGTGAGGCAGCCAACTTGCTGAAGCTAAGCAGGTCAGGGTCTGGTCAGTGCTTGGAGGGGAGTCCACCTAGGAACCACATGTAGCCACCTTGAGTTACATAGTGGAAGGAAGATGGGATATAAATGGCTATAAATACATAATAAGTGGGTCAATCACTTGCTCCAGAGCTGTCAGCAGAGACTGCGTGAACTACCTGCAGGGAAAATACAATGGAGGAAGGCTAGCTACCTCAAGTGGAACTGTCTGTTTGCTAAACTATTGGCATGCAAGCTAAAATCCTGACCTTGGAGTGGTTTGAAAGCTCTAGATTGCAACCCTGGACTCTGCTCTCAAGCTCATTCCAGAACAGTTGCCCTAAGCTAAGAGAACCCAAGCTGCTCAACTACCACTAGATTGCTACACCTGGTTACTTCTAAGAAACATCAGATTCTGGCTCACCTGTATGTGTGTTTCAGGGGCTGGATGAGAATCATTTTTATTATTTTAATGTTCTCCTTTAATGTGATGAAATTAATAAATGGTTGATAATATTATACTCCTGGTGTGCGTGTGCTATGGTGAATCACTAGTCAAAATTGGTTTCTTGAGTGGTGGCTTGGGCCAGCGAGTTACAAATCAGTTGCAATTTATAGTCCCATCCCTTGGGTGGCCAAGGGTTGCATGTCTCTCTGAAATGATTGGTACCTTGCCCCTTCTTAAACTATATAGTCATAGTTACATGAAGCTCCGGGTGATCTCCCATCCAGCTTGCTGATTAGGTCCATAGCTGCTTAGTTTCAGCAACTACAGCACAGGGTGATGCCAGATCTTTCACTGGATCTCTGCAGATCTGTTTCTAGGAATGCAGTCTATGAGCCAGCACATTACAGTGTGGCAAATGCTTGTTTTCTCTTGTGGTTAGATACAGTGGGAAGTTGCAGCCCATCTTAGCTGTCTGGAGTGCGCACCTTTTCATACCAGCAATTGAAATTTACCTTTGTTCTGCTCAGAGATTGTGGGTTGGAAGCAGAGGTGACCACCCATGAGCAGAAGGCCTCTTCCATATGCAAAAGAGCTTTTTCTGATGTTATGCAAGATCCTTGTGTGAGGTATGAGAACAGAACTCGAGGGATCTGCTTCCATTAACGCGATGAGTTTCACACTCTTGCACAATGTCTCAAGATGCATGCAAAGGCACAGACCACTGCCCAATACGTGTGCTGGCACAAAGTGTTGCCCTATTGCTTTCATAAGGTCTTGCACCATGTCACACAGTGTCTTCCACTAGCCCTGGCCAAATGATTGCAGGACAATGCCATTGCCAGGATTTCTCCTGCTTAAACCTCACTGGTTCCAATTTTACATTGTTAGTGTCCGTGGAAAACATTTTAGGCAAATACTTTAAAATGTGACTTGTGAAGTACCTCCAAGGAATTTATATAGTATAGCAAACTGAATGGTGGGGAGATTCAGGACTAATAAAAGGAAGTACTTCTTACAGAGCACATTGTTAAATTATGGAATTCACTACCATGGCATGTAGTGATGACCACCAACTTGGACAGCTTTAAAAGGGGATTAGACAAATTAATGGATGATATGGCTATCAATGGCTATTAGTCATAATGGCAATATATATTACCTGTCATATTGGAGGCCTTTCAGGATCAGTTGCTGGGAAACATGGGCAGGAGGGTGCTGCTACACACATGTCCTGCTTGTGGGTTCCCAGTGGCCATCTGGCTGGCCACTATGCAAACAGAATACTGGACTAAATAAGCCTTTGGCCTGATCTTGCATGAAAGCACTTGAGCGGCGAGTGTCCACCCTCCAAGGAATAAGAGAAGGTGAAGAGTTCTTAGACAGAACAGTGGAACTGTAACAACAACAAGAAGTGCAAGAGATTGAAGAGCAACAGCAAGCCGAAGCAGAAGTGGAGAATGCTGAGATGAGGAAATCCAACGAAGAGGGAACTCCTTGGAAGAAGGTGACAGTTAGGAGCAGAAGAACTAGAAGACACTCTGCACCAGTGGAATCATTAGAGTTATGCAACCGCTTTCAGCTACTGGAGGAAGAGACTGGAGGACAGCCTTCAGAGGAAGAAGTACAGGAGACTCCGTGCAGTGGTCAGTTGACCAAGAAGAAGAGGAGAGTAGTCATTGGCTGAATTCGGACAACACAATAGTCAATGGTGGGGTAATAATAAACTTTTCAGTTGTTCATCTAGGGGGTACTCCCCACACAACATGGTAATAAATAATCATGCCACAGCATGAAGAACTTCATCAGGAGGGCTTTAAACTGAATCCAACGGGGGCGGGAGACATAAACCTTGAGGCAACAACAGATGAAGGGTTATGCACCATAACAGAGAGAACAGCTCCAATAGTGCCCCAAAACCGTGTTCACAACAATGTAGGAAAGAAGCCAGACTACAAAGCACATGGGCTTCGATGTCTATATACTAATGCCCAGAGTATGGGAAACAAACAGAATGAACTTGAACACTTAATACATGAAGGCAAATATGACTTGACAGGTATAACTGAAACTTGGTGGAACGACTCCCATGAGTGGAATATAGCAATTGAAGGATATAACTTGTTCAAAAAGAACAAAAGAAATAGAAAGGGAGGTGGAGTCACACTATATGTTAAAAATACTTATCCCTGCACAGAAATACAAGGGGATGAGCCTGAGAGCCCCATCGAGAGCAACTGGATTAAAATAAATGGGGAAAGGAATAAAAGGAGCATGATAGTCGGAGTCTACTACCGACCACCCAATCAAGGAGAAGATGAGGATGAAACTTTTGAAAAGCAAATTGCCAGTGTTTCAAGGAAATCAGATGTAGTAGTAATGGGGGACTTCAATTACCCCGATATCTGTTGGGAGACAAATTCTGCCAAAAGTGGTCCCTCCAAGGAATTCCTGACATGTGTGGCTGATAACTTTCTCCTACAGAAAGTAGAGGAAGGAACTAGAGGAACCGCTATCCTTGACTTGATACTGACCAATAGGGAAAACTTAGTGGATAAAGTGGCAGTTAGGGGAACTCTGGGGGAAAGTGACCATGTCATACTTGAGTTCTTGTGCTGTATTAGCGAGCTGCTCCCTGAGGGTGGGTAGGATGGAAGCGCGCGTGGGAAGGCTGGAGGAGATGGGAGCGAAAATCGTGGCTCTGCTGCAGAGCGTGGTCGCTTTGAAAGAAGACTTGCAAGCTGAACTGGGCGAAGCCCGTAGGCTTGTTAAAGACAGTCAGAGTCAAAGCAGCTCTCAAGAGGGACTCAGCGAAGCAGCACAGCTGAGTCAGCTCCAGCCATCCTCCCCTCTGCCACAGCAGCTGTAGGCAATATCTCCTTCAAAAGCCCCTTCCTCAATACACCCGGGCAACAGCAGAGAGCAGTCCATGCCAATGCTTGAAGCCATCCTGAAGAACCAAGAAGCTCTCCGGATGGTCTTGATGAACCAGGACACGTTGAAGGGTCTTATGGATGGGCTCCAGAAGTCCATGTCAACCATTGAGGAAAAAATCCAAGCCGTGGAGCAAGAGATGAGCATCCTTGCTCAATTCACCCACGAACTCAACCAAGTGGGGGATGAGGCCAACTGGAGTTGAAAGGTCTCTTCCAAAATTACCATCCCGGTTGCCATCCAAAGCATGCCTGACTCCTTGAGGTTACAACTTACTTGAGTTCTTGATTTTAAAGGAAACAAAAGCTGAGTGTAGGCAAAGGCGTACTCTGGATTTCAGGAAAGCCAATTTTAATAAACTCAGAACTATGCTAAGTAATGCCCCATGGCAAGTGACCCTAATGAGAAAAGGAGTCCAAGATGGGTGGGAGTCTTTAAAAAAGGATATTTTAAAGGCCCAATTACAAACAATTCCAACAAGGAAAAAAGATAGAAGACAACAGAAGAAACCAATGTGGCTCCACAAAAAGCTTAGAGATGACATGAAAATAAAAAAGGATACATATAGGAAGTGGGAGGACAGCCAGGCTACAAAATAAGAGTACAAACAAGTAGCACAGAAGTGCCGGAATGATATCAGGAAGGCTAAAACTGAGAAGGAGCTGAGGCTAGTGAGGGATGCTAAAAGCAATAAAAAGGCTTTCTTCAGATACGTGAATAGTAAAAGACAGAGGAAAGTAATGGTGGTTCAACTGCTTCATGAGGATGGCAAATTGATAAGAGATGACAAAGAAAAGGCCGAGGTGCTCAATTCCTACTTTGGCTCAGTCATCTCTCAAAAGTGGGTCTATGACCCCCCGGAAAAAGTGATGTACAAGCTGTCAGGACAGGATTGCAGTTTGAGATTGATAAACAAATGGTCAAGGAACACCAAATTTCTTTGAACGAGTTCAAATCTCCAGGGCCCAATGAACTGCATCCTAGAGTAATAAAGAAGGTGGCAGAAGAACTCTCAGAACCACTGTCTATTATCTTTGCAAAATCATGGAAGACGGGTGAAGTGCCAGAAGACCGGAGGAGGGCTAATGTTGTCCCTATCTTCAAAAAGGGCAAAAAGGAGGAACCTGGGAACTACAGACCAGTCAGTCTGACATCCATCCCTGGGAAAATCTTGGAACAGATTATAAAGAAGTCAATCTGTAAACACCTTGAAAACAATGTAGTGATTACTAGAAGCCAGCATGGATTTGTCACGAACAAATCCTGTCAAACTAATCTGATCTCATTTTTTGATCGGGTAACCTCCCTTGTGGACTGTGGGAATGCTGTGGATATAATACATCTTGATTCAGCAAAGCTTTTGACAAAGTGCCCCATGACATTCTGATTAACAAACTAGTGAAAAGTAGGCTAGATGGAACAACTATTAGGTGGATCCACAGTTGGCTACAGAATCAAACTTAAAGAGTGCTTATCAATGGTACCTTTTCACACTGGGGGGAGGTAACGAGTGGGGTACTGCAGGGCTCAGTCCTGGGCCCAGTGCTCTTCAACATTTTTATTAATGGTTTGGACGAGGAGGTGCAGGGAATGCTTATCAAATTTGCAGACGATACAAAATTGGGTGGGATCGCTAATACCCTGGAAGACAGAAACAAACTCCAAAGTGATCTTGATAGACTAGAGCGCTGGGCTGAAAACAACAGAATGAAATTTAATAGAGATAAATGCCAAGGTCTACACCTAGGAAATAGAAACCAAATGCACAGTTACAAGATGGGGGATATTTGGCTAATCAATACGACAAGCAAGAAGGATCTTGGAATTGTTGTACATCACAAGCTGAATATGAGCCTGTGATGTGTTTGCAAAAAAAGCAAATGCTATTTTGGGCTACATCAATAGAAATATAGCTTCCAAATCGTGCAAGGTACTGGTTGCCCTCTATTCAGCGCTGGTTAGGCCCCATCTTGAGTATTGCGTCCAGTTCTGGGCACCACACTTCAAGAAAGATTATGAGTAGGGCAACAAGGATGATTAGGGATCTGGAAACAAAGCCCTATGAGGAGAGATTGAAAGAACTAGGCATGTTTAGCCTGGAGAAGAGAAGATTGAGGGGAGTCATGATAGCACTCGTCAATTACTTGAAAGGTTGTCACACACAAGAGGGCCAGGATCTCTTCTCGATTAACCCAGAATGCAGGACACGGAATAATGGGCTCAAGTTACAAGGAGCCAGATTCCTGCTGGACAAATGGAAAAACTTCCTGACTGTTAGAGCAATATGACAATGGAACCAATTACCTAGGGAGGAGGTGGGTTCTCCCACATTAGAGGCATTCAAGAGGCAGTTGGACAACCATCTATCAGGGATGCTTTAAGGTAGATTCCTGCATTGAGCAGAGGGTTGGACTCGATGGCCTTATAGGCTCCTTCCAACTCTACTATTCTATGATTCTTCTTATGTTCTTAAGTTCCCAGTCCAAATCTTTCCTCAGCCACTAAATGGCCTTTGGAAAGCCATAATTTTTCACCCGTTCATCTGTATAATGATGACAATAATACTGTCACACTTTACAACAGGAGCAGGCAACTTTAGGAGGCAATTTTTGCTAGATTGGGCATTATTGTTGTTCTGCAGTACTCTGAATGCTAAATTGTTGTTGCTCTGCATTACTCTGGATGCTACTTTTGTGGGGGCAGGGTGGTGGTGGCAGGGCTGCATGCTTGTGTAAGGATTACTGCAATATGCATGTAATGTGCTCTGAGCATTTAGGAAGAATGTTATATAAATACTAAATATTATGTGATACCAAAGCTTATGGCTACCAAAAAGAACAGGATGGAAACAAACTTACTTGAAAGATCAAAATCTACTTTTCCTTAAATATAAGTACAGAAGATCCCCATTTAGAACTCATTGCTCATCTCCATGTTGGGTTAACTGAACTCCCATCGAACAAAACTGCTGAATATTCACCCTGTTTTGGATATCCTGCATGCAATCCGATCAATGTTGCATTGCTCCAGTTATTGTAAGAGTAATTTAAGTGTTTAATAATGACACACAACATCTCTAAACCACATTGCCCAAGAGGCATGCAGCAAAATACAATGAAAAATGAGTAGATTTGCCTCACTGGAATTGACAGCTTAAATGTTCAGTTAAACATGATCTTGTGGATTGTGTTTATGGGACATGGTTTCCATTTCCAATACATACAATAAAATAGAGACTGCTGCTATTTTTACCTCATCAGTGGTAAGAATCAGCATGTCAGTAGATTTGGAAAGATTAAAAACAGAGCACACTCATATGATTAATTATTACTTCCTGCCTAACATAGGATATAACTGAATTCATTCCCCTATAGGGAATAGAAGGTTATTTGATCTTATCAGTATTTCCAGGCCAAGTTATAGTGAGCTATTATTTATAAAAGAACAGATGCATCTGAAAGATAAATAATAATAAAAAAATGGGCCAGACTCATCCCAGCTGTCTGTTGTCAAAGATCCCATTTAAATTGAAGTGTGATGCTGGTCTCCAGCAACTTTAAAAAATCAAGCTACTTCATACAAAGTGTAGGAATGTATAAACCCAAACAAGGAGCTTTCCCAAACCACCTAATATTAGGAACACTCAAAGCTAAAGCCACATGCCACCCTCAACCTATATTGCAAGATTTGTGGTAAATTTTATTCACCGCATTGTGAGCAACTGCCTTACTTTGGAATGTGTTTCGTTACTTTTGTTGGCTTATGGCATAGGTTTTAGTCTAACTAAAAATCAGTGAGTTCAGTTCCCAGTCCTCTGTTTTTGTTATTAGTCATGCTGGAAATAATGTGGGGGGGGGGGTATTTTTTTACAATGCTATTTCCTGTGATCAAGCAAAATCCAGGTTTTGATTAATTTAATTTGAGGTCATGTTATCTAAGTAGACATTATTCAGACATACTTGGACTGGATTGGAACCAGTGAGCCAACCTTTTATTTTTGAGTACCCAGACAAAGAGGTGGTGTTTGATCTTCAAACTAGCTAGATGCTAAACATAGCCATGTACAAACTGAAGGAATGGGATGTTCAAAATCTTCCTGCTAGCCTGTTATTCATTCAGGCACCTGAAAGGAAATTATTCAGATACAAAGGAATTACCATGTGAATGGTGTTTCCGCACAGTTTCTGCATATGCTGCCTTGCATTTTTATCGAGACTGCAAACACAAACCAGCGTGAGAAAGCAGGTGCTCTTTTCCTCTATCTTTTGATCATCAGTCTTTCCCAGCAGTTGGCTGGATGCACTAATGGCCAAAGAACAGAAACTTTTTGATTTGGATCCAAATTCCTAACCCAGACATTGGTTTGGTGTTGTTGTTTTCGATGTGCCAGGCTTTAGATCCAGATTGCATTGTATGGCACTTCATTTCAACTAGCAGCTGACAGTCGAGGGAAAGATGAAGACATAAGACATCAATGTCCAAAAGCAACACATTGGGGAAGGATTCTTTTGCGAACCACATCCCAGCAGCTATAACTATTCATTATTAACCACAGGCTCAACATCTGAGTTTAAAAATGACCCAGGGAGTTCAATGGGACTCACTTCCTGGTAAATGTGTGTAGGATTGCAACATTAGTGAAAAATGATAGATATATCATCACATCAAGAAGTCAGAGACATTTTCTTCCATAAACAACCATCCTTATAGCCAGAACTTTTTTCATTAGCTTCAGAAAGACAGCTGTAACACAGTACATTCTGCCATGCTTGCTATAAAACTAGAAGACATTCTTGGCAGAGCAAAACATCCTGGCACTTCCTTCAACATACAGAGATAGTTCAGAAAACAGTTAGGAGAAGAGATGTCCGTTGCTGTGAAACCTGGCCCTTTTGGGGCTCAACGGACTCCCGCTGAGTTCCCTGCTTGGCTCACATTAGCAGGTTGAGCCACGTGGCTTTTCCCGAAATCCTGGAACTTTCCTGGGTTTTGTTTTGTTTTTAATATACATAAAAAGAAATTTGCATGAATTACAGCTAAAATTTGTGTAAATTACTTTTTACGCAACCCCTCCCCCCAAAAAAAACCCCAATTGGAGAATCCGCAAACTGGCCCAATTCGGGGCATTGTGGGGAAATGAGCTGAAGTCCAGGAGGGTTGCTGATAAAAACTGTTAAGATTTTATTTGGTTTAAATGTAAAGCAAATTGGTTTTTTCTGCAACTAAGTAAAAAGCAAGAGACATGAGATGACTGATATCTCAAGTACTCTGTACAGTTGCCAAATCAAGGGCAGCTGGTAAGCACTAAAGACCAAGGTCATTTGGTATTCTTCCCTGTGTGCTGGAGAGCATAGCAACACATGGGGAGATGTGCAGCCGACGCTGTGATAGGCCCACAGTGCTATAAAGGGACAGCATGTGGTAAAAACAGTGTGGGACGTTGTGGTGGATGGTGGATGATACTAGATGGTGGTTTATGGTTGGATATGTTGTTGGCTGAGAAGGCTGAAGATATTAGATGAATGTTTTTCTTTTCTGTAAATACTTGTAAAGTAAACTTAGTATAGTAGTTTGAAACACTGCTGTGTCTGAGTGTTTTCTGGCTACCAGGACATCTGTCTGCTACCAGTGAACTCTGCTGTCATTCCGCTGCTGTGTGTTTGCACTCTGTTCATGCTCAGAGAGCACAGTGCATCACAATCTCTGACAAAAACTTGGTAGCTCCACCCCCACCTCCACCTGGATGGATTCCTCCGATTTCCCTAATTAGGAGTGCAAGAAAGGAAAGATGGTCTCACTGGTTTTGCCTCTGGGGCAAACAACATCATAACAAAAGTTAATAGACATGTTTTGGATCAAAGCTTTCCAAGTCTATTAATAGGTTAAGGGATTCCAAGACACAACTGTTACATCAAAGAACATAGCATTTATTATCATAAATAAAGAATTCTAAATGAAGTTCATTTCAGGGAAATCCTTTATCTTTATCACATCAAATACTGAATATTGGAAGACATTAATATGAAGAAATGGATGAATTTATTCATCCCAAACCAATAGTTATTATAAATTCAGTAACTAAATTCTAGTTACTAGAGTATCTGAACATTTTAACAGCTCTCTGACTACCTTATAGCTTTATTTAAGTTTTTTAAAAGATGTATTTTTTAGACAGAATATGGAAAGTCACGTGTCACAAGCATTGGAAATGACTTTGACAGAAATGATAATAATATATGCCATACTGGAAATTTCTTTTAATGTCAGCCAAAATGAAATCATTTTGATCAAGTTGATCAAGTTGAATGAGCCTGGATTCATCAAAATACCAGCTTATTTTATAGTGTGCATTGATTAATTTACATGTGTATTTTGGTAATTAAGGAATAAGTCTTGAATAGCTTAGAAATTGTTGCCTAAACCAATTCATTAGTTCCCAGATTTGAACCCTATTACTAATGGTATTTTTCTATCTATAAATGTGAAAATGCAAAAGAACTGATGTTGTCTGATCCTAGTAAACTAGCGCTGTAATAATGTCACATTTTTTTAAAAAAATCAACTTATTCACTCACGATAGAACTCAGAGCAATTTATTTCAGTTTACAGAAAGACAATTTTAGGTTAAGCTTAAGGGAACAAGTAGGTTTCCTGATATTTCATTGTTTTAGGCACTATTATCTTTCAGCACTTTTTTGTATACAGCTTATTCTAAGTACTTGTTTTATCAGAGAAATAGAACTTTTCTGGAAATAAAGTAATATTTGAACTGAGAAGGAACATTTACAAAGCAGTCCTAAGGGCAAGGAGACCAACAGCATCATCAGACGAGCGTTTTATCCCATACTCGCGACTGGCCACTTACAGATCTTTGTGGGTCATTTCAACGACGCATTGATCCTGCCGTGCATTACCCACTACATTTCCCTGCTTTTGAGTCTTAAAATAAGCCACATAAAACCTTTTTTTAAAAAAAATAAGTCAGATTTGTTGGGATTTCCTGCTGTGGCAAGGAAAGTTCCACTATAAAAGGTGCAGTGCCCATTGTTCTGTAGGGGACAGTGATCTCAGCACACTCCCCCATGTAATTTGAGCTCGCCCCCAATGCTGAAGTGAAGCAGGGAGCAGAGCAACAGTATGTTATGGTAGGGAAACACAATTTTCCACCCATCTGATGATCTTCTAATTGAGATAGCATTCCATTTTCAGATGCTATGTCCTGCCTTAAGCCCTGCCTGTTTCTTGCCGGCATGGCGTGAGGAACAGCAGGAGCATTTTCTCTCTCCATCCTCCAAAAAAGGAATTTCTGTAAAATTGGGCCTCAGAGCCCATCTAAGATCCTCTCTGTGAAGGCACTGTTGGAGGGCTTAGGATGCCTCAGATTCACAAAAATTCCCTCTCTGCCCACTGTCATGACTCCGACACTCCCATTTCTTCCCATCTACGATGTCAGAGTTCCAACCTCATTTAGGAAGCCAATGTGGAAACATCAGAAATACCCCTCTCAGGTTGGAGATCTGTCTAAGACAGAGGGAGGCAACCTTTTTGGGCCATGGGCACATTCAGAAATTTCATAAACTGTCCTGGGCACCACCACAAAATGGCTCTCATGGGAGATATGGCTAAAAACAAGAATCCTACACAAAAGACATAGTACAAGGCAGGGTAGGGTCTGAGCCTGAACACACTAAATAGCTCCTTTGTCCTCTCAGTTTTCAGCACCAACAGAAACACACACATGCACATGCGCGCGCACACACACACACACATACACACGCACATACATATGTAGTGGCAAGAATACAGGACCTTGACAGGCATCAAGACAGGCATCCAGGGACACACTGGTGTCTAAGGGCACTACGTTGCCTCCTCTTCGTCTAAGACGTAAGAGGAGTCCCTTACAATCCTTTGCATGTCTAATGAGACGTAGTCATTAGGTTGCAATCCTATGCACACTTACCTGGAAGTAAACTCCACTGAACGTAGTAGGACTTACTTCTGAATAAACATGCATATAGGACTGTGCTGCTGTGGATGTGAACATAATAGCTAAATGTTGTGGGGTGGAAAAACATCTGGATCACTTGATAATGTGTTTTTCTCCTTGACTTGCCAGTTCCTTCTCCATACACCAAGAAAGATGTGCAGTACTATTGAAAGATGGTGTGTTTTTGAAGTTCCAATTTAAATAGCATGCAAGCTAAGCATCCATTTTAGCGAACATTGAATGTTTATGGGCACAGGAGAGAACTAGGACATGCAGTGGATTTGCAGATTTAAAGCACCTGAATACATTTGTTATAATAAATAACTCTTAAATGTGAGAGCTTTAAAAAAAATCCTTCCAGGTTTTGTGACAAGACTTAATCTATCCCTGGACTAAGCGTGATCAAAACATGCAAGGGTTTTGAAGTCAACCCTGTTGCCCTTTATAATAAGAGGAAATGTATTTGCTTTCTTAAAAATTGAAAGTGAAATAGACGATTTCAGCAGTGAAAGCATTTCTTTTTCCTTCAATAATCCATTCGTTTTAGAGTTTAACATGTCTTATTTTTTAAAATGCAAAGCATAAAATAGGGTGGGTGGAATGTAAATTAATGAATATATTTACGACAAGATATTTGAACTTTGCTTTTAAGCTTGCTGTCAGAATTAGTAATGCTGAAACCATATCATATTAGTGTGGCAGAATGGCTGTTTTGCTCTGTGTAAGCACACAGACATAATCAGACTAAGTCTACAGAACTGTTCTTCACATCTAGTAACACCACCCAGATACTGATATCCAAAGCCACATTCTTTGGCCCTGCTGAAATTTAACAGCAAGTTAAACAACAATTTCAGGACCAGGTCTTTGAAACTCTGGATATCAATAAACAATGTACTTCCTTGAGAGCAATCTGCCTATATCTCCACTTTCCTGAATGACTAAAAATCTGAAGACATGTGACATGGAGGTGATACATGGTTCTCCATTTAATGTGACATTATGAGCATCATCAGGTGGGGGGAAATCATTTTTCCCTGCCATCACTTTCCCCCCACTTCTGTCCCACAATACTTCCTCTTTCTTCACACAGGAAAGGAAGACGAAGTAAACAATGACCACATGGCCCATTCAGTAGGCATTTTTATCCCACTGCTTCTCCTGCACCCAGCAGGAAATGGTGGCACATTTTGCTACAGCCGGAAATGTTGGATTTTCCAGTTTTTTTTGTTTTGTTGTTGTTGTTGTTGTTGTTTGCAGCGGGAAAATGAGCAGAAGGGGCAGGAGATGTGCGGGAGGTGGGCACATCGTCAAAAGGACCTGCGAAAAACCATGAGTGGCCAGTAATGACCGTGCAATAAAATGTTAGTCTGATGACACTCTATGAGTGACTTCACATGTCCATGGAGATGTGCATATGGAGCGGTCCCTGACATCACAATAAATGGGGAAGCCATTGCATGCTTGGTAATGACTTCCCATTCATTGTGGTGTCAGGAAGTCCTTTGGGTACATACAATGCCTGTCTGTACATCACAACTTCCACATGCCTAAAGGCCTTCTGAATCAGGATGAGGAATAGATTCTACAAATGTATTTATATTTTCTTAAATAAAATACATGCCAAAATAGTTTCACTGAAATGTTTTACTGCACTAGGAGTTTGAATACAGACTGTTGTGTTGAGACTGCAGATGTGATAGTCTCTGAAAAGAACTAGATCCAAACTCCTCCATTATAACCAACTATTTCCATTATGAAACCTAGATGTTAATGTACAAAGCTCACCCCTGTATTGTTGTCTCAATCGTTTGTCATTTTCAATAAAGGCAAATTATTTGTGAAGGGATGGGCTAGAATTATGTGACATAAAAAAGTAACCTATTTATTTATTCTGCAGGATGATAGAATCGGTGTTTGATATTTCATTGCCTGATTTCATGAACCGAAGAGGATTGTAACCAATATTTTGGGTTGTTTTAAAGAGATCAGAGTATTAGTGAGAGACAATCACAAGTATTAGTGATTGTTTTTGACAACACACTCATCTGATACAACAAGAATAGATGCTATGTGATGTCAGGGTTATGTGACTCTTTTATGGGACAGTAGCTGGCCTTTAACCAGAGATGCTACACATTGGAGAAAAGTCCAGAACAATCATCTATGCCTTATTGCATAATTGGTCCAACAGGTTTCACACATTTTAGTACTGGCACATAGTCCAGATGATAAGCTAAAACAGGTCCAATGTAGTTGTGTGTTATTTAGTCTTTCTCAACAAATTGATTCAATTAATTATCCCTTCAAAAACATGAAATGATATGCTGACAAATGTTGGCAATAGATGCAGAGCCTATCTACACCAAGCAGGATACAACACTTTGAAAATGTTTTGAAAACTTTATATGGAGTGTGTCCTGGGCCCCAACAATTGTCACTACTGTTATAAACCGTTTTAAACCATTTTAAACCATTTTAAAGCAGTAGTGTAGATAGGCTCACAGTGACCATCTCTTAATGGTAAACAAGAATGATCTCACAAGGCCTGGTAGCATAGTAACAATCATTACACGTATTTAAGAACATCCAATTACAAGAGGGAATTTTGGCTTATTTAGTACTGTGCTGAAAATTTTGACTATTCCATTTTTGGCATTTAATGTGGGGGGTGGGGGGTAGAGGGAAAACAAAAACTCTGGTAAAAGATGCTGGGAGAGTTGAGAATTTTGGATAATTTTCTCCTTGGGGAGGAGGACAGGGTTTCTACATACCTTTTTAAGTGTAGGAAGTTTTGAGAGGTCTTCTTTCTATTTTTTCCTTAAAATAATAATAATAATAATAATAATAATAATAATAAACGCCCAGGAGTTCTTCCTGAATGCCTATTGGAGAGAGAGAGGTCACATAGTCTCCAATAGGAAACTGCTGGGGGCTTCCAAGTGCTGGGGTGTTGTTGTTGTTGTTGTTAAAAAAAATTAAACAAATTAAAAAGAGAAAGAAACCCCTAAACAAATGGCTACACTTTTAAAAGGTATGTGGAAATGCAGTGCCCTCGCCAAGGAGAAAATTCTCCCCCTCCCTGCGAAAGAACCAGAAAAAACAATGCCTCTTTTGCAGGGAGAGAAAAAGTTCCCGAAAATAAGGGCAGGATTTGGCACAGCACTAGACTTATTAGACAAAACAACAGTATCGGTGGAAATGTGACATATTTTGACTGGTGTGCCAGCTACAACTTCTCCTGACATCAATAGCCTGGCCACAGTTACCCATGCTCTGGTAACATCCTGTCTGAACTACTGCAGTGCATTATATGTTGGGCTGTCTTAAAAACAAATAGGAGGCTTCAGCGAGTACAGCATGCAGCAGCCAGAGTTTTGATTGGCACTGCTCACTCAAGAACTTCATTAACTCCTCATTTGCTTCCGGACCCAATTCAAAGTGCTGGCGCTTACCTTTAAAGGCCTAAATGACTAGGGTTCCAAGAACTTGTAGGAGTGCCTCCTCCCATATCCATCTGACCACGTACTAAGATGACTGTCTGACTCCAAATACAAATTCCATGAAGGGCATGGATGATATCTACAAGGAAGAGAACATTTTTCAAATGGCATTCCAGCTATGCGATGCCTTCTACGTGGAGGCATGTCTGGCATCAACTTTTTTTTGTTCATCCAGGCATTTTAAAACATTTTAAAAGGATTTTAATACCATAGATATTTGAGGTCTCTAGTAATTGTGCTTTTTCATCTGTTGCTTATTTGGTTTGTATTGTTCATTGTTATTTTAATTACTTTACTTTTTAATTTTTGTAAACGGTCTTGAAATTGAGAGACAGCATCCAACTTTGCTGTTCCGTGATTGCAAATGACGTTGCTCTAGCAGGGACTAGGGCAGGATCTACGTTTGCGCTTTATAATGATATTGACTACTGTTAGGGCTCATATAGGGTGACCAGATCGCCAGGGGTTTCCCGGTCCTAACTGGGAAAACTGGGGTGATCTGGGCTGACCGGGCCCCGGGGGCAAACCTCCGGGGAAACGGTTGGTTCAATCTGGTGCCCTACATCATCTTTTAGAGCTGGGCATCAGGCTGCCCAAGGAGCAAAAAGCTTCCACCACAGCGCTCTCTCGCTCCCCCTCCTCCCTGTTCAAAGCACCGCCACGCCAAGCTCCTCGCGGGCGACACCCACCTGGGCTCATGTCGCTCGCTCGCTAGTGCTGCCGCTGCTACTGCTCCGCATCACCTCGCAGGAGGTGACCCGTCGTCGTCCCCCCTCCAAACCAGCCCTGGAGCCGGCGCGCTTGGAGCGGCGCCGAGGAAATTTCCCCCTGGGCGAGCGAGGCAGGCAGGCAGGCAGGCAGGCAGGCGCCCCTCCTCGGCACACTTCCTCCAGCCCCTCCCCTGAGTGATCCGGGGCTTCTTCTAGGCCAGCGCGACCATGCAGGCCGCAACTTCCAGCCCTTCCTCCAGGCCGAGCTGAGCAGTTTCTAGTCCTGCGCTTTCGGGCTGGTTTGAGGGGGGGGACACCTGAGCTGGGCGCCCTCACTTCCTCCTGCTAGGCGAAGTGGAGCAGCAGCAGTGGCGGCGCTAGCGAGCGAGCGAACGAACGAATGAGCTAGCGACATGAGCCCAGGTGGGTGTCGCCCATGGCGGTGCTTTGAACAGGGAGGAGGGGGAGTGAGAGAGCGCTGTGGTGGAAGCTTTTTGCTCCTTGGGCAGCCTGATGCCCAGCTCTAAAAGATGGTGTAGGGCTCCAGAAACCATCATCACCAAGGATGATGGGGGTTGTAGTCCAACACCAACTGGGGTGGTTTGGGCATGTTGCTAGGGACGATGGGACTTGAAGTCCCAACACAATCTCATGGGCACCACACGCCCCCTTTGGGCGGCCATTTTGGACCGAGATTTTGGTTTCCAAAATCTGGTCACCCTATCATGACACATTCCATATACCGTTTTCAAACTGCTTTCAAAGTGTTATATCCTGCTTGGTGTAGATTTGGCCTAGGTTCTGAACTATGCTCAAGAGCAGAATAGGCAACTGCTTGTGCAATAGGGAAAATAATCCAGACTTTAGCATTCTAGGAAAGGCTGGGGAAGAGGTGAGGTGTCAGCAGGACAGGCACAGCATCATGTGAGTACCGTGCTACAAATCCGCACATCAGGCACGGGGAGAGTGCATTAAATCACCGGTGTGACTGAGCTCTACTACTACAGTTGGATCTTTAGATATAGAGATGGCTACAGGAGCAAACATCCAAAGATGCTTAACCTAGGGTAACCATATGAAAGGGAGGAGAGGGCTCCTGTATCTTTAACAGTTGTACAGAAAAGGGAATTTCAGCAGATGTCATTTGTATGCATGCAGCACCTGGTGAAACTCCCTTTTCCTCACAACAGTTAAAGCTGCGGGAGCTCTGTCCTCTTTTGTATTCCCTTTTCTGTAAACTGTTAAAGTTACAGGAGCCCTGTTCTCCTTTCCATATGGTCACCCTACTTAATCAACATGAAGTGAGAAGGCAACTCTGACTTGGCATGCATAATATCTCACAGCCAGAGCTTGTGGTTCAACAGACACGTGTGCATCCCAACGAGCTTCCAAAATCACGGGTTTTGTTAGGAAAGTTTGTCCTCGGTACTCCACTCCTGCTTCATTCCTGCCTCCTCACAAGTATTGCAATATAGATGTAAGAATACAAAGGGGTCTGGAGACTCTGGTGCTTTCAACACTGGACTTGTTAGAGAAGATTTCCCCACATTTAGAGCATTCTACATTTTACATGTCATCTGGAGTGTACAGTGGGTAAGAAAACTGGAAGGCTAAAAGTCTGGGTACACTAAAAGTGGCAGGAGGACAAATCTGCTGTGACTCACCCTGGAATACTAGCCACAATTCAGAAGGCCTGGGTCCGCACAGCTTGGTTGGGTGCGTCAGGATGGAGGACAGTTGGAAGGGTTTGGAGGGTTGTACCTAATCTGTGGGTTGGGAACTTATTCCTGGGTCCACACAATGGGGGCTCAGGGGGTATTGTCTGGGGTGGAGGTGATGTTTGAGATGGGTGTGATATCTGGGGTGAGGCCTCAAGGGGTGATATATGGGTAGGGGCTCAGGGGCATGGGGTAGATTCTCAAGTATAGGGCTGATAGTTTTGGGGAAGGGCGTGCCTGGCTTCTGACCACCTGCCCCTGCCCTGATGCATCACCCCAACCCAGACATGAGCTTCCCCAACTGGTCTCCATGCCTAGGCTGACCAGATAAAATCTAGGTCAGGGCTCATGTAACTTTAACAGTTGTAGAGAAAAGGGAATTTCAGCCAGTGTCATTTATTTGCAATTAGTTCCTGGTGATATTCCCTCTTCATCACAACAGTTAAAGGTGCAGGCACTATACTAGAGTGACCATATACAAAAGAAGGCAGGGCCCCTGCAATTTTAACAGTTGTGATGAAGAGGGAATTCCACCAGGAACTAATTGCATACAAATGACACTGGCTGAAATTCCCTTTTCTCTACAACTGTTAAAGTTACATGAGCCCTGACCTGGATTTTATCTGGTCACCCTATCCATGCCACCACCCTTCAGTAAACAAGAAATGTGAATCCACGACTCTTCTGCAGAGGGGTCAGGGGCACAGTCTCTTTAATCCCCTCACTCTGCCTAGAACCTTGACTTTCTGACTTGACCGAGCTGCTCTCCCATGGGTCTCTGGAGGACCCATTTAAATCCTCCTCCTCTGGCCGCCTGCAAACATTTAAAAGCGTCCAAGTGACAATGGACAAATATCTCCCCCAATCCCTGACCAATCTTGCTGATTTCTACCTCACTGCTAGTTGGCCCATTCTCTCCCAGCCTGGCAAATCAGGCAGCTTTCCATCCATATTTGATATGACAGGTTGTTGGTCATGTGTTTTCACTTTTTCTTTTCTTCTTCTTTTTTTTAATGTTGATATTTTTTTTAAAAAAAAACCTCTATGGAAATGGAAGATGCAGGATAATTATCAAATGGATGAGTGGTATAAAGAGGTATAGGATATTGCTATTAATGATAAATTAACATGTAATAATAAAGGAGAAAAGGGAATATGTAATAGAAATGAATTTGAAAATATATGGAAATTATTTTTAGAGCATGTATTGTTAAGAGGGAAAGGACACAAACCTGTGCAAGAAGTATCACAATTTTGGAAAATGTAATGAAGAGGAATTGGTCCTGGTGAGGGGTGCCCTTGGTGTATAAAGAAAGGAAACGAATGGTATAATTGTAGTTGAAATAAAATTATATATATAAAAACCCTCTGCCATAGTCTGTGCACCAGCAAAACTCTTCACGGGCCTATATCTCAAAGGGCAACATTAACTTTCGTCCATGAGGCCCTACATGGCAGGCTAATCTTTTTTTCCCTATAACATCCCATAATAAGCTTTGTTATGCACTAAATTATATAGCCATTGATGTGCAAAATTTGGGGCAGATCAGACAAGGAGGAGCTTAGCTGACTTTTTATCTCATGGGGAAAATGTGCAAAATGGTGTTCCCAATTGTAACTATGGGTGGCCCATTTGGGCCACCTTCAATATTTGATCTTTTTTCTTTACTGTTGGATCATTTTTTAAAAATGTATATATAAGTCCTGTCACATTGTACTTAGTGGCCTCGGTGTGTTTGTACAGGATAGTATCATTTGAACATAACAGAGTGGAGGCTTAGAAAGAGCCATTTTAAATGATGGCTGATCAAGCTATGTTTTGCATCAGGCAAAGAAAAGAATCAGTGAAAAAAAAATATCCCACTGAATGCAAAAAGAGGGAAGCAAGTCATTTTAGTACGGAGTTCTGCCATGTCTGAGAACTTCAGATCTGCATGGAGGAGTATTTTGGTTCCTTTTCTAGAATGCAAGAAGCAGAAAGTGAGATGCCAGAAGCGGTGGAAGAGAAAGGGCCTAAGAATCCACAATCAAGCCCATTGTCATATTTTCAGGCTCTCAATAGAGGCACTTCCCAAATCTGTGTCCTTTGGCTTCCTGTCTGCCTCACACTCCAAGGGCAGGTTTTGCTTTGCATTTCCTAAAGGTATTATTTGCTTATTACAACTCAATGTGCAATGAGGATGGAAAGCAACTAGCAACCTGATTGGAGGTTTATTGCTATTGGCTGTAGTGAAGGCTATTTATCAGAACTGACCTGAGCAGATTTATTACAAGGTAAGCTCAGTGCTGGAGGAAAAGCCCGTTCTGCAGAAGTTGCACTCCTGGTGTTTAATGTCTTCTTCATACACTAGCAGCCATTTCAGCTTGTCTTTTGATGTTTGTATTGATTTGCAACGAAGTAAAATCTGCAATATTAGTATTGTCACTGCCCTTGACTTGACTTAGCCCTGGTCCACACTGTATATTTTGGTATCCATACAAGCAGTTCTGATCATTCTCTGGCACAGACTTTTGTAGACAAATCAGCCAGGCAATCAAAGTTGTAAGAGATGATCAAACAAGAAGTAAGTAATGGGAGACTTACAGCCTATCTACGCTACTTCTTTAAAATGGTTTGAAATGGTTTGAAATGGTTTATAACAGTTTTGAGAACTGTTGGGGCCCAGGACACACTCCATATACAGTTTTCAAAATGTTTTCAAAGTGTTTTATCATGTGTGTGTAGATAGTCATCTTAACTTTCTCACATTGAAATAGATGGGCCTTAAAGAGCTCCATCAGATGAACGTTTTATTGCACACTCATTACTGGGCACTCATGGATTTCTGCAAGTCCCTTTCACAGTGTCGTCTGCCTCCTGCAAGCCTCTCTCCCTTTCTAGCCTTCTTCGCGCCACAAAAAAACCGCCCCAGTAAGTCCAACTTATTTTTAAAGACTGAAGTTGCCACTATCTCCTGCTGTGTGCAGGAGAAGCAGCAGTATCAAAATAGCCCACTGAATGGGCCACATGCACGTTGTTTACTTCCTCTTTCAAAAGAGGAAGTAATGAGGGACAAATGTATGGGCAGAGTAAGCAAACATGATTTTCCGCCATGTGATGATGCTCAAAGTAGTGAGAAACCAAGGTCACAAGCCTTCATATGCCTGCTCTGTATGTAGGCCTCTGTATGTAGTTTGGTTCTTGCAAGTGAACTGCATGATGGGATTGGAGTGATGAAAGTCCTGTAATGCTGAAATTGCTTAATTGGAAGGAAATGCTTAATTGTAATTTCTAACTGTCAAGTCCTTTTGATATAGTATAAGACAAATAAGATGGCTTGATAAGGAGGACTGACCATCCAGGTCAATCTGACATTGCTAGAAGAGTTATGGACCAACTGCTGATAAAGTATAATCTGTCTTTGTTTTGCTTTAGAACTTTACCAACTGCTACTTGGTTAAGATGCTATTTTATATAAATATACCTGCCTTTCACACTGCCAGGAAAGAAATTCTTTGTCTGTAGGACCCTCTCCATGCAGCTGCATTATGCTCAATAAAACAGAGTTGCCTTACAACCAAAGTGGATTTTTATCTTTGCAGTAGGGATAGATGAATTTCTGGTCCATATTCCTTTCACATATGTTCATGCGTAAGTTGATTCTGATCCATCAATACGCTGATAACACCCATCTCTATTTCTCAGTTTCATCTGAACTAGAAGAGGTTGTGCACAACCTAGATTGATACTTGAATGTAGTGATGGGCTGGATAAGAGCCAATAAGCTGAAGCTGAATCCCAATAAGATGGAGGTAAGTGAGTGAGTGGGTTAGTGATTTTCAGGTCCATGAATTTGAGTAATTATCAGCTCTGGGTGGAATCTCACTTTCCCCTGAAAAAATCAGTTCAGAGTTTGGAGATGCTCCTGGATTCATCACTGTCTTCCTCCTCAGCCTCTGTGGCTAAGAGCGCCTACTTCCAGCTTAGTTTTGTATGTCAAGTCCACCTGTTCCTGGACAGGAACAGCTTGGCCACTGTGATCCACGCATTAATAACCTCAAGATCAGATTACTGTAATGTGCTGTAGGGCTGCCCTTAGGGCTGATTCAGAAGCTGTAGCTACTGCAGAATGCAGAGGCTGGGTTACTGACTAGGGTGCATTACCATGCACATATTACACCTGTACTAGAGGATCTACATTGGCTGCCAGTCTGCTACTAAACTCATGTTGGTATTAGTATGCAAACCTTTATCCACTTCAGGGGAGGCCATTGTCCATGTCCTACAGATTTCTTTTTGGTAGTGACATGGAGATGTGGGCCTTCTCTATGATGGCGGTGGCTGTCCTGTGGAATGATTACCCCTCTGTTGTATGCAGGCTCCAACACTAGCCTGCTTTTGGCATTTTTTGAAAACGTATAATTTTACTTTGGCTTCCCCCAGGATTTGACACGGTACTATTTTTTGTCTTTTACTTCTTGCATTCTTTGGTAAACTACTTTGGGATTTGTGCAAATGAGAAGTGATATAGAAATATTGAGGGTGAGGGTGAGGATTCAGCTGTATGCATGGAAGGTTCTCTTCAGTAATTCTACTGGATGCATACAGGAAAGGTGCAGG
Source organism: Anniella stebbinsi (assembly GCA_029215795.1). Classification (NCBI taxonomy): domain Eukaryota; kingdom Metazoa; phylum Chordata; class Lepidosauria; order Squamata; family Anniellidae; genus Anniella; species Anniella stebbinsi. Next base: position 79,774,974 of record JARDYH010000002.1, on the reverse strand, counting down.
GCCTGCCATTGAGATACTTCCCACTTCCCCCAACCCCCCAGGTATTCATTATCCCCAGTTTGGAATGCCTGAAATGAGTTTCAGAAATATTCAGAGCATTAGCATATCTCTTACTTCTCTGGACTACCAGATAATGGAGTCTGGATATCTCCCTAAAATATAGTAACGTGCCTGAGTTACCTGCAGGAGTTAATTTAATGACATCCTGTGCATTCTAGAGCAGAGAGAGCAGAGATGACGTTTTTGTTATTGCTTTAGTTAACCGCAAATAAATAGTGAGCCTCTCATGCCTTGTTACTTGCATTTCAGATTCAAAAGCCTGACATTTAAGCTTAAATATTTATTCGTATTTGAAACAGCATGATTGCATAATAGCATGAAATCCATGAAAAGACAGAGGATAATAGTGTAGTGTGATGCTTTGATTAGCTATACGTCAACCTGAGAAGTAGGAAATGTCAATTTCCATTGGCTGCGTTGCGTTGAACCGTATATTTAGGGAGAGATATGTGTGTGATGCCCTGTGGTGGGGGGAAAGGCAATCAGGATTAAAGTAAACTGGCAGCAACAAGGGGATTTGAAAGAGAGAGAGAAGCAAAGAAAACAAACAAACGGGGTAGCAGGGAAAGAGAGCAACAGAGAACAAAGCAGAGAGAGATAGCAAAGGATTCAGTATGCTCACTGACTGGTTGCATATGACTGTAGGGTGTGGAACCTAGCCAGGCAACACTGAGCTATTTCTCTCCAAAATATACTCAGCTGATAAAAATAAGCCAGATAGAAGGCCAGCATGAATGTTAATATCTCTTTATTAGTCATCTGTTTGACTCATGTTTGTCTGTTATAGGCCAGTTATTACTCCTTTTTAAATCCAGACCTAGGGGATGTCTATATGCTGTCTTTGCCCTGGGGTGGCTCTGAATCCATGCTGTGTCAGTTATATGAAGCAGCCACCAATTCAGAGCCTTTCTGGGGCAAACAGCCAAAGACCTGCAGCAAAAAAGTCAGGGAACTTACCCTAACTTTTCCTCCCCAGGCAAGGTCAGGTGGCTCTTTCTCATCCATCCTCACTCGGGTGCTGTGCTTAGAGGGGAGGGGCGTTCCCAGGTGGAAGGCAACCTCTCATTGGTTGCTGGAGCCACAGGAGGGGAAGGGGGCCTAATGGCTGCTGGAAAACCCATGCTGCCTCCATCCATGTACATAATTTGCCACCACCCCACACCAGTGATACTGTGGGGTTTGGTGGCGGAACAGCACCAGCTCAGCGCCATAAAGACAGCCCCCAGCATTTGAGAGCACATAGTAAAACCAGACAAACCATTTTCCTAAAGATGCTACAGAATCAAGTGTCACTCCAATTGAAGCTTTGAATATCGTCCAACTATCTGGGAGAGGGTTTCCTCAGTCTCAAGTGCATTTTAGTCCACTATACTAGAGTGACCATATACAAAAGAAGGCAGGGCCCCTGTAACTTTAGCTGTTGTGATGAAGAGGGAATTCCACCAGGAACTAATTGCATACAAATGACCCTGGCTGAAATTCCCTTTTCTCTACAACTGTTAAAGTTACATGAGCCCCGTCCTCCATTTCATTTGGTCAGCCTAATCAAAGCAGTCATTGTGGAAAGCTCAGCATTCTCTAACCTCCAGCTCCTGCCTTATATACAGACATGCAAATATGAGTCCTGACTTAAAAGTACATTCAAATTACAACTATCAGTCCAGAGACATGTAGCAAAACAGCCTGATCTGATGAGGTTCAATGCTGCTTTGCTGACCCCTACCTTTGTCAAGGAAAAGTCACTACTAGCATATTGGCCATTTCCTCACCAGAGCCCATCACATGAACTGGGCAGGGAACACTGTTGTGTCCACACCAGAAGGAGTGAAACCAGGAAGTATGTGTGTAAATGTTTTCACATCCTGCCCAGTGATGGCCTTGCTTTGCAATCTGCTTGGGGCCCACCTGCCTGCCCTATGATAATCACTGTAGAAGAGACTAGTCACTTTTCTGGAAATTTTTACATGCAAACCAGATTGGCCATGGAATGCAGGGGGTTTCACTTACTATACATTAGAGGGAATTAAACAAAATTTGCTAGGATGGTACTGCTGAGGAATAAGTCAGTCACAACAGCAGAGCCGTCAGCCGATCATTTATTGGTGAGCACCAGCGGAGGCTGGTGGCTCTGATGTCAGTGGGGCGGTGAATCCGCTCCGTGTTTCAATCAGAACTAGCCAGAACTCTGAAGGAGCTTTGCACCTTGGATAGATAAATAAATTTGGACAGTTAAATACATTTGTGGTCCTAATTCATGCAATACCTCTTGCCGTTTTCGTCTGAGTGTGGGTGCAATCCTTTGTACAATTCAGTCTTTGGTTGTCTATGCTCTGGTAACTTCCAAGATAGAGCAATGCACTCTTCATGGGGCTGCATTTGAAGACGTTTCAGAAGCTGCAGCTTGTGCAAAATGTGAGGGTCAGATTGATTACGGGGACTAGAAAGTCCAGACATATAAGACCGACTCTGCCCCACTTGCACTGGCTGCCTATATGCTTCCAAGCTTGATTCCAGGTGCTGTGAGACCACAATACTTGGTGGAATGCCTCTCCCAACATGAACCTACCTGTACGTTATGCTCAGCATCCAAGGGCCTCCTCTGGGTGCCTCCTCCGAGGGAGGCTTAGAAGGCAGTAACGAGGGAGAAGGCCTTCTCAGTGGTGCCCCCCGTCTATCAAGGAGCCCCACCTGGTGCTAACATTGTTAAGACCTATTTATTTATGTGTTTGTTTGTTTCATTTCTATACCACCCTATACCCAAAGCTTTCTGAGCTGTTCACAAAAATCTCTTTACTCGGGCATTTGGCAGCTTACAATGGGTTTTTAAGCAGTCCTGGGTCTGTCCTATGGTATGATTGACTGTTCAAAGTTGGTTTTAGATATATGTTGTCTTTGTGTATATTGTTTGTGTGTTTTAGGTAAACAGTTTTTAAACTTTGTAAACTGTATTTTAACATTTTAATCTTTATAAACTGCCCAGAGAGTCTTGGCTATGGGGTGGAATAGAAATGCAAATAATAGTAATAATAATAATAATAATAATAATAATGTATTAATGTTAGAACTAATGCCATCATTTCTGTGCATTTCAAACTGTGGTATGCCCTCCCGAGTCAAGGTACATTGACAATTGACCCAAGCATTTTGCTGCCTGAAGTGAAGCAGCAAATGGTGCTGTGCCCCACACAAGTTAAAGTGCATAGTATCCAAGCCCAGTGACATTATTTTGCCACATGAGGCAGAAAATCTCACAAGCACCTCTCCTCTTATCTGGCAGAAGAAATACCTAATAATAAATCAAATAACTATCAATTTGCTGCCATTCATAACATCCAAAAATCAGCTGCCTGAAGCATCTGCCTCACTCCACCTAATGATAGAACCAGCACTGACACACAACGCCCATGGGGGTGAATGAATTCCAGATCTTTCATGCAAGTAGGCACTGTTGATAATACATGTTTACCCACCGAACAATTGGTTTGTGCTTGGTTAGTAGTACAGGGTCAGAAGGTAAAGTTTAGAAGGGAAGCTGCATTCAAAACAGTTGAGAAATACTGTGCATCAGGGCTAGATCTAAACTACTGTTTTATAGTGGTATTGAAATGCACTGATAACTGTTGGGGCACAATCTACATTCCATATGCCACTTTCATAGTGTTACTTCCTGCTGTTTATTCCACATTCGTAATGATTTGACACAAGGTGTAGTGTGGTATGAAGTGATGAAGTCCTCCAGCCTTTCAAAAGAAACAAAAAACAAACAAACAAACAAACCCTGAAATTGAAATTAAGGGCTGCATTGGTTTACCTACTCATTTGAATTACTTTAATTCCATAACCTTTTTGCAGCCTGTGCTTGGGTCAATACAACTATAGAATGTGAAAGTAAGCCAATTGCTTGTTGTTGTTGTCGTGTTTGTTTGTTTTTTTAAAAAAGGTAATTAACTTGCTGGACTACTATAATGCCGTTATTTTGACTTCCTTCGTAAACAATGAGGGAAAGGATTTCCTGTCTCCAACATGTTCCCTCTTCTTGAGTTGCTTTAAGATCTGCTAATGAAGGCATCTTTTAGTACTGCCAGTAGGCAGGCACACCATGAAAGGTCTGCTACCAACAAAAGGGGCGGGGGAGATACGTTTAACATATACATCCTCAGTTCCTGAGACAGAGACCATAATTAATGATGATAGCTCAGCTTTTCCAGAGAGGGTAAAGGTTGTGTATCAAAGCTGACACATGAGATCTTTTAAAAATCACGGACCGAGATAGGAATCTAATCTCTGCTTTTTAAGAAAAGAAGGCCAGCAATTGTTGCAACCTTTGAAAGGGTTAAAGGATTCCAATTAGCTTGCGGGTCATGTATCACACTTGAAGTGTCTAAGCTTAACGACACACTTCATTGAACTCCATCTAGCAAGCTTCATGCTTATGAAGGTGTTCCTCTTGATTGCTTTTCATCTGGGCTACAAAACGATTTGGTTGGAGGCTGACATTGATTAAGTGCAAGGGAACCGTGTTTTACTGTGACAGCTGCTAGGCCTCTGTCAACAAATCAATGGATTTTTTTTTTGTCTTCTTAACTCTTCCATTAGCATCCTGCTGTTACTAGAGATGAAAAACATCTCTATAGCTGCCTTTGTGATTGACCACTTTCTGATTTGCCACTCACATAAATGTTTCTGTGAAGGATGAGCCTAACCTTGTACTTAGAGCATTGGATTCTTCAGAATATATAGAGCACAGAAGGGCAAGGCATTTTGCTTGTTACAAGAATTAAAAACCACTTAGCTCAAGAACGGCTGTGCTTCCCTGTTACAACAGGAGGATTATGGACCTGTCAATGGAAAAGTAGACCACTAGTTTCAGAGTCGAGTTGAGTGCTTATTTTAAAAAAATGAGAGAAGCTGCTCCTTTTCAAGATAGTCTGGAAGCCATAGTGCCAGATATGTGAAACCAAGTGAAAGAGAAGAATTCTACCTATGATGGCTACTTCCTCCTTTATTATTAGTTTACATGTTCCGTCATGGTTGAGGTAGACTGTGAGTTGACATAGACTGCTGCATCTTTTGAATTTTATCTGTATTGTCAATCAATCAGTATTTATTTGCCTAAAACCAATGATCATCTCAAAATAGGAGTGGTCATCAAAATGGTCATCACAAATTAGAAGAAAAACAAAACCTAGTTCACAAGAAAGGGTCAAATCAGATAATCACCACTAATAAATATTGTTATACACAATTCCATCTAATTTTAAATCAAGCATGACAAATAACAAAACTTTATACATAATGTATTTGTTCTGATCAGCCAAAAGCATAGGAACCTCTTCAAACTATAACCTCTCAGGGCAAGAAAGAAAACTGGATAAAAACCTCTCTCTAAGTGCCCCATACAATGGGCAGTATAATAAATAATGATATGTATCTTCCATCTCCTTGCCCACAAAGACGTTGGTCCCATAGAACTTTAAAGAATCTTCCTTCCAAATTAGCGGTAGGCATCGTTTGAAAACAAAGCTTCGTAAAAGCCTATCTTAGTAAAGGAAATTCAAGCATTTGTCAGAACTGCTGCAGAGTGTGATTTACCTTTGCGGAGCGAAGGATGAGAAATAACGAGGCGACACCAGCGTTGGGATTTAAACAAGGGCCACTTTATTTATTTACAAATAAGCAGAAAAGGGGGAGGAGAACCTAAGCGGGCATTTTGCCATGGCCAGCCAGGCCATTAAAGGGATCGGGCGAGGCATTCACAGCCCGGGAAGTGGCGCCTGTACTTTCGCCGCTCCCCGAGCTTCCCCAATCTGGGGTGGAGGGCCTTCCAGTGTCGTCTCCCCTCGTGCCGCAGGGCTCCGAATAGACGAGAAGGGTTGGCCCCAAAGGTAAGCCTTATCCCCCCAACTGATGCCTCAGGGCTCTCAGTGGTTGACCCTCAGGCGTTACCAATCACTTCAACCATGCCTGTGAATGCTCACCATTAACAAAAACATAAAAATGCCCGCTCCTACCGCCACAGGGGGAGACAAGCCTTAGCTTAGTCTCCCCCTCCCCCTCCCCCTGAAAGAATTGCTCTTTTGTAGCCCTTCCTGAATGTCTGCGAGGAATAAATCATTACCAGGCTGAGACAGGTGTACCCCGTCGCGCCTATACAGCTCCCTCCGAGAACGGCAGATATTAGGGTGTTTAATGCTAAAGTCCCCGTGCTGTGCCAGGGCTTTAAAGATCTCTGTATTGACCAGTTTCCGCACCTTCTCAATAGCAATGGGGTCACTGGACACCCTCCAGTGTAGCCGGGGCAAAATGCAGGACCAAATGATCCGTATGCTGGGCCAGCGCTTGCGTATGTGCTGAAAATCAGCCAAAGCTTGCAAAATGAGGGCCTTGCCCTTCATTAAACCCAAGTTGCTCCCCCCTAAATAAATAAGCAGAACCTGTGGGGGGAGCCAAGCAGAGTAAAGCTGCAGCAAGGTGGGAATGAGATTATCCCACCGCATACCACGTTTTCCAAGCCAGCAAATGACAGCGTGTTGACCCAAGCCGAGCTGCAATCCAAAGCTGGACTTGGCTGCATGCTTGCTGGCCCAAAAGACCATGCTGTGGCCGCATGGAGACCCGCACGGGTGCCGTAGCCACTGGCCGATCTAAAACAAACATGAAGATGTTAGCCACCTGCCTTACATCCATTAGCGAGCCAGAGGCCTCACGTATGTCTTGAACGCGGTAGAATGCCATCTACCTAGAGCCTGTATTTGCGAAGGGGAAAACCCTAGGGCTGCGGCCGTGGATGCTGCCCCGATGCGAGAAGAGTGTGTGCCAAACATTGCTGCGTGCAGGCCCAATCCATCCAGAGCCTTCCTTGCTATTGCCCAGAATTGGTATTTGGTAAAGGGGGGTGAGGTCCTGGTGACAAAACAGGAGACCCGCAGGGTCTCCACGCAAAGTCATGAAAGTAGCCAATGCCCGTATTGGGCATAATTCCGCATTAGCAACAGGGAATAGGGTGACCAAACGTCCCCTGCCCTTCTGGTCCGTTTTGGAGCGACGTAAGAGTAAGCAAGCCTTCCCGTTCTCTACATGAAGATCGGACCGTAGCAATGCCCTAGCGGAGATGTCCTTTTTAGATGAGGCTAAAACCTCAGAAATGCGGAATGCCCCAAAAGGTTGTTAGTGCTGCTGCATGAAATAAGCCGGACTCGAATTGCGAGAGGCACGGAAATGGCCACTGAGCATGTAACCCTAGAAAAATATCCGGGGATATTGGCAGCCTAACATCCTTGGCATGGGAAGCTACCCTTGCCCAACCGTTAATAGCATTACGAACACGGAAGTCTGCCGTACTATTCTCCAGGCCATGAGCCTTAGCTATAAATGCCAAGGCTGCTAACTTAAATAAAATATTATGGGCGGACAAACCCTGATGTTTGGAACTTACTCAAAATCGCTGCACGTGTTCAACGGGAATGGGCCATAAAAACTGGAGATGATTGGCCAATCGAAAGGCCCGAAATTCCCTACCTGCATTCTGATAGGCTGTCCTGGTGCTAAGCACCAAGGACTGCCATATAGCCTATTCTATCTCTTCCTTCTAATCAGCCAGAGGAATGGAGGCATGCTCTCCGGCCGTGAAAGGGCCCATGGCACCAATTCGTGAAACCTCTGCACCTGATGTCGAGACAGAGCATCTGCTATATCATTGTTCAGACCTGGGACATGCTTTGCTTGAAATAAAACGTTACGTTTTAAACAATGTAAAGTAAAGACTCAGATCAGGTTCATGATGTGAGGATTACAAGAGGTAAGGGAATTTCACCACCTGCCCGGTAGCCCGGTTGTCACACCAGAACAACCCGTGGAGTTAGCCAGATCATCTGCCCATAAATGTGCTGCTACTACTAATGGGAACAACTCCAGGAGGGTGAGGTCCCTGCATGTGCCATCGGAATGCCATGCCTCAGGCCATTGTTCCGCACACCATCTCTCTCCCTGAATAATGCCAAAGCCCCATGAACCTGAAGCCTCCGAGTGAACCTGTAAATCTGCCTTCACTACCCACTCTTACCTCCAAAAGGATATTCCCTTGAAATGCTCCAGGAAATCTATCCAGACTGAGATGTCAGCCCGCATGTCCATAGTGATCCGTGTCCCGTGATGTGGTTTACGCAAGCCCGCCATTGCCAAGCACAGATGCCATACAAAGGCACGCCCTGGGGCGATGACCCTAGCAGCAAAATTTAGGTGGCCCAGCAATTCCTGTAATTGCCACCGCGAAACTTCTTCAGCAGTCAAAAAATTGACAGTTTAGTCCATAAAGTGTTTAGCGTGTCCCTCGGCAAACGGCAGCATTGAAAATTGGAATCCAATTTAATACCCAAAAATTTTAAGCACTGCAGATGGGCCTTTGTTTTAAATCACCTGGCACCTTTTTGGGCACTATTCCCTATGGGGATAACCAGAAGTGCGGGATTGGGGGGGGGGGGTTGCAAAAGGTCCCGACACCCTTCCGGCCCGCACCTCCTTCCCCATTCTTTTCTAACAATGTCTTCCATCAAACTGATGGATTTTTGATTCCCAGCCAATATACTGCGTCTAATGCCTCGTAAAGGTATGCAAAATCTCTCCTGAAAACCTGCGGTAAGGCATAGAGCATCGCGCCGCTTAGGGAACAATGCTAACAACCGGTTGAGGGGCTCAAGTTTGACCGGACTGGGCCCCTTTGGAAGGAGGTTGCTGTCCGCCAGGGCGTCTGGTGCCCTGACCTTCCTTAGCAGGCCATTTTCCGCTATTGTTCTTGAAACAATTTGTGGCGCCATGATGTCCGTCACAAATTTGGCATTCATGTCTAAACTTACAGGGGTTACGACTGACAGTTCCTTTGTTAAAATCCCAACCGAGCGGGCGGTACTGAGCTGCCTGACCCACGTACCCCTTAGAGGTGGACGTGGGCTGTTGTTTGGCCAAGATATGGCCACTATCCGCCCTTTCGCCAAAGCCTGGTCTTTTCCTTGTCAGTGTTCTCGTGTTCACAAAACAGCAAGGAGAATATATCGACATATTCCCCCTTGCAGATTTTTCCCTGGTCGCAGGGAGCAAATGGTACCCTAATGGTGCAGACGTGCTTCCTGTAGGAATAGAGTTATGCTTCCTGTAGGAATAGAGTTATGCATCAGCATAAGGATCCTTAACTCTTGAGTGGAACTGTGCCCTGCTGTGTCAGCGGGGCCCTGCCAAACACTCGCACAAGCCAGTGTAGCATCTATAACCACAGGCAGCTGTGATAAACCCTCCTGAAGCGGGCTCCCAAACGTATTCTGCTGCGGGGGCCCCCTAGAACTTGCAGCTACGAGATCGGCCTGTTGTAAGTTAGCCGCCGCCGCAGGTGGTGTTGCCGGGGAAGCCAGGGCTCGCGAAGTGTGTAAATGTTTGTGCTGTGATTCCCATCTGATGTCCCCTACCTGTAAACCATGGCATCAAACCCCACTGTGCGGGGATTGTTCCAGCTGCTTGAGATAATGGTGTGGTGTGATGCATCTGCAGCTCACCTTGTAATGTGGACCAATTCCCTGGATGGAGGTGGTATGCTGAAGAGCAGGCTCAGATGTTGAACAGCCCCTGGCTCTGTGGTGGACGGGGTGGATGTAAGGATGGCACTTGCATCAGTTTCCAACACTTCACTGGTAGTACTGCCTGTTGATTCTTCCACCACCTTTAACCGAGCTGAAAGAACATCCCATAAGTCATCCATTCTTTTCTTACGTGTTTGCCTGCGCACAGCCTGCATGTGCGGTGAGTGCGGGATAGGGGTAGCAGGGAGACCTTTTTTCTTCTTCAATGCTTGCAATCTGGCAACAATATTAGAAACCTGAGGGTCTAATTCTTCATCAGAAGAAGAATTTTCAGTAGGCCTACTCCGTTTAGATGATTGTGCAGGAGCCTTCCCTTTACCCTTTCTCCCGCAAATTCCTTTTTTGGGAGGCATGTTATAATAAAACAATGTCTACTACTAAGGCAATGGCAGTAAATTAGCAGAGGTATAACCACTCCAGATATTACTATATTAATCCTAAGATGTAGCAGTTGCCAAAACGGACACAGAGGTCCCCTCTACAAGGATTCGCTTTTGCGCCTGGTTAGGCGATTATGCGCATAATCGCAGAAGCGCATTTACGCCTAATCCCTCTGCACGAGAGGCAGCGAGAGGCGGCGAAGCGCATTAACAGATGTCCAAAATGCGCTTTACAAGTAGTTAATGCGCATAAGCGCTTATTCACACAGTCAAAATGCGCTTTAACGGACAGAGCAAAATAAAACTCGCGATTTAACGCGCATTCGATAATGCGCATAATCGGAGAGATAACGCGCCTCTACGCCCGATTTGCGCTCCGTCTTGTAGAGGTATGTATATATATATATATATATATTTTAAGCGCCTTGAAAGAGCTTTAAACCTCTCTTGTAGAGGCAGCCAGAGCTGCTTGTCAAGAATATGATCAATGAACAAAGCAGTAGATACCAAAAGGGGGGGGGTGCGGTGGGTGTAAGTATTTATGTCCACCTGCTGCTATTTGAGACAATTAACCCCACTCCCCAAATTGGAAATACCACAAATTCAGGGGGGTAAAATAACCCAGTAATGGGATTCCCTCCCTTCCTCTACTACCTTGGTATTATTAAATATGCAGTGCATTTGAACCTGAATCCGGGCTCCCAGCTACTCGCCCACCCCCCGTATACCCAGAACCTGTTGGCCCGAAGGCCCTGTAGGAGATGGGGCATGAGTGTGCTGATGGCCGCTGCCGCCCTGATCCGTACACTGCCCTCTTGATGCCAGACGCCCTGCCAATTAAAGTTGTGGCCGCCGAAACACGTCTTGCCGCCGCAATTCCTCCCTCCACGGCCTCCTCTGCCGGCACTTGATCCGGCTCAGCTGAGGCCTCGCTGTTGCTGCACCCTGGCCGCCGCCTAACTCCTCCGCTGCTGCCGCGCCGCCCTATCTGGGGTCCTCCGCCGCTCAGCTGGCCGCCTCCCAGCCGCTCAGCTTTGCAGAGGCAAACCCCCCGCTGCCGGCTCTCCTGTTGCTAGGCGCCCAGCCGCTTGCAACTTCAGCCGCCGAACGTCTTCCCCAGCCTGTCTTCCCCTGGCCAAGCTGGGACTGCCTCAGCCGAGGCCTCGTTGCCGGGGCGACCAGGCAGCCACCGAGGTCTTCTGCTGCAGCAGCAGTGAGCTTGCTGGCTCTTCCGCCGCTCCACGGATCATCGCCCCGCCGCCAAGCTTCAGCCAAAGCCGAGCGAGTGAGACCACTCCTAAAGAAATCTTCCCTGGACCCTGAAAATCTTAATAACTACAGGCCAGTAGCAACTGTTCCATTCCTGGGCAAGGTCCTGGAGCGGGTGGTTGCGAGCCAGCTCCAGGCACTCTTGGATGAGACTGATTATCTGGATCCATTTCAGTCGGGTTTCAGGCCTGGTTTTGGTATGGAAACAGCCTTGGTCGCCCTGTCTGATGACCTATGTCGGGAGAAAGACAGGGGGAGTGTGACTCTGTTGATTCTCCTTGATCTCTCAGCGGCTTTCGATACCATCAACCATGGTATCGACTGGCTGAGTTGGGAGTGGGAGGCACTGCATTGCAGTGGTTCCGCTCCTACTTGGGGCGTCGGCTCCAGAAGGTGGTGCTTGGGGAACATTGCTCGGCCCCGTGGATTCTCCAGTATGGGGTTTCCGCAGGGGTCAGTTTTGTCCCCCATGCTGTTCAATATCTACATGAAACCGTTGAGTGCAGTCATCCGGAGTTTTGGAGTGCGTTGTCATCAGTACGCTGATGACACGCAGCTCTATTTCTCCTTTTCATCTTCATCAGGTGAGGCTGTGGATGTGCTGAACCAGTGCCTGACTGCGACAATGGACTGGATGAGGGCTAATAAACTGAAACTCAATCCAGACAAGACTGAGACGCTGTTAGTGGGTGGTTCCGCTGATCGGATGGAGGGTGTTCAACCTGTTCTGGATGGGGTTCCACTCCCCTTGAAGGAGCGGGTTCGTAGCTTGGGGGTTCTCCTAGAACCATCTCTGTCACTTGAGGCGCAGGTGGCCTCAGTGGCATGGAGTGCCTTCTACCAACTTCGGTTGGTGGCCCAGCTACGTCCCTATCTGGACAGGGATAACCTGGCTTCAGTTGTCCATGCTCTGGTAACCTCCAAGTTAGATTACTGCAATGCACTCTACGTGGGGCTGCCTTTGAAGGTGGTTCAGAAGCTGCAGCTTGTGCAAAATGCAGCGGCCAGATTGATAACTGGAACCAGTAGGTTCGAACATATAAGACCTACTCTGGCCGCTTGCATTGGCTGCCTGTATGTTTCCGAGCCCGGTTCAAGGTGCTGGTTTTAACCTATAAAGCCTTACACGGCTTGGGACCACAATACCTGATGGAACGCCTTTCCCAACATGAACCTACCCGAACACTACGTTCAACATCTAAGGCCTTCCTCCGAGTGCCTCCTCCGAGGGAAGCTCGGAGGTCGTCAACAAGAGAGAGGGCCTTCTCTGTGGTGGCTCCCCAATTGTGGAACGATCTCCCCGACAAGGCCCGCCTGGCACCAACATTGTTATCTTTTTGGCGCCAGGTCAAGACTTTCCTCTTCTCTCAGGCATTTGGCAATATCTGAGGAGCTTGGGTTTGTTTTGTTTTGTTTTTGTAGTTTTTTGAAGTGTTGAAGTGGTTTTTAAATGTACAGATTGTGTGTATGTTGTATGTTTTTGCTGTTTTAATTTTTGTATATTGTTTTTAATTGTTTTTAATCCTATGTAAACCGCCCAGAGAGCTTCGGCTATGGGGCGGTATACAAATGTAATAAATAAATAAATAAATACTGCAGATGGTGGGTTATTTGGGGCAAATAATACCCAGTAGATGACACAATAACCCATGACGGGTTAAATAAACCATTGTAGTTTATTTAAACCATTGTGGGTTATCGTGTCATCCAAACCCAGTCTATAAGTGCATCAAAGCCTCCTTGTGTGCACTGATCTACTGAATGAGTGAAAAGGAATTAATTTAAAAATCAAAAGCATAAGCATAAGCAGTCCGTAACTGGGTCCAGACCACACAATAACCAATGGTGGTTTAAATAGTCGAAGGTTATTAACTATGGGTTATCGTGTTGTGTGGAGAGAGTTTTTTAACCAACAGTTGGCCCAAATAACCAATGCAAATAACCAAAGCTATGCAAGAGTTGGCTATTTGAACCACCATTGGTTATCATGTTGTGTGGAGGACACTGTTAGTTATTTCCTCAGCCACCATTGGTTATTTCATCAGCCACAGAGTTGCAAGGCAAGAGTGGTCAAAGCGTGTCTGCCGCTCTATTTCAACCGGCAAGATAAATTTTTGGCAGCAATGGCTGATGAGATACTAGTTGGAGGACTGAGGAGAGAGAGGGTGGAGGATGAATGAGTCAACTCAGGACTAATAGTCAACTCAACGCTGATCCTAATCCACACCATGGTTGATTATTATCATGTTGTATGGGGAATACCGCCTATATAAACAACTGTCGAGTTGACTATTGTGTTGTCTGAATGCAGCCTTCATCTCATTCCCTCCAAAGTAAGTAGTTCCTTCACTTGGGGGAATTATGGTTCGTTATATGCACAAATTTTCAATGTTGATGCCCAATATTTCAAAATGTGCATAAATCAAAATAAAAATGTGTATCCATAATAAACCACATTTCTCCCATGTCAGGAAAAAAACACCAAACTACACATACAAAACTATGTAAACTTCAGTTCTACAAATGTACCCTCACATCCTTCTATCCAATTTCTCTTCCAGATGCCTTGGAGAAAGTAAAAATATTAGGTTGTAACATATAGATCCTTTGAAATTCTTGCTTTAAATAACACTTGTGGTTGAACCCTTAGGCTCTTACTATTTCTCAAGTGAAGATTAAATAAATTCAGTAGACTTCTGTAGGAGTCCATGGCTGCCTCGAGGGGAATAATTTTAGGTTCTCTTCTGCAGATAGGTATCGAGACACTTTTATATATGACACACTAAAGCACAGGTTTTCCTCAGCATTTCTATCTATTCATTAAAACGGGTTTGTCAGTGGAATGTATTTTTAGTTAACTCACTTATATCTGGCTATGGGTAGCAAAGCAGAAGAAATGAACATTTGGTTATTACACACACTTTCCCCATATACAACATATAACTGCTTCCACAAATCATTTGCCAAAGTGAAATATTTAAGTTCTGGAGGTCTACAAGTTATAACTTAACTCGAGGCCTAGAGAACTGATGGCAGCAAAATAAAAAGAGTGGGAGAAATAGTCTCACGGAATTTCTCAGCTTGTGAAAGAAGCACCACATCCATCTCACTTTTGGCAGGAGTCACTATAGAAAGAGAAAATTTCCAGACCTAAATAAGTCCCAAAATGCCATCCACTGAGGAAGTAGGTAGCATATAAAAAGGCAATACTCAGAGTGAAGGCACAAATCAGAATTATAAACTTGGGAAGCTTGGAGGATGGCAACAAGGGAGAGGGCCTTTTCAGTAGTGCCCCCCCCCCAATTATGGGACGATCTCACCAACGAGGCACGCCTGGCGCCAACATTGTTATCTTTTCGGTGCCAGGTCAAGACTTTTCCCTTCTCCCAGGCATTAAACAGCATATGTTGAGTTTTTTGGGGGGGGGGGGGTTGACCCAGAATACTTGTTTTTAAATAGATATTGTAGGTAATCTGTTTTATGCTTTTTATAGTTTTAAATTTTGTATATCGGTTAATCTTTGTAAACCACCCAGAAAGCTTCGGCTATGGGATGGTATATGAATGTAATTAATACTATTATTACTACTACTAATAATAATAATAATAATAATAATAATAAACCAAGGGCCATTGCATTGAGGAGCAATTAGAACAGCGGTAGTCTGTGTAACTACAAAATATTCTCTTGGGGCCCCTCAACTCCATAGCTTGATCTAACTGAGTGAACTAAAAATGCATACAACGGCAGGCTTACTTTTTAGCAAAAGCTAGAAATGCTAAGAAAAATAGCTATGTGACCTTACCAAAACGTCTCTCCACATATCTGCTCAATAGAACCTATTCCTACCAAGCAAAGTTATTAATATTTTTTCTGCAGTTGGAGGTTCAGATGACCTGCCAACAACTTCTTTCAACCCCCCAGCGTACACATTTTCTCTCTCCTCTCATACTATTTCCTCACTTGTTTGCTGCCTTGAGTACAAGTTAATGTTGACAAGTGCAATATAAATGATATAAATCAATAAATACTCTACTTTCTCTCCAGATATCTGAATCGTAGGATCATAGAATAATAGAGTTGGAAGGGGCCTATAAGACCATTGAGTCCAGCCCCCTGCTCAATGCAGGAATCAGCTTTAAAGCATACCTGACAGATGGCTGTCTTGAATGCCTCTAGTATAGGAGAGCCCACTACCTCCCTAAGTAATTGGTTCCAGTGTTGTACTGCTCTAACAGACAAGAAGTTTTTTTTTATGTCAAGCCAGAATCTGGCTTCCTGTAACTTGAGCTATTCTGTGTCCTGCACTCTGGGATGATTGAGAAGAGATCCTAGCCCTGCTCTGAACTGGACACAATACTCAAAATGAGGCCTAACCAGTGCTGAATAGAGGGCAACCAGTACCTTGCGTGATTTGGAAGCTACACTTCTATTAATGTAGCCCCAAATAGCATTTGCTTTTTTTGCAGCCACATCACACTGTTGGCTCATATTCAGCTTGTGATCTACAACAATTCCAAGATCCTTCTCGCTTGTAGTATTGCTGAGCCAAGTATTCCCCAACTTGTAACTGTGCATTTGGTTTCTTTTTCCAAGGTGTAGAACTTGGCATTTATCCCTATTAAATTTCATTCTGCTGTTTTCAGCCCAGCATTCCAGTCTATCAAGATTACTTTGAAGTTTGTTTCTGTCTTCCAGGGTATTAGCTATCCCACCCAATTTTGTGTCATATGCAAATTTGATAAGCATTCCCTGCACCTCCTCATCCAAGTCAGTAATAAAAATGTTGAAGAGCATTGGGCCCAGGACTGAGCCCTGTGGTACCCAGCTCGTTACCACCCCCCAGTTTGAGAAGATACCATTGATAAGCATTCTTTGAGTCCGATTCTGTAGCCAACTGTGGATCCACCTAATAGTTGTTCCATCTAGCCCACTTTTAGCTAGCTTGTTGATCAGAATGTCATGTGGTACTTTGTCAAAGGCTTGGCTGAAGTCAAGATATATTATGTCCACAGCATTCCCACAGTCCACAAGGGAGGTTACCTGATCAAAGAATGCAATCAGATTGGTCTAGCAGGATTTATTCTTGACAAATCCATGCTGGCTTCAAGTAACCACCACATTGTTTTGAAGGTGCTTACAGATTGACTTATTTATAATCTGTTCCAAAAATTTCCCAGGGATTGATTTCAGACTAACTGGTCTGTAGACTGGTAAAAGCCTATTAATTAATTATCAAGGATTCATTAATTAATCTGGTACCAGTGTGCCAGTTCATCAGCCAGTTTTAATATGGTTGAGACATCATCAAGAACAATTTTCCACTCAGTAGTCACATGCTCAAAGTTTTGCCTGAACAGTAAGAGCTGACACTGGCTACTACCGAGGGTAGTAGCCAATGTTAGTCCTACTTAGTGTAGGCCCATGAAATGAATGGGTTTTAAGTAACTAAAATCTTATTCATGTCAATGGATCTACTCTAAGTAGGATTAACGTTAAATACTATCCCTTATGTTCTCTCATTTTTTTCAGTTAACGAAAGGATGACTGAAAAGCAGATACAGACGAACCAGCTGTAGATCAGGGCCATCAGTGGATCTGAGCTGACCCTACAATTTTTTCCTTATTCACTCTTGTTTTCTTACCCAACATGGTATGATCTATTGTACACTTGTTCAAATGATAGCAATTATTTCTAAATGTGCACCTCTACACATAAATTAGCACAGACACACTTCATATTGCTATATATTCTCTTTTGCAGGTGGAGTGGAGAGCCTGATTCAGTGTGGTGAACCCCAAAATCCTGAAAGCACCCCTCTGTAACCATGCCATGAGTTTTACCATGAATACTGAGGATGGCAGTATTTAGTCTGTAGAGGCTCTTCCACTTCAAAAAATGATTTTGTGGATCATTGTGAATAATGAGTGAATTTATTATCTGAGAATTTGATGTTTGACACTTTTCTGTAAAAGGAACTCCCCCTTAAATATCGTTCAGAAGCTATGATTGAAAATTATAGGTCCATAGCTATGAATCATTCTTATATCTCACTGTAAGCACAAATATACCTAAATTAAGTGAAAGCTGTCAACTACAGAATCAATTGAAATATACCTTTGAAGAGGGATGGGCAGAATGTAATAGTGTTCTACTGGTTGATCCCTGGGTTATTTGAAGTAGTAGGTCTAACTTCCAATTGTCTAAAAATAATAGCAACATTTAAAAGTTTCCTCATCCAATTAGGTTGCTGACGAAGAATGCTTGGGGAGGGGAACCAGAAGTGTTTTTTGTTTTTGTTTTTGTTTTTTTTGCATGAAAGAACTTGGGAGCTTGGTCCTGGCACTGATCAAAAATTTCTGGGCTCAGCATCTTCCGTATACCTTAATCCTTAGTGCATGCTTGTCTGAGCTACTATTTTGTACCTGGCTGAAGTTAGTGAACCTCAGGGTTTGAATTTTTTTTAAAAAAACTTCTCACATGCCTAGGGTGACCATATTTTGGAAACCAAAAAAGAAGACACCCAGTGGGGGGGGGGAAGAAAATGCACTTTCTGGGGCCTCTGGAAAGGACCTCATTCCCCCTGCTATGCTACTAATGGCCCTGATTGGAGCAGAGGAGGGGGAAGCTTGTCATTCCTGCTCCCCTCCCCTCTTTTCCAATCAGGGCCTTTTCTATAATTTCTGAGAATGACATGCTTTCCCTTTTAAGGCTCTGATTGGAGCAGTGGGGGGGGGGATGACGCATCTCCAGACATCGCGTCATTACCCCTGTCACACTAATGGCGGCCTTAAAGAGGAAAGCATGTCATTCCCTGGCATTATTGAAAATTACAGAAAATCCTTCCCCCCCCCCCAATGATACCCTGGATAGAACAAAAACCCTGACAAATCCAGGGAACTCCTGACAGTTGGTCACCCTACGCATGCCTCAGATCTGCCCATCCCTGCCTTTGAATACATTTCAGATATATGGGGTTGCATTGCAACAATATAGTGTTGCTTTGGGGGCTTTAAATCATGTGAACCAAGGTTTATATAACTACCTTATAGAGAATTCTCAAAAAGTTAATGATATAAGCCAGTTGTTTCTTAAACCTATTTACAGTTATTTATCACAGGGCACCTGAACGCTATTACAACTTTGCTCTTAGTCCAGGTCACAAGTAGAGCTAAAAATAAAGACAGAGCAGGTTGAGCTAATGGAGAATATAAGCTTCTGTCTGCTTTTCAGTGAGATAGGAGGACATCTTTTTGAAAGGCTCCCCAATGTAATTCAGAAGTAGGGAGGAACGTTGCCTCTGCTGGCTCCTAGAAAACCTGGCACAGCCATTCCACTTTCATTTCCCTTGTTGTTTGGAGAAAGGGTGCATGTGGTTGCTAACACACATTTGAAAGAGCAAATTTCCAGCTGAGAGAAGCTAAGCACAGTTCCTAGTGAGAAAAGTTTCATTTTTGGCTCACCAGGCAAAGTCATAGAACAGTTGGCTTTAGATTTGCAGGAGTCCCATGTTAAACTCTCAGGCTGTACTTGCAGCTATAGATGTGATGGTGCTGTTGAATCAACCTACACCAACATTTGTGCACTTAAAACCAAAGAACAGTGTAGCACAGTACTACTCAACACAACAACCTCTCCTGGCTCTGAACACCAATTGATTAGGGCAATAGGAACCGTGTCACTATTGCTCAAACTATGTGAAATTGCAAGTGTGGGATACTTAATGTGTGTTTGACATGCAGCCTCCACACAACACAGTGCAAATGTATGGACTGCTACACATCAGCGTATGTGCAATGTGCAGCTGACCTGAGGGTTTGAACTATGTGCAGGCACTACTACCTTAGGGCTTGCTTTAAACATTACAGGAAGTATTGAGAAACAGATGTAATTCACCCTCATTTTGCAGTTTGGTGTAGCATCCAAAGACAGGAGTTATTCACATCTGAGCTTCTTTAGTTTTCTACGCATGCTTTCTTTCATCTGGCTACTTTGCACTAAATGGTCTGTGGCATATTTTAAATTATGGGATTAATTGGTGAATTAAGCAACTAAAAACTAACTTCAGTTTATGAGAATGAGAGTTAATAATAATAATAATAATAATAACAATTTATTTCTTACCCGCCTCTCCGTCTGGATCGAGGCGGGGAACAACAACATGATAAAATACATAAAACTGATTAAAACATGACACATATAATTAAAACTGCATAAAAATTCTAAAACATCCTAAAAACATCCTTAAAACATTCTAAAATTCCACTGGATATGCCTGCCGGAAGAGAACAGTCTTTATGGCTTTCTTAAATTCTAAAAGACTGTTAAGTTGACGAGTCTCCTCCGGCAGGTCATTCCACAGTCTGGGAGCGACAGAAGAGAAGGTCCTCTGGGTAACGGTTGTCAGCCTAGTCTTGGCCGACTGCAGTAAGTTCTTCCCAGAGGACCTGAGCGTGCGGGGCGGATTGTATGGGAGAAGGCGATCCCGCAGGTAACCTGGACCCAAACCATGTAGGGCTTTAAAGGTAATAACCAACACTTTATACTTCGCCCGGAAACTAATTGGCAGCCAGTGGAGCGATTTTAAAGCTGGCGTAATATGGTCACCCCTAGATGTACCGGTGACCAACCTGGATGCCATATTTTGAACTAGTTGAAGTTTCCGGACTAGGCATAGAGGTAGCCCTATGTACAGCGCATTGTAGAAGTCGAGCTTCGAAGTTACCAGCGCGTGCACCACCATCTTTAGGTCTTCCAACTCTAGGAAGGTGCACAGCTGGCGTATCAGCCGAAGCTGATAGTAGGCACTCCTGGCCGTCGCATCTATCTGGGCTGTCATTTGGAGCGACGAATCCAGGAGCACCCCCAAGCTGCGAACACAGTCTTTCAGGGGGAGTGTAACCCCATCCAGAACCGGTTGACACACCTCCAAACCCAGGTTGCGGCCTTTGACAGCAAGCACCTCCGTCTTGTCTGGATTCAGCTTCAGTTTGTTTTTCCTCATCCAGCCCATTACCGCCTCCAAGCATTCATTCAGAGGAGACACACTATCCTTAGCTGGCGCTGTTATCGAAGGCATAGAGAAATATATTTGGGTGTCATCAGCATACTGATAGCACCCCGCCCCATGCCTCCGGATGATCTCTCCCAACGGTTTCATATAAATGTTAAACAGCATTGGGGAAAGGATGGCACCTTGCGGTATGCCACACAGCAGCTCCTTCTTTGCAGAGCAGCTATCCCCAAGCATCACCATCTGGAACCTGCCCGAGAGGTAGGACCGGAACCACTGAAGCACAGTGCCCCCGATTCCCAATCCCCTCAGGCGTTCCAGAAGGATACCATGGTCGATGGTATCGAAAGCCACTGAGAGGTCCAAAAGTACCAACAGGGACACACTCCCCCTGTCAATACTAAGGCGTAGATCATCCACTAAGGCGACCATAGCAGTCTCAACTCCGCTTTATTTCTGTTTATTTGATTTTTGAGGGGGTTGGATCCAGGTTTAAGCTGGATCAACTGTGCTGGTGGAAGTGGACTTTCACACTCCCTCTTTCTCATGGCGCCCCCAGTCCCCCGAAAATTCTACACTGAGAATCAGGAACCCTGCTGAGTGGGGTGAGCTATGGTGTGCAAGGAAGGTAAGCTGACCAGATAAAATCCAGGTCAGGGCTCATGTAACTTTAACAGTTGTAGAGAAAAGGGAATTTCAGCCAGTGTCATTTGTATGCAATTAGTTCCTGGTGAAATTCCTTCTTCATCACAACTGTTAAAGTTGCAGGGGCACTGCCTTCTTTTGTATATGGTCACTCTAGTATAGTGCATGCACCTTTAACTGTTGTGATGAAGAGGGAATTTCACCAGGAACTAATTGCATACAAATGACACTGGCTGAAATTCCCTTTTCTCTACAACTGTTAAAGTTACATGAGCCCTGACCTGGATTTTATCTGGTCACCCTAAAGGAGGGGAACACCCCAAATTGGGTTGAGCAACTTTCCACAAGGGAGCCCTTCCTCTTGTGGAAGGCAGATGCTGGATCCCACCCATGTGCCTTTGGTACAGAGTACAGACAGGTAGCACAGAAGTGCAGAAATGGCATCAGAAAGGCTAAAGCTGAGAATGAGCAGAGGCAAGCGAGGAATGCTAAAAGCAACAAAAAAGCTGTCCAGATAAGTGCATGGTAAAAGACAGAAGAAAGAAATGGTGGTTCAACTGCTTAATGAGGATGGCAAATTGACAGCAGATGACAAAGAAAAGGCCAAGTGCTTAATTCCTACTTTGGCTCAGTCTTCTGCCAAAAACAGGTCTATGACCCCTTCTGGCAAAAATGAACTAAAGCTAAAGGGGCAGGATTGCAGCTTGAAATTGGTGAGGGAACACCTAATTTCTTTGAATGAGTTAAAATCTCCAGGGCCCAATGAACTGCATCCTAGAGTAATAAAGGAGCAGGCAGAAGAACTCTCAGAACCACTGTCTATTATCTTTGTGAAATCATGGAAAACGGGTGAAGTGCCTGACAACTGGAGAAGGGCTAATGTCCCTATCTTCAAAAAGGGCAAAAAGGAGGAACCTGGGAACTACAGACCACATAGTCTGACATCAATCCCTGGGACAATTTTGGAGCAGATTATAAATAAATCAATCTGTAAGCACCTTGAAAACAATGCAGTGGTTACTCGAAGCCAGCATGGATTTGTCAAGAACAAATCCTGCCAGACTAATCTGATCTCATTCTTTGATCAGGTAACCTCCCTTGTGGACTGTGGGAATGCTGTGGACATAATATATCTTGACTTCAGCCAAGCCTTTGACAAAGTACCACATGACATTCTGATCAACAAGCTAGGTAAAAGTGGGCTAGATGAAACAACTATTAGGTGGATCCACAGTTGGCTACAGAATCGGACTCAAACAATGCTTATCAATGGTACCTTTTCAAACTGGGGGGAGGTAACGAGCGGGGTACCGCAGGGCTTAGTCCTGGGCCCAATGCTCTTCAACATTTTTATTACTGACTTGGATGAGGAGGTGCAGGGAATGCTTATCAAATTTGCATATGACACAAAATTGGGTGGGATAGCTAATACCCTGGAAGACAGAAACAAACTTCAAAGTGATCTTGATAGGCTGGAGTGCTGGGCTGAAAACAGCAGAATGAAATTTAATAGGGATAAATGCCAAATCCTACACCTTGGAAAAAGAAACCAAATGCACAGTTACAAGATGGGGGATACTTGGCTCAGCAATACTACAAGCGAGAAGGATCTTGGAATTGTTGTAGATCACAAGCTGAATATGAGCCAACAGTGTGATGTGGCTGCAAAAAAAGCAAATGCTATTTTGAGCTGCATTAATAGAAGTGTAGCTTCCAAATCATGTGAGGTTCTGGTTCCCCTCTATTCGGCACAAGTTCGGCCTCATCTGGAGTATTGTGTCAAGTTCTGGGCACCACACTTCAAGAAGGATGCAGACAAGCTGGAGGGGGTTCAGAGGAGGGCAACGAGGATGATTAGGTGTCTGGAAACAAAGCCCTATGAGGAGAGACTGAAAGAACTTGGCATGTTTAGTCTTGAGAAGAGAAGACTGGGGGGGAGTCATGATACCACTCTTCAAATATTTGAAAGGTTGTCACACAGAGGAGGGCCAGGATCTCTTCTCGGTCATCCCAGAGTGCACCACTTGAAATAATGGGCTCAAGTTACAGGAAGCCAGATCGCGACTGGACATCAGGAAAAACATCCTGTCTGTTAGAGCAGTATGACACTGAAACCAATTACTTAGGGAGGTAGTGGGCTTTCCTACACTAGAGGCATTCAAGAGGCAGCTGGACAGCCATCGGTCAGGTATGCTTTAAGGTGTATTCCTGCATTGATGATAGTCTTGGACTCAATGGCCTCATAGGCCCCTTCCAACTCTGCTATTCTATGTTTCTATGACTTACTATAACAAGGAATTAATAAGAAACTATTGGCGATGGCTTTTTCTGTTAGTGCTGGCACATGACCTGTTGGATAGGCCAGTTTGGTGGGCTTCCATATAGGGCTTCCAGACATTCTGTAAGTATTCAAACTGAAGAGCTAAGCCAGAGTCAGTACCAGATGAGACCACCTTGAGTAACCTGATCTTGTCGGGCCAAAGGCCACAATCCATCTGCAAGTAGGCACTGAAAAGAACTTGAGATCAAGCTACCTGTATCTGCCCTGGTGATGAATGTTTTTGTTTTAAGAGCAAGGGCCTTGCTATTTTATTTATTTATTTATTTATTATGGAATGATCTCCCCGATGAGACCCACCTGGCGCCAACACTGTTATCTTTTTGGCACCAGGTCAAAACTTTTCTCTCAGACATTTTAACAGCTTAAGCTGAGGTTTTAACTGACTTTGTGGCCAGGCTTAAAAGTTTAAAATGTTTTAAATATCAGCTGTTTTATGTTTTTAAATTTTGTACATTGACTTTTTAATGTTCAATCTTAATTTTTGTAAACCACCCAGAGAGCTTCAGCAATGGGCCGGTATATAAATGTAAATAATAATAATAATAATAATAATAATAATAATAATAATAATTTAATATTAGAACATTTATAGCTCCCTTTTTGCTCACCAAAGGGCAGTTTCCAAAGTAAACACACACACACACACACACACACACACATGCAACAAAGAAATGAAAACAAATCCAATTCAATGATTTATATGCGATTAGGGCAGCTGCGCATCGTGACTAGTTTGTCCCTTAGTGGTGCAAACAGGCCAATACATATTTGACAGTCTCCTTCAGTGGGTCTCCAGGAGTAAATATTCTGGTGCAGGAGACCTACCAAGAGCCCGTTTCCATCTGCACCTATGTGCTTGATGTACAACTTCATCAAGTCTCCCACTCTATGAACTGGGCTGTTACTGGGTTATTTGAGGACTGTTTAACCATCCAACAAGATGTGCTGCCCAGGTTTGGACAACATGACAAGGTGCACCCAGTGGTGATTATTCAAATCCTGCCCGGCATGCACCCTGGCTTAAACAAGCCACCCTAACTTCTTTAATCTGCAGTGATCATGTGAACCAGCCCTATATTTCTTCCAGGTCACCAAATAGAAGGGAAAGAATTCTGTTCACCCTTGCCTATTTCCTTCCTTGTCCTCCTGCAAGCCAGGACTGGAGGATGATTTTCAACCTTGACTTCCCATTCTGCTTTTCAAATGGTGCTTCACAAAGAGCTGTGAATTTGTCTGAGTAGTAGTATGGAAGAGGCCCACTGTGGTGTTTTGAGGCGGTCCCTTCATCAACCTGTTTTCCCAGGCTGTCTTCCACTAGTCTTATTGACCACACCCACATTTGCTTAGCAAGATTGCTACATCCTACACCAGATCCTGAGACCTATGAAAGCAACAGTTCTGCCACATCACTGTTTTTCTACTTTCCCCCCTCTTGTACTTTAGTGTATTTGTTAAACATGTCTCCTCACTTCATTCTGCAGTAAGCTGACATTTTGAGTACAACATCTAGTCTAAGAGTACTTCAGTAGTGTCTGTTGAGTTCAATTAATCAAATGTAAGAGGGACCAACTTTGAACAGGGGCAACTATTCCTGACTGAACCAAATATAAGCAAAGAGGAGTGTGGGTAAGAATTTGTTCATATGCACCTGTTCGTGCTCAAGGACAAACTAGAAATCAGCAATTAATATTTCAGGAAGAAAGAGAAAGCCAGGTCAGCACAAAAGACACACTAGAAGTCATCATAACCTGTTTTTATAGATGCTTTCATTTTGTTGACCCATTTTTATGGACCTTTATTGCAGGATATCTCTAGTTGCCCACACAGGAATTTCTTTCAAAATACCTAGAGAAAATAAAATAAAATGCAGTTTCAAATGGCAATGAATATTTTATCAGTATTCATTAAGAGCTAAACAATAATGATGAGGCCTATCCAAGTGTGTGAAGCCGGGAACTGCTTCTGTCGGGCAGGAAAATGCCACAGGGGCTCTGTCAAAATAACAGTACCATTTATTATTATTGCCAAGTGTGCTCGGGCAGGGAAGAAGTTACCACTGTCATAAACAAAAATGTGCTGAATCTACCTCATTTCTTTCCACCCAAAAGAGTTACGTAGGAAAAAATATGTGATCGTTGCAGGTTATACACACACATACACACACACACACACACACACACACCACCTCCCAGAAGCCATCATCACCATCTGATATCCTAACAGGATCTGCTGGGCAATTTTCTTCTTCTTGCAAAAAGAAAAAAGCAAACCAAAATCAAAATCAAAACGCACCTTGTGATACAACTAATCTAATACGGCAGCACAAATGGAAGACTTAATGCAAATATAAGGAGGATCTTAAGCAATGTCACAGAAATGTTAATTTTGCAAGAAAAGACAGCCAACATAAAGTGCCGTGGACCATGATTTATTTATTTATTCATTATTTACTTATTACATTTCTATACCATCTAATTCTGCAGAACTCTGAGTAGTTCACAACAATTAGAACAATAAAATACAGCACAATAAAATGTAATATAAAACTTCTAAGTTTAAAACTACAGTATAAAACCAAAGTAAAAACCAGCAGCAGTGCAAAGATTTAAAAATACAAGAACACATTTAGAAACAACAGAAACTGAAAGAGTAAAATGCCTGGGAAAATAAGATCTTCATTTGGCACTGAAAAAACACAATAATGTAGGCACCTGACGAGGCTCTCTGGGGAGGTTGTGCAAGAATTGGGGTGCCACAATGGAAAAGCCCCTCTCCTTAGTAGCTACCTGCCTCAATTCATTTGGTGGGGGCACTCTGAAGGCAGGTATATATGGGGGGCAGGGCCGGCCTTTGGGGTGGGCAAGCTGGACAATTGTCTGGGGAGTCAAACTCCTACATGTCTGTTTCTTTAGACTATGAGCAGGATTTTGTTATTCTGATTAATTTTTATGTTTCTTTATTGTATAGTAGCTGTTTTTATTTTTAAATTATTTTTATTTATTATTGCATTTATATCCCGCCTTTTTTCCTCCAAGGAACCCAAGGTGGCGCACACAATCCTCCTCCTCTGTATCCTCACAACAACAACCCTGTGAGGTAGGTTGGGCTGAGAGTCTGTGACCCAGTGGGTTTCCATGGCCAAGTAGGGACTAGAACCCGGATCTCCTGATTCCCAGTCCAACACTTTCACCACTACACCATGCTGGCTCTGTTTTAAAGGTAGAGTACTACTACTACAGTTACTAAAAAAAAACCTGTGCCAACTATTCAGTGTTAATATCACACTTAGCTTTATGAATCTCTCAATTTAAATTATCTGTATACCCTGCCTTTCTGCATTACACGTTAAAGGTGGCTAATAATAATAGTAGTAGTAATAATAATAATATAATAATAATAATAATAACAATATACAAATACAATATGAAGGCAACTATCAACAAATCCAAATAAAACCACAATGGTAAAAGTAAATAATAACAGCAATTAAAAAAAAGCAGAGCAAATTAAATCAGCATCCAATGAAAAACCAACAGCAGGAAAACAAATCATCTTGACAAGCTGAAGGTCTTCACCCCAACACCAGACAGAGACATGAGGCAATAAATTGGATGAACAGGAGCACAACTTTATTAATGCAATTTGTCTGCAATGGGAATAAACAACACACATTACAGTGCAATTACTGCTCTTTAAAATGATGGATAGGAGAGATGGCTACAACTTGTCAGTATCCTTGTCAAGCGACCCTGTCCCATTTCCTGAATCTGAGCCTAGCAGTTGCAGATTGAAGGGTCCAGCAGTTTCAAGGTAGTCAGCATTAACAGGGATCAGGTAAAAGGCAAGGTGTCAACAAAACAGGTCACCGGCAACAAGGTTCCAAGGCAACACGGCAGACAACAGCCAGGCAGGAAGAAGGTCAGAGTCCAGTCTAGGTCACAGACAACAGGATCCCAAGGCAACTCAGCAGATAAGGAGAGGCAGAGAGAGAAAGTCAGAGGTCAGTTCAGAAGTACTCATGCCAGGAAGTTGTCCAGAGTCAAGACAAAGGAAACTGGATTCAGGACAGTCCTGTCAATATTGTTTTGATGAACTCTCTCAGTCTTCCACTGCTGTTTTGATGCAGAGGCGGTCAGCGCTATGCCTCAGCCTCAGCTATGAGCAGACTGCAGCTAAAAATCACCTCCTTGTAAGCAGATCCCCTACATGCAAGTAGATGTTTTCACACAAGGGGCCTCTGGCTCAGTCTAGGACTCCTGAGTTTCTGTCATTTCAGGTGGCACCTCTCCTGAGGGCTTGGGAGTTTCTCTGCTTCCCCCTGTGAGGCAGAGTCCTTGTCCTCCACAGGTGATGCCGTATGGTAGTTCTCCCCGAGGGCCCGGGCTCCTCCACTTCTACAGGCAGGTCCTAAGCATTGCTGATGAAGGGTGGTTCCTGGTCCTCCAACTCTTCCTCTGAGGAGGAGTCTTCCAATGAAGGCATGATAAACCCCACCTTGGCTTCTAACCTGAGATCAGCCACTCTTGATTGTGTAATATGGGCTTAGGGTGGGAGCTGTGTAAAGTGAGAGCGGCATGGAATGGAGAGAGAGCAGAGCAGAGCAGAGCAGAATGAAAGCTTGAAATGACTGTTGGAGCTGGGAGAGAAAAAGTAAAAGAGAGGAGGAAACAGTTGGAGAAGAAGAGGGGGCAGCAGCAGAGGGAAGTAGTGCAGCTGAGAAGGACATTCAGGGAAGGCAGCAGCACAATGAAGAAGAGAAAGAGGCAGATAGAGAAGCCCTCAGCCAGAGGGGAATAATGAACTTCTACAATAGAAGCCAGCAAGTCTAGACTGAAGGAACCCTGATAAGCAACTGTTGCTGGTCTAACAACAGGAACACTGTGAACTGTGAATTAAAAGAGTTGTCCATATTTGGTTTATGTATTTGTTGTTTCATTAATATTGTTATTCATCATATATCTTAAAGTTAAGTAAATATTGGAGGCGTCTGTACAAGGGGAAAGCCCCGGGGTGGCTCCATAGCGGCGCTGTGTCATTTATATGACGCAGCAGCCATTGTGGATCCATCCCAGGGCTTTCTCCCAAAGCTCCAAATTTAAAAAGTCAGGGACTCACCCCAACTTTTTTCTGTGGAGCAAAGCAACAATGGCACATCCACAGAAGCATGGCCAGCTGATGGTGACCCCTGATTGGTTGCCATCGGCCAGACAGGAAGGAGGGGGCAGGCCAGCGAGCCAAATGGTTGCCTCCACACCTCCTCTGGTGTGGGGTGAAGGGCTTGGAAATCCCCATGAGGTAGGAGGGGGAACCAGTGAGGGACACGATGAAGCTCAGCGGCACTCGTGTAGCCGAGCATGGGGCAGCAGTGGCTCTTCTTTCTCCTCCCATTAATGGCTACAAGCCCCACGCTCACTCCTTGGCATGGGGACAACCCCCAAGGAGGTGAAGAGAGGGTTGTGGCACCAACGTGTCCTTGTCAGGGCACCCCCACTGTTAAATATTTAGAACATCTTTAGACAAGTGTTTTATAGCATGCTCGTGACTGGCCATTCATGGATCTTTGCATGTCATTTTGCCAAGGCAGTGATCCTCCTGCACATCTCCCACTCTTGTTGTTTTTCTTGCTAAAAAATAAGATCCGGAAAATCTTGGCTGTAATGATAATTGGCACTATTTCCTGCTGTGTGCAGGAGAGGTTGCATTATAAACATGCTCGCTGAATGGGCCACGTGGTCGCTGCTTGCTTCCTCTTTCTTCTCTGTGTCATTCTGCCCATCCATATTGTGGAAGAGAAACAGGCAGTAAAGCAACAGTAAGGAAATGTTATTCAGTCCCCCCATCTGAAAACATTGTTAGTTATATGCCTCTGGAGTGATTGCAGTCTGCTTGTCGTCCTCCTAATTATAGACACGTGACCCAATATACTTGCTCCTCCCAGCCAACCCCTTTAATGAGCTATGGGAGCTACAAGCAGCAGCAGAAGCAAAAACCCATGTAGCCTTTATTTATTTATTTATTTATTACATTTGTATACCGCCCCATAGCCAAAGCTCTCTGGGCGGTTTACATAGGATTAAAAACAATTAAAAACAATATACAAAAATTAAAACAGCAAAAACATACCACACAATCTGTACATTTAAAAACCACTACAACACTTCAAAAAGCTTTAAAAACAAAACAAAACAAAAAAACAAACCCAGGCTCCTCAGATATTGCCAACTGCCTGAGAGAAGAGGAAAGTCTGACCTGGCGCTGAAAAGATAACAATGTTGGCGCCAGGCGGGCCTCGTCAGGGAGATTGTTCCACAATTGGGGGGCCACTACAGAGAAGGCCCTCTCTCTTGTTGCCGACCTCCGAGCTTCCCTTGGAGTAGGCCCTCGGAGGAGGGCCTTAGATGTTGAACGTAGTGTTCGGGTAGGTTCATGTCGGGAAAGGTGTTCCATCAGGTATTGTGGTCCCAAGCCATGTAAGGCTTTATAGGTTAAAACCAGCATCTTGAATTGGGCTCGGAAACATACAGGCAGCCAATGCAAGGGGGCCAGAGTAGGTCTTTTATGCTCAAACCTACTGGTTCTGGTTATCAATCTGGCTGCCTGCATTTTGCACAAGCTGCAGCTTTCGAACCACCTTCAAAGGCAGCCCCATGTAGAGTGCATTGCAATAATCTAACTTGGAGGTTACCAAAGCATGGACAACTGAAGCCAGGTTATCCCTGTCCAGATAGGGACTTAGCTGAGCCACCAACCGAAGTTGGTAGAAGGCACTCCGTGCCACTGAGGCCACCTGCGCCTCAAGTGACAGAGATGGTTCTAGGAGAACCCCCAAGCTACGAACCTGCTCCTTCAAGGGGAGTGCAACCCCATCCAGAACAGATTGAACACCCTCTATCCGGTCAACAGAACCACCCACTAACAGCATCTCAGTCTTGTCTGGACTGAGTTTCAGTTTATTAGCCCTCATCCAGTCCATTGTCGCAGCCAGGCACTGATTCAGCACATCCACAGCCTCACCTGATGAAGATGAAAAGGATAGGGGTGTGCATCGGATCGGATCCGATCCACGATCCGAATCCGATCCGACCCAAAATCGGGAAAATCCGATCCGATCCGATCCGATCCGGACAACCTCCGATCCGATCCGATCTGATCCGATGAGGTCCGATCCGGATCGGACGCCATTTTGAATGCTTTTTCCCATAGCCAAGTATTGTTTTACAAAAACGCCTATAACTTTTTCATTTTTAAAGATAGAAGGATGAAACTTGGGCACATTGTAGACTGGTTAGGGGTAGTTATCTGTGAGAAATTTCAGAAAGATTGGTGCATGCATTTTGTGGCAATTAATTTTTTAATAAATACCCAGGAATGCCTATAACTTTGTCAATTTTAAAGTTACACACATGAAACTTTGCCACATTGTAGGGGGTACCTTGGGACCTATGTGTGTGAAATTTCAGAAACGTAGGTGCTTGTCTTGTGTGGCAATTAATTTTTAGAAAAATGGGTAGTAGTGGGGTAAATACAGTTACGCCTCCCATTTTTTTATTTTTGAAGATACAAACAGGAAACTTGGGCACATTACAGGTACCACTTGCCTTGATATGTGTGTGAAATTTCAGAAACATTGGAGCTTTCCTTGTGTGGCAATTAATTTTTGAAACAATGAGGAAAGAAACACCTATAACTTTGTCATTTTTAAAGTTACACACATGAAACTTTGCCACATTGTAGGTGGTACCTTGGGACCCATGTGTGTGAAATTTCGGAAACGTAGGTGCTTGCCTTGTGTGGCAATTAATTTTTTAATAAATACCCAGGAATGCCTATAACTTTGTCATTTTTAAAGTTACACACATGAAACTTTGCCACATTGTAGGCGGTACCTTGGGACCTATGTGTGTGAAATTTCGGAAACATAGGTGCTTGCCTTGTGTGGCAATTAATTTCCTACTTTCACTTATCAAGCAGAACGGCTGAGCCTAGCTGAGTTTTGCAGCCATGCGTGCAAGGAAGGATCACTCTGGTCTCGATCCCTTTGATCCTTGGTAGTATCCATTACAGGGCTCGTGTCTGCTTGAGTACAAAGTGAAAAGTGAAAGTAGGAAAGGAAACACGAGCCCTGTAATGGATACTACTAGCAAGGATCAAAGGGATCGAGACGAGAGAGTGTTTCCTTTTCTTCGCGGGAAGCGGGAGGGGAAGACCTGGCCTCTGTAGAAATTTTTTTGAAACATGTAATTTAAAAATTCCATAGCCATCAAATGCCTGGACCTATAATTCTGAAATTTCTGACACATATCTACCCCTAACCCATCTACAAAGTGAGCAATGTTCAGACTTCTAACTTTTAAAATAAAAAAGTTATAGGCGTTTCTTTCCTCATTGTTTCAAAAATACCTTGCCACCACATGCCTGGACCCAGCTGTCTGAAATTTTACACACATATCAAGCCAAGTGGTACCTGTAATGTGCCCATGTTTCCTGTTTGTATCTTCAAAAATAAAAAAGTGGGAGGCGTAACTGTATTTACCCCACCACTACCCATTTTTCTAAAATTAATTGCCACACAAGGCAAGCACCTACGTTTCCGAAATTTCACACACATAGGTCCCAAGGTACCGCCTACAATGTGGCAAAGTTTCATGTGTGTAACTTTAAAAATGACAAAGTTATAGGTGTTTCTTTCCTCATTGTTTCAAAAATTAATTGCCACACAAGGAAAGCTCCAATGTTTCTGAAATTTCACACACATATCAAGGCAAGTGGTACCTGTAATGTGCCCAAGTTTCCTGTTTGTATCTTCAAAAATAAAAAAATGGGAGGCGTAACTGTATTTACCCCACTACTACCCATTTTTCTAAAAATTAATTGCCACACAAGACAAGCACCTACGTTTCTGAAATTTCACACACATAGGTCCCAAGGTACCCCCTACAATGTGGCAAAGTTTCATGTGTGTAACTTTAAAAATGACAAAGTTATAGGCATTCCTGGGTATTTATTAAAAAATTAATTGCCACAAAATGCATGCACCAATCTTTCTGAAATTTCTCACAGATAACCACCCCTAACCAGTCTACAATGTGCCCAAGTTTCATCCTTCTATCTTTAAAAATGAAAAAGTTATAGGCGTTTTTGTAAAACAATACTTGGCTATGGGAAAAAGCATTCAAAATGGCGTCCGATCCGGATCGGACATCTGGTCCGATCCGATCCGACCAGCCTCCGATCCGATCCGATCCGATCTGACCCCCCAGGTCCGATTCCGATCCGCTATCCGATCCGATCCGGGGGGTCAGTGCACATCCCTAGAAAAGGAGAAGTAGAGCTGCATGTCATCAGCGTACTGATGACAACGCACTCCAAAACTCCGGATGACTGCACTCAACGGTTTCATGTAGATGTTGAACAGCATGGGGGACAAAACTGACCCCTGTGGAACCCCATACTGGAGAATCCATGGGGCCGAGCAATGTTCCCCAAGCACCACCTTCTGGAGCCGACCCTCCCCCCCAAGTAGGAGCGGAACCACTGCAATGCAGTGCCTCCCACTCCCAACTCAGCCAGTCATCCCAGAAGGATACCATGGTCGATGGTATCGAAAGCCGCTGAGAGATCAAGGAGAATCAATGGAGTCACACTCCCCCTGTCTTTCTCCCGACATAGGTCATCAGACAGGGCGACCAAGGCTGTTTCCGTACCAAAACCAGACCTGAAACCCGACTGAAATGGATCCAGATAATCGGTCTCATCCAAGAGTGCCTGGAGCTGGCTCGCAACCACCCGCTCCAGGACCTTGCCCAGGAATGGAACATTTGCTACTGGCCTGTAGTAATTAAGATTTTCAGGGTCCAGGGAGGATTTCTTTAGGAGTGGTCTCACTGCCGCCTCTTTCAGGAGGCCTGGGACCACTCCCTCTTGCAAAGAGGCATTAATCACTTCCCTGGCCCAGCCAGTTGTTCCATCCCTGCTAGCTTTTATTAGCCAAGAGGGGCAAGGATCCAATATGGAAGTGGTTGCACGAACTTGTCCAAGCACCTTGTCAACGTCCTCAAGCTGCACCAACTGAAACTCATCCAAGAAAACAGGACAAGCCTGTGCTCTGGATACCTCACTAGATTCACCTGCTGTAACACTGGAGTCTAAGTCCTGACAGATGCCAGAGATTTTCTAGACCCATTGCAAACCAGCTTCAGGGCAGGATACGGAGTTGAAACCTCTTTGGTCGCCTTAGTGGATTATCTACACCTTAGTATTGACAGGGGGAGTGTGTCCCTGCTGGTACTCCTGGACCTCTCAGCAGCTTTCGATACCATTGACCATGGTATCCTTCTGGAGCGCCTGGGGGAATTGGGAATCGGGGGCACTGTGCTTCAGTGGTTCCGATCCTATCTCTCGGGCAGGTTCCAGGTGGTGATGCTTGGGGATAGCTGCTCTTCAAAAAAGGAGTTGCTATGTGGTGTACCACAAGGTGCCATCCTTTCCCCAATGCTGTTTAACATTTACATGAAACCGCTGGGAGAGATCATCCAGAGGCATGGGGCAGGGTGCTATCAATATGCTGATGACACCCGAATATATTTCTCTATGCCTTCGACAACATCGTCAGCTAAGGATAGTGTGTCTCCTCTGAATGAATGCATGGAGGCGGTAATGGGCTGGATGAGGAAAAACAAACTGAAGCTGAATCCAGACCTGGGTCTGGAGGTGTGTCAACCAGTTCTGGATGGGGTTACACCCCCCCTGAAAGATTGTGTTCGCAGCTTGGGGGTACTTCTGGATCCGTCGCTCCAAATGACAGCTCAGATTGATGCGAAGGCCAGGAGTGCCTACTATCAGCTTCGGCTGATACGCCAGCTGCGCCCCTTCCTAGAGTTGGAAGACCTAAAGACGGTAGTGCACATGCTGGTAACTTCGAGGCTTGACTTCTGCAATGTGCTGTACATAGGGCTACCTTTGTGCCTAGTCCGGAAACTTCAACTTGTTCAAAATATGGCAGCCAGGTTGGTCGCCAGTACACTAGGGGTGATCACATTACACCAGTTTTAAAATCGCTTCATTGGCTGCCAATCAGTTTCCGGGCGACTTATAAAGTGTTGGTTATTACCTTTAAAGCCCTACATGGTTTGGGTCCAGGTTATCTACGGGATCACCTTCTCCCGTACAATCCGCCCCGCACACTTAAGTCCTCTGGGAAGAACTTACTCAAGTCAGCCAGAATTAGGCTGACGAGTGTTACCCGGAGGACCTTCTCTTCCATCGCTCCCAGACTATGGAATGGTCTGCCAGAGGAG
Organism: Anniella stebbinsi; assembly: GCA_029215795.1. NCBI lineage: Eukaryota > Metazoa > Chordata > Lepidosauria > Squamata > Anniellidae > Anniella > Anniella stebbinsi. Next base: position 79,740,342 of record JARDYH010000002.1, on the reverse strand, counting down.
ATTAGACAAATTAGCAGTCTTCATGAAGACTGCTCTCATCCGGCAGGCATATCCAGATGAATTTTAAGATGTTTTTAATGATGTATTTTTTCTTGTTTTTTTAAAATTTTAACTGTTGTGATTTTTGTGTTTTATATTGTTGTTGTTCCCCGCCTCGATCCAGAGGGAGAGGCGGGTTATAAATAATAATAATAATAATAATAATAATAATTATTATTATTATTATTATTATTATTATTATTATTATTTTATTCTGGAAGTGCCCAGCAAATGTATTACAGCGGGCCTCAGATGATTCTACCATGTCCTTGGGGCCAGCATGTAAAAGCCCCCGGACAACTCTGAAAAGCTCCGCTGGGTGGCAGGTTGATGATTGAATAGTAGTAGCAAAATATTGTTTTTCTGCTGCCCTCACTGCCCCTGAATACAGCTTACCATAAGCACTTACCAGTGTTTGATTGCATCCATCAGGAGTTCATCTCCATCTGCCCTCAAGCAGTATCCTGTTTTGTTTCATCACTCTCAGCTCCTGTCAACCAGGGTTTCGACAGGAGAGCCAGCCCTATCAGCTGGAAAACTCCCCAGAGCCCTCTGGAAACCATCTGGATCCATTAGCCTCCGGGGGCGGACCATCTTAATGGGTCCCCCACCCTTGCAGAGGGGAAAAGCCGCTGTAAGTCTGAACCTCAGCAGGTGGTGATCTGACCATCACAGAGGGGTTGATGTAAAGTCCCCCACTTTCAGATCCCCATCTCCATGTCCAGTTGAAAAAACAGATCTAGAGTATGCCCTGCTACTTGCGTCGGATCGATGGCATGTTGGGACAGTCCCATGGTTGTCATGGGGACCATGAAATCCTGAGCTGCCCCAGATAAAGTGCCCTCGGCATGAATGTTGACATCCCCCAGAACCAAGAGTCTGGGGGACCTCAACAGTACACCAGAGACCACCTCTGTCAGCTCAGCTAGGGAGTCTGTTGAGCAGCGGAGTGGGCGGTACACCAACAAAATCCCTAATCTGTCCCGTTGGCCCAACACAAGGTGCAAACACTCCAGACCAGTAGTCACATGGACAGGGAGCCCGCAGAGGGGTATGGAATTCCTATAGACCACAGCAACCCCTTTGACATCAACGAATGTACCCATGTCCTAGGGGAGCCCCATTCCTGTAACCTGCACCACTCAACCATGAGAGCTGTTCCTGGTATTTCTCCATGCACCACAATGGTGCTTCAAAGTGGACATTAAAATCATCTTGCAGCACCATTCATCAGGGATAAGAAACCTCACATCTGGGGCCCTAATCCCGCCCTCTGGAGTTCCCCAGGTGGCCATCTTCCTGCCCATCTTTCTCCTGCCCATCTTCCCCCATCCCCTAGTTACTTGGTGCTTTCCCGGCTTTAGTGCAATATTTTATTCTAAAATTACTTACTGGCAATAAGAACTTTAAGCTACAATATACTAGTAGTTTTGCCCCAACCCTTTTATACTTTGCCTTTGGCCCCACCCACCACTGGAAGGTGACCTCTGAGAACTTCTCCAAATTTAAATTTGGCCCTCAGGCTGGAAGAGTTTCCCTACCCCTAGCCTACATGTACTGAACCTTCCCCAAGGGGAAGTTGACCCTGCTTAGAATCCCCCACGTCACCTGCAAACAATAAAGTCCCATGACTCTCCCTGATGCAAATATTCCATAAACAAATGAGAAACCTTCACTGACAGGTACATCCTGTTTCCCCAAACAGTTGGGTCTGTCCTGAAGATCTTAAAACCTGTACAGGTTCATACAGGACAAGGCAGTTTTTCAGATAACCTGGGCCCAATCTACACAGCCAATTTAGCTTTCCTCTGGAAAAAGTGTGTTTTTGGAAAGTTCTTTTAGTATGTCTTTTTTCCTTAAAAGTGGCTCCTGCACATTTCTGCTGCAGTGTGCCCCATCCTCCCCACATTAAATCCTGGGTGTGCCTATTTCTATGACCTCACAGTGACCTGGTCAGGGGGTGGGGGCAGCCCCCCTTTACCCCCATTCCCTCTTTTTCCCATTCACAATATCTAGCCACTTTTTCCCATTCAGAAAATCGCATAGTGCTTTTTCAAGCATTCACAGTAGCACAGTGCCTGCTTTTCCCATTTGCAGTATATACCCTGGTTCCCCCATTCAAAAAATCACAATAGTACTTTTTCAAGGTGGATGAGAGGGGAGAGGTGTGGGGTAAATTACAGGGCTTTATTCAGCACTCCATTAAACTTCCCGAGCAGGGGAACATGGACGGGGTGGGGAACAAGCTTCTCTCATTCGCTGAGCAACACCTATGGAGATAATGACATTTAGTTCTACTCTTCCCAACCAACCTCGAAGTATGGGGTTTCAAGTGCTGTATGACTGGTGAAAATTGTTTTTTAGGTACTGCATGCTCCGCTTTTCTTGCTTCATGTGCAAGCGATTTTGTGAAAATCTGGCTATAACCAGGAAGCTAGGGTGACCAGATGAAATCCAGGTCAGGGCTCATGTAACTTTAACAGTTGTAGAGAAAAGGGAATTTCAGCCAGTGTCATTTGTATGCAATTAGTTCCTGGTGAAATTAATTCCCTCTTCATCACAACAGTTAAAGTTGCAGGGGCCCTGCCTTCATTTGTATATGGTCACTGTAGTATAGTGCCTGCTAGGGATGTGCACTGGCCCCATGGATCGGATTGCGGATCGGGATCGGACCTAGGGGGGCGGATTGGATCGGAGGTTGACCGGATCGGATCCGATTCCGATCCGAAAATAGGATGTCCGATTTTCGGATCGGACGCCATTTTGAATGCATTTCCCCATAGCCTAGTATTGTGTTACAAAAACGCCTATAACGTTTTCCTTTTTAAAGATAGAAGGATGAAACTTGGGCACTTTGTAGATGTGTTAGGGGTAGTTATCTGTGAGAAATTCCAGAAAGATTGGTTCAAGCATTTTGTGGCAATTAATTTTTTAATAAACAACCAGGAATGCCTATAACTTTGTCATTTTTAAAGTTCCACACATGAAACTGTGCCACATTGCAGGTGGTATGTTGGGACTCTTGTGTGTGAAATTTCAGAAACATAGGTGCTTGCCTTGTGTGGCAATTAATTTTAGAAAAATGGGTAGTAGTGGGGTAAATACAGTTACGCCTTCAACTTTTTTATTTTTAAAGATACAAACAGGAAGCTTGGGCACATTACAGGTAACACTTTGCTTGAAATGTGTGTGAAATTTCAGAAAGCTAGGTCCAGGCAGGTAGTGGCAAGGTATTTTTCAAACAATGAGAAAAGAAACACCTATAACTTTTTTATTTTAAAAGTTAGACATCTGAAAGTTGCTCACTTTGTAGATGGGTTAGGGGTAGTTAACTGTCAAAAATTTCAGAAAGTTAAGTCCAGGCATTTGATGGCTACGTATTTTTTAGATTAAAAGTTACAGAAGTTTTTCCACAGAGGCTTGGGCTGGTGCACCCCCCTCCCCCGCCTCCCCCTCCCTCTTTTATCTGTCAAAAAACTCCGTGTTGTTGTAACTTTTAATCTAAAAAATTCATAGCCACCAAATGCCTGGACCTAACTTTCTGAAATTTCTGACAGATAACTAGCTACCCCTAACCCATCTACAAAGTGAGCAAATTTCAGACGTCTAACTTTTAAAATAAAAAAAGTTATAGGCATTTCTTTCCTCACTGTTTCAAAAAAAACCCTTGCCACTACATGCTTGAAGCTATGCTTCTGAAATTTATCACACATGTGAACCAAAGCGGTATGTCTAATGTGGAGAAATTTCACAGATGGGCACAGTTTAACTGAAATGGCAATGAAAGTTGGGTTTGCCCATTGAATGCACATCCCGTCCCCAGAACTGAACCCAAACTTGGGGAGCGAACAGGTCTCAGTTGCTCTGCCCCCTATTATCAGACAAAGGGGCATGTCCCTCACTGAAATGGAATTGGCTTGGGAGTAAGGAAGACCATTGCGAAGTGCTCTCTCATTAGATGCTGTCCTTAAACGCCACTACCGTCAGGAGCACACACATTCGCCCCTGTTTCACAGACACATGGCAGGAGTATAATTGAACTTTGGGGACTCTGTAGAATTCTATTTGAGGGGAACACCCAGCCTACCTTAGCATCAGCAAGTGGAGCAGCATGCTACACTTGGCTCACTGGTCGGATGTGGCAGACATCAGCAACAGCAGGCAGGCAGGCATTCAACGGCCGAAGTCTGAACGTTGGGGACTGGGTGGCCGAGTCCCATGGCTTGTGCAAGGAGGGCGACGGGCTCTCCTCGCAGGTGCTAGGATCTGGAAGGCAGCATCAGTGGCAGGCAGGCAGGCAGGCAGGCATTCAACGGGCAAAGTCTCTCCTGTCTGGGGCACTGTTGCACAGAGTTCCATGGGCTGCAAAAGAAGAAGGGAAAGTAAAGAATGAATATTATATGAATGCTTTAACAACTGGCTCCCTCCCACCCAGGACTGTCCTGTTGCAGTCCCGTGTGCCCATGCCCAACCGTCACGCACACGGAGCAGGAAGCTGACTTTGAAGTCAGCTCTCAGACTGCCTCTTACCTTAGTCATTTGGACGTTGTTGATAAGAGGGCCACCTCCAGGCGGGCAGCTGTTTGGGCAGATGGACAGTTAGGATTCCCGGGTCTGCTGTGCAATATGGCGCTGAGTTCCATAAGCTGAAAAAGAAGAAGGGGAAATAAAGATTAGATAACACATAATACTTGAACAACTACCTCCCTCCCACGTTGGATTGGCATCTGTCCAGTCCTGAATGCCCACGCCCAACTGTTACGCACACGGAGCTGCCTGCTCACTGGGAGGTAAGCTAAGCTCTCAGATAGCCTCTTACCTTAGTCATGCTGGCATCGTGAATAGTAGGGCTACTTCGAGGCGAGAAGTGACGGGCAGATGGGCGGTCTGGATTCCCGTCTTTCCAGGGCACTGTGGCGCAGCGTTCCATAAGCTGAAATAGAAGAAGGGGAAAAAAAGAATTAATATTATATGAATACTTTAACAACTACCTCCCTCCCACCCAGGACTGTCCTGTTGCAGTCCCGTGTGCCCACGCCCAAGTAGGCACATGGGGCTGTCTGCCTGCTCACTGGGAGGTCAGCTAAGCTCTCAGATAGCCCCTTACCTTAGTCGTTCGGGCGTCGTTGATCGATGGGCCAGTTCCAGGCGAGCAGCTCTTTGGGCAGATGGGCAGTTAGGATTCCCAGGTCTGCTGTGTGCTGAGGCGCTGAGTTCCATAAGCTGATATAGAAGAAGAGGGGAAAAAAGATTTTATTAGAGTGCCTGAACAACTAGCTCCCTCCCACCCAGGACTGGCATCTGGCAGGTCCTGTGTGGCCACGCCCAAGTAGGCATACGGGGCTGCCTGCCTGCTTACTCAGAGGTAAGATCTCACAGTGCCTCTTACCTCAGTCGTGCAGGCAACGTGGATAGAAGGGCCACCTCCAGGCGGGCGGTTGGGTCTTCGGGAAGATGGGCAGTTAGGATTCCCCGGTCTGCTGGGCACTGAGGCAGATTTCCATAGGCTGAAAAAGAAGAAGGGAAAATAAAGATTAATGACATTTAATACTTTAACAACTAGCTCCCTCGCACCTAGTACTGGCCTGTTGCCGCCAATCATGATTGCCCACCCTTCACCACGGAGCTGCCTCTAACTGGGAAGTAAGCTGTCACACAGCCCCTTACCTTAGTCATGCGGGCATCATGAATAGGAGGGCTACTTCGAGGCGGGAAGTGATGGGCAGTCTGGATTCCCGTCTCTCCCGGGCACTGTGGCGCTGAGTTCCATAAGCTGAAAACGAAGAAGGGAAAATAAAGATTAGATAACACATAATACTTTAACAACTAGCTCCCTCCCACGTTGGACTGGCATCTGCCCAGTCCTGAATGCCCATGCCCAAGTAGCTATACAGGGCTGCCTGCCTGCTTACTCGGAGGTCAGCTCTTAGAGAGCCACTTACCTCAGTCGTGCGGGTGATGTGGATCGATGGGCCACCTCCAGGCTGGCGGCCGGTTCTTGAGGAAGACGGTCAGGTTGGATTCCTGGGTCTGCTGTGCGCTGTGGCACAGAGTTCCATATGCTGAAATAGAAGAAGGGGAAAAAAAGATTAGATAACAAAATACTTGAACAACTAGCTCCCTCCCACCCAGGACTGGCATCTGGCCAGTCCTGAGTGCCCACGCCCCACCATTAGCTGCATGGAGGTGCCTGCTCACTGGAAGGTCAGCTCTCAGTCAGCCCCTTACCTTAGTCGTGCGGGCGACGTGGATCAAAGTGCCAGTTCCAGAGGGGCAGGTTTTTGGGCAGATGGTGAGTTAGGATTCACGGGTCTGCTGTGCACTGAGGCACTGAGTTCCATAGGCTGAAAAAGAAGAAGGGAAAAAAAGTTTAGATAATTAAATACTTGAACAACTAGCACCCTCCCACCCAGGACTGGCATCTGGCCGTTCCCGTGTGCCCACGCCCAAGTAGGCACACAGGGCTGCATACTTGCTTGCTTACTTGGAGGTAAGCTCTCAGACTGCCCCACTTCAGGACTTCAGGACACTCTCAGGTGTCCCTGCATTGATGGCACACACTTACCTTAGTCGTGTGGCCGCTGTGGATAGTAGGACCACTTCCAGTCAGGCGCCTCCAGGCAAAGTCACAGCAGCACAGGCGCCTCCAGGCAAAGTCACAGCAGTACGGGCGCCTCCAGGCAAAGTCACAGCAGCACGGGCGCCTCCAGGCAGAGGCAGGCGGGCAGGCAGGCAGAGTGGCAGGCGCTGGCACATTGCACAAGTAAGCAATAGAACCATGGGACCAGCCCACACGATCCGGCTACTTCACAATGGCAGCAACCTGGCGGGTGGGCAGGCAGAGGCAGGCAGGCAGAGGCAGGCAGGCACTGGCACATTGCACAAGTAAGCAATAGAACCATGGGACCAGCCCACGCGATCCGGCTACTTCACAATGGCAGCAACCTGGTGGGCGGGCAGATTTTTTCAATCATATAGCCAAAAACGCAACACACAGTGACAGCTCTGCAAGGCTGCCACATAGGTCCAAAAGACACAGTCAGAAACAGTGTTGGATGCTTTGTCATCCATTCAATGTAGGAGCCTGGAAGAGGAATCCTATTGGTTCCTTTGTTAAGAGTCAGAGGTGCATGCGTTCCTTGGAAATAAACCTTCTTCTTATCCAAAGTTCTCATGAGCCTATAACGTGGTCTTTTACAAGAAATGCATATGGAAGTGTGGGACCTTACAGAAGGCCTGGAGGGAGCCATCGGAGGCCAATTTCAGAGGGACACGTGCAAGCACATTGGTTCAAGTCAAACAACATAGAATGTGTGAGATGCTTGTGCATCCCCTCAATGTAAGAGGCTAGGAGAAGAAACTAGATCCCTTCAGGATCCTTCGTTCAGAGTTGAGTAAACTCTGAACGAAGTAAACACAGCCAGTAAATTAAAGAAAATAAAATTAACAAAAAATAATAATTAAAAAATCAAGGGCCTGCCAGAGCCTGCTAAAAGGTGTGGAATGGATGGGGGGTACATGCCAATTACTCCCCCAAGGGTATGAGGGTAGGGTATCCCAGCAGGGGCAGATTGACCTTTAGGAAGACCAGCTGCTCCACCATCTCAGCGTCCAAGCGAGAGTGATGGGGCGTGACCACGTCGCCCACCATGGAAAACACCCGCTCGCTTGGAACGCTGGACGGTGGGCAGCTGATTCTATCCATGGCCACCCGCGCCAGATCAGGCCACATCTGGCACCGGGATGACCAGTAGGCCAGGGGCTCGATGGAGCCATCCTCCATCTGCTCCTCCAGGTAACGCTGCACTGCTGCTCCAGCGTCATCCTGGCAGCGGCTGGGTTGGGTGCCTCTATGCCCAACCGCTGCCTGCAAGGCCTTTGCCCAAAACCCCTGGCCTGTCCCCCTGCTGGGTGTGGTGGTGCTGCTGCTGCTACTGGTGGTGCTCAGCAGACTCATCGCCTGGGCTTCGGTGGGCTCCTCCTCTGCCTGCCCAATCCTGGCTTCCTGGGCTGCCCGAACGTCCACCACCAGCTTTTCCACCCAACCCGCCCGGGAATTCTGCCCACACAGCCCATCCTTGATGCGCGGGTCACACGTGGTGGCCAACATGTACTGCCTCTCATTGTAGAGAGGCTGGACCCGGCGGGATAGGCCTTCCTTCAGCCTTGTCACCACTTCCCGAACCTCTGGCAGGAAGCGCCTGCCGTTGACGGGATCCCCGGCCTCCAGAAACACGCCCATCTGTGTCTGGAGATGCCTGGCCACGGGGATCACCTGGCTGAGGAGGGCAGTGCTGCTGCTCAGGGTCTCGGTGGCCTCAAGGAATGGCATGAGGACCACCAGAAGCAGGAACATAGCCTCCCACTGCTGCCTGGACAGTGGGGCCTGGATGCCGATGTCCCCGACCCTGAACATCTCATGGACAACACGCTGTTGCTCCACCATACGCTCGAGCATGTGGTAGGTGGTGTTCCAACATGTTGCCATGTCCTGTACTAGACAGTGCTGTGGAAGTCCCAGCTCCTGCTGCTTCTCCCGCAGCAACCGACTGCCCTTTACGCTATGGTGGACATGCCCGGCCACCTTCCTGCAGCTCTCTAGGAGATTACGGATTGGGGGAGGGAGAGGGGCCTTGCTGCCTCCAAGGCCATCCTTCACTACCAGGTTGAAGAATTGCGCGATGCAGCGGATGCCCTCAAATCCTCCATTGCACACCACCTTCACCACATTGGCTTCCCCGTCCGTGACCATGTAACCGCGGGTGTGCTGCTGGTGCCTGGCCAGCCACCCCAACACCATACAGTTCATGGCCTCTGTAATCTCCTCCGCCGTGTGGGACTGGTCCATGACTGCTGTATGAAGGAGGGCCCAGCAACAGCCCTCCTTCCCAGTCCCAGAAGTCCTGGGTGCTTCCTGCCCTGAGGCTCCCCACCAGTGAGCCGTCAGGGACAGGTAAGCATGCACTCCTCCTTCGCTGGACCAGATGTCTGAAGTGAAGTGCACCTTCTGTGCCTCTGCCTGGCACAGATGACCCAGAACTAACTCCCTGCATGCCCGGTACAGGGAGGGCACCACACGCCTGCTCAGGGTGGTGCGACACGGCAACTTGTAGTATGGAACCACAAGAGCCATCAGCCTCTTGAAGTCTGCGTTCTCGATGAGGCTGAATGGCTGGTCATCCAACGCCACCATCTCACTGATGCAATTGGTGATCTGGTTGGGCGTTGGAAAACGCCACCTTGTGGCTCCATACTTCCCCCACCCCATCTCTTCCATAGTGGCCTGGCGAAGCCTCTTGAGGATGGGAGCTCGAGAGCTGGCAGAACTTGCAGGAGCCTTTTGCTTGCACTTGCTAACACCAGTCTGCTGCGAGGTGCCCGCCTCAGTCCCAAGCAAAACAGACTGGTTGTGCCTCTGCATGTGGCAGCTGAAGTTGGTGGTGGTGAAGTGGCCTGGCATTTTTCCCCTGCTCACATCCATCTTGCAATGGCGACAGACAGCAAAGTGGGAATCCACTCCCACCTCAAAGTGGTCCCACACCTTGCTTGTCTGTCGCTTCTGTGGTGACACAGACGGCCCGCCGGCACCTTCACTCTGCGGTGACACCTCAGGAGCAGGGGAATGAGTGGAAGAGAGGACGGATTCTGGAGAGCGAGGCTCTGCTGCTGCCTGCTCTTCCTCTTGCCCCACATCAAAGTGCTCCTTCTCACTCTGAACCGCGCTGACTCCCACAAGGTCTGGGAAAAGTTCAGTCAGCGGGTTCACAGGCTCACCCACCGAATAAGTAGCTGGAGACAGTCCTCCTTCTTCACGGCCACTGCTGCTCCCAGCATCTGGTAGTTCAAAGAGTGCCCTGCAGGCACTACTTTGAGTTGCCTCTGCCTGCTTCTGCTGCCCCAGTGGAGGACACCTCAGCTGAACTGGGGGCATGGAAGCCTTGCTGCTGCTGGTCCCAGCAGCAACAGCAGCGCCACGCCCAGAGCGGCCACACACCCCTATGTGTGCCACGTTTCATATTATTAAGTACGTGTGCTTTGCCCACAGTTTTTGTGTTTGCTATGTAGCAGCAGGCTACACAGCCCAGCAACACACACACACTCACAAGCAAGCACACACACACACACACACACACACACACACACACAGAGAGAGAGAGAGTATAGATATATTTTTTTGTTATTTTTGGGGGTTTTTTTCAGAGATAGAAAAAGAAAAAGAAACACACTCACTCCCAAAGACAAACTACAGATATTTTTAAGACAAACAGACAAACAGACAAACAAACAAACAAACAAACAAATGTGCTATACAATAGAGAAAGGCAAGGCAAGAGAGAAAATGAGAGAGAGAGCACAAGTAAAGCAGAAGAAAAAGACTAGAAACTCCTCAAATCCTCCAAATTCAAAATGTCTCACCAGCTCCAAACAACCACTCCTTCACCTCCAACTCCAATACACCCCACAGAGAGCCAAAAGCAAAAGCCTGATAATATAAACTGAGTTTTCTACTAAGCCCTCCTCCAGCATTGTGATTGGAGGCTGAAGAAACTTAACTGGATTGGGTGATTCAGTCATGTAGTCTAAAGCGCAATTGGTGGATCAAGCTGTCAAACACACACACACACACACACACACAGAGCCTTCCCCCTCCCTTACTGGAAGTTTAAAATAATAAAGTTTAAACCTTTGTTTGCCACTAAAGTCTTGCACCAATTTATCTGTAATTTTCAACACATGAGGGGACATAAGTACTATCTCATGTCAGTGAGTTTCAACATTATACCTCTTAAAACAAAAAAGTTACACAGCATATTCTCTTTCTTGGCTGTAAGTCCCATGTAAAATGCCATAATAAACCTTTGTTTGCCACTAAAGTCTTCCACCAATTTCTCTATAATTTTCAGCACATGAGGGGACATAAGTACTATCCCATGTCAGCAAGTTTCAACATTATATCTCTTAAAACAAAAAAGTTACACAGCATATTCTCTTTCTTGGCTGTAAGTCCCATGTAAAATGCCATAATAAACCTTTGTTTGCCACTAAAGTCTTGCACCAATTTCTCTGTAATTTTCAACACATGAGTAGACACGAATACTCTCCCATGTCAGTGAGTTTCAACTTCCTACCTCTTAAAACAAAAAAGTTATGGCACATTATTTTTCAAAGCCCAAAGTCAGTTTAAAACGCCATTAAAAACGATCCGATCCGCCAATTTTTTCCAATACAGATCGGACCTCAGCAGATCAGATTGGATCGGAGAGTTGGTCGGATCGGATCATTTTCTTCTGATTTTGGGGCAGATTGGATTCGGATCGTGGATCGGATCCAATCCGATGCACTTCCCTAGTGCCTGCACCTTTAACTGTTGTGATGAAGAGGGAATATCACCAGGAACTAATTGCATACAAATGACACTGGCTGAAATTCCCTTTTCTCTACAACTGTTAAAGTTACATGAGCGCTGACCTGGATTTTATCTGGTCACCCTACAGGAAGCACTTCTCATTCCTTTTCCATGTAGATTGGACCCTGGCCTCAATCTATTTCATTAGAAAGGGATGGTGTGTGGTTACACTTCCTTCTAGGAAATGGCTGGCTGGCAATGTTGTACAGAAGTCCAAGGACAGGATCACATGCCACTGACTATCGAGGTTAGTAAGCCTGAATTCTGTAGAACCTTAAATGAATGTGACCGCCAAGTCACCATGTCAAAGAAGTTTCTTCTGCTGTCAGTACTGATGACTCCTTTTTCCACAGAGGTTGCTCAAGACAAAGGGCAAACAAAATGACAAACCTCTAAAACGGTTTCATTAAATCACCGAAGTAGTTGCAAACATAACATGGCCAAGAGTGCCTTCCTTAGTCCATGCTATTGATTAAATATTGTTCAATATGCTGTACACAAAAAGGAACTCCTAGAATTTTGAGGTGCTTTTGTTTGTTTCCCTTTTGTAATTCTTTTAAAGTTTAATGCTACTGTCACGGAAATTCATAGTGCTAGGATGCTTGGCTGCACCTTACATAGGTACATTTCTACTAGTGTGGCAGGGAACATTGGTTCACGCTGAAGGTGAGGAAGTCTCTTTCATGCTTAGTACGCTCCACTGCAGAACTTTTAAGCAAACTCTTTTGCACAGTACAAAGGTGATAAAAACTACTAAGGCACAGCTAGAAACTTATGATTTATCTTTCTTTAAGGTGTTGTGCTTCTCTTACCACCTTTCCCCCTTCTTCTCTTTTTGTTAAAGACACTTCTAAAGCTAGGAAGCAAGGGATATGTGCTCGTCCAATCTGATGCTCTTCCCTCTGGTTGCAATCTTCAAACTCCAGACTTCATAGGAAACACATTGGTTTCACTGGGAATACTCCAGCGGAAAGATTTTGAGTATTTTGACCTGACTGTATTAGCCAATAAAGAACGCTAGGGTATAACACAGGTTCTATCTTCAGGCTACAAATCATTTTAGAATGAAAGGACCAATTGTCTTCCAAATGCCTGAGGGTTTAGACATAGAATGGTGTAGGTATTCCACAAAGGCTACACTAGCAAAGAAAATTCAGTCTGCAGTACCACTGAATCATGGAAAATACCATCTTGTTCCTGCTGTGCATTCTAGACTAGCGTTTCCCTGCCCATTGCAGCCATTTAGAAAGTACCATGCTGCCACATGGTGTGCCTCTGCTTCCAAACAGGGCCAGATGTATTCAAGTGATTTGCTCTTGCATGCATTGTTGCAACATTCAGACGGATCATGCAGAATCTGGCAGGGAGTTGGTGGCCACCATATCAGATAATGTAGTTGGCATTAGGTTTGCTTCAGGAGGAAGTAGCCTCATTGGTCATGTTCAAAAGAGAGCACACTTGAGAGCCAGGAAAATGTAAGTTAAATCCATGCTGCCAGAGACCCTGGAAAGATTCTGCTAGTCAGAGTGTACCAGGGATGCAGAACCTCTTTCAGCCTGAGTCCAGATTCCATTTCAAAGAAGCTCTGGCAGGCCACATTCCTGTGGTGAGTGGGGCAAAGGCAAAAGGAGTGAGGCCAACCCTCCCCTAATGGCAGTATATTTTATCTTAAAGCTCTTAGTACCAGTAGCCAAGCCTTAGAAAAGGTTGCATATCTTCCTGAAGTGGAAGGTATCATTATTATTATTGTCGTTGTTGTTGGCTTTCAGTGCACAAGGACAGGGACAGAGAGGGTTTCATCAATGTAACTGGGAATTCTAACATATTGTAGGCTAACATATGAAATGGAGGACAGGGCTCATGTAACTTTAACAGTTGTAGAGAAAAGGGGATTTCAGCCAGTGTCATTTGTATGCAATTAGTTCCTGGTGAAATTCCCTCCTCATCACAACAGTTAAAGTTGCATGCACTATACTAGAGTGACCATATACAAAAGAAGGCAGGGCCCCTGCAACTTAAACAGTTGTGATGAAGAGGGAATTTCACCAGGAACTAATTGCATACAAATGACACTGGCTGAAATTCCCTTTTCTCTACAACTGTTAAAGTTACATGAGCCCTGACCTGGATTTTATCTGGTCACCCTAGGTTTGTAGAACCAGCTGAGGACTGCTTTGTCACAGATCTCACTGCACAGTTTTGGATCTGGAAACTCTGTTAGGGGATTAGAATAAGAAGGAGTCTTCTCAATCTACAGGAAATTTACGACTTCTGGGCAATAGAAAGCCATATACCAAAGAGCATAGGATTGGTAATTTCCCCACCTGGAAGAGTTTGATAATTGCTCAAGAATACTGCATATGTTGCATGCAAATGTAGGATGAAAACTGTGTTCTAGATGCTAGAACACCCCACTCAATTTTATCAGAAAAGTAGGGAAAAGAGGGTTTGGATAATAAAGGTGGTGTTAGAATAGGCTGACCAGATAAAATCCAGGTCAGGGCTCATGTAACTTTAACAGTTGTAGAGAAAGGGCATTTCAGCCAGTGTCATTTGTATGCAATTAGTTCCTGGTGAAATTCCCTCTTCATCACAACAGTTAAAGTTGCAGAGCCCTGCCTTCTTTTGTATATGGTCACTCTAGTATAGTGCCTGCAACTTTAACTGTTGAGATGAAGAGGGAATATCACCAGGAACTAATTGCATACAAATGACACTGGCTGAAATTCCCTTTTCTCTACAACTGTTAAAGTTACATGAGCCCTGACCTGGATTTTATCTGGTCACCCTATGTTAGAAAGGGGAGTGGGATCCAGTGAGGGAAAGACAGTTTGAGTCCTGGGAATCATCAAGGAAGGGTGTCCCAGGCAAGGACAGCTAGTGGCCACAAACTAAAAGGCTCTAAATCAGCAGAGAGCAATGTGCGACTCCTGGTGTAAGCCCCACTGCCTCCCAGCTGCCTCCCAACATTGGAAAAAAATAATATATTTTTAAAAATGCAACAAATTACATCTGGGGTGATTCTTTTGACCCCTGTTTACCCTTTTAGTGCTCCGTATCTACTACAGAGCACCAAAAGGGTCAAAATTAGCTTGCCAAAAATTAAATTAATTTAAAAAAGCTTGTTTGGAAGTGAATTGTTTGACAATTTTAGTTCTCTGTAGCCACTCCATATGCCATAAAAATGTATATTTTTTATTTGGGGGGCACCATGGGAGGAGGAGGTGTGGCTTGTGCCTGATAAGAAGGGGTATGGGGGGAATGGCCTCTGAACCTCCAAACATTGTTCAAACATACTTTTAACTATGGGGCTGCTTATATGGTGCGGGGTTGCCACCGCTTTTGCTAAACCCCCACTCTTTCTCTTTTGTGGGGTGGCAGCGGTTAATCCTGATGCAGAGGGATGGTGCAGGGTTTCCAGTGGCCGTGCAAAACACCAGCACGCCCCCTACATTCTGCCTGGGCTTCTGGAGACCAATCAGGGGTCACTTTCCGCCTAGGAACACCTCCACATCGACTCTGGAGCAAGGTTAGACAGCGGAAGAGCTCCGTTTGCCTCGATCCAGCCTAAAAAGTTGGGTTAAGTCCCTGACATTTCAAATGTGGAGCTTCACAGGAAAGCCCCGCAGTGGCTTTGAGGTGGCTGCTGCATCGTAGAAACATCACAGTGCCACTGCATACCCACCACAGGGCTTTCAGAACATATAGGCAGCCCCTAGGACACCTCTCCTAATTCAGATTGCATTAACTGTCCTCCCAAATGGGGCATATCAATGAACCCAGAGAGCTTTTCTTCATGAGGCATTTATTTTGTGCTCATCATTGTTTATGGGTTCTGTAGATGACGTCATTCTCTTCCAGTTTTGCTTCCATTTTTAAATATCACTTTCATTTTTAAACACACACATTTTCATTCTGTGGCTCCACTTACAAACGTCCAAGTTTCCTTAGAAGTAAGATCCACTGTCATCAGTGGAGCTTCTTCCCAAAGTAAGGTCCCCTCTACAAGATTTTGCTTTGACGTCCGGTTGTCCGATTATGTGCATATACGGATAAGCGCATTTACTCCTAATACCTATTCACGAGAGGTGGTGAAGCGCATTATGGGCTGTATGAAACATGCTTTAAAGTTGTTTACATGCGGAGAATCACATTTTACATGACCATAAGGCTCTTTAACTCCCGTGGTAAATTAAAAGTTGCTATTTAACGTGCATTCGAAAATGCAAATAATCAGAGATAAAATGTGCCTGGACCCCTGATTTGCGCTCCGCTCTTGTAGAGGTAAAATTGGTAATGCGCCTTGAAAGAGCTTTAAATCGCTCTTGTAGAGGCACCCAAATTGAACATGGGATTGCACCCTTAGGATGTCATTTAGCTGCCGCAGAGTAAATCACCACAGCTAAAGCAGATTAGAGCATCAGCTTACCCATATATAGGCTGACCATATGAAAAGGAGGACAGGGCTCATGTAACTTTAACAGTTGTAGAGAAAAGGGAATTTCAGCCAGTGTCATTTGTATGCAATTAGTTCCTGGTGAAATTCCCTCTTCATCACAACAGTTAAAGTTGCAGGCACTATACTAGAGTGACCAGATACAAAAGAAGGCAGGGCCCCTGCAACTTTAACTGTTGTGATGAGGAGGGAATTTCACCAGGAACTAATTGCATACAAATGACACTGGCTGAAATCCCCTTTTCTCTACAACTGTTAAAGTTACATGAGCCCTGTCCTCCTTTTCAGATGGTCAGCCTACCCATATATAAACTACTTACATCCCAGCCCATGCTGGGGAAAACATGTGGAAGATTTGGCCATTTGTGCCACAAGCAGGGCATTTCTAGTCCACAAACTCTAGAAGCTCAAGATCCAATGCTATTTGTGGAAGACCTCAGCAAAATGTAATGTCTGAAATAAACTGTATGAAAAAGGATCTCGAATCTCCATAAATTCCTTGCCAAGGAACATTCTGCATTACACAATGTACACCATGTTGTTCACCATATACTTGCAGACAGCCTTTCACAGAAATTTGAGTTTTCTTCAGTGCAAAGCAAGTCCCCATGAGGTGAATATTTTTCTGTGTCAAAATAACTATTTTCTTTTTCAGTGATTTTCTTCTTTATTGTATTACTCAGAAATAATCTCTGTATCAAAGAAAGAACAAAGCAGCAGATATTTAATATGCTTGGTTAGGTTTGGAAAGAGAGGAGGTGTTTTGTTTTGCAATCGGTGGCAGCAAAAAGAAAAGTTTGGTTGTCATGTTATTTGCTTCCAGTGTTTCAAGATTACTGGTATATTGCTTGAGGACATTTATGTTTTAAAAGCTCAGTGAAGTGGAAGAAGATAAGAAGGCACACATAGATTAATACTGAAGTCCTTGTTGAAACCAAATGTAATTCTAGAAGTGAGAGTAATCTATGGAATACTTAGCCAAGTTCAGCTTTAAGGTAATTTTAAGGATATGGCACAGCTTGCAACACCTTAGATTTGAGCTATCTAGTAACTGCTCAGTAGTGTTTACTGTAAGTGATCATTCTGCTAAGCAGATAGGCAGTCAATGTTAGCAGTTACAAAAAGAAAGGAATGCTGGTTCAGTCTGTTGATGAGCATTGAGAACATTTTAAACATTTCAGCTGTTAGCACACATTTAGGAATATTATCTGCATAAATACTAATATTAAGATGGCTTTTCCCCTTACTTTGGTTTGTCCTTCTGTGTGTGATTCTTCATATGCAAATAAGTAATGTGGGCCTAGCACCTGTGTGTGTGCATTTGTGATGCTCCTCTACCTGATCAAATGCTGATCAAATATTTTGGAGATGGGTTGGGGGAAGATTGAATTCAGGTCCCTACTTCACTAATCCCCACAGGTGACATAACTCAGTGACAATTATGACAGTTGGGAAATATATCCCAATTCTAGAATCTCTTCTACACAAGGCTGTTGATCTGCTGTATCTACTTTCAATTTCACTACAAAATTGAGATCCTTTCCTCCGTTTTGGCTACATAACCTCTAGGTGTCACTATGGTGTAGCAAATAGTACAATTACATGTGTGGAAATAGCATTTTCTCTCACTTTTTTAAACAATGCTGCATTCTCGCTGCCCTAAAAAACTTGTCTAAAGAACCTGTAAATAACTGTGAGTAGGAATGGCAAGCACACAATAAATGTCTCATGTAGAAAGGCTCTATATCTCAAAAGGTCTGGCACTTCCCCATTTATTGTAATCCCCCACAATCTAAATCTGAAGAACATCCAGCAGTCCATCCCTGTCCTGGTGGGCAGAGAATGATTAAGAGAAGAACCTTTAAAAAATGACCTTGCGTTTAGGGAGGTTGGAATTGGAGCTTGATGTAACTATTTAGGAGTGTGGCATGGTGAGATTCAGATTGGAGCTGGTTGCTAATGGAGCGAAGGAAGCATTGTCCTGTCAAATGTTTTCACATTAGTTTCTGAGTCCAATTTTCCTGCAGGGTCTATTTTATTATTTGTGATCCAAAGGATATTTGGAGGCTCCTCTTCAAGTATCTTGTGAGCTATCTCTGAGACTGTACAGATCTGTGCTGCCTTAACAATCAGCCTCTGTCTGGGTTGTGATTATTATTTATTTAGAAAGATTATAATAACTCGTTTTTCAATGTAGAATTCTCAACATGAAAAACAAAGTGCAAACATGCCACAGTGGATTAACAAGGACTCCATCCCCTCCTCTCAAGGCGTAGATCAAACAAAGCTTTCTTCTCCAGCTCTGTTGGATGGCACGTTGTCGATACAAGGAAGGCAGAGAAGAACATTTCACCAATGCAGAATAGAGCTTAATATTGACTTTAGGCTGTGTTCTAACTAACTCTACTTATGCTCTGGCCATCATGCTTCTCACTCCTCAATAGACCAAAAAGATAAATGAGCCCTAGTTAACAGAAGAGGATCTCTAAAGGCTATTATGTCAACTACCTGAGTCAAATCCCAATTCCTGAAAGCAACCAGAGGTTTGGCAGAATACCCACTGGCCAAGTTCGTTCGATACACTGTAACTTGTTGTAGAATATTTAACCTATGATGAGCTGCAGCACCCATGAGTGCCTGTTTGCATATGCAACCTCCGTTCAGGGGTTATTGTGTCGTGTGAACACACAATAACCCCTGGGTTATAAGACAATTAAACAACAGACATGGGTTATATGAAAGTTCTTTAACCCTCACATAACCCACACTCATAGGCTTCACACAAAATGGCAACCCTAAGTGGGGGCTGCATATTTAAAATGGCAGCCATACAAAACACAGCCTCGTCATGGGTTTAGTGAGCCATAGTGGGTTGTTGTGTCATGTGAATAGGCCCATTGTGTGTCAGCAAAAAAATCTTCTAAAGCATTCTGAGAATCTATAAGATCCACCAATCTTTCAGGCTGGACCATTCAAATGGGTATGGTTTTTGATCCAGTAGACATTGGGAACTAGAGCTGCTAGTAGGATTAATAAATACAAAATATGTTAGAGTAAACACACACTATGCTACCATGATTGCTATAAATACAAATAAGGTATGTCAGGATGGACATCATGTGGAACAAAAATGGGCTATTTAGGGGCATGGCAAAAAAAAGCCCCAGTGTGTGTCATGGTGTGATTTCAGAAACATAGAAGATATAGTTTCAAAATTAAAATAACTTTTTTGTATGTGAGTCATGAGTTTGAATTGGTATGTATGTGGAAGGGGGCCCGTGTTAAATGTTTGTACTGCCCACCCCAACCCCCAAAATTATGTTTGGGCCCTGATGGAGCAAGATGTTCTAGTCTTTTTGCCCTTCTTCCTAGAAAAGATGAATAAGAATCAACTGATGCCAGAGAACTGTAAGAAAATATATTAACTGGGATGGAGAATGAATTTTAAGTTTCAAGCAATGTGACACAAATGCCTCATAAGTCCTAATGCCAACAGTGTACCACATGTGTTCTTGTATGTAATATTTTTAAATAGTATAATAAAAACTGTCATATATCCTTTCAGTGTATTAACAGAAAAAGTGCAATCTTTTGTTCTGCGTGTGACTGCATTTGCGCATTATAGAACTATGAAATATTTACTGAAGGAAGGTTAAATCAATACTGCTTTAAAATTTGCACTTGTCCTTCTGGGACTTATATCATCTTGATTTAATGAAGTACACCGAGAGAGAATGTTGACATACGGGGAGGGGGGGGGGAGAAATCCCACTCTCCCCCACCATTATTGTTTCTACAGAAGGCATTAAGTGGAATTTGCTGGTGACTCTTGCAGAAATTAATTGTTGCACATTTTATACCTTGAGTATTGTTTGAAGTATTTCAAATAGCAAAACATAGAAACCAAATGTTTAAAGAAATGAAACACATTCCAGGATTATTTTTTTCCACTTCATTGTCCTGATTATTAGTGGATTTTACATATGAAACATTCATGGACTAAGATAAGAAAAGAAAGATATTTAACACTACAATCCTATACATATCTATTCAGAAGTAAATACCATTGAAATCAATGAAGCTTATTGCCAGGTAAGTGGGTCTAGAATTGTGGCCTTATGCTGCAATACTATGCACACTTACCTGGGAGTAAGTCCCTTTGAACTCAATGGGACTTACATTTGAATAGACATATATAGGATTGCATTGTCAGTTACCTAAAACCATGAAGGGAAAAGAATATATATATATATATATATATATATATATATATTAATGGAGGCACAGTCGTGCCTCCATTGTTAAGGGCCGTCAGTAGAAAACACGTTCCACCATGTTAAAGTGATAATTGGGGGAGGGGTCATTCTAACAGCCATAAAATCGAAAATATTTCACCAAACTTTCTGAAATTTACAGGTGCCAGAAAGAAATGTTTGATTTACATTACCTGAAAATTTCAAGATGATCGGTGAAAGATTGAGGGAAGGAGAGCAGTTTAAGGTAGAAAAGGAACACAAACCTGTCTCCCTGCTTTTGTCAGATTTACTTCCGGGTTGCGACTTTCTGTACCCAGGATTTCCAGGGAAATTATAGACTTCCTGCTTAATTCATTGATGGGGTCTTCTTCTGCCTTCAGTCTAGTTGGTGGAATGTTTTTCCTTTTTTAAAAATTCCCTACGGTTGATTTTTAATGAATATTTATTCAATTCACAATGCAAAGCATGCGTACACGGCACCACAGAGCTTATTATCAGAAGGGAGGGGGAGGGGGGAGCTGCCGCCTCTTTCTTCCCTGCTCTGGTAATGACGACGGAGGCTGCTTTAGGCTGCGAGTGAGCAAGAGAGATTATCAGGAGGGAGGAGGGAGAAGGGAGGGGGGAACTGGCACCTCTTTCTTCCCTGCTCTGGTGACGAGGAGGCTGCTTTAGGCAAAGGTCTAGGTCGCAGCGGGCGAGTGAGCGCGCACGCGTGCAAGACAGAGAGAGCAAGCAAGAGTGAGCGAGAGAGCGAACAAGAGAGAGAGAGAGCAAGAGAGAGAGAGAGAGAGAGAGAGAGAGAGAGACTTTCCCACAACCTGACCCAGCTGCTGGTTGATACTCGGAGCAGCTGGAGGCTACAAGTTGCCAAGGCCCTGGCTCGGCCCTCTCTTTCCCCAAAAGTTGAAGTATGAAGTATGAAACAAAGAACAAGAAGAAAGAATCCTTTTGTAAGTTGTGATTTATAATTCCATTCATCAACTACTTTGATCTGTCTCAATTATGTAAAATAGTTAATGCTGAAAGTTCCTCAAACGCTCTAAAGAACCCTGTCTATGCCATTAGAAGTTAAACAGCTATCAGCTAAGCTAATAAATAGTTTGGGGAAATTGGGATCCAGAATCTGCCTTCCACAAGAAGGACCTTCCACAAGAGGAAGAGCTTGGCTTGTGGGAAAGTCTCTCCACCCAATTTTTTAGAATCACCACTCCCAAACACACACACACACACACACACACATACCACACTTCACCCTGATTCTCTGTCTAGCATTTCCCAGGGACTGGAGGGGCTGCCGTGGGAACAAGGGGGCAGGGAAGTCCACTTTCACCAGGACAGTTGGTTCAGCTTATATCTGTATCCAACCCATAATTCTTCTTCTTCTATATATTACTTATGAAGCCCACTCTGCCTTTTCCATGGAGCTCAGGGTGGTGTACATGGTTTTCTTCCCAATTTGATCCCCATAGGCAGGGCTGAGAGGTGGCGAATGGCCCAGGTTCACCCAGTGAGCTTCATGACTGATGTGGATTTTAGCCCGGGTCTCCCAGTTCTGGCTCTGCTTATATATTTCATATTGCAACAGCTAAAGCTGCAGGAGCCCTGCCCTCTTGACCACATATAAAAGAGGGCAGGGCTCCTGCAGTGTGAACTGTTGTGATGAACAGGGAATTTCACCAGGTGCAGCATGCATAAAAATAACACCTGCTGAAATTCTCTTTTCTGTACAAATACAGAAAAATATAGAAGTCCTGTCCTTTTTTTCCCCTATGGTCAACATACACAACTTAAATTTGTCACATTTGTTAAGGAGATTGCGACAATGCAATTTGATATTGCACACAAAATGTATTGCACTGGGTGCAATCTGGTGCAGTTCATTTTGTCTAAGCCAATAAACTTTAATGGCTTTCTTACAACGAAAGGTGCAATCTTATGTACGTTTAGACAGAAAAAGTCCTACAACTCCCAGCATTCCACAGCCAGCAATGCTGTCTAAAAAAGTTTTTTCTAGGGGTGTGCACGGACCCCCCGGATCGGATCGGGACCCGGATCGGGACCTCCAATTTTGTCCCGGACCGGTTCGGACAAAATCGGAGGCCCCCCGGACCGGATCGAGTCCGATCCCGACCCAAAAATCGTAAATTTTTGGATCGGCCACCATTTTTTTCCCCATAGACTTGCATTGCGATGCAAGTCTATGAGGAAAAAATGGCGGTGGGTGGCTGAGGGGGGGCCTAACTCCCTCCCCCCCCGGGGCCGTCCGCTGTGGATGGCCCCGGCAGGTAAGCCCCCTCCCCCGCGCTCCCTACCCCCCCTGGGGCCGCCCGCTTCCATCCGCTGGCGCCCGTGGGCGCCAGCGGATAGAAGCGGATGGCTCCGGGGGGGGTAAGCCCCCTTCCCCGCCACTGCTTACCTTCTCGGCCCGTCCGCTCCCGTCCGGCGCCGGCGGCTACTACCAGCGGGCTCCGCGGCCTACTCTCGAGTAGCGCGCCGGGTGATGACATCACCCGGCGCGCCACCCTGGAGTAGGCCGCGGAGCCTGCTGGTAGTAGTAGGCGCCGGCGCCGGGACGGGAGCCGCCGGGACGGGAAGGTAAGGGCCCCCCTCCCCCCTCCGCGCGCCCCCTCCTCCCCTCCACGCACCCCCTGCTTACCTTCCCGGCCCGGCGGCTCCCGTCCGGCGCCGGCGCCTACTACTACCAGCAGGCTCCGCGGCCTGCTTTAGAGTAGCGCGCCGGGTGATGACATCACCCGGCGCGCCACCCTAGAGCAGGCCGCGGAGCCTGCTGGTAGTAGTAGGCGCCGGCGCCGGGACGGGAGCCGCCGGGACGGGAAGGTAAGGGCCCCCCTCCCCCCTCCGCGCGCCCCCTCCTCCCCTCCACGCACCCCCTGCTTACCTTCTCGGCCCGTCCGCTCCCATCCGGGGCCGGCGGCTACCACCAGCAGGCTCCGCGGCCTGCTCTAGAGTAGCGCGCCGGGTGATGACATCACCGGCGCGCCACCCTAGAGCAGGCCGCGGAGCCCGCTGGTAGTAGCTGCTAGTGCCGGACGGGAGCGGACGGGCCGAGAAGGTAAGCGCCCCCCTCCTCCCCCCCCCCGCTGTCCACTTTCATCGGCGGGCGCCCGCTGGCGCCTGCCAATGGAAGCGGCGGTGGGCGCCAGTGGGCGCCCGCCGATCCGCCGATCCGCCGAACCGGTTCGGAGCCTTTTCGGACCGGTTCGGATTGGATCGGCCGATCCAGCTGCGGGATCGGAAATCGGATAATTTATCCGATTTCCCACTGGACCGAACTCGGATCGTGGATCGGGTCCGATCCAGTGCACATCCCTAGTTTTTTCCCCTGTCTAAACGTGCATTAGATTGTGCCCTAAATCTGTTCAGTCACAGCTAACTCTACATTGGGTAGAGTTCACTTAGTTCCATAGCTCTTACTTTTGAATAAATATCCAAAGATGAAAATGCAGCCTGTGCAGGCTTGAAACTTGACCACAATCAGCTACTTTTAGATCGAAACAGTGGGGGAAGCATGTAGCATAAAATGGGCTATACTAATTAACATAGTAAACTGTAACTTCTTGTAACATAGCATATTTTCCTGTATCATCTTGTGTGCTTCCAAAATTAATCAGGGATTTTTTTATTCCAGTAGCACAATCTTTCAAATTTTCTCCAAATACAGAGACAAAACATGAAATGCTTCCTTTTCATGAGGCAGTCATAAAAATATTATTATCTCTGGACACTGGCTATAGAAAAGTTCAAAAGTTTTTTGGATTTATATCGGACATCAACATGGTGTAACACCCTGGCTGATACTGGCTTGGTTGCCAACTGTATAATATCTGGACATCCGTTACAAAAAGCCATGAAATTCATTAAACAAAAAACCTACAGTTTACAAAACCAACGTTAAGGCTCTACAGTTTCCAACCAAGCACCAAAAAGCAGGGAAATTGGGAGTTAAGGCTCCCAAGCCTTAACGCCACATCCTCCCTAAGGAGGCAGAAAGTGCAAGTGAAATTCTCATTCTCCCAAAGCAGATAAATCATGAGGACAGGATGGAGAATATGACATGCAGAGGTGACTATGGGGTTGTGGAAAACTGATGACAAACAACTTAGGGCCACCTACTTCTCTTTTTTTGTTTAGAGCAGCCCTTCCCCAACCTGGTGCCCTCCAAAGGTGTTGGACCACAACTCCCATCATTGCAAGTCAGTATGTCCCATGGTCAGGAATGCTGGGACTTGTCATCTCAAACATCTGGAGGGTATCAGGATAGGGGAACGCTATTCCATATCCTTACCAAATACAGGGTCTGCCCAATACTTTTCTCTCACACACATCTTGCATATAGCAACATGACTGATAACAAAAGGGGAACTATTTGTTGCAAATGTAGAACCAGAACATGTGCCAGGCACTTTCAACTTTTGGTCAATATCCTGCCCTTCAAAGAACCAATGTTTTCTTAAAATGTGTTTATACAAAATATACTGTTCATTCCCCACAATCCCTCCACAGTACATCATCTCATCAAAGCGACAGAGGAGCAGAACAGGTTTAGTTTGGCTGTCTTGAACTACTTTCAGATGAGATTACTTTGCAATCCTGTACCACTTGGGGGTAAGCCGTAATGAATTCAGTGGCACTGACTTCTGAGAAGCCATGTATAGGATTCAAGTGTAAACCAACCTTCTCCAGTCTGCTGCTCTCCAGATGTGTTGCACTATAACTCCCATGTTATGGGGAAGACAAAAATCATTTGATCATTAATTTTAAAATCATACTTACACATGAAAGTATTAGGTGGTAGTACCTTTGATCTCACAATGCTGAACACGTAAGAGAAATCTTCTGTGTTAGTCCCCCAAAACCATATATGATATTTAATAAACAGACATCTTATGCCATATGTTGAAAACTAATGTTGACGTCTGAAGGACTATCTGGATTAGGTATTCAAGATCCATTCATTGTCGCTTCATTTGGTTTAGACAGTTTAGATATGGGCAGAAAATAGATCCACCTTGATGTTTTGGACATCAACTCGCACCATTCCTGCTCACTGCCCATGCTATGGGGCTTTTATGAGTTGAATTCCAAAACTTCTGGAGATCTATATTCTGCCTGCCCTTGCTCTAGAACTGCATTCCCCAACCTGGTGCCCATCAGATGTGTTGGACTGCAACTCTCAACATGAGGAGATGCTCTAAAAAAAGAGAAGTAGGTGGTCTTAAGTTGTTCATCATCATTTCCCACAACCCCACAGTCACCTCTGCATATCATATTGCATATCCAGATGTTTGAGATGACAAGTCCCAGCATTCCTGACCATGGGACATACTGACTTGCAATGATGGGAGTTGTGGTCCAACACCTTTGGAGGGCACCAGGTTGGGGAAGGGCTGCTCTAAACAAAAAAAGAGAAGTAGGTGGCCCTAAGTTGTTTGTCATCAGTTTTCCACAACCCCACAGTCACCTCTGCATATCATATTCTCCATCCTGTCCTCATGGTTTATCTGCTTTGGGAGAATGAGAATTTCACTTGCACTTTCTGCCTCCTTAGGGAGGATGTGGCGTTAAGGCTTGGGAGCCTTAACTCCCAATTTCCCTGCTTTTTGGTGCTTGGTTGGAAACTGTAGAGCCTTAACATTGGTTTTGTAAACCGTAGGTTTTTTGTTTAATGAATATAGTTTATAATTAGAGAATCACATTAAGTATTGACACATTGCCTTATCTTGTACATTCAGGAATCTTCATTAACATAAATTAGAACTCTATAGATACATATTACATGAATTGCACTGCATGTTAAAGATCTTCTCACAGTTATTCATTAAACTTTCAATTAGTGTTGCCAACTTGCCATTTTTAACCTGGCAAATTACAGTCATTCTAGTCATTTAACACAAGGGGTACAGTACTAAGAGGCTTATTGCAATTATACGATAACTACAGGTATCTAGTCACATTGTTTGAAATGATCAAATAAGAGAAATATCCTTACCTGGTAACACTGCATTAAAGTGGCATGAATCGGATAATGGTGATTTAGGTTAAAGAATTTAAGTTGAATTGACCAAAGTGACAAATACTAGGGGTGTGCACGGACCCCCCGGATCGGATCGGGACTACAAATTTTGTCACGGATCGGTTCAGACAAAATTGGAGGCCCCCCGGACCGGATCGAGTACGATCCCGATCCAAAAATCGGAAATTTTTGGATCGGCCGCCATTTTTTTCCCCATAGACTTGCATTGCAATGCAAGTCTATGAGGAAAAAATGGCGGTGGGTGGGTGAGGGGGGGCCTAACTCCCTCCCCCCCCCGGGGCCATCCGCTTCCATCCGCAGGCGCCCGCGGGCGCCCGCGGATAGAAGCGGACAGCTCCGGGGGGGGTAAGCCCCCTTCCCCGCCACTGCTTACCTTCCCGGCCCGTCCGCTCCTGTCCGGCGCCGGCGGCTACTACCAGCGGGCTCTGCGGCCTGCTCTAGAGTAGCGCGCCGGGTGATGACATCACCCGGCGCGCCACCCTGGAGCAGGCCGCGGAGCCCGCTGGTAGTAGCCGCCGGTGCCGGACGGGAGCGGACGGGCCGGGAAGGTAAGGGGCCCCCCTCCTCCCCTCCACGCGCCCCCTGCTTACCTTCCCGCCCTGTCCGCTCCCGTCCGGTGCCGGCAGCTACTACCAGCGGGCTCCGTGGCCTGCTCTAGAGTAGCGCGCCGGGTGATGACATCACCCGGCGTGCCACCCTGGAGTAGGCCACGGAGCACGCTGGTAGTAGCCGCCGGCGCCGGACAGGAGCGGACGGGCCGGGAAGGTAAGGGGCCCCCTCCTCCCCTCCGTGCGCCCCCTCCTCCCCTCCACGCGCCCCCTGCTTACCTTCCCGGCCCGTCCGCTCCCGTCCGGCGCCGGCGGCTACTACCAGCGGGCTCCGCGGCCTGCTCTAGAGTAGCGCGCCGGGTGATGACATCACCCGGTGCGCCACCCTGGAGCAGGCCGCGGAGCCCGCTGGTAGTAGCCGCCGGCGCCGGACGGGAGCGGACGGGCTGGAAAGGTAAGGGCCCCCCTCCTCCCGCCCCCTCCTCCCCCCCGCTGTCCACTTTCATCGGTGGGCGCCCACTGGCGCCCGCCAATGGAACCGGCGGTGGGCGCCAGTGGGCGCCCGCCGATCCGCCGATCCGGTTCGGAGCCTTTTCGGACCGGTTCGGATTGGATCGGCCGATCCAGCTGTCGGATCGGAAATTGGATAATTTATCCGATTTCCCACTGGACCGGACTCGGATCGTGGATCGGGTCCGATCCAGTGCACATCCCTAACAAATACATTACAGACCATTTAAAATCTATTGAAATCTTACTGTTATCCATTGGAATATTGTTTATCATTAGAAATAACTCACAAAATAATCATGATCACAATACAGAACCCACAAATACACAAAGAACAATCGTACGAATGGCTCAGGAAGGGTGAAGGATTCCTAATAGCTATACAGGATCAAGTTATAGCAACCAAGAACTACTAAAAACACATCATGAAAGTTAACAGTGTAACAACAGACCTATGTGGGAAATGCCATCAATTCCAAGAAACAATAGACCATATAACAGGAGGATATAAAATTCTTGCAGGAATGGACTATACAGACAGACACAATACAGCTGCAAAAATAATTCACCAACAGCTGGCTATCAAATTCAACCTTATCAAACAACCTACACCATACTAAACATACTCGCCTGAAACAAACTTGGAAAATGCAGATCATAAAATATACTGGGATATAACACTTCATACTGACAAGACAATACCCTGCAACTGACCAGACATAACGGTGATAGACAAAAAAGAAAAACACACATACCTCATCAACATAGCGATACCGAAAGACAAAAATGTTGTTGAACAGGAAGAGGAAAAGAGAGAAGAATATACACCACTAGCCATGGAAGTCAAAGAACTATGACAACAGGAAAAGGTCACAATTATTCTGTTAGGCACATCAGTTATGGCAACACTTCAAAAAACTATACAGAAACCCTTCAGAAGCACCAACATCCATAAAGCAGTCATAATTAAAACAGGCTCAATTGTCAGGAAATTCCTAAATCTGTTAATGACAGCATGACTTGGCAAAGCCCGGTATGTCTGCCTAGAAAAACTGCCACAAGCGAGAAAGAGATATAATAATAATAATAATAATAATAATAATAATAATAATAAATCCAAGTTGTCAACTTAATATGAACCAAACCGCCCAAATAAGAATCATAGACAAAAATTAAGGACAGGTAGAGAATCGCTAGTACATTCATTCAGCAATGGCTAATATTTACTCCTGGGCAGAGCTAGCTGGGTTCTCAGAGAAAACTATTTGCATGACACTTTTGAATAGTACAGGGTTCTTGTCCATAAACTTATTCATTTTTTTAAAAAAAATACATGCACAGACATTAGAGGTGCATTAACCTGGAACATGTCAGCAATTCTTTATTTATTTCAGACATATTGTCCCCTCATTCCGTATCCTAATTTTGTGATATGACATAAATGGCATCACATATATATTATTTACAAATTGTGACCCTCCATATTGATGGTTCCTAAATGGCTCTCTATGGTATGCATTGTTCAGCCCCATAATTCTTTGCCCCTAGCTGTGTTATTTTTTTTCTTTCAACTTAACAATCTGCCGTGCTGGAAAGTAACTCTATATTAACAACATATGATTTCTAATCTTTGTTCTGAGTCGGCTCCTCAGTGTGCTTTCTGGCAATGTTTATCCTGAATAGGATCCACATAGACCTTCAAGAACTGTGGCCCACTGATTTTCTGGTGAAGAAAGACCCCCCCCCCATTTCTCATGGAGAAGAAAGAGGAAGTAAACAAGGACCATGTGGCCCATTCAGTGGGCGTTTTATCGCGCTGCTTTTCCTGCACACAGCAGGAGATCACAGCGAGTTTCAGTTCTAAAAATTAGTTGAACTTACCAGGGTCGTATTTTGTGATGGTAAGAAGGCCAGAAGAAGTAGGAGACACAGGGGAGGCAGACAGTGTTGTCAAAAGGACCCGTGAAAAACCGTGAGTGGGCAGTAACAAGCATGCAATAAAACACTCGTCTGATGACGTTCTGTATCATTATGATTGCTATACCTAGGCACCAATGGAAAGGTGTATCTGGTAACATTGCTTGAAGGTACAGGTGTGTGAGGTGGGGGGAGAAGCGTTTTCTTGCGTTCCCTGCCTGGTTCGTGCAACCACTTCCATATTGGATCCTTGCCCCTCTTGGCTAATAAAAGCTAGCAGGGATGGAACAACTGGCTGGGCCAGGGAAGTGATTAATGCCTCTTTGCAAGAGGGAGTGGTCCCAGGCCTCCTGAAAGAGGTGGCAGTGAGACCACTCCTAAAGAAATCTTCCCTGGACCCTGAAAATCTTAATAACAACAGGCCAGTAGCAAATGTTCCATTCCTGGGCAAGGTCCTGGAGCGGGTGGTTGCGAGCCAGCTCCAGGCACTCTTGGATGAGACTGATTATCTGGATCCATTTCAGTCGGGTTTCAGGCCTGGTTTTGGTACGGAAACAGCCTTGGTCGCCCTGTATGATGACCTATGTTGGGAGAAAGACAGGGGGAGTGTGACTCTGTTGATTCTCCTTGATCTCTCAGCGGCTTTCGATACCATTGACCATGGTATCCTTCTGGGACGACTGGCTGAGTTGGGAGTGGGAGGCACTGCATTGCAGTGGTTCCGCTCCTACTTGGGGCGTCGGCTCCAGAAGGTGGTGCTTGGGGAACATTGCTCAGCCCTGTGGATTCTCCAGTATGGGGTTCCGCGGGGGTCAGTTTTGTCCCCCATGCTGTTCAATATCTACATGAAACCGTTGAGTGCAGTCATCTGGAGTTTTGGAGTGCGTTGTCATCAGTACGCTGATGACACGCAGCTCTATTTCTCCTTTTCATCTTCATCAGGTGAGGCTGTGGATGTGCTGAACCAGTGCCTGGCTGCGACAATGGACTGGATGAGGGCTAATAAACTGAAACTCAATCCAGACAAGACTGAGACACTGTTAGTGGGTGGTTCCGCTGATCGGATGGAGGGTGTTCAACCTGTTCTGGATGGGGTTCCACTCCCCTTGAAGGAGCGGGTTCGTAGCTTGGGGGTTCTCCTAGAACCATCTCTGTCACTTGAGGCGCAGGTGGCCTCAGTGGCACGGAGTGCCTTCTACCAACTTCGATTGGTGGCCCAGCTACGTCCCTATCTGGAAAGGGATAACCTGGCTTCAGTTGTCCATGCTCTGGTAACCTCCAAGTTAGATTACTGCAATGCACTCTACGTGGGGCTGCCTTTGAAGGTGGTTTGGAAGCTGCAGCTTGTGAAAAATGCAGCGGCCAGATTGATAACTGGAACCAGTAGGTTTGAACATATAAGACCTACTCTGGCCCGCTTGCATTGGCTGCCTGTATGTTTCCGAGCCCGGTTCAAGGTGCTGGTTTTAACCTATAAAGCCTTACACGGCTTGGGACCACAATACCTGATGGAACGCCTTTCCCGACATGAACCTACCCGAACACTACGTTCAACATCTAAGGCCCTCCTCCGAGTGCCTCCTCCGAGGGAGGCTCGGAGGTCAGCAACAAGAGAGAGGGCCTTCTCTGTGGTGGCTCCCCAATTGTGGAACGATCTCCCCGACGAGGCCCGCCTGGCGCCAACATTGTTATCTTTTCGGCGCCAGGTCAAGACTTTCCTCTTCTCTCAGGCATTTGGCAATATCTGAGAAGCCTGGGTTTGTTTTGTTTTGTTTTGTTTTTGTAGTTTTTGAAGTGTTGATGTGGTTTTAAATGTATAGATTGTGTGTATGTTGTATGTTTTTGCTGTTTTAATTTTTGTATATTGTTTTTAATTGTTTTTAATCCTATGTAAACCGCCCAGAGAGCTTCGGCTATGGGGCGGTATACAAATGTAATAAATAAATAAATAAATAAATATTTGTTCAGGCCAGGCAGAATATGATTTCCACGTAGTCCCACTCTTTAATAGCTGTTTCCTTTCTTCCTCCTCTCTCTAGTAATTGACTGTACCACAGGTACATGACAAACTTCTCAAATAGGCCCTTGAAATTGCGCTTAATTAAATGAATAAATCAGTAGATAAAAACTGAAGCATAATTATGAGTCATTGAGTAGCTAACGTTATTTTTCTAGCTCTTTCATAATGTCAGCTCATCATTCAAAGCAAGATAAAAGTAAAAGTGAAGAAACTCATACCGTGTGAAGCATGTAGAACAATTCAAAAGGAAATAATCCTCAGTCTGTGTCAGGAGTCTTCATGACTGACACAATTAATAATAGAATTGGGGCTTGGGTATATTTCTTTTTAGCTTTTTTTTTTTTTAAAAAAGTGCATTTTGTTAGCATTTTCCCAATCTTTTAATCTATTCAAACCACAAAGGGATAATGAACAGAAGAACAAAGAATGCAAGAACATATTTATACAATTAAAACACCCTAGTGAGCACACTGTAATGTTATTCCTTAACATGCAAGTTTAACTGTTAAAAGCACACATTTTCCATCAGTTAACCTTGATATTTACTTGGGAATATAAGCAGGAATGGCAAATATGGGTGGGTGAGTATTTCTAATACCATAGACTTTCAAGTAAATGACAGTGGATTTCCTCAGACCAGGATGGGATCTACATTACTGTTTTTAAATGGTTTATAATAGTAGTTCTTTCAACTGTTGGGGCCCAGGAACCACTCCGTATATAGTTTTCAAAACGTTTTCAAAGTGTCATATCCTGCTTGGTGTATATTCAGCTTAGTTCCCCAAACCCAAGCCAAACAGCAGTTTTTGAAACATTGTTTCTGGATAAGAAATAGCCCTGTTTGTTTACTTTATATCCCGTTCTATCTAACGCATGAGATCAGAGCAGTTTATAGTCTTTTTTCTACATTTTAATAGTTCTTTTGACAAGAGACTTTGAATCTATGGCAATCAAATGGATGGAACGGTTAAAGAGGTCAAATTAAATTTAAAAACTCCAGTATTGGTCAGTATCCTAATTGCTGCTCTACTGCTATTTCCTTTGCGCCACTGGGAGCAACCGCTTGAGCAACAGAAATTTGGAGGTTCTAAAAGTAATCTTGAAAATGAGCAGAAATGCTCATTTTCAGATTAAGGCAGGTCAGTGGAGTTCCCTTCTGTGATCTCTGCTGACCTGATCAATTCCGGGAACAAGTGTTTCCACTTCTTTCGGGTTGTTTGTAGAACTGCAAAATCCCCATTATGCATGTAGCTTCAGCTCGTACAAAGGAAACAACTGGATATATATTGGCACAATAGGATGCTGCCCATTGTAAACACAAAATCTATTTGTTTGTTTTTAAAAAATAGCCAACCCCACAACACTCATGTCATAAAATAACCAACCAGTCCAAAAGCCATCCACCTATTGCTTTTTGCAGGCAGCCACCCATTAAATGCCTGTTTGCATTTGTGGGCTGAGCTGAGCTGAGTGAGGAGCAAAACTCAGTTCACTCTCAACCTTGGAATGGTCCTCCTTTCCAGCCAGTACACCAATGCTCAATGGTCACAATTGGAAAAGGCATTGTAGATATGGATGGAATGGGTGGGGAGCAGAGCATAGTCCCTGCAGGGGTACTGATGGTGTCTCTGGAACTGTGTCCAGGAGGTAAGTGGATCTTCACTTGCAGGTCCTGGAATGCTCCCCCTCTTTACTGACTTCTCCTGTTGTTGGCTCCTATTTTGGTGGAGCTGTGAATCCATTTTGGGTTTTTTGTTAGAACCAGCCAAGACTCTAAAGGAGCTATCCAAGGTGCTGAATCTATTTTGTGGGGTTAGGGGGTCAGTGCCTTGGATAGTTCCTTTAGCGTTCTGGCTGGTTCTGACCAAAATGCAGAATGGATTCTCAGCCCCCCTAAATCAGAACCACCAGCCTCCGCAGGTAGTTTGTGTACAGTGCCTTTCCTCTTCAGAGTTCTCAGTGTCAGTTCAACTGGTGTAGAGTGAGATTTGATTGCTTTAGGAGGACCAGAGGTAGGCAGGGTTTGTACACTCTCCAGTGCTCCCATACTAATGGATAGTTAATGGGATTCATCCCTTGTTCATGTTAATAGAGAATTGCAGCAGGAAATTTCCTTCATTTGTTCTGTGCAACCAACATCTGCCCAACATACCTTTATCAGGCAAAATTGAGACATTTGGAGCTAAAGTGCTAGGAGCAAACTCAAATGTTATAATCAGTCAAATTCTGTCAAAGGCTTGGGCAAACAGAATAGATTGTATGGGAGTGATCCTATGGCCACGAGACACAGTAGTCTAGAGGCCCATAGGATTTTTTTTGTTTGTTTCTGGGACCCTGAGTATACTTTCCAGAAACCTTGCTCCACACCCTCTGCCCCCTGCCCCACCCACTCATAGCCAGTGCGGGTCTTGCCATGCCAGCTATATCAACCAAGCTCGGAAACAGAGCATGGAGAGAGCAAAAAGGGCATGGTCCTGGGATGAAAAGGGGAGGAGACCATGGAAGCTGCTTTATGCAGCTTCCTATTGATTCTCCAGGCCCCTTCCCTCCCCTTCCCTGAAACCACATCTAGATGGGCAAATCACGTGTGTAGGCAAAAATGCCAGCCAGAGCACAGAGACGAACATCCCCTCTATGCTCCAGCCACTCTGCACAGGATAGTCACCAGCCTCCAATTTTGGAGGCTGGCTATTATCCAGAAAGGTTTGCGCCTTAATAGACCTAACAGTAAGTACAGCCTGTCTCACACAGGCAGCAGTGTGAGACAGGGCCTTTTTGGTGGTATCTCCTTATTTCTGAAACACCTTTCTTAAAGAGATAAGTTTGGTCCCTTTTTTGCTTTCTTTTAGATGTGCCCTGAATATATTTTTCTTTCAGTCCACTTATTGTCTGGGTTTACATTTTGCTTTTGTTTAAATATTGATATATTTTGTGAATGGTTTAGGCTGGTGTTTTGTTCTTTTTTTGTTTTGTTTTGTTATTATGCTTTTTTTCCTACATATTCGATTTTATAGAATTTTATTGTAGTTCTAATGTGGGGTGTTTTATCATATTATATTCACTGTAATTTTTATGGTTTGTAACCAGCTTTGGGAGATATTTTTACTTCTGAAATGCGGCATGTCAGTCCTTAAAATAATAGGCACCTAAAATTTTCATCTTGTATGGAGCACTAAAATCCTGCTGAAATAGGTAGCCTTCTTCTGTGTCTATGGACATGAAAGGGGGGAAAGCCAAAAATATGTCTCTACATAACATCAAAATGGCTAGAAATTACTCTGAGGGCTGATTTATTCATGCATACCCACCACTTTATTTTATATTACTTGACTCACAGCTAAATGTGCAGATGACTAGTTGAAAAGCATTGTGTGTGGAGGAGGTGATAATATGCAAGATCTGGATGTGACATTTGATCTGTGATGGCTCATTTATTTATGTAAGTCACTGTTTGATGCTGTGGTCCTCTAGCAACGAACATACATGTGCAAACCAGCCATGAAATTAATCTCCATTGGGATCTGGCAAAGTTCTATAAGTCCGTCTCTGGCCTGATAGTTTGATGTTATGAAAACTCACAACTTGGCCATTTCTCTTCATTTCCCTCAATGATGTTAGTAAAGAGAAATCATATCAAATCAGAACTGATGGGCTCATTTAAACAATCAGTTCCCCTGGGACAATAAATTCATTATTCAGTGGAGTCTTTGATTTGTTTGCATATTAAATGTGAATCAGAGGGAAGCCAGGGCTAAATTTGGGGGCGAGGATGGGGGAACTTGGTGACGTGCTGTCTGATGATCCCTTCTCATTTCAGTGGACACCACCACCTTACCTGGTGGTGACATCAGGTAGCTGGACATTCAAAATTTTAAATTACCCACGATGCCTGAGACCACTCAACATAGCATTGTTCCAGGGCATTGTGGGTGATTTAAAATGGTAGTTTCCAAAGTCAGGCACCTGATCCATGGCAGGCTTCAGTGGAGCCCCAATAGCTATCTGAGGATGCCAAGTGCTGACTTACTGGGACTGAATCAGAGGCTCGAGTTGGAGAGGAAAAAACTGTTCATAGATTTATGGGATCTTGCTTAACTGTCATCCTCAGATACCTTAGTAATCTCTGGAATGCAGAGGTGGTTGAAGCAGAGAGGTCCTTGCATACTCAAGTTAAAATAGTGAACGTACATGTGTTGCTGAAATACTCTGGTCATACAGAGAGATCATTGTGATGGCACCAATTCAACAACTTCTGGAGTCTATCTACACTACTGCTTTAAAATGGTTTAAAGCGGTTTCTAACAGTAGTGACAACTGTTGGGGCCCAGGACACACTCCATATACAGTTTTCAAAATGTTTTCAAAGTGTTGTATCCTGCTTGTGTAGATAAGCTCCTGGTTTTATTGAAAGAAAATGGAAATGCCACAAATGTGAATCCTGGTCTCCACTGCTACCCTGTGCTGTGCCTGCCCCCATTCTTTTAAAATTAATTTGCAAGATGGACCATTGAACTATGTCAGCTATAAATGGGATTGCATAATTCATTATGTGTTCCTATCTGTCTGCTGATGCAGGTGTATAGATTCCTATGCATGAGGAGGAACTCTGTTTTAATCACCCTGTGCCCCCAGTGATTTTCCATAAAGGGTACACTCATGCAAACATCATCATCATCATCATTGTTACAATAAGCTTATAGCAACACTCTACAATTCTTTTGACCTAATCAAAACTATGTGGAATTAAATCCCATTGTGTTCAGTGCCCTGTAATTTCATATGGATTAGAAATGGTGTGTCAGGGTAGGTAAAGGTGACTAGGCACTGACAAATTGGAAACTATTTTAAAATTATTGCTCATGGCAGCTGCCTCCATATGGACAGCCATCAATCTGGAGCAAGTGCAATGCACTATGCAGAAAAGCCGGCTTTCCCCATCCTACTCCAATTTAATTGAGGTGAATTTATGGCAGTGTGATGACAGTAGACTTCTCCTCATGGTGGGTCTCTCTAGATGAACAGCTCACCAAGAGGAGCCAGCAGCCATAGGAAGAGATTTAAAGCACTCACCTTTTCTTATTTTTATTTTTATCCTGCTTTTTAGTTGAAAGGCTTCAGGGCAGCTCAAAACCTAAAAACAAGGGATGTGCACAGGCCCCCTAGATTGGATCGGAACCAGGATCAGAACTGGGGTTGGCATGTCGGATCAGATCGACCCGATCCAAAAATCGGAAGTCCGATTTTCGGATTGGACACCATTTTAGGTGTTTTCGCCATAGGCTTGCATAGGGCAGGTGAGTGGGGGCCTAGCTCCCCCCTCCCTGTCCCTCCCCCCCACTCGTGCTCCTTACCTGCCGAGGTTGTTTGCTGCCATTCGCTGTCATTCGCGGGTGGCAGTGGATGGCAGCGGACAGCCCCGGCAGGTAAGCCCCCTCCCTTTTACTCGTGCTCCTTAGCTGTTGGGGCCATCCGCTGCCATCCACTGCTGTCTGCTGCCGTCCACTGGTCCCATCTACTGAGAAACAGGCTTCATGGCATGCCTCTCAGTAGAGCGCTGGGTGACATCATCACCCAGCGTGCTACTGAGAGGCAGGCCGCGAAGCCTGTTTCTCAGTAGAAAGAACCAGCGGACAGTAATGGATGGAAGTGGGCCCCTCCCCCTCCCCCCCACTCACGCTCCTTACCTGCCGGGGCGCCCGCTTCTGTCCTCTTCCGTCCACTGGTCCCATCTACTGAGAAACAGGCTTCGCTGCCTAGTTCTCAGTAGAGCACCAGGTGATGACATCATCACTCGGTGCTCTACTGAGAACTAGGCCGCAAAGCCTGTTTCTCAGTGGACAGGACCAGTGGATAGACAGAAGCGGATGGAAGCGGGCATCCCAGCAGGTAAGTGGGGCCCTCCCCCTCCCCCCCTCACGCTCCTTACCTGCCAGGGCCAGATGGCAGTAGACGGCCCTGGCAGGTAAGCCCCCTCCCCCCCACTTACGCTCCTTACCTGCCGGGGCCATCCACTGCCGTCTGCTGTCGCCCCACATCTGGATTGTCCATTCTCATCCGATCCGATCTGAAAGGACCTGATCCGGATCGGAAGAGATTGGAGGATCAGACCCCCCCCAACTCACGCTCCTTACCTGCCGGGGCCATCCACTGCCGTCTGCTGGTACCTTCTACTGAGAAACAGGCTTTGCCCAGCATGCTACTGAGAGGTAGGCTGTGAAGCCTATTTCTCAGTAAAAGGGGCCAGCGGATGGCAGCGGATGGCAGCGGATGGCCCTGGCAGGTAAGCCCTCTCCCCCCCCACTCGCGCTCCTTACCTGCCATAGGGAAGCTCTGAACTCCGTAGTAAGTCTCAGGCAAGGAAACTTGAGTTGGAGGTGGTGAAACATGGAGCCTATCTACACTACTGCTTTAAAACGGTTTATAACAGTTTTAAACCGGTCAATAACGGTTATTAACCAGTTTAAAACTGTTATAAACCATTTTAAAGCAGTAGTGTAGATAGACTCATGGTAATCCAGCCTTCTCTTGTGCTTCCCCTCTTCTCTCCCTTCTGGGGGGGGGGGAAATCATGGGCCCAAACATAAAAGTCAAAAAGCAATATTTCAAATAAAAAACAATGTTAAACACAGCCTTCTTTTGATTTGAAATATTGATTTTCAACCACTAAGTGTGGATTTTTTTGCTGGTTACATATCACCTCTGTTGTTGTTGTTGTTGTTGTTGTTGTTGTTATTTTAATAAAAGCTAAAAAGGTGCAATGTAAAAAAAAGGGTTAGGACAAAATACATCTACTGAAAAATTTGGAAGCAGAACTGCACGTAGATATAATCATAGATATGGATACTGCAGATATAGATCTAGAAGGTAGACTGTAATATTTGCATAAACAGTTGTCAAGCCTATAGCTGAATTTAAGAGTTCACAGTTTAAATACCTGAATGATTGTGGTACTTCTTTTCTCATTGGGTCAAATCATGAAACAGTGAGATCTGTCCAACTGATGAATGGTTGACATAAGAAAGACTGAAATATTCACAAAGGTTCTCCATTTCTGTCTGTACTCAACTTAAAATTCTAGCTTTAAAAGTCCATTAATTCATTGAGACTATTCACACCTCTGTCAGCCTCCTTCACAATCAGCAATATTTTTTTTCTGACTATTGTAGGACCTGTAAGGTGCATGAAAGAATGGGAGTGAAGGTTTCGATCAGTGAAAATTGGGATCTGCCACCTTCTACACAAACCAAGAGCACTATCCTCAATACATTTTTTATACAACGCTTAGGCCTATTTATCAAGACCATATATTTTAGTCAGACTCCTTCAGCTGACATCACAGTGTCATTTTGACTAGCTCATTTAAAACTGGAGCGCATCACTGAATAATTTAGATTGCTATAGTAACATACTTGGTTTTCTTAATGCATTCCATTCACACTTTGCTCTTGATGGAACTGGCTATTGGCTTGTATCCTCAAAAGAAGCTCATTTTCTGATGAATAAAATATCATGACAAACATAAAAGGCAATGCAAGCCTTGTGTGGAAGAGAAAGAGAGAGGGGGGGTGATCTTTTCTAAATGTTCATGCTCTTCTGAAACATGAAATGCCTTCTGTTTTTCTTTGTTGAATATAACACAAAAACAGCTAATACACCCTTAACAGCAAAGGGTCAATTCTTTAAAAATTTGAGCAGTCGAACACACAATTTCCTGGATAGAAGAGGGTTTTTTTATTGTCTCCAAGGTGATTTAATTCCCGATAGTGTGCTCCAAGGAGATATATCCCTGATACTTCCCTACAGCATTTTGCTGAGCTAGCCAAAGTATATACTCTGCCATCTATCACTTTGGCACCATTAAAAAATTGCAGCACATCACATGGTCTTGCAGGAATTAATCACTGCTTAACATTGTGTGTTCCTGTGTTTATGAAGTCATTTGGGTTATCTGCATGTAACTACTGGCACTGTGAGGACAGAATATAGGCAAGTAATGAACCATGGCATTATGTTATGCTTGGACTAAATAGTTTTCCAACTGGTAATTAATATTCTGGATAAGGATCTCATCTATTTTCTTGCGTTTGGAATAGCATTTTAAAAGAATTTCATGTATTTTCTTGTGTTTGGAATGCCATTTTTATTACAAAATGCCTGATAGTAATCCAAAGATTAACAAAAAGGGCAACTTTATATATAGTCCTAATATCTTGAACCATTTCAAACCTCAGCTTATTGGGCAGCATAAAAATCAAATAAATAAATAAAATAAATTTTCCCTGGTCTCTACTTCACCTCATCTTAATCCTCTTGTACCGGGCACATATTAATATGACATTCCTATGAACCTTTTCCTAACTGGGCCCTACACTCTACTTCCCAGGTAGGTTTAGGTCTCTATCCCGATATTAGCACTTTACATCTCTGCATCTCCTCATTACATCTTTTCCCCTGCTCCTTACACATCTACTCAACTTACTAAAACAAATTCAGACTAATGGTGCACCCCCACACATGAGGAGAGAACATGTGGCTACAGCTGCCATTGGCTTGCAACTCAGCAGCTGTAGGGAGACCATACGAAAAGAAGAACAGGGTTCCTGTATCTTTAACAGTTGAATAGAAAAGGGAAATTCAGCAGGTGTCATTTGTATTCATGCAGCACCTGGTGAAATTCCCTCTTCATCACAACAGATAAAGCTGCAGGAGCCCTGCCCTCTTCTGTATCTGGTCAGGAGGGCAGGGATCCTGCAGCTTTATCTGTTGTGATGAAGAGGGAATTTCACCAGGTGCAGCATGCATACAAATGACACCTGCTGAAATCCTCTTTTCTATGCATATGTTAAAGATACTGGAGCCCTGTCCTCATTTTCATATGGTCACCCTAGCAGTCACAGAGAGGTGCCATTTTGAGAACATACAAGCCAGATGCTCACTCTCAGATTTTGAAAGGATATGAATTAAGTAAAACATCTGCTGTTTTGTTGTTATTTTTACTCCCCAAAAATCTGTTTTGGCACACCATCGCACCAACGATTTATCGCCCTCTCGCCATTCTGGTATGTGTTTTTGCAGTGCATTACTCACATGATGTCATCCCTGTCCTGCGCTCATCTCGCCTCTTCCCCTCCCTTTTCCATCTTATTTTGGAGCGGGGAAAGTCCGTTTCCCCCCCCCCCGTGTGCAATAAAGACACTCCTCCCTCCCGTGTATTGCTATGTCCTTATGCTATATGTGTCAAAGGGCAGTTTCACTGACAAAAGAGGAGGGTGGGCGGTTCTCCGTTCAACTGCTCAACTGTGAAGAGGGAGGAAGAGGGTGCCTGAACACTCCATGGAGAAGGTGAGTGAGGCCACCACTGCCCATGCCCGGGACTCAGTCCCATTCAACTCTATGGTTCTTACTCCTGAGTAGGCATGGCTAGGTTTCCTGACCAAAGCAATGTTGGCTCCCCTTTGCCATGCCAACATTGACCACACAAGCTTCTCCAAAAACTAATTGTAATACTTTCTCTTCACTTAGCTTGTTTAATATGATCTTAGGGGAAAGCATAGTGTGTTGTTTTACTGTAATTGTGCAGTTTCAGGCTGCCATACTATTGTATTTGTGCAGAAAAAATATAAAAACCAAACTGCAGGGGGAACAAGAACATAGGGGGTGGAAGTTTCGCCAGCAGAGTAGTGATACAGGTGAAAAGATACATGAGTGCAACAACACACAGACATGAAAATGCCCAGCACTCGACTCACTAAGGAAACAGGGGGAAACCGTAGCCGCAAGCTGGGGAAAAAAGTAGGTGTGATGGAGCCCTTAGTATATGTATGCATGTGTGTATATATGTATAATGTATATGTGTCTGTATTATATGGCTTATGTTCACAGAATCCTGGAACCCCTATCTAAAACTTTAGTCTAGCCATTTAAAAACTCGTACAGTTTTATTTTTAGTTCTGTTCCTTTTGAGACAATTAAAATAATAGCTTAGCAAAATTTCACTACATCTTTAATTAAAATTCCTTTCTAGGCTTACATTCTTTCAATAATAATAATAATAATAATAATAATAATAATAATTTCATCAGAGGCCTTTCTCCAGCTGTCATTACCATCTGCATTGCAATAGTCAAAAATATTTCTGTTTTCCCAAACTTTTAAGAACCATTAGTTTTGGCATTTTTAGCTTAGAACACTTTTGATTTTTACTATTTGTCTTAA
The DNA here is from genome assembly GCA_029215795.1 of Anniella stebbinsi. Classification (NCBI taxonomy): domain Eukaryota; kingdom Metazoa; phylum Chordata; class Lepidosauria; order Squamata; family Anniellidae; genus Anniella; species Anniella stebbinsi. The sequence continues at coordinate 79,698,919 of JARDYH010000002.1, read as the reverse complement.
TCTGTATACATTTTATTTTCTAATTTTTGTTGTAATTTTATGGTATCTCACTACTTTGTTAGCTGCCCTGGGAATATAAACTTACGCCGAATGAAAATAAACATGTCAGTAAATATAGGTACCTGCTACTTAAATGTATACCCTGTTTCCCAGCTAAGAACACCCCACCCCTTTTTGTATTTATATCTGACTACCAGAGGAATTTTTGAAAAGTATTGGCCTCAAAAATATAGTTTGATTTTAACATAAGGAAAGCCTGGGCTCTAGCCACACCTACACATAGGGTTACATCCAAGTGTTATGTTTGATTATTTCTTCACAGCTGCCAAACAAGAATACGATACATATCTGTCTGAAGTAGCAAAGGTAGAAATACTTCCCTGGTGTGATTCGACCTACACACACACTGCGAAGAAGCTTCTTGGCCACAAACTTTATTGCCTAAAGATTGAAGCCAAGGCAGCTTCATAAGCATTTCATGCCTCAGTTCTGCTTGATTTTCCATGCTCTTTGATCCCTAATTTGGGTGTGAAGTTCAGTTAATTTGAATTTGGCCTTTGTGACTGTGTTTTAAAATGGGGCTGTGTTTTGATTCCTCACATAATGCTTTCTTTCTTCCAAAGCTAATGAAGAAAATTAATGCTAAATTTGAATGACCAGGCTTTAGTTGAAAGACGCATTTCATTCTGCCCTTAGCTTTGTGTAGTTATACATTCATTTTGCCGCTTCAAGGAGACAGTGTAATTGTCTTTTATTGCTTTAATTCAGCCCACTTAGCTCCTGCAATACACAGGTTTCTTCCTGAATCTGTGTGCCTCTGAATTTTACAAAATCCTCACCCAACAACTATGCACCTGGCCACATTTCCGCTATGTCTTACCACAGCAAAGTGTCAGAAAGAAAATTGATCACCCTATACGCTAGTTCCCACTATTACACGTGTACCAAAGGATCTTTGGTATAAACTAGTGCCCATTCTAATTATAATCTAGTGCTAAGTCTAAGTATAACTCTAATTTGTCAAATTATTCCACAAAGCAAGGGTGAATAAAAGTTATCAGGAAATCACGAGTTTTGAGTAAATAGTTCTCTTTCCCTTCGTCTCTTAATTGTCACTTGCTGTAGATGTCAAACTAACAGAGTAGCAGAATCTAATTTCCTTGTTTGATTCACCATGAAATTAAACTGAACTGACAATTTTTATTTTCACCTGGCAAATTCGTCCGACACTATTTAAATCTAGTTAATCAAGTACAGTTATCTACTGCACACACTCCTCTCTCTTTACCACACCTCTGATTTGCAGTATCCCACATTCAGATCTCCTTCCAACAGCCTGGCATTGGATTACATTTACAGTTTTGTAAGGTGTAAAGGAATGCATGGACATAGTTAGCAGAGCTGCCAGAAAATGTATCATGTCACAGAATTACCACTGAAAGATGAAGGCAAAGGGGGAAGAGCAAGAAAGAGGGAGAGAGGGAGAGAGAAGCACCCAAGGAACTGGAACAAAGCAAAACACAACCATTTGCTCCTTTACCAGAATATGTAATCTAGTGAAGCTTTGTAAAATGTGGGTTTCACCCTGTAACATGAGAGATGTGGGTTCCAATCCCAGTTTACCCATGGACAGCCTTGAGAACAAGAGAGAGACCAGGGGAGAATCTACACGGAGTGTTGTTGTGTTAAAAACTGGTCAGATAAGAGTTTTAAATATTGTTGTAGTAAAACATCTTAGGCCACATTACTGAGTACTCATGTTACAGGGGAAAACTTCTTCAGTCTTTAAAACGATGTGTGTGGTCACACACTCTTCTGTCCTGTCTCTTTCTCTTTCGTTTTTACAGTGAGTTTAGGGCAAGGCATTGTGGGCATTGTAGTTCAGTTACCACTTCCTCCTTTGTTCCTCTGTCATACCCTAGTGAGTATAGGGCTAAGCATTGTGGGTGTTGTAGTTCACTCACCCACTTCCTCTTTCTTCCCCACCAATCAACTGCTAAGCATTTGGGCGCCGGTCAACAAAGCACTGCCCCCACGAATCACAAACAGTAAGGAAGGACACATTATTTTACTTAAAATGATTTATTAAAAGTGAAACCGTTGTATATAACTGAAGGGAGTTTTAAAAAATCTCAGATATACAACATTATATGGAGTGCGTCATGTGGCCCAAAGAGTTTTCATAACCCTTATAAAACGTTAAAAACCTAGCGTGTAGATCGGCCCCAGGAGGCAGGCAGGTTCAGGTTAAAGCTCAGAGGCCGGACCACACAGTGCAGTGGCCAGAGCATCTTTCCAACACAAACTCACCATTCTAGCCTCTGCACTCTGTGGCTGGCCTACAAGCTCACAGGTGCACCTGCTTGCCTCCTGGTGTCTCATTCTCCCTGAAACAATTATGGTGTCTGGTATGGGAAGGAATGGGAGATGCCATGAGCTGCATCAAGTAAGGCCAAGGGCTGCATTCGGCCTTTGGCCTATGATTTGCATGCCAATTTTCTAAACAAACAGAACATCTGGGAGGTGCTTTAGAAATCCAGTCTGCTGTATATTAAATAACTGCCCTGCTGTCTCCGTCTGCCTTTTTCCAATGTACTTACCCATAGAGAGAAATTCATTTCATTTTTTATTAGGATTTTACTCAGTTTGCCCGTTCTGGACTGAACACAGATGGGGCTGCCTATACACGGCCAAAGCCCCATGGTGGCTGCAAATCGTGCTGCATTGGTTATATTACACAGCCGCAGATTCACAGCCACTGCAGGGCTTTCCCACAAAGCTGCACTTTGAAAAAGTCGCGGACTTACCCCATTTTTTTCAGTGAGACCAAGGTCAGTATGGTTCTTCTGCCATCTGGGGCTGATCCCGGGGGGGGGGGTGTCCTGGTAGAAAGCAACCAGAGATTGGTAACCAGGAAGAGGTCAGGAGGAAGCTCTGGTACCCAGATGACCACCAGAAACCCCGCGCTCCTTCCTTGGCATTGGGATTACCCAAAACAACCCTGGGTAAGGAAAATCATAGGGTTTTGAGGGAAGGAGGTGCAAAACAAATACATTTCAAAAATTTGCACAAATATGCTTTAATCATGGGAGAAGAACGCAGACATTTCAAAATGCTCATAATTAGGGTGACCAGATAAAATCCAGGTCAGGGCTCATGTAACTTTAACAGTTGTAGAGAAAAGGGAATTTCAGCCAGTGTCATTTGTATGCAGTTAGTTCCTCTTCATCACAACAGTTAAAGGTGCAGGCACTATACTAGAGTGACCATATACAAAAGAAGGCAGGGCCCTTGCAACTTTAACTGTTGTGATGAAGAGGGGATTTCACCAGGTGCTGCATGCATACGAATGATACTGGCTGAAATTCCCATTTCTCTACAACTGTTAAAGTTACATGAGCCCGACCTGGATTTTATCTGGTCAGCCTACTCATAATTGCTGGGTACATTTGAAAAAAAAAAAACATGCACAGAATTTCATGCAAAAAGCAAAAGCAAAACTTGCAATCTGCGTAGAAACGAGCTTCGAAGAACTTCGGTGAGCTCACGTTTTGCTGATTCACACATCCCTGCGACTGAGCATCTGATAAAAATATGTCCAATAAGTGGTCCGGTGAACCAGGCTTTGCTCAGCTTCCTATGTAAACTCACGTATCTGTGTGTCAGTCAGAATCCTATATCCTTTAATTCATTTCCTCAAAAAGTACATCAGACTGCAATCCTATACACAATTACCTGAAAGTAGGTCCCATTGAACTCATGGGGCTTGCTTCAGAGGAGACATGCACAGTATTGCCCTGTCAATGCATCCATGTCAAATATTGACTCTGTTTACTCTACTAGTTAGAATGGGGAAATTTGCTCATGAGGTTATTGCCATTAGGATCTGTTCTTCATTTCACCTTATAGCAGGATTGTTGTGTAAAAGATAGAAGACTTCCCCCCGCCAACAACAACAGAAGTATAGGCTGAAAAATGATTATTTTATTTATGCATAGGAATAACATTTAAGTGTTTGTTTGAGATTCTTTATGAGCAAGATTTGTCCAGGCGCAATGTCTTCTACAGGGGCAAGAAGTGGTCCATCCCTGCAAATAATAAAAATGCATGGAAGTGTTATTCAGCAGCATTGTACAAAGGTTAATTACCTTCATCTATAAAACTGAGAATAAGGGTGTGTGTTTTTAAAAGAAAAAAGAAAAAGAAAAGCTGGAACAGATTAATTTCCACTAGTTTAAAATTAATTAAGCATAACAGATTATCATAAGTCTGTGTGAGATATATTTTAATGATTCTCTTTTCTTTTCATGAACCAGAATCCACAACTTCAACTTCATCCCTTGTGTAACCTCACTCAAATCAATGGTGAGGTCTGCAGGATTGAATTAGCCTATCTAGCCTGAAAGCTTAATTGGGGTGAGTGGGAGGGGACTGAAACAATCTCTCTCATCTCCCAGTGTCAATCAAGTTCTCACTGGCCCTGTTCAGAAGACACCTTAAACCATGGCTTTAACCACGGTGAATAAGGCTTTTTTGGTTTAAGGTGTCTTCTGAACAGGGTCCCTGACTAATGTTTTGTAAACTTTGTGTGGGACCTGATTAGCTGCAAAATGTTGTAAATATATATCACAAGCTAGTGGGGATCAAGCTCACATCAAGTCAGATCCATTGACCCAGCAGGATCCTCCCCATGCATCCCCCTCCAGAGCATCTTATATCATCCGCATATGGTCACATTTGAGAAACCATAATCTAGATCGAGGTAGTCAACACCGTGTCCACAGACACCATTGTGGCCCATATCACCTTTCTTCGTTCCCACCAAGGTGCCCTATTACGCCATACACACACACGCACACACACACGTTTCATTTAATTAACAAATTCTTACCGGTAGCTGGGATCACTTTAAAGCGAAGTAAGGGCCTGCAGCTACTGTCATCTTCATTTCCCGCGAATGCCTCTGGGCCACACTGGTGTTCAAAAACATTATTCTTAGGAAATGAAAATGGTGGGTGAAAATGGAGGGTGGCTGCAGGCTTGATACTTTTCAGTGAGCTCAGCCTGTGAAATAGGCTACTCTCAGTGCTGAAAAGGAATTGTTAAGTATGTTGGGGATCAGACCCATCCTTGGCCTTGTACTCCGTCTTTTGGGCAAGTTGTATGTCCTTTGTGACTAGCAGGGCCAGCCCCATGTTTTGGAGGGCCCTTGGGCACGGCACACTCAATGGCCCCTCTCCCTCAGTGAGTCTACCTTCTCACCACCATTGTCACCAGCTGCTTATTGCTCCTCATATTCTTTCTCATCATTGCTACCATTTGCTTGCTGTATAGGCAGAGAACCCATGAGTAAGTAGATAGTGGCACACTCTGTTTCTCCTCCTCACCATCACCGTTGTCTGAGCAAGAGACAGATGAATAAGCAGGTTGCAATACTGAAGAGGAAGAACAATTTCAGGGATCTTATTTTGGGCAGCCCTCTTAGGGTGTGGGACCTTGGCAGGTACCCAACCATGTCTACCCTTGATGTCCACCCTTGTGACTAGCCCTGTCTCCCATGGCAGCTGTTTTGTGGTAATGCCTATAACTTGTCAAGTGTGCCTATAAGTCCAAAAATGTTGCCTACCACTGACCTAGTTCATGACATACGAACCACTCACAGAGAGTATGGGTGAACATATTGTCCTGTGCCTAGGTGACCACAGAGCTGATAGCTCCAAATGAGAGAAATACCCATGCATTAGTGCCTTTTCATAAAAGATAGAAAAGCTTCCTGTTGCATCGCAGGTGGCTGCTAGATTGCTGAGCAGACTCTGAAATGAAACTTGGTATCCTCAAACAGACAGTGAGTGATGCCTCGTGCTGTGCTTCTATTTAATGAGTGTTAACATAAAGATGTTATTACAGCAAGCAACGTGAGTCTGAGCTGATGACTCTATAGCCATCTGAAATGACAATTAAATTACTGCAATGATCCAAAATACCACTTATCTCTGCATTATTACATTGTGCACACTTGACCAATGATTGCAGCACTTGGGAAATTGGGGTCAGCCTTGGTTTTCCATCTGGTTGCGGTCACTTCACAGGTTACCCATTTACAACCTGCACATGCTCCTGTAAGTTATGGAACATCAAATGAGTCACAAAAGGAAGAGTCCATGTAGGTTCCTATTAGGGATGTTCGGATTTTGTGAAATCTGTTCTGTGTATGTTTCACGGATTGCGCGGCGTCATTCATTCCAGCATCCATTTGAAAATAGATTCCATTTATTTTTTACAGTATGCAGAGAAATACACAAATAATTCTGTAAGAGGATTTGCAAAATAATAATAATAATATGTAATTTATGTTATTGAGCATATTGTCTCCCATTCCATGCAACTTTTCCACAAGTATTTTTTTCCAGCATGGCATATGTCTAAGCAGAAACTTACATAATTTGCTGTGAATAAATTTGCATAAATTTCAGGGAAGAAAAAAAAATCCAAAAGTCCATGGACTCTGTGCGGCCCAACAAGGATGGTCCATGGCAGATTCTGTACATCAGATTCTTAGAAATCTGAACTCATTTTTGTCCTTCTCAGAGATCTCCAGAATCCATAGGTTCTATAGTGTCCCAGTGTGGTGTTCTGATTAGATTGTTAGGCTAGAACTGGCAGACCTATATTCAAATCTCCATTTAGCAATGAAATTCATTGTGTCATCTTGAGCCCTCTCTCTCTCTCTCTCTCTCTCTCTCCCTCTCTCTCTCTCTCTCAGCCTAACCTCCCACACAGAATGGTTGTGAAGATAAAGTTGAGAGGCAGAATATCATGTACGGCACCCAGAACTTTTTTCAGGAGGAATAGCAATGGAATTAATAATAACTTATGACATCAAACTTGATGGAACTTGAGGTAATGGTACAGCTGTACTTCTATACAATTATTTAGAGCAGCAGCATCAAAAACAAAAATAGCAGTAAAGATAGCTAGCCTCCCGTAGGAAAAGCCATCTTAAGGAGAAGATTACATCTAAGTCATTGACCAGATCTATACCAAGCAGGATATGACACTTTGAAAACAGTTTGAAAACTGTATGTGGAGTGTGTCCTGGGCCCCAACAGTTGTCAATACTGTTATAACCCATTTTATATATATTTCTCCATGCCTTCGACAACAGCGTCAGCTAAGGATAGTGTGTCTCTTCTGAATGAATGCTTGGAGGTGGTAATGGGCTGGATGAGGAAAAACAAACTGAAGCTGAATAATAATAATAATAATAATAATAATAATAATAATAATAATAATTTGTAACCTGCCTCTCCCTCCGGATCGAGGCGGGGAACAACAACAATATAAACATAAAAATAACAACAGTTAAAATTTTTAAAAAGCAAGAGAACAATACAACATTAAAAACATCTTAAAATTCATCTGGATAGGCCTGTCGGAAGAGGACAGTCTTCATGACTCTCTTAAATTCATGAAAACTGTCAATTTGTCTAACCTCCTCCGACAGACCATTCCATAGTCTGGGAGCGATGGAAGAAAAGGTCCTCTGGGTAACACTCGCCAGCCTAGTTCTGGCTGGCTTGAGTAAGTTCTTCCCAGAGGACCTAAGTGTGCGGGGCGGATTGTACGAGAGAAGGCGATCCCGCAGGTACCCTGGACCCAAACCATGTAGGGCTTTAAAGGTAATAACCAACACTTTATACGTCGCCCGGAAACTGATTGGCAGCCAATGAAGCGATTTTAAAACTGGTGTAATGTGGTCACCCCTAGGTGTACCGGTGACCAACCTGGCTGCCATATTTTGAACAAGTTGAAGTTTCCGGACTAGGCACAAAGGTAGCCCTATGTACAGCGCATTGCAGAAGTCAAGCCTCGAAGTTACCAGTGCGTGCACTACCGTCTTTAGGTCTTCCAATTCTAGGAAGGGGCACAGCTGGCGTATCAGCCGAAGCTGATAGTAGGCACTCCTGGCCGTCGCATCAATCTGAGCTGTCATCTGGAGCGACGGATCCAGGAGTACCCCCAAGCTGCGAACACAATCTTTCAGGGGGGGTGTAACCCCATCCAGAATTGGTTGACACACCTCCAAACCCAGGTTGGGGCCTTTGACAGCAAGCACCTCCGTCTTGTCTGGATTCAGCTTCAGTTTGTTTTTCCTCATCCAGCCCATTACCGCCTCCAAGCATTCATTCAGAGGAGACACACTATCCTTAGCTGACGATGTTGTCGAAGGCATAGAGAAATGTATTTGGGTGTCATCAGCGTATTGATAGCACCCCACCCCATGCCTCCGGATGATCTCTCCCAGCGGTTTCATGTAAATGTTAAACAGCATTGGGGAAAGGATGGCACCTTGTGGTACACCACATAGCAGCTCCTTTTTTGAAGAGCAGCTATCCCCAAGCATCACCATCTGGAACCTGCCCGAGAGATAGGACCGGAACCACTGAAGCACAGTGCCCCCGATCCCCAATTCCCCCAGGCGCTCCTGAAGGATACCATGGTCGATGGTATCGAAAGCCGCTGAGAGGTCCAGGAGTACCAGCAGGGACACACTCCCCCTGTCGATACTAAGGCGTAGATCATCCACTAAGGCGACCAGAGCGGTCTCAACTCCGTATCCCGCCCTGAAGCCGGTTTGAAATGGGTCTAGAAAATCGGTGTCATCCAAGACTACCTGGAGTTGAAAAACAACTGCCCTCTCGATCACCTTGCCCAAAAATGGAAGATTTGATACAGGCCTGTAGTTATTAAGGTCCAGGGGATCCAGGGAGGGCTTTTTTAGAAGCGGCCTTACCACCGCCTCTTTTAAACATGATGGAAAGCTCCCCTCCCTGAGAGATGCATTAATGATATGCTGTAGATGTGATCTAACTGCATCTCCTCCCTGGACGACCAGCCAGGAAGGACAGGGATCGAGAGGGCAAGTCGTCTTCCTCACACATCCAAGTACCTTGTCCACTTGCTGTCAAAGGCCACAACCTTGGTTTGGAGGTGTGTCAACCAGTTCTGGATGGGGTTACACTCCCCCTGAAAGACTGTGTTTGCAGCTTGGGGGTACTCCTGGATCCGTCACTCCAAATGACAGCTCAGATAGATGCGACGGCCAGGAGTGCCTACTATCAGCTTTGGCTGATACGCCAGCTGCGCCCCTTCCTAGAGTTGGAAGACCTAAAGACGGTAGTGCATGCGCTGGTAACTTCAAGGCTCAACTTCTGCAATGTGCTGTACATGGGGCTACCTTTGTGCCTAGTCCGGAAACTTCAACTAGTTCAAAATATGGTAGCCAGGTTAGTCACCGGTACACCTAGGGGTGACCACATAACACCAATCTTAAAATCACTCCACTGGCTGCCAATTAGTTTCTGGGTGAAGTATAAAGTGTTGGTTATTACCTTTAAAGCCCTACATGGTTTCGGTCCAGGTTACCTGCGGAATCACCTTCTCCCGTATAATCCGGCCCACACACTTAGGTCTTCTGAGAAGAATTTACTCCAGTCAGCCAAAACTAGGCTGATGAGTGTTACCCAGAGGACCTTCTCTTCTGCTGCTCCCAGACTGTGGAATGGCCTGTCGGGAGAGATTCGACAACTTAGCAGTCTTCTTGAATTTAAGAGAGTCATGAAGACTGAGCTCTTCCGGCAGGCCTACCTAGTTGAACTTTAAGATGTTTTAAATAATGTATTAGTTTTATTTGTTTTAATGTTTTATCTGTTTTATATTTATTGTTGTTCCCTGCCTTGATCCAGAGGGAGAGGCGGGTAAGAAATTATGATGATGATGATGATGATGATAATAATAAAGCAGTAGTGTAGATCCTGCCATGGGGTGCTATCTTATACTGCTATTTCCCCCCTTCAGTTCTGTTGTCTTTGCAAGACCTGTCACAAGTCCAACAGGACTAGCGCTTCCTAAAGGAACCTTGAGAATGAGTGGAAACACTAGTTTCCAGAACAGGACAGGTTAGAGGAGCTCTCTTCTGCAAGCTCTGCTAACCTACACCATTCCAGAAATGAGTGTTTTGGCTCATTTCCAATTGCTCCAGAAACCACTAGGCTCCCATTGCAGTAGTGGTTGGTCCTACTAATATGCAGGCAGTATTAATTATGCCAAGCAACTTCTGGATTGGGAGCATGGTAAGATGGAAAAGTATAAAGGCAGAAAAGAAAATACAAAAGCAGAGAAAGGCAAGTGCACATTTTACCTATGATGTACCTCATTCAGCTCAGGATGCCCACCCCATAGATGGTATAGATAGATATGGAAAATGTCAAGTGGAATTCTCCTAGAATTTCATTTTCTCTTTATGATGAACCATAGATTTCCACAAAACATCCATGAGTCCTTCTGAGTCTAAGTCTTAACTTTCATACCAAAGTTGCTACTTTAAATGTTCAACAGGTATCGGATATCTTCATTTATGATTGTGTGATCTACAATGTGGTAGCTATAAACTATAAAAATCATGGGCCTGTTCAGACAACATGCTAAGCCATGGGTAGTCCACTAACTCTTTTGCAGCAAATGGCTAGTGAGCGTGTTTAAACCATGGTTATGTAGCCACAATGGTTAGGTATGGTTCACATGGCACACTAAGTCACAATGTTTAGCTCAAAATGCTTAACCACCATGGCTTAGCGTGTTGTCTGAACAGGGTCCATATTTCAGTGCAACTGTGAGAAAAGGGTGCATGTATCTCAGGGATGCACAGGCCTTCAGTCCACAGATTGCAGGCAGCCCCAAAATGCCAGTGCTGAATTCTCACCACTCAGAAGTGGATGGCATTGCACTGCGGAAGGGGGGAGGCTTTAGTTTCTTCCACCTCTCAACAATCCAAAGCAGAATCACTGTTTCTGTTCAGGTTGATCACTTTAGCAATCTTAGCGAAGGATCACTGAGATGAGGGCAAGATTAAAGTCTCCCTGTAATTAGATGTTATATGAAAGACTCTCCAAGAGCAGTGAGCAAACCCTTACTTTTATGGGAATCTGAGCTCAATAAGCAGACACTGACTGTTGCTTTGTCCAATAGTATGACAGCCTCCATGTCCTATGTCAATGGTCTAGCCAGAAAATCAGAAAATCATTTACTGGTTGAACCCACCTTCCTAATGACTCTAAACTTACAATTTCAAAGACACAGCCAGTTTGAACCAGTTAGGCTCTTCTTATAAAACAGCTTACATTTTTGGATGCATATCAGTGAACAAGAAGGTGAGATAAGCCTATTTAAGCATCCCAACATATAACAGACCACCTTCTTCCACATGAACCTAATTGGTTAGGATCTTCTTTGGAGGTTCTTGCTGGGGCCACATGCCTTCTGCGTAGGGCGGCTATTTACATATTGCCAAAAAGAGGAAATGCATTACCAAAATAGAGGACAAACGATGATACAGATTTGCATAAAATGTGCATGTGTTAATTTATATGTCCATATGCAAATTTAGAAATAACTACTATAATTTAAATAGGAAAAAGTATATTTTACCATAGTGGGGAAGAATGTGAGCAGGTAATGTGTGCCTGCTTAGTCTAAAGTTGATGGGCAACTTCAAGGCTCATGCCCTCCTTTCGTTGCATTTTTTTAAAAAAATCTTTGAAATGAACTTAGACTTGATGTACTTTCAAACAGAGGATGCCTTCGAACTGAACACTGTCCTCTGACAGCCCCTCAAATAAAGCACTGTCCTTTGTAAAGTAGGACAAATGGCCACCGTACCTCTGAGGTTAGAGGTACGGTGGCTATCAGAGAGAAGGCCTTTTCTGTGGTGGCACCCAGGTGCTTTCTGGTATTTGATATAATTTTAATTGCATCGCTGCTGTTTTATCTGCCGATTCCATTGATTTTATTTTTTGTTTTTACTGCTCTGTGTTGTTTTAAAAATGGATTTTATCTTGTAGAAGCTTTTAAGCCATTGGCAGAAGAAGAAAAACATTATATAAGCTTTAAAAATAAATAAATAATAAATAAATAAATAAAGTGAGGAGGATATTTGCACCCTTTAAAATGTTAAGGGTGGCATAAATAAAATGTCACTCTGAGTTGCACTCTAAGTGCATCTAATGCTAACTACAATGGTGACATGAATGGGCCTACAAAGTCCAGCATAGGCAGAAGCACCATACATTTCCAGATGAAGCATGATATCGGATGCCCATTGCAACTGAAACCTTGTACATGCCTACAGATATATTCTATTTTGTCCTGTTATGTTTTATTTGTTTTTAATTTTTCTGCACCACCTTTCTTTCTTTTTTAAAATGTCCAAAAATGGTTTATAAAGATAAAATGTTTAAACTACACAAGACTAAAACCAATCAAAATCAAACAATTGCATTGTCAGCTGTGCATTGATTTATGCTTGAATACATCCTAAAATATGGAATAACCTTAAGTGTTACCGGATACAAACACCAACCAGTGGTTGAAGGTTCAGTTATTCCTGACATCAAAACGCTAGTGAGATTTACCACACAGATTTCACTATTTGTAATCCAGGCCTGCAGAGAACATGGCTATTATTGGAATAAATAAGCCTGCCACCATGAAGAATCCATCCGTCGCTATATATATATTTTTTTTAAAAAAATCCCTCTGCAATTAATGGGAAGATAGTGAACTCTTAGTGAGTGACGCTCCTTTTGGGTTTCACAGTGCCTAAAGGTGATGAAAAGCTACAGCTCAAACTTGTAAATGATTAGCAAGACAAAAGCTTTTTTAAATGGGCATTTTATGTGAGCTAAGTGGGGGATGAAGCCAGCTGTAATTGTTCATATTTCATAAGGACTTGGTGATTTTTTTTCCCCTGGCGAATTCATCACAGTGTCATTTTTCATATGTATTACAGTATCGGTTCATTAAAATTCTTGATGCAGCACTGAACCTGGTCAGACTGAAATGGGGCTGACAAACCTCATCTCTGCCACACAGATAACCAGACCTTATGAAGGTGAAATTCGTTTTCAGGAGCTGTACTGCTCACTTGATTGATTCCGTCTTAGAAGTCATATGACTTAATGTTTCCTGCATGGGCTTCCACTGTCATGCAAACATGACCTGATAACACATTGTCAGGAGCGCTCCAGAGAGCTAACAGCAATCTAACATCTTTCTACTGAGTGTGAAGTTCCATCTGAAATGTGCATATTTGATAAGCAGCTCTTCTTCTATCTGTCCTTTTCATTTTCAGAAAGTTAATCGTCTCTGCTTCACTGAGTGCAGTGCAGAAATGAGCTGGCGAAGAACTGCGGCAGGTGGCCCCAAACTACACTACATGGGCAGTTTTAGTCTCCGGGGGGCAAATAGACATTGGGATCATTCATAAAAAATAAATTTTAAAAAAATCACCACAAGGAGCAACAGTGAGCCCCATTAGCCAATCTTGCTTTGTAGAAAGAGTCCCAACCAAAATTCTGAACGAGAACTATTTTGGGGTTCCATTTTAGCATTATTTCCTACTATTGCAAACACAGGCATGTAAAAATAATAAAATAGAGGCATGATTAGTCCCCAACATACAGAAAAAAACAGCACCAGGGATCATTCGTGAATGATGTAATCACACAAGTCAAAACTACTTTTATTCCATTTCCACGATTATTCCCTGGGCCAGTGGAGGGTGGTGGCTCTGATTTCAATGGGGCTGTAAGGCCACTCTGGATCTCAGTCAGAACCATCCAGAACTTTAACGGAGCTATCCAAAGTGCTGAAACTGTTTGGGGGGTAGATTTCAGCACTTTGGATAGCTCTTTTAGAGTTCTGGGCAGTTCTGACCGAAATCCAGAATGGATTCACAGCTCCACCGAAATCGGAGCCACCAGCCTCCACTGGCCTGGACTAAGTCATAATGGCAGACAGATGATCTTGCTATTGTGGAATTGTTAAGCCCAGTTATTAAAAGCCTCCTGAACAGAACTCTTTATTTTTCATTCTCCCTTTACAGGTACATAGCAATGATCATTTCACCACATGATTAAAAAAAAAAGGCTACAGATATGTGTCATCACATACAGAAAAAAGGACTACCAGCTGGTACATCATTTCTAAGTGGGCAGGGACCAGAGCGGAGCAGTAGAGACAATATGCTTTGCATTCAGAAGATCCCAGGTTCAATCTCAGTGAAAAGGATTATGTAGCACAGGGGATCCCAAACTGGTACTTCGTGATTTTCCAGTTACCCTCCCCCCCCTTTCCCTCAACCACCAATTGCCAGCCAATTGTTTGGTGGTTTCCCAGCTTTTGTAGTTTTGTCCCTATTCTGAAAGTTTGACATGCCTCTCCTTTTATTTTTCTCCTTTTATTGTGAATTTAACAGAAAAGAACAGAAAATAAATTGTGAAATAATAATAATAATAAAAATTCATGCTTAGGAATGTCAATTTTTTTATGAAACATGCCATTCTTTTAAAAAAGGGGGAAGAGGAAAAGTTATGCATAGCTTTCAAGAAAAGCAGACCAAATATCCATGTATTTATCCACCCACAAGTGGCGCCTATATACCACCCATTCAAATGTTGATAATGTTGTTAAGTCCTCAGTCCATTGCATTACAGGAGGTGGACATTTATCCTTCTAACATAATATCACTCTTTTGGCTGTCATTTTTGGCTCAGAAAATCCATTTGCACTGCCCATGCATTAACTTCCAAAAAACTGGTAGGTAGTTTAGGAGGATATGCACATCATTCCATATTAAATATTGTTTCAGAACAAATGTTATCCTTATTATAATCTCCTCCCAAAAGGGGGCAACTATTGGGCATTGCCAGAACATATGAATAAAAGAAGCATTCGGTGTGTTACATCGCCAACAATTATGCAAATTAGACAAACCCTTATTAAAGAGGCAGTGTGAGGTCCAATAAACACCAAACAGGTTTTTTTGCTGAAAAAATGCATAGCCTAACATCCGTAGAAACTTCTATGGGCTTAGTTCCTGGAAGAAAGAGCTTTTAGCTAAAATATGTAGGTACTTCTGATGGGTTCGGTCCACCCCTTTTACCTTTGGCCGCACATTCACTGGAATGTGGCCCCAAGAATTTATCTGAAGCTGAATTCAGCCTTTGGGCACAAAGCAGTTCCCCACCACTGATGTAGCAGATGATATCAAAGCATTTTGCCTGAGACCTTAGAGAGCTGCTGCTGCCAATCAGACTGGCCATTCTAAGGGCAGCTAGATAAACAGTCTCACCTCCTATAAGGCACCCTCTTATTTTCCAGTGGCCATTATTCAAAGAAAAGGGAAACAAATTCTGTGAAAAGAGGTAGCGTTTAGCCTTCTTTTTGTCAGGCACCTTGCCCTCGGGTTTTCAGTTCATTTTATTATTACAGTAAATAACCAGCTTATCAGAACAATTAAAGCAATAAAATACAGTTACAAAAGAGAGATTAAAAGTGGGACTGTACAAGCACCAATAAAAGAAAACGAGAGATCCAGCTGAAGAACCTTCAACGATGTTGATTTATCACCTCTCTTCAACAAATTATGGCTGCTGTGCGAAAACTAGCAACTTTAGCTTTGACCTGAGAATTCAAATCCAACAAGTGATACTCTAGGTAGAATTCATCAGGCCTACCTGCATTTTTTTTGTATAAGCAGGGTTATAAGAGAGTTCTTGATAAAAGTGGCAGTAAATTAGGACATGTCCCACTGTCTCTATCTCTCACGTCACAGGGGCAAATCCATTCTGTATAAGGGATCTTTTCAAATCTATCTTCTAGCAGTGCAGATGGTAAAACTTTAAACCTAGCTAGTATAAATGCTTTTCTGAGTTTGGGGATGGTCAAATTAGCAGATGCAAATAACCCTCTGTTATCCCTAAAAGCAGGGTATAGCGCTTCCTGACTTAAATGATTTTTAAGTTCTATGTCCTGGATTCGCTGACAGATATCAACTTTTGTTTTGGCAAAACCTAGGGTTGAGATAGCAGTAGTAGAGAAACCTATGGTTAATAATTTTGTATGCCCCTCATATTTCATGGCAAACTGCTTTTAATGTAATATGGGGGTCAGCTTTTCAAAGTGGGAGGAGCTCTACTGGACTATCAGAAACCCCTTTTAAAAGCCCAAGTACCTCTTTGGATCCCATTTGCTTCCATTTGTTTATTTTAATCATACTTTGTGTTAATGTATTTGTGTCACATAGCTATATTAATAGAATGCCAATGCTAGTGCCTTTACAAAAAGGGACCATTTACTCCTACTCATTTCCCCCATCTTTAACTAACTACTCATCCATGAAAGCACCATGCCACCTACCACGTGATCACTTAATTCTCTTAATAGCATAGTTGAGGGAAACAGGTATTTTTGAGCAGGTCTGGGTGTCGACTGCTCCTTTTGAGCCTGCCAAGGGATGGCACGCGCATCCTCTCCTGAAAAAACACACCCTACACACTCCATTTCCTCTAGGTGATATTTTGAGAAAGACTCAGAGAAGCATATAAAAGCTTAATTGTCTTGTCTCTTCCTTCCACATCTGTTTCTGGCAGTTATGCAACTGCTCTGATGCAAATGAATGCATTTTCTGCCTTTTGATCTGTACACTTTGAAACAGGAATCTGCTGTCTTGTGCATGCACTTTTAAAAAAAAACCATCTGCTTTCTTCTGTTTGCCTCAGCATTGCCACACACCATTCACTCTGACAACTGGAAAACATTTTCACCCTGAACCTTAGAACAGCTTGCAAGGGAGAGTTCCAGGAGAGTGATTTTCATCAGTGTGTAATGTCACCACCAGCAAATATTTTTGACTTGGGGCAAGATCCACCATCAGCCATCATAAACAATAGCACAGGGAGGCAATATAAAGAGCCACCAGCCATATATGGCCCATGTAGATTCTTCCTCCTTGTCCCCCAGACAGGATGGCCATATGTTAGCACAGTTATGTGTCTCCGCTGCCTTTCCAATTCTCAAGCAATGCACAGGGCAGAGTGTGGGTGGGGATTTAGCGGACTGGACATGTGTCATGGGCCAAATGTTACCTCTCCCTGGCCAATAGAGCCTTGACAAAAGACATTCTTTCACTGGAATGATGAAGAGTAGGGGTGTGCAGAGTGGGTCTTTTCCACCCTGAAATTCAGAGCGGAGCTATGATGAGGTGCTTCTCTGCTCCGATTTTCAGAGAGGCTGTGTCTCCCCACACTATCAAATTACCCGTCGGACAACAATTCCATTTTTGGATAACCGCTCTATTATAGTCCATGGAAATTAACCAAAATGCTTACAGCTCCCTCATTTTTAAAGATAAAAAGATGAAACTTGCCACTGTGAGAACTCTTCAGTAGGGATTTAGCCAAGCCAAGTTTGAAGCAGATCTGTTCATCCCTTGATTTTTAAAAAGTTTGACAGCAGCCAAAGTTTGACAGTGTCAGCGGCTTCATTATAGCCTATGGAAATTAACAAATATGCTTACATCTCTATTAAACCTGGCACTATGATAGATCTTAAGTAGGGCTTTAGGCATGCCAAGTTTGAAGCAGAGCTGTTCATCCCTTGATTTTTAGGATTTTTTTTAAAAAATCCCCCCTCAAACCATTCTCTCCCCCCATAAACACCCACACCCACACACCATCCTCTCTGATTCTGTGTTAATCTTGGTCCAATCATGCCAAGATGGGGCCAGTGACAAATATAGGGCTGGTGATGTGAGCCTGCTGTTCTGTTCCCCGAGTATCGGGCCCCACCTTAAGTAGTGACGGTGGAATGGATCTTACAAAAGTAAGTATTGGGTGGAAAACAATCTCTTAAGACACATTCTGCTTCCAGTGCTATGCTTGATCATGCTGGTGCTTGACCATGAGGTGAAAATCTCATCCTTCTAAATGTGTGTTGTATCTTGATAAAGTTGGATTGTTGCTTCACCCCTGCACATTTATGGAGGGGGCTTTTATCCTTTACTTTACTGATGCACAGCTGTGCATCTTCAGTTTATAAAAATAGAGGTCTGTTAGAGCACACACACACACACATCTCACCCCATTAGAGCAAACAGTCTGGGAAATAAACTGTCATCTGCACTGTTGAGTTGTATCCCACTGTTAATTATTGGGATCTAAACATACTAAGGGCCAAAACAGACATTATTTTAAAACAGTATCTAGCCATTACATCTTTTAAAATTATTTTTACTCTAGAGTAGGTGCAAGGGGTCCTGATCCAGATCAGGACCAAAACATCAGGGGTAGCAGGGAGGGCTTTTGAGATCCTGATCAGATTCCCACACCTACTCTAGAGTTTAAAAATCTGGATTTTAGTTCTTGATTGCATGCTGAATTGCAAACCCGGCTCCTGAATTTTACCCACCATGGTTCAGAATTCAATCTTATACATGTTTAAACAGTTGAGGAGAAAGTCCTACAATTCCCAGCATTCCCCAGTCAGCATGCTAGGAGTTGTAGGACTTTTTTCTGTCTGAACATGCATAGGACTGCACCCTTAATCTCTTACTACTTGCCTCATTCTACTCATCAGATAGCAAACAAACATGTTTGTGTCAATATTAGCATTCTCCTCTCTGACCCTCCTCCCGCTCCCCACTTCTCTATTTGACCAGCTCTCTACCACTTCAGAAACAGCCAAGCTAAAGACTGCAGTACACGTTCCCCAGGGAGCAGCGCGGTAGATGTCTACAGAGATTTGTCCCTTTTAACAGCTAAGCTGTGACACTGCAAGAGGCTAAATGCTGTTGAAATCCAAACCCACAGGCAGCCACTTTTCACCCCTGCCACCAGCAGCAGCAGCAACGGCACTTCTGGGAATTTTTGTCATCTTGGAAAGTGGCAGTGATCAGTTCAAAGACAGGTCAGGCAATTAAAATACTCAATTAAAATGCCTTGTGCTCCCAGATAGCCAAAGCCTCGAGAAAGAGTTTGGCTTATACAGGGGGTAAAGAGTGAGAAATGCATGTAAAATTCATGAGGCAAAGGTCTCATAGCAGCAGCTGGATCAGAGCAAGATGAAGCAGCATCCAAAACAGGGCAAGCCTCCCACCTGGTATCTCTCTTGCAAATCTCATTTCCTATTAAACAAGTGTAGGGGGATTTTTCAGGTGACTTTTATTGAAGGGACACTGAATACAGGTACTTTGCATCAATGTTCCCTAAATTCCCCACTCCAGTAGGTGAAAAGGAGGATATGAAGACAGACACTCAGAATGATTGATTTTACCCATACTCACAAACTCAATGAAACTGTTATTGCTGTAAATCATTTATTAAAACAATTTAAGGAAGTTAAAATTACACAAACTCACGAACCTCTCCATTCAGCAAAGCAAATTAAAGAATGTACTCACATGTCTGGCAAATTAAAGAATGTACTCACATGTCTTAAGGACATAGACAAACATAGACACTGACACTCACATTTACACAACTCTGTGAAGGAGCTCTTCTCCACAGAGGAACTTCCATTTCTCTCAGGCAACCAAAGAGTCACTGAGGCCTACATGTTAGGCTCAGAGCAACATCCTGAATGTCATGCCTGAGGGAAAGGAAAGTCTTTGTGGTTCCTGCTGACTAGACTTAAATACCCTTTCCAAAGACAAAGACCTCCCTCTTATTATATATTAATTTATTCTGAAATGGCCAAACCTATTGGTCTATGTCATGATTTAGACTATCCTTCTTCCCATAATATACCCTCCTTCTCTGACATAGTTGTTTGTGACAACGAAAGGTCAAATTCCCTTTTCTTTACGGTCAACTGTCTGGTTTACTTCTCTGTTCTTATGGACATGGGGATTTTCTAACCACAAGTTCACTTGTTCTTGACCCTAGACCTTTCACATAGCTCCCTTAAAAGGAATATATAAGGTTGATATAAGTCACAAATTTATATGACTAGTATCTTTGCATAATACCATGTCACACATCTTTCATGAGTCACAAGTCCTTAAGCAACATAGTTGTCCATATGAGTAAGTTCAAAACATATTTCCAAATCATTCTCTTATCAGATCCCATCAAAAATGAAGCATCTAACCCCTGATAACAATGTTCTATGTGTGTATGCCCACTTGCCCCCTTTGCTCACCCACCCCAGCATTCACTAACCTTCCCCCCATATCCCCCTGCCCCAGCACTATAATAATCACAGAAAAGCAGATAATAAAAAGTTCCTACACAAGGTCTGGATCTTTTTGGAAAGAACATCAGGTGGGAGTGGGTTGGAGTGTGAACTCCACTTAAGGTTTAATTTGCGATTTGAACCCTAAGTCCAGAGCTGCTGCCATCAGCATAAACACAATAGATCATGTCTGCAGGAAGAATCAGGAAAGCAGGGTGAAAGCTCAGGCAAGGAGTGGGATTATGGACAGTGCCAAGTAGAGCTCGGAGAAATTCTGGCTTTCATCCTGTTGTGGGCAGATTTTACAGGAAGAATATAAAAAAAGCATTACATTTTTCAAATAAGTCTAGTGGCCTAATCAGATATATTACCTGCACAAACCTGCTCCGCTTTCCCTTCTCCTCTTCTGTCATGGCTGAGAGGAGATAGGAAGCATCCAAACTCACTGCTATTTGTTGTGTTGTCCAAACCAGGTACTACAGTTAGTTGTGGTTTGTTTGTTTGTTTTACTTATGGTTTATTCAAACAAGCCAGGATTGTAAACTACAGCTTCATACTGGCTTGTTTGGACATAACAGTAAATTGCAGTTCTGGGCTTCCCACAGGCAGCTGATTGGCCACTGTGTGAACAGAATGCTGGACTAGATATGCCTTTGGTTACGATTCAGCACAGCTCTTCTGAAGCTCCAATCTCCTCCTCACAATTGCACCAGAGGAGGAAAAGGGAGAGGAAAGCTTGCAGTCTTGAAGCTCATTCACATAGCCCTAAGCCATCCTTACCCAACATGAGGCCCTCAAGTTGTTTTGATACCAGCCAGCATCGTCAATGGGCAGGTATACTGAGAGTTGAAGTCCAAAAGATCGGGAGGGCAACAGGTTGGGGAAGGCTATGGTTTAGTGTTACATTCACATGTATCAGTGTGTTTAAAAAACAACGACAGAAATCTGCCAGCCCTGCCAACCATCCTTTCCTAGGCCTTATTTTCGTCTATCTGCTTTTTGCCTAAGACCTTTTGCCTACTTTTCTGTGGACAACAATTGAAGCATTGACTCTTAGGATTGGAGTCACTTTGGCAATGGAACAGTGTTTCTTCTTGCATCCCAGCTCTTCTGTGATAGGAAGGCAGCTCAGCCAATCACTGCTACAACATTCGGTATAACCACAAAATCCCTTAGCACATCGCAGTATTTTTCTTGATGCTCTTTCTTTTTATGAGTCTCCCTACAGCTGAAACTCGCAGTGTGACATAGAAAATAAAAACAAACACAATAAGCCAGTAAAAAACACACTGATATTTTGAAGGCATTTTCTACACAGTTTCAGTGATGATGTCACAATCTAAATCAATTGTTTTTGCTCAGTTGCAACATACTTTACATAATAATGCTTTCTGTTCCCCCATACACCTCACTTATTGTCTTCTCCCTTCCCACCCCTTTTAAAATAATATCTTCTGGTTGTATTTTTAAAACCAACCACTAGATGACCGGGTACTGGAAAAAAAACTCAACAACTTCAAAACAGCATTGTGAGAAGAAATTACAGCCTTGCAGGTGTGAGAATTACATTTTCCTGAATGATGCTTTTGTTGTAGGGGCAGGTGGGTGGGTACATAGGAGTGGGCATTAGAGAAAGGGAGCGGGGGAGTGGTGTCACTGTGTATCTAATTACCATGTACAGAAAGAGTATACAGTCTGTAAGAAAGGGTTCTTAAACTGCTATGAATACACATGCATCAAAAACCATCTAGAGATAAGCAACACCCCAGTGCAATGCTGGAAAGAAACACTAAGCATGAGAGCCAAACATGCAGATTTCAAGAATATTTGCTTCAGATCGAGCTGTGGCAGTGAGGAGATGTTTGCTTCCTGATATGAAAACTGAAACCCTCCAAAGCTTCAAAACCTCCGCAGTGAACAAGGGTGAGTCTCGTACTGCAGATTGACAATAATTTGATGATGTTTCATAGAGTGCCTTCTACTCTTACATCACATGGAACATTCCACTTGAGTATTTTGCCCTTAATCGAAATTCGATGGAAATTAAGGCAAGGGCTATGAGAAGCAGGGCCTTCGCAGTTGTGGGTCCCTCCCTGGGTTTCTTTAAATCAAAATTCAAAATCAACATTGGATAAACAAATCACCTACATACAAATAGTGCCATATCCTGAGTTTAATTTTAGTCCAGCTTGGAAAGCACACTTTTTCCAGTGCCTTTCAATTAGGGATGTGCACTGGATCGGACCCGATCCACGATCCGAGTCCGGTCCAGTGGGAAATCGGATAAATTATCCGATTTCCGATCTAACAGCTGGCTCCGCCGATCTAGTCCGAACCGATCCGAAAAGGCTCCAAACCGGTTCGCCCACCAATGAAAGTGGACAGCGGGGGGGGAGGAGGGGGGCGCTTACCTTTCCGGCCCGTCCGCTCCCGTCCGGCGCCGGCGGCTACTACCAGCGGGCTCCGCGGCCTGTTTCAGGGTGGCGCGCCGGGTGATGTCATCACCCGGCGCGCTACTCGAGAGCAGGTCGCGGAGCCCGCTGGTAGTAGCCGCTGGCGCCGGACAGGAGCGGACGGGCCGGGAAGGTAAGCAGGGAGCGCGCGGAGGGGAGGAGGGGGCACGCAGAGGGGAGGAGGAAGGCCCTTACCTTTCCGGCCCGTCTGCTCCCGTCCGGCGCCGGCGGCTACTACCAGCGGGCTCCACGGCCTGCTCCAGGGTGGCGCGCCGGGTGATGTCATCACCCGGCGCGCTACTCGAGAGCAAGCCGCAAAGCCGGCTGGCGGTAGCTGCCGGCGCCGGACGGTAGGGAACGGCCCGGAAAGGTAAGCAGTGGCGGGGAAGGGGGCTTACCCCCCCCCCAGAGCTGTCCGCTTCTATCCGCGGGCGCCCGCGGGCGCCAGCGGATGGAAGCGGACAGCCCCAGGGGGGGTAGGGAGCGCGGGGGAGGGGGCTTACCTGCCGGGGCCGTCCACAGTGGACGGCCCCGGGGGGGAGGGAGTTAGGCCCCCCCTCACCCACCCGCTGCCATTTTTTCCTCATAGACTGTCGTGACTCTGGCTAACTCTCTAAAGTTCTTGCTCACGACTTCAGGTACACTGACACACAACAATAACAGTGAGATTTCTTTTATTGTAATCACACGGAATTCAAAGCATAACGGTTTCATTTCTGCAAACACACACTTGAAGCTGAAGACGGACCACACAGCTTTCAGGTAGAACGGCTTAATGAGAACAGCACTCACTCAGGGACTGACATTTAGAGATTAACTCTAGTCCTTAGAGGGCAGGAGCGGCCACGCTGCACTGGAATCCTCTGGAACATAGAGAGACTCTAGGATTAGGCCTCCTAACAGTAGTATATCGGTCAACTGGCAACTAAATCCTCACTCAGCCTGTCAGGGAACGCTGAGCTGACCACGGAAGCCAGAAGCCAGGGAATGAACCTCTTCGACCTAGGGAGCCTTCCCAATTCATGTAGCTTTAGCTCTGAGGAAGGTCTTCTCACAGGTCTCACACACACACGAGTTTCAGAACAGCAACGATCAGCTTCTGCCTCCCTCTGCCCGTAACTTTGGCTCCATGGAGGGAGACAGCAAGCTATAGAACACGAATCCAGAACAGTAATCTCAAGTCCAAATCTATGAAAAGCCACAGTGCACTTTTCATGGCAGAGTTCTTTAGAAGTAACAAGTCCACACAGCAATAGAACATGTACAGAGTGCATCACACAATTCCACATCAGATAGTAACTCACAGCAGCAGCAGAGCAGCAAGAGGATAGACGAGATAATTCCTAGCAAAGGAATTACTCTCAGGACAAAGGCAATATAGTGTGGAGGCTGGGCAATTCTAAGCTACTTTGATAGACAGGGCTTCAGGCCTGTAATCTAAACTCACGTTCCAACAGGGCGGCACGGTTCAACCTCTTCTGATGACGCCACAGTGTGAAGAAGATAGCCCCCACCTTTGCAAAGCATAGTTTAATTCCCAGAGAACGTTCAAGGCCTTCGGCCTACCATTTGAGATAAGCACATACCAGAGAAGCAGAGATACATTTTCTCATGACAAATTGCCAAGTCTTCAGTTCACAATTCACAGGGCCAGCCCTGTGAATTGTCTACGAAGCATCCGACACCCAACGTAGACTTGCATTGCAATGCAAGTCTATGGGGAAAAAAATGGCGGCCGATCCAAAAATTTACGATTTTTGGATCGGGATTGGACTCGATCTGGTCCGGGGGGCCTCCGATTTTGTCCGAACCGATCCATGACAAAATTGGAGGTCCCGATCTGGGTCCCGATCCGATCCGGGGGGTCCGTGCACACCCCTACTTTCAATATGCACTGAAAGACAATTCCTAGGCAGCAGGTGCACATGGGTTGCCATGAACTGTATGGGCAGTATCCAATGGGGTCATTCCACAAACTTAAATAGTGCTAGCGGACCATTTGACCATTACACTTGAAATATTTCTGTTGTGCAACTGGTTGCTCCCTCTTAGAGGGCTTGCAATCTAATATTACCTAATTATTGCCGATTAGCTTAATACTTCATACAAATCATCAAGGAATCACGATATTTGGAACTTAACCTCCAGCAATAATATGTGTAATAATATCAGCAATAAGATATGTCATAATCATCACATAATCATTATTGGGAATAAGACTATTCCAGACACCACCCTTGAAGTGACCATATTCACATAAACTACAACTGTTTTCCTGTCCTCCCTGCGCAAAACTGGTAGTTTCGCACTGGTTCAAGAGGGGTGGGGGAAGAGCCCTTATTCATCACATGGGCTGCCTTTCAGAGGCATGTTGTTCTATGTAGGAGAGGGATTTTACAGAGCTTCGACAAAGGAACCTGAACTCTTATCAGGCAAAAGTAAGCCAGTCCTAAGTAAGAACAAGGAACAAGTCTCTTCAATGCTTTCCAAATAAACCCTTTGGAAAATGCTTCTCTGGGGGCGTTGGGTTCTGTAAGATAAGCACTTTCAATATTATAATGAAAGAACCATGTGCAGAGCTGAATGTGTCTGCCCACTTTGCTTTTCTCATTTACTGCGGCTATGGCTGTGTACAACTGGCCATTCACTTCCTTGAACTGGCTTGTTTAACCCATACTGGAGTATTTACAGCTATGATTGTTCAGCATGGTGTCTGTTTGCTTAGAAAAGTAATAGACACTGGAATGTATCAGTTGGGGAAGGGCCATAGCTCAGTGGTAGAGCATATGCTTTGCATGTAGGAGGTCCCAGGTTCAAACTCCACGTAAGGATTCAGAACCTCTCCCCCCATAAAAATCTAGACAGACATTGCCAGTCAGTGTAGACTAGGGGTGGGACTAGGAATATTACAGAAATCCACAAGGGAATCAAATTAGTATGGATTTTTATGAATCTAACTCATGGATACTGTAGCGCACCGGTTTTTCTCCAGTTGGGTGGAGTCTGCGGATTTGTGGACCGTTTTTCAAACTTCCATGAATTTGGGGCAAATTTAGTAATAGAAAAATATGCAAAAAAAATTTAAAAACAGCCAAAAATGCACAATTCCCCCATAGGCTAAAGTGTGAATTCAGTGGATTTGTAAATGTTCACAAGTGCAAAATTTGCACAGATATGAATTTGCGCAAATTTGGAAATGAAAAGTCTGATGCCATCAGTGAGCTGATGATGGAATAAAAATTGTCTGATAATCTGTGAAATGCAGACGGGATGGGTTTTACGCAATCCGTACATCTCTAGGTGGGAAGAAAGTAGATCTAGATCTATTGATAACATAACATAACAATTTATTTCTTACCCGCCTCTCCGTCTGGATCGAGGCAGGGAACAACAACATGATAAAATACATAAAACGGATTAAAACATAACACATATTATTAAAACTGCATTAAAACATCCTAAAACATCCTAAAAACATCCTTAAAAACATCCTTAAAACATTCTAAAATTCCACTGGATATGCCTGCCGGAAGAGAACAGTCTTTATAGCTTTCTTAAATTCTATAAGACTGTTTAAGTTGACGAGTCTCCTCCAGCAGGTCATTCCACAATCTGGGATAATTTGCAGTAGATCACCAAGGATTTCTGATTCCCAATTGCTTAATTCTAGCAGCACCAAAATGACTCATCCACCCCACCCCACTGCACCTTCCCTAATGATTCTGCTGAAATGAAGAGTGCTTAGGGTAACCAAGAGTGGGGCTTTGTGTGGGAGGACTCTGGGCTCCATTTGGTTCTGGAAACAAACTCAAAACAAATCCCTAGGTTTAGAAATCTTTTGAACATCTGTGTCTTTTGCAACTCTGGTTGGTGGATTTCATATATATATATATATA